>OX344722.1:75305123-76505123 GCA_947034835.1 Ballota nigra
GAAGAGAAGAAGACGAAGAAGAAGAAGAAGAAGAAGACGAAGAAGAAGAAGAAGAAAGAGCTCAAATCTCTAACCATGGCCAAGCAGCTTGCAACAGAGGAGGAATCTCTTGACTCTGAGCAAGATCCTATCTCCCTTCCTGGCCCAGCCAAAAGAAAGATTAGAAGGATCAGGAAAAGCTTTCTGGAACAGGTAGTTGAAGAGGCAGAGAAGAGATTCAAAGAGGAGACTGCAGAGGAGAAATTGGCAAGAGTAAGGAAGGACATAGATGAAGAGCAGAGGCTCAGATATGTTAGGAGGCAAAACAAAAAAGCCGGAGAAGCTGGAATCACTCCTGGTGCCAGTGGATCAAGTCAAAGGAAGAAGGTACCTGTTGAGGTGATGGATATTCTGCCACTCAGGACAGAAGGGTCTTTTGACTCTACTGTACCTGTTCCCCTTATTGAAAGGTGGAAGGAAGCCAAGACTTTGTGGTTTATCCAACACTATATCCAGAGGCCACCTCCAGAGGACGATGCGTTTATCAACAAAACCTTCCACTCTTGGATGAAGGCATATGATGCAGAGCTGTACAAGAAACTCATGGATTCTACCATTGAGTTCAATCTAAAAGTCACTGCCCCTGAGTTTCACTATCTCAACACACCAAAGAATGGGGACCAGATTGATTGGGCTGAGCTGAAGAAATTGTACAAGATCAAGGTGTTGGTGAATTTCACCCTGACAAACTCTGTAGAGCTCAAGGCGGTTCAAGCCAGATTCCTTGATTTGTTTCTGGTGCCAAAGGAGAACAGAAGATATACATAGTATAGGACCTGATCTGAAATGTAATATGTAAACTTTTTGTTCTTATTATTAATGAAAAACCATATCTACTCTGTCTTAAAGACAACTTCTTGTTGTCTCCTTGTTTGCCTGATAAGATCTATTATAAGGTCTTATCTTTTTATTTTTTTTCTTGCTTAAGTTTTTTATCAGTTCTGGTTAGTGTTTTAACTCCATCAAAAAGGGGAAAATTTTTAGGATAAAAGTTGTATAGTTTTGATGAGTTAAAACAAACCAGAAGATGTAATAGGACCATCTAGACCTGTTAGCCAGATGAAGAAATAAATTAGGACTTAGTCTTGGGGGAACTGTCAGACCAGAAGACTTCACCAGAAGAGTCACCAGAAGACCCCACCAGAGGACTTCACCAAAGGACTCCACCAGAAGACTTCACCAGATGAGATCTGACCAGAGGCAGAAGACCTTCCCCAGACCAGACAAGTTCAGATCAGACGAGTCTGGTGAACCAAAAGATGCTCAGAATCATCTCTAGATTCTACTGAGTATTCTGGTTCTTAATCGACTCTGGACCAGAGGACATCGAGGTCATCTGGTGTCTGGTCCTGCCTTCTTGGAAGAATCAAAGTTGGGCAATGGAAGCATTTGACCGTTGGTAATTCAAATCAAGTCAAGTAAGATCGGATTGGAAAGTATTTGACGTCAATCAATCCAAGGATCTCACCAACCCAATCAATCAATTAGGGAATTGATTGATTGAAGTTTCCTTAATTAGAGATCTGATTAGATTAGCTCTCCAACGGCTATACCCTAATCATCTTTATAATTACAAGAGTACATCATTGAAGAAAGGCTCTAGAGATACACCCGCACGAAGTTAATATCCAAGCCTCTTGATCATCACGTTTTAGCACTCTTACTTTGTTCATATTCATATTCACTTTTAAAAGAGTTGTTGGATACTCAACCTTATCATCTTATTAATATAAGGTTGTAGTGAGTTAGGCTTTAGATCGAAGTTAGATCTAAAGGATATTGTAAGAAGGATCTGGTACTTCTCAATTCCAGAACGATAGTTGTTGGTTTGTTTGTTAGTAAGGCCCCTTTGATAAAAGAGAGAGTGGACGTAGGATCGTTATATCCGAACCACTATATATCTTATCTTTTTATCGCTTTTATTTATATTATTTTATTGTGTGCTCTAGAAAAAGGATTTTGAAAAGAACTTTAGTTTAAGTTTAAGCTTCCGCAATTAATCTATCTAGTGGGACCAACAAGAGTATTTTTTAAATATGTAACTTTCCAACCACAGATTTTAGATAAAGGAAAAAGACCAGCTGAGGTTCTACAAAAGAAAGGTCCAACTCAGCCAAAACCAATTGGAAAGGCTTAGTTGACTAATCAATCTAGAACTCAACAGAGGTACTATCAGTTGAGGTCTTCTCAAATGAAGCAATCTCAATTGAAAGCACCCAGGCATGAGCAATCCTCAAGGAATGACTCATATAGAAAACCTATTCCTTTTGTGTCTAAAGGAAAAGGGTCTCAGTACCTTTATGAATAAAGACTGAGACCAGGTGCACCCAAGCCTAAGAAGAAGAATATTAAGAAGGTTCCTGTTCCTTCAAAGGCTGACACCCGTAGACAGTTTACTCTTAAGGCTCCTAGGGAGGTAACTATCTATGTAGATGTTTATGGAAGAAAAATTAGCCATTCTAAAGTAATTAGAACTGTGAGGAAAATTTGGATTCCAAAAGGCACAGCTAACCTGGTAGGACCCAACACAAAATGGGTACCTAAAGCTTGATCTTGATTGCAGGGCTCAGTGGATCTCAACAAAGGAGAAGCTCTTAAATCTTCAGTCTGGTACTTGGACAGCGGATGTTCCAGGCATATGACTGGCAATAAAAGTCTCCTGAGAGAATTTGTTGAGAAAGAAGGTCCACATGTCACTTTTGGTGACAATTCATAAGGAGCCACCATAGTTTATGGTACTTTAATTATTGGCTCAATATGAGTTAACAATGTATCCTATGTCAGTGGACTTAAGCATAACTTATTGTCCATAAGTCAGTTTTGTGATAAAGGATACAGTGTTGAATTTTCATGTAACCTGTGTTTTGTCAAGAATATATCTTCACAACAGGTACTACTAACTGGGTCAAGGAAGGGAAATATTTATCTTGCAGACTGGAAGTCTTGCACATCAAATGCATGCCTTATTGCAAAGAGCTCAACTGACACAAATTGGCTATGGCATAAGAGACTAAGTCATCTGAACTTCAAAATGATGAACAGGATAGCAAGACATGCACTGGTGGAAGGAATGCCTAATGAAGTATACATCAAAGATCATATTTGCAAAGCCTGTCAAGAGGGAAAGCAAGTGAAAGCATCCTTCAAAATCAAAGTAGCTACCTCTACTGACAAAGTACTTCAACTATTGCATATGGATCTCTTTGGTCCAGTAACCCCTGTAAGTATTAATGGGAGAAAATATACACTGGTTACTGTTGATGATTTCTACAGGTACACATGGGTGGTATTCTTTGCAAGCAAGAAGGAAACTCAAGTCAGGCTACCAGAACTACTAAAGAAAGTTAGCAATGAAAAGAGCCTGAACATTGTAAAGATAAGGTCAGATAAGGGTACTGAATTTATTAATTCTATAATATCTGATTTCTGCAAAGAGTTAGGTATTGCCCATGAGACCTCAGCTGCAAGAACTCCTCAACAAAATGGAGTAGTTGAAAGAAGAAATAGGACTCTTAAGGAGGCAGCAAGGACAATGCTTGCAGAAGCTCAAGTTCCTAAAAGATTTTGGGCTGAAGCTATTAATACTGCCTGCCACACTCAGAATAGATCCATGGTAACCAAACATCAAGGAAAAACTCCATATGAGTTATGGAATGGCAGAAAGCCACAGGTATCTTACTTTCACATTTTTAGTTGCAAGTGTTTCATTCACAACAATGTTAAAAATTACCTGAAGGCTTTTAATAGCAAAGCTGATGAAGGATCTTCTTAGGATATTCCCAAATCAGTAGAGCTTTTAGAGTTTACAATTGTAGAACTCTTGTTGTGGAAGAAACACCTCATGTGGTCTTTGATGAATCTACTTTTGAGTAGAGGAGAAAGGAGACTGGGGAAGTGATAAGAAAAAGACTAACTAGACTGAGTATCAAGTCAAAAGGCTATCCTGAGGACAGTGCACCCCAACCTGGGATAACATCAATGACCAACAGTTCAATTAGGACACTCAGACAATGATCACTCATGATAACTCAACTGAAAGGTCTCCTGACCAGTCAACTGAACTGATGAACACCATCCTAGTTCAAGAGGTAAGTGATGTCGATGAAGATGTGGTCACAACTGAGACATCTATTGAGCCCATTATTCAAGGGGGAACCAATGACACTATCATTGAGAATGAAAATACCTTGAATAATGACTCAGGACTACAACCCTCTGTTTTATTTCCTGAATTTGAATTCATTCCTGTATCTAGTGACTCAACTTCAGAAGAGTTAACCTCTACTGAAGGGCATTTGTCTAGGAGAACATGGCTCCCAGATCACCCTGTTGAGCAACTCCTAGGTGATCCTACCTCGGGAGTCAAAACTAGAAGTTTTCATGGAGAAAGTGCTTTATTTTGTTATTTTTTATCTAACCAGGAACCAAGTTCCATTGAAGAAGCACTTCAAGATTCAAACTGGATCATTGCTATACAAGAAGAGCTCAACCAATTCACAGGGAATCAAGTGTGGGAATTGGTGGACAGACCATATCATTGCAATGTGATTGGAACCAAATGGGTGTTCAAGAATAAGAAGGATGAAAATGATGTCATAGTCAGAAACAAAGCCAGACTAGTGGCAAAGGGCTATTCTCAAGTGGAAGGTTTTGACTATGATGAAACATTTACCCCAGTGGCCAGATTGGAGACAATAAGGTTATTCCTTGCATATGCTGCTCACAAGAAATTAAGGTGTATCAAATGGATGTCAAGAGTGCTTTCTTGAATGGAGTACTAAATGAGGAAGTGTATGTGGAGCAGCCCCCAGTTTTTGAAGAAAGCCACAAAGTATATAGACTGAGAAAGGCTCTATATGGACTAAAACAAGCTCCAAGAGCTTGGTATGATACTTTATCTCAGTTCTTACTTAATCATGGCTTCATCAAAGGAAGAATGGATAGAACTCTCTTCAGGATCACAAAAGAAGAGGACACTATATTAGTGTAAATCTATGTGGATGATATCATTTTTGGTTCTCCAAACCAAGCCCTCTGTGAAAAGTTCTCCCAACTGATGAAAGAAAAGTTTGAGATGTCTATGATGGGAGAAATGAATTTCTTCCTTAGACTTCAAGTCAAACAATCCACTGAAGGAATCTTCATCAATCAAGCCAAATACACAAGGGAGCTGATCAACAAATTTGGATGTCAAAACAGTAAGGTTGCAAGAGTTCCACTCAACACCAACACAAAGATGGAACCTGATGAAGATGGTGAATCAGTAGACCAAACTCACTATAGAGCTATCATTAGGTCTCTACTGTATCTCACTGCAACCAGGCCTGATATCACATTTGTTGTTGGAATATGTGCAAGATATCAAGCAAATCCAAAAAAAAGTCATCTGAAAGCTGCTAAGAGAATTCTCAAATATCTTAAGGGTACTGTGAATATGAGATTATGGTATCCCTCATATGACAATTTGGAACTCATGAGATACTCGGATGCAGATTATGGAGGATGCATAATTGACAGGAAATCAACCTCAGATACTTGTCAATTCTTGGGAAGCAAGCTAATTTCTTGGTTTTCCAAGAAACAAAACTCAGTAGCCACAAGCACTACTGAAGCTGAATATATGGCAGCTAAAAGTTGTTGTGCTCAAATCCTATGGCTAAGACAACAACTGAGAGATTACAACATCTTTGCTAATGAAGTTCCTATCTTCTGTGACAACAATAGTACCATTGCTATTTCAGAAAATCCAGTTCTCCATACAAGATGCAAACATGTGGATATAAGGCATCATTTCATTAGAGATCATGTGGAGAAGAAAGATATCAAAATGCTCAAGATCCATATTGACAAAGAAAAGGCAGATATTTTCACTAAACCTCTGGCAGAAGCAAGGTTTCAAGAATTATCAGTAGAGCTTGGACTTCTGGATCCAGGAGAGTAAGAAAGAAGTCCTATCAAAATCTCAGAAGAGATGCTTTCAAATCAGTGGAGGAGTGACTTCAGTAGAGTCAATGATCTCAGAAGAGCTTCAAGTCTCAGAAGAGGTAGAGCCTCAGTCGAGGTCGATCATATCCTAACTCATGTTATTTCAAAACTGAATGCTTCTTAGTTTTAAAATATAAATTCTTTTCCAAAAATGGTAATGAGTACTTACTGCGAAATTAAATCTTTGTACATTGTTTTGAAAAGATTTTGATAAATGGAGCATTTAATGCGCGCTGTAAAAGTCAGTAAAACTTTTTCAGTTTCTTATCTCACGCGCTTTAAAAGCCGGATGATGTGACCTTCCGGCTACCAACCCTTTTAATCCTCACCTTCCATTTTAGGCGGTTCTTTTCCAGCCATCTAGATTTCTCATTAACTCTCCACAACCCTTTCAACTATCCACGATCTCATCTGATTCAACCCCAGCCGTTGATCAATCTTTTAATCTCACCGTTCATTCCAGATATAAAAGGTCCTCATATCAGTCTCTGAAATCTTTTCAAAATCTCACAAGCCCAAATTTCACTATCCTTCTCTAAGAACTCTTTGTGAAATTCAGCAAATTTCTTCAAATCTCAAATGGCGAAATTCAACCTTGGACACCTCACCAACAAAGATAATTTCTGGTACGAACCCAATGTCCTTTTTGATAACCCAGAAATACAATCCAGGCCTGAGTTCAAGCACATCAAAGAAGCCCTGGAGATGGTTAAAGCGGCGAGACTAGAAAAGTTCTTAACAATTCATCCAGAGAACTATTTTGATAGGTAAGTTTTGGAATTCTTTTTCAGTGTCAACAATACCGATTCCAAGATTAAATCATGTTTATACCTGAAAAGGAAGAAGAAAATTGATCGAGATGGAGGGGAAGTTGTAGAATTCCAAAAAGTGAGGAAAGAAATTGAGTTTGAAAGGGATGACTTGAAGGAGTTGTTTGGTCTCCCGTCAAAAGGCCCTAATCCAGATACATGTATTGCGGATAAGGAGGAGGATTGGGTGTACACTATAATGGAGAAGAAGGTCAAGTATAGCCCAACGATGAACATAAATATACTTCTCCCAGTATACATTGTATTGTGCGAGATTGTTGGGAAGTGCATTCTTGCTAACCAAGGTAGCTCAGAGCAGGTTAGCAAACTCAAGCTAAGGCTGATAAAAGCCATTGTGGAGAGCAAGGAGAAGGAGTACACCTTGCAACAGTTCTTCCTTCGTGCATTAAACATGGAGCGCACAAAGTTTCAACCAGAGAAGACCCCACAACTGTCCAGTAAGCTCAACTATGCCACCAAAATCTCATATCTAATTGTGAATGTAGATGTTGGAGTGGATTGGAAGGAGGACAGAAAATGGAGCAACTTGAAGTCTCTCTTCAAGTCTGGGAAAGCCTTGGAAGGAAGGAAGCTGAGTGAGAGCGTGGAAAGCCCAGAGGAGGCAGAGGATGTGGAGGAAACAAACCCCTCTGAAGGGTAGAAAACAAAGCTGAAGAGGAGGTTAGTAAAGCTGAGTGATAAAATGGCCAAACACAAAGAGGAGGTGGCGGAAAAGACCTCAAGAAAGAAGGAGAAGAGGGCTGCTGAGACAGAAAAGAAAGCAGCCAGATCTAAGAAAGCTAGAGTTTCAACCTCTACTGATGATTCATCATCAGGTAACCCCGATTCCTCTCCAAACATTATCTCTACTGATACCGACTCAGATGTCCCTACCCCTAACCCCATCAAAATCAAAACCAAACCATGAACTCCCCTCAAAACCAAACGCATATCCATCATTTCTAAAACCCCCACTGAAGGCTCTCAACAGTCGGAAAGTGGTTCCCCAAAATATACCCCCTCTGAGGCATCAGCTGAGGCAACCTCAAAACCACCTGAATCAACCCCCTCAACCCCCGCTGACCAAACATCAACTGAACAAACCCCATCTGAGCCAACCCACACTGATCAAACTCCCACTGAACATCAAACTCATACTTCACACCTTGAAACCATTCCAGAGAAGCCCTCTGACCCCAGTTCTCCCACCCCTTCCCTTCCATCTGATGATGAAGAGAAGTATTCATTTTTGGATACTCTGAGGGATGAAGTGGCCTACTCCCTTAAATCAAAATATCCAGAGTTGGATGGGTATCCTACCCTGAAAGCTATGTTCCTAAGGGTTAGGCTACTTGCCCAACTCAAAGACAGGAGGCTGGCAGAGATCCTCTTAGCTGTAGGAGGAGGGAAAGCGGAGGAGTGGAAGAAAGAGGAACAAGAAGTTTTGGACTTCACTGGCCTAACCAAAACCAGGCTTCTCTATGATGAGAAGATTTTTCAGAGCCTGGTAATGGACAAGATCAATGAGGCAAAGTCTACATTGAAAGCTTGGGAAAGAAAACACACAAGACTTGTTCAATGACTAGCTCTTTGAGTCTTACTCAAAGCTCTACCCTGATATCAACGAGGTCTGGAATGACAAGTTTCCAGACCACGCATTGAAAGCTCCTGAACCCATAATCTATTGGCCCCCAACTGATGCAACTGGCAAAGTTGATAGAGAAAGAATTACTGAAGAATGGGTGTCTCTATGTGAGTATTTGGGACTCAGGGGACATTCTAAGGATGTTATGGAGAGAAAGAACGAGCTGAAGATCAGAGTTTTTAAGCAGTATGGACTGGAGCCATTATTTGAGTCCATTTGATTTTGGTTAAGTGTTTTATGGGCATTTGTTTATAAGTCTCAGCTGTTCTGTTGTTTTGATATTATCTCAGTAGACTTCACTGTAATTGTACTTGCACTTGATCCATTGAAATGAAACTCTACTATTTTTCAGCCCAAGATAATATCTCATTATCATTTAGGCCTTTTGTACTTGAATGTTTTTACTTACAAAATTCCTTGAAAATATATGCCAACTGAATGAACTCATCTGAAAGATTAGATGTAATAAGATAGGTTTCGGCATAATCAAAAAGGGGGAAATTGTTGGGAAATTGTATAGACTTATGTTTTGATTAAGATACCAAAAGGTTCCTCCTAAGTCATTTGTAAGTAAAGTATTCAGTAGAGTTAGAATAGAGTTAACCAGTTCAAATGTTAAAGAACTGAAGTGCATTTACTGATTCAAGTAGTGTATTTAAGAGTTGAAGAAGTCCGCTGAAGAAGAAGTCCGCTGAAGAAAGAAGTGAAGTGAAGAAGTCTAAGTCATGAATGTTTTCAGCGGACTTTAGCTTTCTCCAGAGAGCTGGTAGGCAAGCATGGTCTTTAAGCCGTTTCTTGACAAGACTTAAAGCTTAAATAGAGTCGTTTGAACCAATCAGATACAAGAGACTTACTTGAGAAGATTCAACTCCAACGGGAAGATTTTCAAGAAGGTCTATAAATACAGAAGGTCGTGCCCATTTCTACACACAGGAAACTTAACAAGAACAAGCATTCTCTACACTCATAACATACTACGAAGCACTAAAAATCACCTTTGTTTCCCAAGTGTTTCATATTTGTAGAGAGCATTTCAAACCTTCTGTAACCGAGCTTATAACTATATCCAAACCTTAGAAAGAGATAATCCATCCTTAAAGCCTTGAGCTAATTTGTAAGGATTATCTCACAAACAGTTGAAACCAAACCCTACTCAAAACCCTACCCCAGAGTTAGGTTGGGAATTAGAGTTAAGAGGTGTAAGTAAGCTGATTGTTGTTATCAGTCTGAAAGCTGGTTAGTTTTGGGAACTAGGACCTAGATTTTTCCCAGTGACCAAATATCCTTAGAGAGGATTAATTTGATCAGTACACCTTAGCACTATAACACAAGGAATTCCAAGTGAAAGGAATTCTCCTGTTTAATTAGGACAATGGACATAGGAGATTCATCTCTGAACCACTTTACATCTTGTGTATTTACTTTATGCTATTTCTCTAAGTGTGTGTTATTCAAACAAGTTTTATCAAGCAAAACGAGGTTTTCATAAGGGCTCACTAATCCGTATTTGAAAGCTAATTAGATAGTAGTTCAATTGAAAGTCTTGAGCTTTCAGTGGAGCTGATATCTCAGTAAGCTTTCATAAGTAAATCTCAGCAAACTTCAAAGTCCACTGACGATCTACTGTCTTGAGTAACCTGATAAGTTTTAAGAAAAAATGAAACTTGTATCTACAGGTGTATTCCCCCCGCCCCCATACACCTGTTTTAACTCGTTTCGGGACCAACAACATCTCAGAACCTGATGACAGTGATCCTTCATCTGATGGATCTGACTCCAACACAAAGGTACTATCTCAATCTTCTTCTAGTGATGATGAGTATAATGATACAAAGAGTGAAAATACAGAAAAATACAAACTAGAGTCTTAGTTGGTGAGAAGGTTATCAAGATGTTAGACTTTAGGGATCAGAATCTGGTTGATTTCTTTAAGGAAATGACTTTATTGCATGATCTTGAATTTGATATCCCCTATATTGCTGAATGGATTTATGAGTTCAATGTTAATCTGTGAGAAAGTCTAGGGAAAACAAATTCAAGGCATTATGGTAATGTATGGTTTAGGAGAGTCAAGGTCCGGTTTACTCCTAAAACTATCAATATATTTTTGAAGACTAAGACAATAATTGAGGATATTATTGAAAATATGAATGAGGTGATCAAGGTGTTAACTGGTGGATAGATTGATGTATGGGAAAATAGGTTAAGTAGTTCCAAATTGACTAGTCTATATTTTGTACTTTACAAACTTTGTGCCTGTAACTGGCTGCCATCATCAAACACCACTGTATTGACTAGAGAACAAGCTGCTCTTATGTTTAAAATTGAGCATTTGAAAAAGTTTAACCTAGGTCAAACTATCTTCAACAATATTTTGTCACACACTAGTGATATTCATGGAAAGAGACTGCTGCCATACCCCAGTTTGATTTACAAGATGTTGGAGAACAAAGGTTTTAAGAGAAATCCAAGGGAAGACTATTAGTGGGTACACTGCCAGTTTTGGTATTTCCAATGTTATACTCACTGTTCCTAAAGTCATTGATCTTTCTTACCAAGATCCATCAGCTGTCCAAGATGAACAAGCAGATCCTGACTCCAGTGCCGCTCAGAATGTTGGCAATAATTATGCCAATATTCCTCATACCACTACACTTACTTCTGTCTCCTTAACTCCAAATTATATTACTGAGAAAATTGACACCTTGCAGAGGTCTATCACTAACATGCAGTCCTTGATTGAGGATATGAAGAACCAAAAATATTGGTGATGGAGTCCAAGGAGATGGTGCTGGTACAAGTGGTGCAAGTGGTGTGGTGCTTGAGGAGATTCCAGATGATGTTCCAGCTGTTTCAGTCAATCCACCAAATACAGAAGAAGATCTTTGAAGAAAGAAGAGCTTGGTGATAGGGGGAGAATGAAGATAGGGGGGTTCGTGCAAATTATGTAGATGCAGCTGACTTGACAAGATCAGCCCAATCCTCTCCTTACTTCACAAATTTGATCCCTGTGTATTAAGTTCTATTGTTTTATGTTCTTAGTTTTAATTCTGTTTTTTCTTTCTAGTTCAGAACAATTAGTTTGATAGTTTATTTTCCATTTATTTTTAGCTCTGAACATATTAGTTGTTAAGTTGTTTTTTGTGCATATTGGCCTAAGAACCTCGGTTTTGTTCTTAGAGGTTTTATGTTAATTTCTGTTAATTAATTTAATTTGGTTCATGCAATGAAATGTCATTAAATTGATGTTGAATTATGATTCTATTCTAACACATATTACTGCATGTTTCAACATCAGGTGTGTTGTAGTTGAAAGGACAAATTAGGGGAGACTGTCGATGTTGGCTCAGTGTTGTACTAAATGTTACAACATATTTTGCAACATCAGAATTTACCCTTTCTTCTAACACTAACTCCGAATGTTTCAATGTTGTCTTTAATGTCTAACCATGCAGGTTGACGACTTGGAAGTTACTAAGTCAAGCGGTTGCAGCTTTTACAGTGAGAAGTTAAAGATAAACATGGGTGGTTACCGAGGTGATGGAGCTTAGTGCTAGACGGTTTTAGATCATAGGAAACCATGATTATCAAGTGTTCACATGTTGATTTCGAAGTCTATAAATAGAGCAAGCATGGAACACATTCAAGAAAAAAGATCGAGACTATTCTATTTACCTATAACAAGTGTAGTTGGTTTCAGTTATCTTCTTTGTGTTGGTAGATATACATTATATCCTACTCAACATTTTTTACTCTAAGAGTATCTTTATTAGACCTACAACAGGTTGTTTACACGATTAGGGTTTAATACCTTTTGGTTGTTTATTTAGGATATATCACCTTGTATTGAGATCATACAGCAGGATCTCTTTTTGTCTTTGTATCACTATTTGATATAGTGAAGTTTCAGCATAAGGCATCATAGAATATTTATAGTCTATGAAAAGTTTTGATATCCGTTTATAATCTTTTTTTTTTTCAAGTCTTCCGTTGTATATGTTGTTGTTTATGTTTCAACATTTTTGACGACATTCTGAAAAAACACCCACACACTCATTTCAGTAAACTAGTGTTATAAAATGACCATAATACCCTCATGTATGAAACGTTATATATATGCTCCTCTCATTAGGTAAGAGTGGATAATTTTTTTCCACTCATCTTCCCTACCACTTTTCTCACATTCTTCAATATTAGTGATACTTTATAGTGTGAAATGATACATCACTGAATTGAGCGTCGGAGACCCCGCACCAGGGCCTCCTCTAACTTATCTTTTGCAGGTCCGACATATCGTGTTCAAGCCCGACTCGGTGGAGAAGATGATGATTTGAGGATGGATATGTTGATACTCATCACAGTTACACTATAGTATACCCAAGTATGGTATAGTATAAGCAAATCGATAAAGTTGCAGCAGCTGTCAACTCAATGTTAGCTAGTGTAATATATCTTAGATGTCAGCCTATACTAGGCACACTGCAAAATGACAAATTATAGTGGGTAGAAAATCAATTTGCAATAACTACTTGTTGGTAATTTCTCTTACATGTAATGTAAACCCTATCTAACTGTTGATAGACGAACAACATTTAGGCCCTTACAAGAAGATTAATTGTCTAAGCAAATCAATGTTTAAAGAGATGAGCAACCATATCTGACGAGCAGCTCCAACATGAGCGATCAACCCTATTGGACAAGCAACTCCAATGGGCGTGCAACTTCTAAGGACTGATAACTTACATACGAGTACCTATAGGGCAGAGCGAACAGGGTGGAGCATGACTCCAAGAAAATCAAGCAGCCTTTAAGAAGAGCAGAATGAAAATCATCAAGGGGCTCCAAGACGAACAACTATGCAATTGAGCACCCCAAATTAAGAAGACTTTGTAACTAAAGAAAGACTAAGATAAGGTTAAATAGTCAACATGACAAGTGTCATGCATACAAGCATAGAAGTTGAAAGGGTATTCCACCACCTACTTAGTGGTATGTATAAAAACCTTGATTTTCATTAATAAAATTAAGTCCAAATTCCTAAATACACACAAAAATACTCTTGTACACATATACACACCTCAAATACACACACATACGAAAATCATACGAAATATATACTCATATTAACCCCGATCTTTCGTATTTACAATTTACGATAGTAATCAATCACACGTAATTGTTTGGTGATTTCTAAAACAGATTAAACAACCACTAATCTTCGTGATTAGATTGAATCATCAACACATTCATCCGTTTATACCATAACATTTTGTACTATGATTTCTATTATAAGTCTAATGATATTATAGTGAATGAATGAAATGGTATCAGTAAATATATATTCTAGTATAAATTTCATACTATAAATAGATTTTGTGCAATAATAATTTTTTGGAATGAAAGGTGGGTGGGGGATGTACCTCTTAAAATTCAGTATCCAAGGCTGTTTCTTCTTAGTAGAAATAAGAAGAGCAGAATTTTTGAGATGGGAAAGTGGGAGGGAGGGGAGTGGATTTGGGAGTGGAATTGGCGGAGGGGTTTGCTTGATAGAGAACTGAATATGTTTGATGATTTTTTGGCTGCTCTAAACGCGTGCAGGTTGAAGGAGAATGAAAGAGATAGATGGTCATGGAGCCTGGAAGCGGGAGGGAGGTATACACCAAAATCGGCATACAAGTGGTTAAGCAACAAGAAACTGATGGATAGCTCGGAATTCAGAAGAAAAAAGGAGTTTAAGCTTGTCTGGAGCAATATAGTCCCATTGAAGGTAGCAGTTACGGCATGGAGAACCCTTCATGATAGACTACCAACTCGGGGTATTCTGTTGAGAAGGGGGATCATTGGTGGAGGAAATGAGGCCAAGTGTGCTCTATGTAGCGAGGAAGAGGAGACAACGGAACATCTGTTTATCAAATGCCAATACGCGGAAAGGATTTGGAGGAGATGCTTGGATTGGCTTGAGACTTCTACTGCACTACCGGGTACGATTGTCGATCACTTCTTATTTTTCTCCGGTTTATGTAAAAAGAAGAAAGAAAAGAGCTTGGGTGTAGTATTTTGGAATTGTGTGATATGGGTGCTATGGAAAACTAGAAATAGTTGCATCTTTCAAGGGGGAGTAGTCAATGAGGTAAAGATGTTGGAGGAAATTAAAGGTAGAATTTGGGTTTGGCTATTGGTTAAAAAGGAGATTCATTGTAACTCTAATCTCAAAGATTGGTTAGTATCCCCTAGAAGACTGTTGGATAATTAAATTCTGGATGTAATTGCTGTGAAATCTTGTAGGCGGCATGACTTATTCCAATTTTGCTGAGCAATAAAATTATTTTCTGTTAAAAAAAAATAAAATTGTTTGGCAATCACCCAATAAGCATCCGATATGGGAAAGCAAAATTGTCAAAATTAATCCACAAAAAATGAATGATGAACCCAAAATTGCTTTTATGGTAATGGGACAATGATAGGAATGTAAACATTAATAGTTGATTCCTTGAGAAGCTACATCAGTTACATCATTCTCCACGAAAAATAAGAAGTCATTATTCACAATGAGCAACGCTTTCCTACTTAATTGATGCTGACGAGATCACGAGAGTAATCTCAAATTAGACAAAGTATAGGGCAAACAAGTTTCACAATAAATAATTTGGAGGGTATTAGTTGTAAGTATACATTGAAAGGTACTCGTTGTTTACTGAAAGATAGTATTAATTATTAATTGTTCTCACTAAAAAAATATTAATTGCAAACTAGTTTTATGACAAAATCTGTTCACACTATGCATACTCCTTGAATTATTATGATCCAATTTGAATAATCAAGAAATTTAGAAAAATAAATTCTTATATATTTTTAAACTACAGAAATGATAATACGTCCACCACTAGTAGACACACATTTATATGTTCACTGCGAATATGATATTGACACATTTAAGTGATCAATTAAAATAATAGTGGACCCCCTATTTATGTGTCATTATCGCATTCGAAGTGGACATATAACTTATATGTCCACTGGTGGATATATGATCAATTTTATTTTAAACTAATACTCTCTCCGTCCTAAAGTTAATTTCTATTTTACGGTTTGTCACTCGAAACTAAATTTAATTTAATTAATATATGCAAATTAGTATATGTAAAAGTAATAACGTGAGGCGTAAGTATATCAGTATAGAGAATATAATGATAAAAGAAATATTAGTATATTATTATTTATGACAATATTAATTGAGTAAGGAGAAAAGTAATTTGGATAACTAGCCTTTAAATTTGAGATTCGGGAGTAGTCAAAAGATAATTTATAGAAGTAAAAGAAAAAGAAATAGAAGGGGAACCAGAACTGCTCCAAAGGTGAAAAATAAGACCCAATTAAAATTAGCCAGCGCAGTCTATCCTCAAAACTAGCATTTATGTACTATATAATTAATAATTGCTTTGATTTTTTTATTTTCAGATTGATTTTGAATTGACATCATTCGATGAGGCAACTAGAGCGTCATTAAGCTGACATCATAACGGATCTGATGAAACATTTTGATTTTTTAATCTTGGAACAGTAAACATCTGAAGAAGAAATCTAGAATGGTAAACTCCATACATTATATCTGCTACCAAAACACCGTATTATATAGTAAAACACATTCTTTAGTAACCATTAGAAAGAAAAGATTCTCGCTCAATTTGACTTTTGCCATTATATATATTGAACTGAATTTTGTTTATTCTGATTGGAGTTAAAAACAAAAAAAGAGATGAACGAGATTGCCAAAGATGGTGGCGGAGGCGAGGTGAAGTTCCGGGGCGTCCGACGGCGGCCGTGGGGGAAATTCGCAGCGGAGATTCGGGACTCTAACAATCACGGGGCCCGACTGTGGCTCGGGACGTTTGAGACGGCGGAGCAAGCGGCCCGAGCTTATGATCGGGCCGCGTACACTATGAGAGGTTCTATGGCGGTCCTTAATTTCCCTGAGGAGTATCCCTCATTGGGTTCTCATTCATCATCTTCGTCTTCTCCTTCATTTTCATCCTCATCTTCTGTGTCCTCGGTGTCTGGGGCGTCGAAAATCGAAACAGAGCAAAGAAAGGAAGTCTTTGAAATTGAATGCTTGGATGATAAGTTGCTGGAGGATCTTCTGGAATATGGGGAGAGAAACCATCAATAATATAAGAGAGAATTAATTATGTTAATTTTCCATTTTGAGGTGTATTCATCTTTTCAGTCATATTATGGTTGCAAAAACAGAGCTGGGACGATTGGGAATAGTATTAGTTAGTTCAGAATCCACTTTTAGTAGTTAACTTATTTCTCAAAATATTGATTCATATCTCTCAATTAAATAATGTAATTCCTTCAATGTTTTCATAATATCTCTTTCATTTTTCAGCTTACTCCCTCTCTTTTTTTCTTTTTATCCTTTTTGGTTGAGGTATGTGGGTTGACCAACAAAACGTTATCTGCTTCTCCTTTTCTACGGAGACCGGTTTGACCTCAAGTCAAGCTCATTGAATATTGGGAATTAGTCCATCAGTTTTTCACATTTAATTTGGATGACAGATGCATTTTATCAAGATTCAAGATGACAAATCAATAAAAAAATTAGTTGTTATGATTAAAATATATTAGTTGTCTTATTGAAGGGTATTCATTGTTTTTCAGTGAAGAGTATTAGTTGTTTACAGTAAACAACTAATATTTTTCAGTAAAAATAATTAATACTCTCCAATAAAAATAATTAATACTACCTCTGTCCTGGATCTTTTTTTATAGTTATACATGACACAATTTTTAAGAAAAATAGAGTATGCGAGTGTAAAGTTAAATAATAAAATATGTGAGTATAATTTTTTTTCCCTTTTTAAGGGTGTGAAGAAAGAGTTGGAACGTCCCAAAAAGGGAAAGTGAAGAAAGAGTTGGGACGGAGGGAGTATTTTTTAGTGAATACAACATTTTTGTCTGCAGTACTTGATATAAAAATATCAAGTCTTCCAAAAGTTCAGTGTGACCTTACTCCAGGAACCACATAAATTGAGATCACCAATCAATAACTACTGAACTACTAAGGGCATGTTTGCTTTGATGGATAGGATTGATAAATAATTATCCTTTGTTCATGGGACAATTAGTCCAACTCCTTTCATGTGTTAATTATGCCTATGCCGTTTATCCCAAGCCGATATCACATAAACCAAACACATGATTGAATGAGATTAAAGTATCAATCCCTTCTAATCACGCAAAGCAAACATACCATAAGGTTCCTGCTCTTCACTGATTTCAGTTGAGTTGTTCATAGTTGGAGTATTTGTAAGTAAAAATCTGAATGCCCTATATATAGATAAAATTCTAACTATACTAAGGCAAATCATTTCTCTGGAGTTTTGGAATCTAATCAAAATAAACTTTGTCCAAACATTAATGATTACATATTTTAACAAGTTATAAAAAAAAAAATTGACTAAGATTAAAAAAGAAACAATTTTCATTAACCAAATGATTAAGTTTTGAGTTCCACTATTCAAATCCCAAAATTCTCTAAACAAACCCCATAATTTTAAAGACAAAAATAGACATAAATAAAATGACTAAGTTATCCTTATATATATATGGAATGAATTTTACTCTAAATTTATGTTGATTTTGACTTTAGCCTTTTAAATCATTTAATTTCAAAATTAGTATTTTAACTTTTAATTGATCAATTTTTTTTCTTACATTTTTTTAAACCCTAAAAAAATACGTTAAAAAATGTATTAAATATTTAATTGATTATTTAGTTTAATTATTTACGACAATTTAATTAAAATTTATAAAATATTTTTCTGGTTTTATTTATGTTTAGCCTTTTCCTTTTTGAATATTTTTTTATTTTTTTATTCTTTTTAAATTTAGTTTGTTTAGATTTAGATATTTTTCTTATATTTATGTAGTTATTTTATTTTTCAAATTTTCATTTTAATTGATTTTTTATTTTATTTATTTTATTTTTTTATTATTTAATTTTTGTCAAGTTTTATTCAGGTTTAAATGATTTGAAAAAAATTTAAGTAGACTTTTTTTAAATTATTTTATTTTCTGAATTATTTAAAATAATTGTCAAATTTACTTTTAATTTTTTATTCAAATATATTATATTATATAATTTAATTGATTACTAAAATTGTCTTTATATATATTTTTTTTTATATTATTGAAGATATTTATTCTGATAAATTCTTATTTTAGAAGATTTAGTTAATTATTTATAAAAAAAATTCAAAATATATTTAATTTTTAATATAATTTTTTTTAAGAGTTTGATTAAAACCAAAGAATATGAAAGGATAAAAAAAAGATTTTAATGAGAATATGTAATGGTGAGACTTTTTAGTAAGTGATGTGGATTTAATAAAATTGTGGCAATATTAATGGAGGAAGAATATTATAGGAATGAAATGGGGTATATTTAGTAATATATGTTGATTTTTAAATTTTAATGGGGTGTATTTAATAGGTGGGGTAGATTTAGAAGATTTTGGGGTTTGAATGGTGGTACTCTTAAGTTTTAAGTCGTTATATCTTTGTAATTTTCAAGTACGGGTGGAAATAGATTAAATTACCCAATATGGGCCTACAATACGGCCTATTGAAATTCGACTCGATTCGTTATTTTTACTAGTTAAGATTGATTCAGATTTATTTAAAAGTTTATATTATAAAACTCAATAGATCAACTCATTTACTCATTTAAGTGTATAGATATATATTATATATCCAAATACAAATATTATATGTTCATTAACTCAAAACGACGTTTATTAAGGGGAAAAAAAAAACTTTAGAAACCCAACCTTTCCGTACAAAAAAGATGACAACTCCTATGACAAACTGCAGCACACGTCATTCAGGTTACATCGTTTTGAAACTTAAATTAATATATGATGCGTAGATTATGTGATAGCTAAAAGAGACAGATCCTTAAATATATTTAATTAAGTGGCATGTGTTATTGTAAGAATCACACATGTTGAATTGAACCAGGACTTTCCCAGTCCTCTTCTACCACCGCATTAATTTGTCATCCTCATAATAAATCATATCCAGACGATTAAATAAAGTTGAGCCAGCAACAATTAATTAATTAATAAATTACAACATGATCAGTTGCTAATGATGCATGCATGTGGTGACATCAATTAAGGTTATTTTATCTAAATCCTCCAATAATTTCAAAATTAGCAGCCTAGGCAGCAAGACCTGCAGTTCTAGGGTCACCAGACTCCCAACTCACGAATTCGAATGATTATAGTACTATATAATATTCTTCCGTGACAAGTGTTTTACGTGTATTTTTTAGCTTCTAATTGAAAAGCTAGAATTAATTTCATCTCAAAAAAATATCAGAACTTAGAGATGCAAAATTAATTGCAACAATTAAGATTGTATATTTTTTTTTAATTAAACATTTAAAAAAACTACGTCGTAATTAAAAAATAAAGTTAAAACTAATATCATGCATGTATTTTTAAAATTAACTGTATTACTAATTTTTAATCGACCATTGTCCAATTACAACGAACCTTGCAGCTATGGACCTAGCAAACATAAATTTATTAATTAAGTACCTTCTTTATTTGTGACTTTGTCATTATGTCGTGCAAGTTGAAATAAACCAAGATTTAACCAATGCAACTATACGTACTAAAATACTAATTTAGAAAATGATTACTCATTGATGACACAACTGCGATTACGGTATTGCTTTCATCAATACGATTTCAAGTTAAATCAGGATTTATCTAATGCAACTAATTAAGTACTAAAATACTAATTAATATACAATTTACTAATGATACTCATTGCTGACGCAAGTTCGATTACGCCATTGCTTGCATCAATATGATGACAAGTTTTGAGTCTAACAGATGTATTAAAAATTTGCATGGTCGATAGGTGAAAGTTGCATAAGAATAATCGAGCGTTACTTTAACACGAAATTTGTTTATAATATAAAATTGATATAATAGTATTCACAGAGTGATAGCATATTGCTCATATAAATTAATATCCATAACATTTTATATTATGATACTAATTTATAAGTGCAACGGTATCACTAAATGTATACAATGATATCACTGAATGAATATAGTATAGATTCATAAAAGAATATATATATATATATATATATATATATATATATATCACATGTATATCAACTATTTTTACATGGCTTAATTTTAAATGACAAAGTATACTGTGAACCTCTATTACCATAAAACTTGTTTGAATTAAGTCTATTTTAATAATATCACTACAAGAAAACATAAAATTGCCTACGGAAATTGCTAATATGCGTACGAAATTTTCAACTAAAAAATTTGTAGTGGGGATTACCTATGATTTTCCTACAAATATTTATAATTGTATAGACATCTTCCTTCCCCACCTACAACAAAATTTTATTCCGTAGGCCAATTATGTTGTAGGTAAAATTTTGTAGGCAAATGACTTGTAGGTAATTATACCTAGGGATTTTATTTCGTAGGCAAATTAATTTCGTAGGGAAGTTGTTTCTAGGTTGAGAAATGTAAAAGCTTTCATAATTAGAAAATTTTGTAGATAAATTTTAGGCAATTCTTACTACAAACTTTTTTATTGGAAAATTTTTGTAGTCAATTCTAATTTTATAGACAATTCTTTATTTTCTTGTAGTGTGTATTGATAGTGATCACTAATGTATCACTTTGCAGTTCCATACGTCTGTGCCATTTTTTATGTTTCAATACGTATTTCACCAACTGAATCTTTAACACATGGACTCATAATAATGATAGGTTGTTGGATATATTTTAACATTTCATACGTACTTATATATCCAAACTATGAAACACTGTGTGAAACACCATACATGACACAAAATAATATGGCTTAATTGCAATTTAAATCATGATCTTCAAAATTGCATTTTAAGCTAAATTTTTGGATTTTGTTAAAAAAAATTCAATATAACTTTTTTTTTTTGACAATTAATACTTACGGGCAGATCTGTCTTTGTCCATTGATGACGTGACATCTACGTGGTGTTGTGACCATAATAATTGGAGATCGGAGCCGACCTCATTCAGGGCAGTGAGGCCGGCAATAGGTGTCGCCCCGACCCATAAATGGCTTGCAAACGGATCTCGACCTCGACGATCCGGGCCGATCACCCCAGATCAGGCCGTTCACGCTGATCTCGCCTTGTCTAGGACCAAGCCGACCGCATCAGCCCAGACCGATCTGTGAGGACCTACTCGAAGACCGGTCCGACCTTGATAGAGGAAATTGAAGAGGCAAAGTTGCCCTAAAATAGACCTTGAGCGACGAACGTTTAGATCCGGTCTCCTACCTACCCGCGAGATCAGCGCCCAGCCGATCTCCGACCTCAACCCCTTTTTGAGGTAGTCTGAGATCCATTGAGCACTTGATGGAATCTGATAGAATCGGTCCAAATATGGCAAAGAGCTGCCTCCGTACGCAAAGACAGAAGGAATATTCCCTGTAAGTGAGGAAAATGCACAGAGAATCGTCCTTCAGGGACACGTGACAATTCTGGAGTGGCCGGACGCCTGAGCACAAGGACGGACAGGCACCTGCGCACATCCAGGGATTGCAGGGATTAAATGCGATTATCCCCCGTTGAGGTCGGAAATGACCGAAATGCCCCCAAATGTGAAACTTATAAATAGGTTCCCCCTTGTACAAAAAAAAAACATAACTATTCATCAATCCAAAAAAACACAATACACATTTAAGTTTAGGGAATAAACCTCCTGGCAATCTTGGTCTCTTTATTGCATTTATATCTTCATCTTCTTGGTACATTCATGGATATTTATCGAACTTTAATAAAGTCCTTTATTACTTAATTTATTGATGTTTTTACGTAAGTTCACCACATAGCTATAAAATACCAGTCCTAGATTTTAGGTAAACAACATTTGGCGCTAGAAGGAGGGTATCAAACCCTTAAACCCAGATTTTTCCTCTCTTTGAAGAACACTCACTGTTCTTCAAAGCTTCAAAACCCACCCTCAAATCTTCAAGAAGATCCCTCTTATTTCCACTAACTTCTTGGGAAAGATGACTAACCCAAAGTCATCCCAAGCCCACAAAACCACGGGGGCACCGGCCACGTCCCAAGCCCCTGTCATCCAAAACTCAGGGGAGGCCACCCCAGGTCGGCCTGAAAAGGCCGTCCGCATGGCCTCTCCGATCCGCTATCCAGAGAAAACCCAGTTTTTGCTGGCTCGAAACTTCGAAACCCCCGATCAAGCGAAGTTAACCCGATGCCGATGTGCTGAGGAGATGAGGGCTTGTAAGAGCACCCCATCGGCCTCAAAGAGAAGGCAACAGGCCCGTGCCTTCAAAGGAAAGTCCAAAGCTCAGGAATGCCAAGGAGAGAGCCAGGTTCGAGCCGACCTCTTGCACACACGTTCCCGCGGCTCCACCCATCCGGTCTTCAGCCGTCTAGGCACAAACTCTTCCTCCTGGACCCCCGTCGGCTCCTTAGCAGCTATACCAAGCACGATGAGACTGAGTTCGTCTCCAACTCGAGGAGCACAACACAACAGCCTCACAAGCGAGCAGCCGAGATTAGTCTGGCCCCGGTGAATTCCACGAGAAGGAAGCTCAGTTTCGCCCAGAGCTGCCTCCTGGGGCATGACACGCCCCGAGGGGCCGTATTTGAGATCGGTCCAGTGGCCATCGGAGGGGACCAGCAAGAGGAGCATTCGAACCTTGAGATCGTCAAGATGCAGAAGCAACTTGACGAAATGCGGGACTTGATGGAGTCACAGGGCCAACCTAACGTTCGACCGACCGCAAACGAGCCTTTATCTATCGACATCGAGCTCGCCCTTGTCCAGCTCAAAATCACCCCTCCTCCGACCCCTCTCTACGAAGGGAAGACCGACCAGGAGACCCACTTGAGCAAATTCCGGATTTTCATGACAGGACGGGGCGCAACCGATGCGACGAAGTGCCGACTCTTTCCCCTCACCTTGGGTGACCT
This sequence comes from Ballota nigra, assembly GCA_947034835.1. Lineage (NCBI taxonomy): Eukaryota > Viridiplantae > Streptophyta > Magnoliopsida > Lamiales > Lamiaceae > Ballota > Ballota nigra. The sequence continues at coordinate 75,328,639 of OX344722.1, forward strand.
CGCCCATAGGTGGTACATCTCGTTGCCTTCTCGCTCAATCGACTCATTTGAAATATTGAGCTCTCAATTCGTCTCATACTTTGCGGCCAAGATCGTCCGGTCGGAGAACCGGCATCGCCTTATGCGCATCCTCCAAGAGAAGGATGAGCCGGACGAGGACTACATCTCCAGGGTGGACGAGGTCATCTTGACATGGGAGCCGATCGGGGACCAGCTAGCTTTGCATGCTACTCTTGGGGGTTTCCATGGCAAATCCTCGATGTTCAAACATCTTACAAAGGATTGCTCCAACACCTATGCCGGCTTTCGGGCTCGAGCTGGAGACTTTCTCACTCGGAAGAAGCTACTGGCCCTTAGGCTGGGTAAGGCCAAGCCCATTTTGAAGAAGTCGGAAGACACTCAAGTGTCCCCTAAGGGAGGCCCCAAGGCAAAGAGAATCCCAAAACCGCCCGACAACTTCAATTATTCGAGAATGTCGAAATCCACCTCACTCAGGCCTTTAGGCAATCCCCCGCCCATGTCTTTAACGCCATTCAGCATAGGGACATGCTCCCTAGGCCCAAGCCATTCATGGGGGATAAAACGAGGTTGGACCCTAAAAAGTTCTGCGCCTATCACGACTCCATTGGCCACAATAAGAGCTAGTGTCGTGATCTCTTAAAGCAACTCTGGAAGTTGTTTGACAAAGGGCATTTGAATGATCTGATCCAAAGGCTGGCAGGACGGCAGAAGTGGCAGCAATGACCTCAAAGCAGAGGAGAGAACGGCGGCCGACCTCTCCGGCCGGTCGCAGCGCTAGATAAAGACGAGGACGACAACCTTCCCCCTCTAAACCCCGGTGGCCGAGTCAATATGATATATGCCGGGGGAGGAAACCTGGGTGGCTTGACCCCTGTTTCAATGCTTTCGAATAGAAAGCGAAAGGCCGAGATCCGAGCCGTGACCAATGTTATCTTGGTCACACCGTCTGAGCCCACCATTCACAAAGACTTGGAGATCACCTTCTCGAACAGGGATCGGAGTGGGGTACTCTACCCCAAGGGTTATGCGCTCGTAATCACAGCTAACATCTTGGGGAAGGAAGTTCAGCGGGTGCTGATCGATAATGGGTACTTTTGCAACATTATTTTCAAGTCAGCTCTGGACCAGCTGGGTGATCTCATCACGTTCATCAAGCCTTTCGACCTCCAGCTCAAGGGATTTGGAGACGCAACCGTTGCTACCTATGGAAGAATCAAGCTGTCAATTGAACTAGTTTGTTGCTATTATGCAAAGGTTAGGATCACTAGGCCTTTCGATTTTGTGAATGTAGACCAGGTGAACTCCTATAACGGCTTTTTAGGTTGTTCTTTCCTAGACACTTTTAAGGCAGTGGCCTCCTCTTACTTTTATTGTATCAAGTTTCCCACCCCTGAGGGGTTGGTCAGCACCATTAAAGGTGACCAAAAAATGGCAAGAAGGTGTTTGAACTATCTCTTTCCCATTTTACTTCCTGTTTGTAACGATCAAATCCAAGAAAATTTCTCTCAAGACGATCTTGAAGAAATCTTTCCGACCTCACCCAAGGAAGATGAGGCCAGACCATCAGCTCCCGGTCTCATCCTAGGCAGCGAGCCCGGTCCCCTACCAATAGAGGTTGATGACCTTGAACCAAGGATTGGTTTCGAGCCCACCGAGCTCGATCTTGATCCAAGATTTGACACCAGAGATCGACAAAGCTATGAACAAGCCACGGCCTTGGAAGATTTGGAACATATTCCCGTCGACCCCTCGAGACCGAAATTGGAGGTACTCATCGGTTCTCGGATCCCGACTGAAATGCGGGGGGAGGTAATCGAGTTCCTCAAGGCTAACATCGGCATTTTTGCTTGGTCTCACCAAGATATGGTCGGTATCGACCCCAAACACGCATGCCACCAATTGAAAATCGATCCCAACAAGAGGGTGGTCAACCATAAAATGAGGAAATTCAGCCCAAAAAAGTACAAAGCCTTAGCCCAAGAGGTTAAAAAGTTGCTAGATAATAGACTCATCGAGCAAGCCAAAGACGATCCCCAATGGGTTGCTAACACCGTTCTGGTTAAAAAGTCAAACAACACCTAGAGGCTTTGCATTGATTTTACTGACCTCAACACGGCGTGTCCAAAGGATCACTTCCCGATGCCACATATCGACCACTTGGTGGATAGCACGGCCGATCACGGGATGATGTCTTTCATGGACGCTTTCGCCGGATACCACTAAATCCCGATGGCCATTGAAGATATCAAGCACACCTCCTTCCATATGGAGAAAAATATGTTCTCTTGGAATAAAGAAAGTCAAGTAGCCTTCGTAAAGTTGAAGGAATACTCGACATACCCCCAGATTTTGGTCAAACCAGTACCGGGAGAGAAACTTTTTCTCTATCTTGCGGCCTCCGAGATTGCTCTGAGCATCGTGCTCGTCTAGGCCGATGTCCAGAATCATCTCCCCATCTATTTCGTAAGTCAAGCTTTGCACGATACCGAGCTCAGATACACCCCCCCTTGAAAAATTGGCGTATGTTCTGGTCATGAGCGTCAGGAAACTTAGGCCCTATTTTTTCGACCATCAAGAGGAAGTTCTGACCACTCTACCTCTAAGGCAAGTGCTACACCGACCCGACACCGGTGGAAGGCTCTTGAAGTGGTCGTTGGAGATAGCTCAATACGGGGTCACATATGCCCCGAGGACGGCCATCAAGGGCCAAGCCCTTGCCGATTTCATTGTGGAGCTTACCTTCCCTACCAAATTCACAAGAATTGATCACCCTCCATGGAAGCTTTACGTGGACGGGTCGTCAACCAGCTCGTGCGCCGAGGCCGGTATCGTGCTGGTCGAACCGGATGGCCAAATTTTCACCCATGCGGTCTATTTCGAGTTTGCCGCCACCAACAACGAGGCAGAGTAGAAGCCTTGGTCGGAGGACTAGAGCTAGCAATTGCCATAGGGGTATGCTGACTTCACATCTTTATGGACTCCTTACTTGTGGTAAATTAAATTACAGGCGAATACGAGGCTTGAGGGGAGCAAATGATGAAATATCTGGATTTAGTGATGTCTCTTTGTGAGAAATTTCATCAAGTCTTCATAGAACAAGTCCCAAGTGAGCAAAATTCTCAGGCTAACGTCCTATCTAAGCTTGCGACCGCCGAGGGGGCGACTGACTTTGCTAATATCCAACTCTCCACGCTCGGAATCCCCACCATAATTCGATATCAGATCTCAACCGTTCTATACGTTGAGGAAAACTGGATGACTCTGATCACGAGATACCTGAAGACCGGCGAACTCCCGGAAGACAAGGTCCGAGTTCGGCAGCTTCAACTCTGGTCGGCAAGGTACACACTCATTGACGACCTCCTATACAAAAGAAGTTTCACCCTCCCACTCCTAAAATGCGTCACCCAGGAGCAAGGCCTAAGTATTTTGGCCGAAATCCATGAAGGAGTGTGTGGGAACCATGCCGGAGGTCTGGCCCTGGCCCACAAGGTTATCAGACAAGGCTATTTCTTGCCGACTTTGAACAAGGACGCGGTTAATTTTGCAAGATCATGTCATAGATGTCAAATCTTGGGGCCCAACATCAAACTGTCCCCCGAGTATCTCTCTTCAATGTACAGCCCTTGGCCTTTTTCCCAGTAGGGCATTGACCTGATCAGACCGATGCCCACTGCGCCCGGGGGCCATAAATTCGCCGTAGTAGCCGTTGACTATTTTACAAAGTGGGTGGAGGCCGAACCTCTCAACAAGATCGATCAAGCTCAGATCATAAGGTTCATCTGGAAGAACATAAGTGATCATTTCTAACAACGGGAATCAATTTGACGACCTCCAAATGATCCAATTCTGTGAAAATTGGAAGATCAAGAAAATGTTCTCCACCCATACCACCCACAAACTAACAGCCAGGTAGAGGCCGTGAACAAGATCCTCAAGCACACCATCAAGGCTATGCTCGAGGAGAAGAAGGGGAAATGGGCAGCCGAGCTCCCCAACGTGCTTTGGTCCTACCCAACGGGCGAAACTCCTTTCACTCTGGCTTTTGGAACCGAGGTCGTCATCCCTTCGGAGGTCGCACTTCTAAGCTACATGAAGGCCCAAGTGATTACTGAAAACAATGATACAGCTCGGAGAATCGTCTTGGACATGCTCGAAAAAAGAAGACTCAACCCCGATCCCAGGAACGCAGTCTACAAGAAGAAATCCGAAATTTTTTTTAACACAAAAGTGAAGGCGAGGCAATTCCAAGTAGGCGACCTCGTCCTCAAGAAGATTCAAGGTCCTAAAGGCGTATTCGGCCTGAACTGGGAGGGCCCATTCCGGATATCCAAGTGGATCTCCAAAGGAGCTTACGAGCTCGAACTAATGGATGACACTCCAAATCAATACCCCTAGAACGCGACTTGAAGAAATATTATCATTAGTCACCTTGTACTTTCTATTGAAGCCTACACTTTCGAAAATTATCAATGAAATATTTATTGACATCGCAATCATTCTCCTTAAGACCGAGCTCAGTTAAAAAGCATATGCCAACCGTATCGAGATCGGCATATCACACTCGAGCTCGGGAAGACCATCAAGGTACCGAGCTCGGTTCAAAAGCATATGTCGACCGTGTCAAGGTCGGTATATCACACTCGAGCTTGGGAAGACCATAAAGGTCATTTTAAGAACCAAGCTCAATTCAAAAGCATATGCTGACCTCATATCACACTCCAGCTCGGGAAGACCATCAAGGTCAATTTAAGACCGAGCTCAATTCCAAAGTATATGCCGACCGTATCGAGGTCGGCATATCACACTCGAGCTCGGAAAGACCATCAAAGTCATTTTAAGACAGAGCTCAGTTCAAAAGCATATACCGACCGTATCGAGGTCGGCATATCACACTTGAGCTCGGGAAGACTATCAAGGTCATTTTAAGATCGAGCTCAGTTCAAAAGCATATGTCGACCGTATTGAGGTCGGCATATCACACTCAAACTCGGGAAGACCATCAGAGCCACTATAAAACCGGCTCAGTTTAAAAGTATATGCCGACCGTATCAAGGTCGGCATATCACACTGAGCCCGGAAAGACCCCAAGGTTGAAATTTTCTTACAACTCAGATCGGAAACAAAAAAGTACAAGAGAAAGCGAAGGTCAAAGCACCCAACCGTCAAGCAGGTATATATCCGGCCTTGGGGGATCGTCGTAATCGTCAATAAAGATAAGTGTAATTTTCCCTTTAGAACTCTTTAAATTTTGATTCACATAAACTTAGCCAAATATCTTTTAACATTTAACTAAATCTCCCCATACCCTTAGCCAAATTTCCCGAGTCACTTAGCCAAAATTCTCAAAAAATCATATTTCAAACACTTAGAAAAATTTCACAAACCAATGCAAAAAAATAGAGTAAACAAGGTCAGAAATGTAAAGTCTAAAGAGACAACATTACGATTGAAACATAATAGAATACGATTTCATTCAACAAACAGACATAGGCAGAAGTTGTTCCAAATCCGGTCAGAGGTCGGTCACAAATCAAAACAAAAAGAAAAGAAAGCAGTAAGTGACGAGTTCATTGGAATACTAAAGAAAGTTAAAAAGTTCAAATATCGCCGGCCTCATCCCTGGCACCAGTCTCCCCGACCACGCTAGCCATCTCGCCATCACCGGATGCACGACCTCCATCTTCAGCAGGCTGATCAGCCCCAACATCGGCCACTAATGCCCACTTCTCCACACCCTCCGCTCCAATCTCGATCTCAGCACCTTCTCTTCAGGCCTCCTCGCCCTCACCTTCTTCTTCCTCTTCTTCGACCTCTTAAAATAACTTCCATTGGGAGAGGGTCTTGGTTCGGGAGGAGCAACTTGTGTCGGTACGGGAACCACAAAAGGACAACCCCGAGCTCGATTTCGAGATTCAGGAAATTGAGGTAGTAGCTCTCATGAATCGGAGCCTTGCCACGTGCTCTTGGAAGAAGTCCTCATACACCTTGGTGTCGAGATGGGCCTTTTGACCTACTCGGATCAGGTCGGTGATCGCCAAGTAGTAGCAGTATTCCGAGAATAACAACGAGCTAGTGGCCGGGTCATTGGGATCATAAGTTGGCCTCGCCAGAGCGGCAGCCACCTTGGTGACTTTAGCTCAGACTTCCTCTTCCAGCTCGGCTTGACAAGCTCGGGCTTGATCAGCAGCCTTCCGCATTTCTTCAGCTTCCAGTCGGAGTTTCACCATCGATGTTTCTACCTCCGCCACCCTTGCCCGACTCTCTTCATGGGCTTTCCAAGCCATCTCTGCCCGGGCAAGGGCATCTTCTTTCTCCTCCAGGACGGCCTCAACCTGGCCGATCACGCTGTCTTTTTCTTTCTTGAGCTCGAAATTCTCGCTCTCAAGGATCGCCTTCTCCTCCCGCACCCGGGTAAGATCTGCCTCAATTTTCCTCAACGAGCTCACGGTGGCGTTGAGCTCGCTCTCCACAAAGTTTGTCATTATCGCCGCCTGGCTTTTCAAAGCAGTGGTCGTTGGACACACTGCTCTGATACCACTTGTTGGTCCCACTAGTTAGATTAATTGCGGAAGCTTAAGTTAAATGTCTTAACAAATTCCTTTTACAAGAGAACAAAAACCAAAAAGAGAATAAGTAAATGAAAGCAATAAAAAACACAAGATATATAGTGGTTCGGATTTAAATATCCTACGTCCACTCTCCCTTTTATCCAAGGGGTCTCACTATCAACCAACTCACTTACTTACTCACTGGAATTGGGAAGTACCAGTTCCTTCTTACAAACTCTTTAGATTTAACTTCAATCTAAAGATCAACAGCCTCCAACCTTATCTGGTAGATGAACAAGTTGAGGTTTCAACAACTCCTTAAGAGTATATATATATATTATGAACAATAAGACTGCTAGGAGTGATTATCAAAAGCTTGGATGGACTTATGCGCGTATGGAGTCTCTCTAGAGCTTTTTCTTGAACTGCACTCTTGTATTTGTAGAGGGGATTAGGGCTAGCCGTTGGAGGGCTAATCCAATCAGATCCTCTATTTAAGGAAGCCTCAATCAATCAATTCCCTAATTGATTGATTGGGTTGGTGGGATCCTTGGATTGATTATCTTCATATACTTTCCAATCCTGATCTTGTTGACTTGATTTGAATCACCAACGGTCAATAACTTCCTCTGCCTAACTCTGATTCTCTCCAGAGAAGGCAAGACCAGACACCAGGCAACCTCGATGTCTTCTGGTCCTAATCTGGTTAACAACCAGAATACTCAGTAGAAACAGGGGATCAAACTGAGCATCTTTTGTTCTACCAGAGTCGTCTGGTCCGGACTCGTCTGGTCTGGGGAAGGTCCTCTGCCTCTGGTCAGATCTCATCTGGTGAAGTCTTCTGGTGGAGTCCTCTGGTGAAGTCCTCTGGTGGAGTCCTCTGGTGAAGTCCTCTGGTGGAGTCCTATGGTGAATCTTCCGGTGGGGTCTTCTGGTGACTCTTCTGGTGAAGTCTTCTGGTCTGGCAGTTCCCCCTAGACTAAGTCCTAATCTAAACCATCATCTGGCTAACAGGTCCAGATGGTCCTATTACATCTTCTGGTTTGTTTTAACTCATCAAAACTAACAACTTTTATCCTAACAATTTCCCCCTTTTTGATGGAGTTAAAACACTACCAGAACTGATCAAAACAAGAGACATAAGCAAGAAAGCAATAAAGGGATAAGACCTTAGAATAGATCTTATCAGGCAAACAATTTAAGACAACAAGAGGTTGTCTTTTGAACAGAGAAGATATGATACTTTCATTAATAATAAGGACAAAATGATTACAAGATACATTGAAGTTCAAGGTCCTATTCTAAGCATATCTTCTATTATCCTTGGGCACCAGGAACCAGTCAAGGAATCTGTCTTGAATGGCCTTCAGCTCTGCAGAGGATGTTGGGGTGAAACTCACCGACACCTTAGTCTTGAATAATTTCTTCAACTCAAGCCAATCAACCTGGTCCCCTATCATGGGAGTGTTGAGATAATGAAACTCAGGGGCTGTGACCTCCAGGTTGAACTCTATTGTTGAATCCATCAGCTGCTTGTAGAGCTCTACATCAAAACTCTTCATCCATGAATGGAAGGTTCTGTTGATAAGTGCCTCATCCTCTGGTGGTGGCCTCTGGATATAGTGTTGAATGATCCAGAGAGTCTTGGCTTCTCTCCACTTTTCTATCAGAGGCACAGGCACAGTTGAGTTAAAGGACCCTTCTGTCCTGAGAGGCAAGATGTCCATTACTTCAACTGGAGCCTTCTTCTTCTGGCTTGAACCACTGGCACCAGAAGGAACACCAGCTTCTCTGGCCTTCTTGCTCTGCCTTCTAACATATCTGAGCCTCTGCTCTTCATCTATGTTCTTCCTGATCCTTACTTGCCTTTCTTCAGGCGTTTCTTCTCTAAATCTCTTCTCTGCCTCTTCCACTACTTCCTCTAGGAAGTTTTTCTTGACTTTTCTGATCTTTTTCTTGGCAGGTCCAGAGATAGAGATAGGGACTTGTTCTGTTTTTTACTCTTCTTCTGCAGCAAGCTGCTTAGCCATAGTAAGAGATTTGAGCTCCTCTTTCTTCTTCTTCTGCAGCTCTGCTTGGGCCAATGTGTTCTCTAGCAGATCCAGGCGCGCTCCATGGCTGAATAGTGTTTCATTGGTGGTCTTCGCCAGATCAGTTATGGCCTGCTCTTCCCCCTTTTTAACTGCATCAAGAAGGGGCTCCACTACCTGCCTAATGAGATCAGGCAAGGCAGTGTTGGAGGAAGAGTGAAGATCACGCAGCTGCTTTGCCTCCTCCAGGTAGGCTTTAGACTCAGCAACAAGCCTTTCCTGCTTCTCCAACATCTCCTGGAGGGAGTTTTTCAGCTTGGCAATTTGGATCATCTGGCTGGCCATCTCAACCTTCAGCACAGAGACTGGCCTCATCTGCTCCAGCACGTGCTCCTGGAGCTGCTTCTGGCTGTGCATTACATCCAGCTTGACAAAGAGGTCATTGGCCTTGAAAGAAGCTTTAACCTCAGCCAGAGTAGACTTGATCTGCTTCAGGAAGATCCTCCTCTCTTGCCTGATCTGATGCTCTATCATAGCAGAGGCCATATGTTGAATTGCTTTAGAGAAGCGCCCAATCTGCATGATCTGCTTGTTGAAGAAGGTCTTCATCTTCTGAAGCACAGCAGGAGTCAAGTTAAAATCTTCCTCATCAGAGTAGAGCTCCGGAGGGAAGACAAAGTGAGGCCCAAACTTGTAAGTGGGGCCCTCTGGAGTGAGCATTACCCCTCTCTGGATGAGCAGGGTGCGAATCAAGACTTTAGCTGCACCAGGGGTCTCCAGCTCTGCTGGGTTCTGAATGTTAAGCTTCTGCTTGAGCTCAATCTCCCATGCACTGAATGTGGAGGGGGACATCTCTTCCAGCAGCATCATAAGGTCCTCCACATCCTCCAGTCTGGCCTTGCTCCAGACTTTGGCATCAGTCAATTCTGCCAAAAGTGGTAAGTGCTCCAGAAGAACTGGGAAATGCTCTCTTAGCCAGAGCTGAGCACTTACACTCAAACTCTGCCTAATAGGACCCATTTCTGCAGATGAGAAAGTGAAGGGTTTGGGCCCAGAGGCAGAGGAGGAAGGTGCTAAGTTAGCAGGCTCAAGTGAAGCTTCCTCATCTTCACTATCATCGCTTGTTAAACAGGTGGGAGAAGGGGGAGGGGCAACGAATCCCAGAGCCATAGAAATGGTTGGGTCCTGGTTTGTATGGGTTTGGGGAGGGGTAGGATTTTGTGAGGTAGAAGTGGAGGGGATTGGTTGCTCTGCACCAGATGAAGATGGGATCTCTGGTACAGAAGGTGGAATGGGAATTTGTGATGTGGAAGTGTTTGGGAGGGGAATATCTGCACCAGAAGAGGTTGATGGCACCTCTGGTACAGAAGCTGGGAGGGGGTTTGTGGGAAGATGTGTTTGGGAATTTGGGGGAGAAGGTGTTTGGGTAGGAACGGTTGAGGGAGTATATATGGGGGTATCTGGTAAAGTCTGCTATGGTGGAATAATAGGGTTACCAGAAGCAGATGGGGTTTGGGGAAGGATATCTGGGGGAGAGGTAGAGGGAGTAACAAGATTAATAGGGGTAGAAGAAGGAATGGAAAGGTTTACCTCTGCTGAGTCAACATCAGCAGGTACAACATGCTCTGGAGCAGAGACATCCTCCATCATCAGAGAAGCTTCATCAATAGCCTTCTCCAAGGCCTCTCCAAGATCAGAGCCAGAGTCTGACTCTTGAAGAATGGCTCTCTTGGCCTTGGATTTCTTCTTGAGGGGTTCAACCTCTTCTTCCTCTTCTTCCTCTGCTGGCTCATCCACCAGAAGAGTTTTCTTGGCCTTCCTGCTAGTTCTATGCTTCTTAGCAGAGCCTTTCTTGGCCTCCTCTGGCCTCTTCCTCTTGGCTGCTCCAGCCTTCTTAGTAGCCTCAGCTACTTCACCCTTCTTCTTCAGAATATTCAGAAGGGGAATCTGGTCCTCCTCCGAGGAACCAGAGAAAACAACTGTAGACGAGCTAGTTGTTGCAGCAGCTTTCTTTTGGGTCTTCTGCTTTGGCTGCTGCTTCTGCCCCTTAGTAGGTGAGGGTACTGCCTGTAGAGGAGGGGCAGGGATGGCTTGCTCACCATCAGAATCAGTATGACCATGGAGAGGGCCATCCTTGGAGAAAGTATCTTGGACTTATGGAATCCTCTGCACCAGGATTCCTTCCATTTCTTCTCCAGAAGCAATGAATCCAAAATCAAAGTAAGTTTTGTTCCCAACGAAACATTTGCAGTAAAATAGAACTGCATCTCCCCTGGCTGGGAAGGACAAGCCTCCTTGTTCACCTTCATCTTGTTCTTTCTTAAAACGCCCCAAAAGAACTCTGCCCAATTGCATTGAACGACGTCATACAGAGCCCTCATCACACACATCCGTCCGTTGAAAATCGCATCCGTGCTATGATTTTCACACATCAGTACCTTCACTACAATATCGAACAAAACCTTGTATTTTTGCCTCAGATGCTTGTCTAAAAATCCCTTCGATATATTCTGGCAAGATGAACAAGCAAATAACTTGAAAGAACCCACAATATCATCTTCCTTGTAGGTTAAAGGATCCACCCCTTCTGCCGAAATGTTTCCAAACAGCGCACAGAAGTCATGCTTGGAAAACACCAAATCCTCCTTGTCAATCTTTGATGAAATGTGGTCTTCATTAATCTTCATACGGACCAGAAACTGGGCCGCATAACCATCAAGAGTACGAAAATCCCTGGGGACTGTGGAAATCAGCCTTTCCACTCCGGATCTCCTTAATAATTCCAGAATAGCCAATGCAGACGAGTTCTTGGTGGTGTAGAAGTCAACCACCATCTCCGTTTTTAGTTTCTTCATCATCAGTTCATGGTCGAAGTTGCACGGAGGGGCCATTTCTGTGAGAGAGAGAGAAAGAGAGAAATACTTTGCAGAGAGAAGTTAGGGTTTTGAAAATATGGAAGCGTGAAAAGACAAATTGAAAAGAAATTTGGTTTAAGTAGGGAAATACGCGTGGCTGGATTAATAAATAAAGTGTGAACGCGTGTAATAGCAAATTTAATTTAGGGAACAAAATCAATTTTTGAATTGATTGACATATTGCACATTGATTAAATCTGATGGCCACGATGAAAGGCGAGCTACAAATTTAATCTGGTGCGTTGGCGTGGTCATTGGTACTGGGCATAAAGGGGTTTTGTGGCAGTCAAGAGAAAAAGCGAAATGATTGCCTAGGCCCTATACCCTAGTCATAAATACACCCCGAAGTTGAAACGTTTTGAGTGTATTTACTAATTTGAAAAGTGTATCCCAATGATCAGAGGCCAGAGAAGTAAACGCATACCTGTCACCTGATATTGTAACCAGATGATACCACAGCTAGGCTGGTGTTACATCTCCTCTGACGGAACTCATCTGGTTCTGGTCAGATAAAACTTTGACCTTATCTGGAATCTGACTCAGCACCTCATCTGGGACAAGTGTCACCTGGTGCATACCTCATCTGGAGATATAACTTCTCTGATATATCTAATATGCAGGTATGTTGGTCCCACTAGTTAGATTAATTGCGGAAGCTTAAGTTAAATGTCTTTCAAAGTCTTTTACAAGAGAACAATAATCAACAAACAATAAGTAAAATAAAGCGATAAAGAACACAAGATATATAGTGGTTCGGATTGAATATCCTACGTCCACTCTCCCTTATAACCAAGGGGTCTCACTATCAACCAACTCACAAACTTACTTACTGGAATTGGGAAGTACCAGTTCCTTCTTACAACCTCTTTAGATTTAACTTCAATCTAAAGATCAACCAGCCAACAACCTTGTCTAATAGATGAACAGGTTGTGGTTTCAATAACTCCTTTAGAGTAGATAAATATTATGAACAGTAAGAGTGCTTGGTATGAATATCAAAAGCTTGGATCACTTATGCGCGTGTAGAGTCTCTATCACTTTTTCTTGAACTGCATTCTTGTATATATAGAGGGGATTAGGGCTAGCCGTTGGAGGGCTAATCCAATCAGATCCTCTATATAAGGAAGCCTCAATCAATCAATTCCCTTAATTGATTGATTGGGTTGGTGGGATCCTTGGATTGATTATCTTCAAATACTTTCCAATCCTGATCATGTTGACTTGATTTGAATCACCAACGGTCAATAGCTTCCTCTGCCTAACTCTGATTCTCTCCAGAGAAGGCAAGACCAGACACCAGGCAACCTCGGTGTCTTCTGGTCCTAATCAGGTGAACAGCCAGAATACTCAGTAGAACCAGGGGATCAAACTGAGCATCTTTTGTTCCACCAGACTCGTCTGGTCCGGACTCGTCTGGTCTGGGGAAGGTCCTCTGCCTCTGGTCTGTCTCATCTGGTGAAGTCTTCTGATGGAGTCCTCTGGTGGGGTCTTCTGGTGACTCTTCTGGTGAAGTCTTCTGGTCTGGCAGTTCCCCCTAGACTAAGTCCAAATCTAGATCATCATCTGGCTAACAGGTCCAGATGGTCCTATTACATCTTCTGGTTTGTTTTAACTCATCAAAACTAACAATTTTTATCCTAACAATTTCCCCCTTTTTGATGGAGTTAAAACACTACCAGAACTGATAAAAAAAATAAACTTAAGCAAGAAAACATTAAAGGATAAGACCTTAGAATAGATCTTATCAGGCAAACAATTAAGACAACAAGAGGTTGTCTTTTGAACAGAGAAGATATGAATTTCATTGATAATAAGGACAAATATGATTACAAATTACATTGAAGATCAGGTCCTATTCTATGCATATCTTCTGTTGTCTTTAGGCACCAGAAACCAATCCAGAAACCTATCCTGGACGGCCTTCAACTCTGCAGAAGATGTTGGAGTGAAGTTCACCAACACCTTGGTCTTGTACAATTTCTTCAGCTCAGCCCAATCAACCTGGTCTCCTGCCATTGGAGTGTTGAGAAAATGGAACTCAGGAGCAGTGACTTCCAGGTTGAATTCAATAGTTGAATCTATCAACTGCTTGTACAAATCTGCATCATAAGCCTGCATCCAAGAATGGAAAGTTCTGTTGATGAGAGCATCATCCTCTGGTGGAGGTCTCTGGATGTAATGTTGAATAAACCAGAGAGTCTTGGCTTCTCTCCATTTTTCTATCAAAGGCACAGGAACAGTTGAGTCAAAGGACCCTTCTGTCCTGAGAGGGAGGATGTTCATGACTTCAACAGGCCCTTTCCTCTTCTGGCTTGAACCACTGGCACCAGAAGAAACACCAGCTTCTCTATTCTTCTTATTTTGCCTCCTAACATATCTGAGCCTCTGCTCTTCATCTATGTTTTTCCTTATCCTTGCTTGCCTCTCTTCAGGCGACTCTTCCTTGAATCTCTTATCTGCTTCTTCAACCACAGATTCAAGGAAGCTCTTCTTCACTTTCCTTATCTTCCTCTTTGCAGGTCCAGAGATGGAGATTGGATCCTGCTCTGCTTCTGACTCCTCTTCTGCAGCAAGCTGCTTAGCCATGGAAAGAGATTTGAGCTCTTCCTTCTTCTTCTTCTGCAACTCAGCCTGGGCCAGAGTGTTCTCCAACAGGTCTAGACGAGCTCCATGGCTGAAGAGAGTTTCATTGGTGGTCTTCGCCAGATCAGTTCTGGCCTTCTCATCCCCCTTTTTAACTTCATCAAGGAGGGGCTCCACAACCTGCCTTATAAGATCAGGCAAGGCAGTGTTGGAGGAAGAGTGGAGATCACGTAGATGCTTGACCTCCGCCAGGTAAGCTTTAGACTCTGCAACAAGTCTCTCTTGCTTCTCCAACATCTCCTGGAGGGAGTCTTTCATCTTGGCCGTTTGAATCATCTGGCTGGCCATCTCCACTTTAAGCACAGAGACAGGTCTCAACTGCTCCAGCACGTGCTCCTGTAGCTGCTTCTGGCTGTGCATGACATCCAGCTTGACAAATAAGCCATTAGCCTTAAAAGAAACCTTTACCTCTGCCAGAGAAGACTTTAACTGCTTCAGGAAGATTCTCCTCTCATGCCTGATCTGGTGCTCTATCATAGCAGGGGCCATATGTTGAATAGCTTTTGAAAAGCGCCCAATCTGCATGATTTTCTCATTGAAGAAAGCTTTCATCTTCTGGAGCACGGCAGGAGACATCTCAAAATCTTCCTCATCTGAATATAGCTCTGGAGGAAAGACAAAATGAGGACCAAACTTGTAAGTGGGGCCCTCTGGAGTGAGCATTACTCCTCTCTGGATGAGCAGGGTGCGAATCAAGACTTTAGCTGCACCAGGGGTCTCCATCTCTGCTGGGTTCTGAATATTCATCCTCTGCTTTAGCTCAATCTCCCAAGCAGTGAAGTTGGAGGGACCCATTTCCTCAAGCAACAACATTAGGTCTTCCACATCTTCAAGTCTGGCCTTGCTCCAGACCTTGGCATCAGTAAGCTCTGCCAGAAGTGGTAAGTGCTCCAGAAGAACTGGGAAATGCTCTCTTAGCCAGAGCTGAGCACTTACACTCATACTCTGCCTAATGGGACCCATTTCTGCAGATGAGAAAGTGAAGGGTTTGGGCCCAGAGGCAGAGGAGGAAGGGGCTAAGTTAGCAGGCTCAAGTGAAGCTTCCTCATCTTCACTATCATCGCTGGTTAAACAGGTAGGAGAAGGGGGAGGGCCAGCGAATCCCAGAGCCATAGAAATGGATGGGTCCTGGTCTGTATGGGTTTGGGGAGGGTTAGGATTTTGTGAAGTAAAGGGTGTAGGAATGGGTTGCTCCACACCAGAAGATGATGGAATATCTAGTACAGAAGGTGTAGGAGGTATCTGGGAGGTGGAAGTGTTTGGAGGGGGGATTTCTGCACCAGAAGAGGTTGAGGGTACCTCTGGTACAGAAGGTGGGGGAGAGGGGTTTGTGGGAAGATGTGTTTGGAAATGTGGGGGAGAAGGTGTTTGGGTAGGAATGGTAGAGGGAGTATATACTGGGGTATCTGGGATAATCTGCTCTGGTGTTTCAATAGGGTTACCAGAGGCAGATGGGTTTTGGGGAATATTATCTGGGGGAGAGGTAGAAGGGGAGACAAGATTAATGGGGGGAGAAGATGGAAGGGAAGGATTTACCTCTGCTGGGTCAACACCAGCAGGTACAGCAGTCTCTGGAGCATCCTCCATCATCTAGGAAGCATCCTCAATAGCCTTCTCCAAGGCCTCTCCAAGATCAGATCCAGAGTCTGAATCTTGAAGAAGGGCTCTCTTGGCCTTGGATTTCCTCACAAGAGGCATATCCTCGTCTTCATCTTCCTCCTCTGATGGCTCATCCACCAGAAGGGTTTTCTTGGCCTTCCTGCTAGTCTTTGACTTCTTAGTAGAGCCTCTCCTGGCCTCCTCTGGCCGCTTCCTCTTGGCTGCTCCAGTCTTCTTAACAGCTTTATCATCATCACCCTTCTTCTTAAGCACATCAAGAAGGGGAATCTGGTCCTCCTCTGAGGAACCAGAAAAGGCAACGGTTGAAGAACCAGTTGCTTCAGAAGCTTTCTTATGGGTCTTCTGCTTCTGCTGCTTTCTCTGCCCCTTCGGAGGTGAGGGAATTGATTGAATATGAGGGGCAGGGATGGCCTGTTCTCCATCAGAGTCGGCATGGCCATGAAGAGGGCCATCCTTAGAGAAGAGGATCTTGGATTTGTGATAACTGTGGCACCAAGATGATTTCCACTTCTTCTCTGGAAGGAGAGAATCCAGAATAAGAGTTAACTTAGTCCCCAAAGAGACATTTGCAGTGAAGAAGAACTGCAACTCCCCTGGCTTGGAAAGACAAGGCTCCTTCTTCACCTTCAATCTATTCTTCCTCAACACATCCCAGAAGAACTCCGCCCAATTACACTGAACACCATCATATAAAGCCCTCATCACACACATCCTTCCATTGAAAATGGCATCTGTGCTGTGATTCTCACACATAAGCACCTTTACCACAATATCGAACAACACCTTGTACTTCTGCCTTAAATGCTTGTCCAAAAAACCCTTTGTGATATTCTGGCAGGAAGAACGAGCAAAAATCTTGAAGGATCCAACGATATCATCTTCCTTGTACGTCAAAGGATCCACTCCCTCTGCAGAAATATTCTCGAAAAGAGCGCAGAAGTCGTGCTTAGAAAACACCAAATCATCTTCATCAATCTTGGACGAAATGTAATCCTCATGAATCTTCATACGAACCAACAACTGGGCCGCATATCCGTCAAGAGTATGAAAATCCTTGGGAACAGTGGAGATCAACTTCTCCACCCCTGCATTCTGGAACATCTCCAGAATCGACAGCACAACTGGGTTCTTGGTGGTATAAAAGTCCACCACCATCTCCGTCTTTAGCTTCTTCATCATCAGGACATGGTCAAAATTGCACGGAGGGGCCATTATTGTGAAAGAGAGAGAGAGAGAGAAAAAAAAATGCTTCGCAGAGAGAGGTTAGGGTTTGAAAGTATGGAAACGTGAAAGGACAGATTGAAAGGAAAATTGATTTAAATAGGGTAATACGCGTGGCTTGAATATTAAATGAAGTGTGAACGCGTGTAATTTCAAAATTTAATCAAGGAAACAAAATCAATTTAGCATTGATTGACATTTTGCACAGTGATTAAATCCGATGGCCACGATGAAAGGCAAGACACAGATTTAATCTGGTGCGTTGGCATAATCATTGGGACTGGGCATAAAGGGGTTTTGTGGCAGTCAAGAGAAAAAGCGAAATGATTGCCTAGGCCCTATACCCTAGTCTTAAATACACTCTGAAGTTGAAACGTTTTGAGTGTACTTACTAATTTGAAAGGTGTATCCCAATGATCAGAGGCCAGAGAAGTAAAGACATACCTGTCACCTGATATTGTAACCAGATGATACCACAGCCAGTCTGGTGCTACATCTCCTCTGATGGAACTCATCCGGTTCTGGTCAGAGAAGACTCTGGATATAATGGAGTCTAACTCAACACTTCATCTGGGACAAGTGTCACCTGGTGTATACCTCATCTGGAGATATACCTTCTCTGATATGTCTAATCTGCAGGTATGTTAGTTTAAGAAAATATATGTATGAAGTAAAGTAATAAAACAAAGGATACTTCTCTGTCGTTCCCCCTAAAACAAATCTGTCTCTAGATCCAACAAACCTAACTCAAAAGTTAACTCTCTGAATCTGGTCTCAGCCAAAGGCTTGGTTAAGATATCTGTTCTCTGCTTCTCTGTTGCAATCTTTTCCATCCTTATATCTCCCTTCTTAACATGATCTCTGATAAAATGATGCCTTATATCAACATGTTTGCACCTGGTATGAAGAACTGGATTTTGGGTAATTGCAATTGCACTATTACTATCACAGAAAATAGGAATATCCTTAGCTCTAATCTGGTAATCTCTGAGCTGTTGACTAATACAGAGTAGTTGTGAACAACAGCTCCCTGCAGCCATGTACTCTGCTTCTGTTGTTGATGTAGCAACTGAAGTCTGCTTCTTGGAAAACCAGGATACCAATTTATTCCCTGAAAATTGGCATGTTCCACTTGTAGATTTCCTGTCTATTCTGCATCCACCATAGTCTGAATCTGAATAACCACTCAATTCTAAGTTATCATCTACAGGATACCATAATCCTAAATTCACAGTTCCCTTAAGATATTTCAATATCTTCCTAGCTGCTTCCAAGTGACTCTTCTTGGTGGTATAAAAGTCCACCACCATCTCCGTCTTTAGCTTCTTCATCATCAGGACATGGTCAAAATTGCACGGAGGGGCCATTATTGTGAAAGAGAGAGAGAGAGAGGAAAAAAATTGCTTCGCAGAGAGAGGTTAGGGTTTGAAAGTATGGAAACGTGAAAGGACAGATTGAAAGGAAAATTGATTTAAATAGGGTAATACGCGTGGCTTGAATATTAAATGAAGTGTGAACGCGTGTAATTTCAAAATTTAATCGAGGAAACAAAATCAATTTAGCATTGATTGACATTTTGCACAGTGATTAAATCTGATGGCCACGATGAAAGGCAAGACACTGATTTAATCTTGTGCGTTGGCATAATCATTGGGACTGGGCATAAAGGGGTTTTGTGGCAGTCAAGAGAAAAAGCAAAATGATTGCCTAGGCCCTATACCCTAGTCTTAACTACACTCTGAAGTTGAAACGTTTTGAGTGTACTTACTAATTTGAAAGGTGTATCCCAATGATCAGAGGCCAGAGAAGTAAAGACATACCTGTCACCTGATATTGTAACCAGATGATACCACAGCCAGTCTGGTGCTACATCTCCTCTGATGGAACTCATCCGGTTCTGGTCAGAGAAGACTCTGGATATAATGGAGTCTGACTCAACACTTCATCTGGGACAAGTGTCACCTGGTGTATACCTCATCTGGAGATATACCTTCTCTGATATGTCTAATCTGCAGGTATGTTAGTTTAAGAAAATAAATGTATGAAGTAAAGTAATAAAACAAAGGATACTTCTCTGTCGTTCCCCCTAAAACAAATCTGTCTCTAGATCCAACAAACCTAACTCAAAAGCTAAATCTCTGAATCTGGTCTCAGCCAAAGGCTTGGTTAAGATATCTGCTCTCTGCTTCTCTGTTGCAATCTTTTCCATCCTTATATCTCCCTTCTCAACATGATCTCTGATAAAATGATGCCTTATATCAACATGTTTGCACCTGGTATGAAGAACTGGATTTTGGGTAATTGCAATTGCACTATTACTATCACAGAAAATAGGAATATCCTTTGCTCTAATCTGGTAATCTCTAAGCTGTTGACTAATCCAGAGTAGTTGTGAACAACAGCTCCCTGCAGCCATGTACTCTGCTTCTGTTGTTGATGTAGCAACTGAAGTCTGCTTCTTGGAAAACCAGGATACCAATTTATTCCCTAAAAATTGGCATGTTCCACTTGTAGATTTCCTGTCTATTCTGCATCCACCATAGTCTGAATCTAAATAACCACTCAATTCTAAGTTATCATCTGCAGGATACCATAATCCTAAATTCACAGTTCCCTTAAGATATTTCAATATCTTCCTAGCTGCTTCCAAGTGACTCTTCTTGGGGTTAGCTTGAAATCTGGCACAAACACCTACGGCAAAAGTAATATCTGGTCTGCTTGCAGTCAGGTACAAGAGAGAACCAATAAGTTCTCTGTACTGAGTCTGGTCCACACTCTCTCCAGACTCATCTGGATCCATGTTGAAATTTGTCATCATAGGGATCTTGGCTGCTTTGCTAGATCCTATTCCAAATTTCTCTAACATGTTTCTGGTGTACTTTGCTTGGTTCATAAAAATTCCCTTCTCTGATTGCTTAACCTGCAAACCCAAAAAGTAATTCATTTCTCCCATCATGGACATCTCAAACTGTCCCTGCATGAGCTCACCAAACTTCTCACACAGCTTCTTGTTAGGGGATCCAAATATAATGTCATCAACATATATTTGGACCAGAAGGATATCCTTTCCTTCTTCTTTCCTAAACAAGGTCCTATCAATCTTACCCTTAGTAAAACCATTGTCCAGAAGAAATTGGGATAGAGTGTCATACCATGCTCTGGGTGCCTGCTTCAGCCCATAAAGAGCTTTCTTAAGCTTAAACACCTTGTCACCTTGTTCAAAACCAGGGGGTTGTTCCACATACACTTCCTCAATGAGAATCCCATTAAGAAAGGCAGATTTCACATCCATCTGGTATACTTTGAACTTCATGTGAGCAGCATATGCTAAGAACAATCTGATGGCTTCTAGTCTGGCAACAGGAGCAAATGTCTCATCATAGTCTATTCCTTCAGACTGAGAATAGCCCTGGGCCACTAGCCTTGCCTTGTTCCTAGTAATGACATCATTCTCATCTTTCTTATTCTTGAAAACCCACTTAGTGCCTGTCACCTTTTGATGTCTTGGTCTGTCTACCAGCTCCCAAATATCCTGTCTGGTGAATTGATTCAATTCCTCCTGCATAGCAACAATCCAATTTGAATCTTTCAGTGCCTCCTTGATGTTCTTGGGCTCAATCAAGGACACATAGCAACTGAATAAGGCAGCTAAGTTAAGAGTCCTCCTAGTCTGGACACCCTTAGTTGGATCTCCTAAGACCAGGACATTGGGGTGATCAACCAGGGTCCTCCTACCCGTGGTCTTACCTGGTTGATCATCTTCTGCAGTACCTTGGTCATTATCACCACCTGCAGAAGAGCTTCCCCCTACATTAGTTCCAACCTCTTCTGGTTCTGCTCCTTGTGAAGGCTTCTGCTTCAGAGAACCAGGAGATGGGTCATCATCTGAATTTGAATCTGAATCAAGAACAGGTGGATTGACCTTGATAACTCTGGGGGTAGTCTGATTCTGGGTTTCTTCTGAGGACTTGGAATCCACCTTGCACTCAAAAGCAGATTCATAAAAAACAACATGAGGTGTTTCCTCCACACAAAGTGAATTCTTATTAAAAACTCTAAAAGCTTTACTGGTGCTGGAATATCCTAAAAATATTCCATCAGCCACTTTAGCATCAAAGGTTCTTAATTTAGATTTCTCATTGTCGTGGATGAAACACTTACATCCAAAAACATGAAAATATGAAACAGATGGGGTTTTACCTTTCCATACCTCATATGGAGTCTTATTATGTCTCTGGGCAATCAGGCACCTGTTCTGAGTGTAGCAAGCTGTATTAATGGCCTCTGCCCAAAATCTTTGCGGAGTGGCGTACTCTGCCAGAAGTGTTCTTGCAGCTTCTTTGAGGGTCCTATTCCTCCTTTCTGCTACTCCATTTTGTTGAGGTGTTCTGGCAGCAGATGTCTCATGAAAAATCCCATGGTCCTTGCAGTAATCTGCAATGTGTGAATTCAAAAACTCTGTTCCTTTGTCACTTCTGATCCTGACTATGCTCTGGTTCTGCTCATTCTGAATCTGCTCGAAGAACTCTGGCAGCTTAGTCATAGTTTCATTTTTCTTAAACAAGAACACTACCCAAGTGTATCTTGAAAAGTCATCTACTATTACTAAGGTGTACCTCCTTCCACTGAAACTAAGAGTAGAAACAGGTCCAAACAGGTCCATGTGAAGTAGTTGAAGAACTCTGGTTGTGGTTGTGCTCTGGACATCCTTAAAGGAAGTCTTGGGTTGTTTACCCTTCTGGCATGAACCACAGACCTGATCCTTCTTAAACACTTCATTAGGAAGACCTCGAATGAGACCTTTTCTTGCAATCTTATTCAGTGTCTTGAAGTTAAGATGACACAATCTCTTGTGCCAAATCCAGCTGTTTTCTGCAGATCCTTTTGCAACCAGGCAAGCATTTCTTGGGCAACTGTTAAAATCTGCAAGATAAATGTTACCCTTCCTCAAGCCTATTAGCAAGATATCATTATAACCAGAAGAGAAAACAGTGCATGAATCACTAGAAAACTTCACTGAGTATCCCCTGTCACAGAATTGGGATACTGAAAGCAGATTATGCTTGAGTCCTTCTACATAGTCGACTTCATCTACAAATACTCCATTGAAGGTCAACTTTCCAACTCCTCTGGTGACTCCATAGTTGTTGTCACCAAACATCACTCTTGGTCCATTCAATGGCTTGAAATCTTGGAGATTATCCTTCTGGAAGGTCATGTGCTTGGAACATCCACTATCAATGTACCATACATGGTTGCTTGAAAATCCTTTCTCCAATGGACTCTTATCTACCTGCAGAGAAATCAATTAGGTCCCCTACTAGTGCTGGGTCCTGATTGGTTAGTTGCAGATTTTGTAGGAATCCATAGATAAAGATCATCCCTTGATGGATGAGGAGATCTTATCTTCCTTCCAAATCTATCTACCAGCACATGTCCTCTTACAATGACATATTGAGCTACTGGTCTGATAAGGACACCTTTTCTATAAACAGGTCTGGTGTACCTTTTCTCAAATTTGGCCTTTGGAATGGCCTGCCTCAAAGACATGGTCTTAAAGGTCTGGTTGTAAGGGTACATCCTAGAAGAACCATCTCTGGTGTCATAACTTCCCAGATCAGTTGGTTTTCTATAGATGGGTCTAGAAGACCTCCTCTGGTTCTGATAATTAGACTTGCTCTGGTGATTATAGTTCCTTTGAGTATACCTATTCTGGAATTGATTCCTCTGAGAAAATTGTCTCTGGGTACCTGGTTCTGTTGAACATTGTTCCTTCTCTGGTAGTTGTTACTCTGATTGGTAATCCCCTTCCTTGCGTGTTTCCTTTGAGGTCCCCTAATCTGTTTAGGTTCCCTTTGAGGATTTCTCTGGGGTCCTCCAATTTGAGTAATTTCTACTCCTTGGGACTCATTGTTCACAGAACCATCAATCTTTAATGGTTCCCCATGTTGACACTTATTCTCTAGCATCTTCTCTTCCAGAACAGTCAACTCTTCTGGATCATTTGTTATGTGATTAACAGAGTGATTCCTTTTCCAATCAGGATTGTGAACCACCTTGTAACCATTACCAGTTAAGTCTTTATCATTCCAGATTTCTACCAATTTACCAGCTCTTACAGACTTGTCTTTATTATAAAGGTATTTATGAGTTTTAGTGGTAATTCCAGAATATCCTAAACCACTCTTATCACAAATGCGCTGAGAAGACTCTGATATGATAGATACAACAGATGGTATCTTAGGAGCTTCTCTGGGCATAGGTATCTCCTCTATGTTGTGAGCAACTTGTTTTCCCTTGATAAGAGTCTGGTATTTAGCTCTGAGTTTATTGATCTCATCTTCTTGAGAATCCTTTTCTTTCATGAGTTGATCTACCAGAGTATCTCTTTCTTTGATCTTATCCTGAAGTTCAGAGACTTCTTTGGAATGATCTTTCGTGAGTTCTCTGGTGGATTTATGCTCATGAGAGAGAGATTGAACTTCAGCCCTGAGTCTACCATTCTCATTCTCAAGTTTTTGACAGAGTTGGACACAATTTTGGAGATCTGATAGCATTTGTTGCATATCAGACTCTCTGGAGTTACAAGATGAATTAGAGGATTCAGTACATTTGGAATTTGATAAAACTAGAGTAGTTTCATTTACCTCAGTGATGTCTGCCATAAGACACACATCATCATCTGATCCAAAGTCAGAAGAAGAAGAACTGGAACTAGTATCCTCCTCCTCTGCTTCTGCCAGCAATGCTCTCTTATCTGCATATCTCCTATCTCTCTTGATTCTTTTCTCTTCTCTTTCCCTAGGAGTGAGTTGAGGACAATCATAACTATAATGACCAGTCTTGGTGCATGTATAGCAGGCATTGTCTCCTCTGGGACTAGGACTTGGCTCTCTCCTCCTCTGGTTGTAGTCTGATCTGGCTGGACTACTCTCTCTCCTCTGGTAGTCAGGTCTGCCAGAGCTACCATCCCTCCTCTGATGATCTGATCTCCCAGAGTTGCCAGGGTTGTCATCTCTCCTCCTTTCTGGAGTTCTGAATCTGGTCTCCCTTGAGTCTCCAGATGTCTTCTCCTTCTCTGCAGGCTTGAAAGAACTCTTTCTGTCTCTGGAAGATTCCTTCCAATGCCTTTTGTACCTGCCATATTTTGAACTCATTTTATCTAATTTATGGGTTAGAAGTGCTACCTGCTCCTTGAGGCTCAAGTCATCTGCAGTAGACTCCTTTGGCTTGACATCAGGCTTGATAGTTGAAGAGAATGCAACACCTTTCTGGCCAGAAAAGGAAACCTCTTCTATTTGATCCTCCTCTTGAAGATCATACTCATATGCTTTGAGATCAGACAACAGAAGATGATGATCCAGAGTATTGAGATCCTTGTTGTCCTTGATCACAGTGACTTTAATTCTCCACCTGCTTGTTAGTGAACGCAAGATTTTACTATTAATTTCTTTTTCAGAGTAGGTCTTACCTAAGGCACTAGCCTTGTTCAGGAGGTTTGTGAGACGCATATCCAGCTGGTCAATGGTCTCGTCTGGTTTCATCTTGAAGGTATCAAACGAGTGTTGAACAGCTTGGAGTTTGTTATCTTGATCTTCTCTGTTCCCTCACAAAGCAATGCCAGTTTGTCCCACATCTCCTTGGCAGTGGCACACGTTCTGACCTTTTCAATCACCTCTTTGGTAAGTGTGTGAATGATCTCTGTTCTTGCCACCTGGTCCAAGTTGTAGAGCTTTTTTTCATCATTATCAAGCTCATCTCTCTTTTTGAGAATTCTCTGCCTGGGGACTCTATCCTCTGCAGTTTTCTGGGCAGCTTCACTAGTTTCCTCTCTGGACTCTGACCTGCCACTATCAATAGGAGTCCAGTAAAATTTGATGGGGCCACTTTCAACCACATCTAACATGCGGTGGTGAATAGCTCCAAGATGATTGCTCATCATGAAGCTCCAGTGGCTGTAATCCTCAAAAGAGAATTCTGGGAGCTTACGGCTCTTGTAAGAAGATTTTGCAGACATTTTGATAAGAAATTTAGGGAAATAACAAGAACTTGAACAAAAGCACTAAAGAGCAATGGATCTGCCCGGTGACCCCCAAAAGCTTTACAAAGCAGTGGTCGTTGGACACACTGCTCTGATCCCACTTGTTGGTCCCACTAGTTAGATTAATTGCGGAAGCTTAAGTTAAATGTCTTTCAAAGTCTTTTACAAGAGAACAATAATCAACAAACAATAAGTAAAATAAAGCGATAAAGAACACAAGATATATAGTGGTTCGGATTGAATATCCTACGTCCACTCTCCCTTATAACCAAGGGGTCTCACTATCAACCAACTCACAAACTTACTTACTGGAATTGGGAAGTACCAGTTCCTTCTTACAACCTCTTTAGATTTAACTTCAATCTAAAGATCAACCAGCCAACAACCTTGTCTAATAGATGAACAGATTGTGGTTTCAATAACTCCTTTAGAGTAGATAAATATTATGAACAGTAAGAGTGCTTGGTATGAATATCAAAAGCTTGGATCACTTATGCGCGTGTAGAGTCTCTAGCACTTTTTCTTGAACTGCACTCTTGTATTTATAGAGGGGATTAGGGCTAGCCGTTGGAGGGCTAATCCAATCAGATCCTCTATATAAGGAAGCCTCAATCAATCAATTCCCTTAATTGATTGATTGGGTTGGTGGGATCCTTGGATTGATTATCTTCAAATACTTTCCAATCCTGATCATGTTGACTTGATTTGAATCACCAACGGTCAATAGCTTCCTCTGCCTAACTCTGATTCTCTCTAGAGAAGGCAAGACCAGACACCAGGCAACCTCGGTGTCTTCTGGTCCTAATCTGGTGAATAGCCAGAATACTCAGTAGAATCAGGGGATCAAACTGAGCATCTTTTGTTCCACCAGACTCGTCTGGTCCGGACTCGTCTGGTCTGGGGAAGGTCCTCTGCCTCTGGTCTGTCTCATCTGGTGAAGTCTTCTGATGGAGTCCTCTGGTGGGGTCTTCTGGTGACTCTTCTGGTGAAGTCTTCTAGTCTGGCAGTTCCCCCTAGACTAAGTCATAATCTAGATCATCATCTGGCTAACAGGTCCAGATGGTCCTATTACATCTTCTGGTTTGTTTTAACTCATCAAAACTAATAATTTTTATCCTAACAAGGTATGTTAGGTTTAAATAAAAAGGAATATGCAGTAAGATTTAAATAAAGGATACTTCTCTGATGTTCCCCCTAAAAAAAATATGTCTCTGGATCCAACAATCCTAACTCAAAAGCTAACTCTCTGAATCTGGTCTCAGCCAAAGGCTTAGTTAAAATATCTGCTCTCTGCTTCTCTGTTGCAATCTTTTCCATCCTTATATCTCTCTTCTCAACATGATCTCTGATAAAATGATGCCTTATATCAACATGTTTACACCTGGTATGAAGAACTGGATTCTGGGTGATGGAAATTGCACTATTACTACCACAAAAAATGGGAATATCCTTGGCTCTAATCTGGTATCCCTGCAGCCATGTACTCTGCTTCTGTTGTAGATGTAGCAACTGAAGTCTGCTTCTTAGAAAACCAGGATACCAATTTATTCCCTAAAAATTTGCATGTTCCACTTGTAGACTTTCTATCTATTCTGCATCCACCATAGTCTGAATCTGAATAACCACTCAATTCCAAGTTGTCATCTGCAGGATACCACAATCCTAAATTCACTGTTCCCTTAAGATATTTCAATATCTTCCTAGCTGCTTCCAAATGACTCTTCTTGGGATTTGCTTGAAATCTGGCACACACTCCTACAGCAAAAGTAATATCTGGTCTGCTTGCAGTCAGGTACAGAAGAGAACCAATAAGTGCTCTGTACTGAGTCTGGTCCACACACTCTCCAGACTCATCTGGATCCATGTTGAAATTTGTCATCATAGGGATCTTGGCTGCTTTGCTAGATCCTACTCCAAATTTCTCTAACATGTTTCTGATGTACTTTGCCTGATTAATGAAAATTCCCTTCTCTGATTGCTTTACTTGCAAACCTAAAAAGTAATTCATTTCACCCATCATGGACATCTCAAACTGACTCTGCATGAGCTCACCAAACTTCTCACACAGCTTCTTGTTAGGGGATCCAAATATATTGTCATCAACATATATTTTGACCAGAAGGATGTTCTTTCCTTCTTCTTTCCTAAACAAGGTCCTATCAATCTTACCCTTAGAAAAACCATTGTCCAGAAGAACTGAGATAGAGTGTCATACCATGCTCTGGGTGCCTGCTTCAGCCCATAAAGAGCTTTCTTAAGCTTAAACACCTTGTCACCTTGTTCAAAACCAGGAGGTTGTTCCACATACACTTCCTCAATGAGAATCCCATTAAGAAAGGCAGATTTCACATCCATCTGGTATACCTTGAACTTCATGTGAGCAGCATATGCTAAGAACAATCTGATGGCTTCTAGTCTGGCAACAGGAGCAAATGTCTCATCATAGTCTATTCCTTCAGACTGAGAATAGCCCTGGGCCACTAGCCTTGCCTTGTTCCTAGTAATGACATCATTCTCATCTTTCTTATTCTTGAAAACCCACTTAGTGCCTGTCACCTTTTGATGTCTTGGTCTGTCTACCAGCTCCCAAATATCCTGTCTGGTGAATTGATTCAATTCCTCCTGCATAGCAACAATCCAATTTGAATCTTTCAGTGCCTCCTTGATGTTCTTGGGCTCAATCAAGGACACATAGCAACTGAATAAGGCAGTTAAGTTAAGAGTCCTCCTAGTCTGCACACCCTTAGTTAGATCTCCTAAGATCAGGACATTGGGGTGATCAACCAGGGTCCTCCTACCCGTGGTCTTGCCTGGTTGATCATCTTCTGCAGTACCTTGGTCATTATCACCACCTGCAGAAGAGCTTCCCCCTACATTAGTTCCAACCTCTTCTGGTTCTGCTCCTTGTGAAGGCTTCTGCTTCAGAGAACCAGGAGATGGGTCATCATCTGAATTTGAATCTGAATCAAGAACAGGTGGATTGACCTTGATAACTATGGGGGTAGTCTGATTCTGGGTTTCTTCTGAGGACTTGGAATCCACCTTGCACTCAAAAACAGATTCATAAAAAACAACATGAGGTGTTTCCTCCACACAAAGTGAATTCTTATTAAAAACTCTAAAAGCCTTACTGGTGCTGAAATATCCTAAAAATATTCCATCAGCCACTTTGGCATCAAAAGTTCTTAATTTAGATTTCCCATTGTCATGGATGAAACACTTACATCCAAAAACATGAAAATATGAAACAGATGGGGTTTTACCTTTCCATACCTCATATGGAGTCTTATTATGTCTCTGGGCAATTAGGCATCTATTCTGAGTGTAGCAAGCTGTATTAATGGCCTCTGCCCAAAACCTTTGTGGAGTGTTGTACTCTGCCAGAAGTGTTCTTGCAGCTTCTTTGAGAGTTCTATTCCTCCTCTCTGCTACTCCATTTTGTTGAGGTTTTCTGGAAGCAGATATCTCATGAAAAATCTCATGGTCCTTGCAGTAATCTGCAATGTGTGAATTCAAAAACTCTGTCCCTTTATCACTTCTGATTCTGACTATGCTCTGGTTCTGCTCATTCTGAATCTGCTTGAAGAATTCTGGCAGCTTAGTGATAGTTTCATTTTTCTTAAACAAGAACACTACCCAAGTGTTTCTTGAAAAGTCATCTACTATCACCAAGGTGTACTTCCTTCCACTGAAACTAAGAGGAGAAACAGGTCCAAACAGGTCCATGTGATGTAGTTGAAGTACTCTGGTTGTGGTTGTGCTCTGGACATCCTTAAAGGAAGTCTTGGGTTGTTTACCCTTCTGGCAGGACCCACAAACCTGATCCTTCTTAAACACTTCATTAGGAAGACCTCGAATGATACCCTTTCTGGCAATCTTATTCAGTGTCTTGAAGTTAAGATGACACAATCTCTTGTGCCAAATCCAGCTATTCTCTGCAGATCCTTTTGCAACCCGGCAAGCATTTCTTGGGCAACTATTAAAATCTGCAAGATAAATGTTACCCTTCCTCAAGCCTATTAGCAAGATATCATTATAATCAGAAGAAAAGACAGTGCATGAATCACTAGAGAACTTCAATGAGTATCCCCTGTCACAGAATTGGGATACTGAAAGTAGATTATGCTTGAGTCCTTCTACATAGTAGACTTCATCTACAGATACTCCATTGAAGGTCAATTTTCCAACTCCTCTGGTGATTCCATAGTTGTTGTCACCAAACATCACTCTTGGCCCATTTAATGGCTTGAATTCTTGGAGATTATCCTTCTGGAAGGTCATGTGCTTGGAACATCCACTATCAATGTACCAGACATGGTTGCTTGAAAGTCCTTTCTCCAATGCGCTCTTATCTACCTGCAGAGAAATCAATTAGGTACCCTACTAGTGCTAGGTCCTGATTGGTTAGTTGCAGGTTTTGTAGGAATCCATAGATAAAGATCATCCCTTGTTGGATGAGGAGATCTTATCTTCCTTCCAAATCTATCTACCAGCACATGTCCTCTGACAATGACATATTGAGCTACTGGTCTGATAAGGACACCTTTCCTATAAACAGGTCTGGTGTACCTTTTCTCAAATCTGGCCTTTGGAATGGCCTGCCTCAAAGACATGGTCTTAAAGGTCTGGTTGTAAGGGTACATCCTAGAAGAACCATCTCTGGTGTCATAACTTCCCAGATCAGTTGGTTTTCTATAGATGGGTCTGGAAGACCACCTCTGGTTCTGAAAAGTAGACTTGTTCTGGTGGTTATAGTTCCTTTGAGTATACCTATTCTGGAATTGATTCCTCTGAGAAAATCGTCTCTGGGGTACCTGGTGCTGTTGAACATTGTTCCTTCTCTGGTAGTTCTTACTTTGATTGGTATTCCCCTTTCTTGAGTGTTTCCTTTGAGGTCCCCTAATCTGGTTAGGTTCCCTTTGAGGATTTCTCTGGGGTCCTCCAATTTGAGTAAGTTCTACTCCTTGGGACTCATTGTTCACAGGACCATCAATCTTCAATGGTTCCCCTTGTTGACTTTTATTCTCTAAGATCTTCTCTTCCAGGACAGTCAACTCTTCTGGACCATATGTTATGTGATTAACAGAGTGATTCCTTTTCCAATCAGGATTGTGAACCACCTTGTAACCATTACCAGTTAAGTCTTTATCATCCCAGATTTCTACCAATTTACCAGCTCTTACAGACTTGTCTTTATTATAAAGGTATTTATGAGTTTTAGTGGTAATTCCAGGATATCCTAAACCACTCTTATCATTAATGCACTGAGAAGACTCTGATATGATAGATACAACAGATGGTATCTTAGGAGCTTCTCTGGGTATGGGTATCTCCTCTATGTTGTGAGCAACTTGTTTTCCCTTGATAAGAGTCTGGTATTTGGCTCTGAGTTCATTGATCTCATCTTCTTGAGAGTTATTTTCTTTCATGAGTTCTCTGGTGGATTTATGCTCATGAGAGAGAGATTGAACTTCAGTTCTGAGCCTACCATTCTCTTTCTCAAGTTTTTGACAAAGTTGGACACAATTTTGGAGATCTGATAGCATTTGTTGCATATCAGACTCTCTGGAGTTACCAGATGAGTTAGAGGATTCAGTATATTTGGAATTAGATAAGCATATGGTAGTTTCATTTACCTCAGTGATGTCTGCCATAAGACACACATCATCATCTGATCCGAAATCAGAAGAAGAAGAACTGGAACTAGTATCCTCCTCCTCTGCTTCTACCAGCAATGCTCTCTTGTCTGCATATCTCCTATCTCTCTTGATCCTTTTCTCTTCTCTTTCCCCAGGAGTGAGTTGGGGACAATCATAATTGTAGTGACCAGTCTTGTTGCATGTGTAGCAGGCATTGTCTCCTCTGGGACTAGGACATGGCTCTCTCCTCCTCTGGTTGTAGTCTGATCTGGTTGGGCTACTCTCTCTCCTCTGGTAGTCAGGTCTGCCAGAGCTACCATCCCTCCTCTGATGATCTGATCTCCCAGAGCTGCCAGGGTTATCATCTCTTCTCCTCTCTGGAGTTCTGAATCTGGTCTCCCTTGAGTCTCCAGATGTCTTCTCCTTCTCTGCAGGCTTGAAGGAACTCTTCCTGTCTCTGGTAGACTCCTTCCAATGCCTTTTGTACCTGCCATATTTTGAACTCATTTTATCTAATTTACGGGTTAGAAGTGCTACATGCTCCTTGAGGCTCAAGTCATCTGTAGTAGACTCCTTTAGCTTGACATCAGGATTGATAGTTGAAGAGAATGCAACACCTTTGTGACCAGAAGAGGAAACCTCTTCTGTTTGATCCTCCTCTTGAAGATCATACTCATAAGCTTTGAGATCAGACAACAGAAGATGATGATCCAGAGTGTTGAGATCCTTGTTGTCCTTGATCACAGTGACTTTAATTCTCCACCTGCTGGTTAGTGATCGCAAGATTTTACTATTAATTTCCTTTTCAGAATATGTCTTACCTAAGGCACTAGCCTTGTTCAGGAGGTTTGTGAGACACATATCCAGCTGATCAATGGTCTCGTCTGGTTTCATCTTGAAAGTGTCAAACGAATGTTGAACAGGTTGGAGCTTGTTGTCTTTAATCTTCTCTATTCCCTCACATAGAAGTGCAAGTTTGTCCCACATCTCCTTGGCAGTGGCACACGTTCTGACTTTTTCAATCACCTCTTTAGTAAGTGTGTTGATGATCTCTATTCTCGCCACCTGGTCCAAGTTGTAGAGCTTTCTTTCATCGTTGTCAAGCTCATCTTTCTTCTTGAGGATTCTTTGCCTGGGGACTCTATCCTCTGCAGCTTTCTGGGCTGTTTCACTAGTTTCTTCCCTGGACTCTGACCTGCCACTATCAATAGGAGTCCAGTAAAATTGAATGGGTCCACTTTCTACCACATCTTGCATCCGGTGGTGAATAGCTCCAAGATGATTGCTCATCATGAAACTCCAGTGGCTGTAATCCTCGAAAGAAAATTCTGGAAGCTTACGGCTCTTGTAAGAAGATTTTGCAGACATTTTTTATAAAATTAGGGAAATAACAAGAACTTGAACAAAAGCACTAAAGAGCAATGGATCTGCCCGGTGACCACCAAAAGCTTTTCAAAGCAGTGGTCATTGGACACACTGCTCTGATACCACTTGTTGGTCCCACTAGTTAGATTAATTGTGGAAGCTTAAGTTAAATGTCTTAACAAATTCCTTTTACAAGAGAACAAAAACCAAAAAGAGAATAAGTAAATGAAAGCAATAAAGAACACAAGATATATAGTGGTTCGGATTTAAATATCCTACGTCCACTCTCCATTTTATCCAAGGGGTCTCACTATCAACCAACTCACTTACTTACTCACTGGAATTGGGAAGTACCAGTTCCTTCTTACAAACTCTTTAGATTTAACTTCAATCTAAAGATCAACAGCCTCCAACCTTATCTGGTAGATGAACAGGTTGAGGTTTCAACAACTCCTTAAGAGTATATATATATTATGAACAATAAGAGTGCTAAGAGTGATTATCAATAGCTTGGATGGACATATGCGCGTATGGAGTCTCTCTAGAGCTTTTTCTTGAACTGCACTCTTGTATTTATAGAGGGGATTAAGGCTAGCCGTTGGAGGGCTAATCCAATCAGATCCTCTATTTAAGGAAGCCTCAATCAATCAATTCCCTAATTGATTGATTGGGTTGGTGGGATCCTTGGATTGATTATCTTCATATACTTTCCAATCCTGATCTTGTTGACTTGATTTGAATCACCAACGGTCAATAGCTTCCTCTGCCTAACTCTGATTCTCTACAGAGAAGGCAAGACAGACACCAGGCAACCTCGGTGTCTTCTGGTCCTAATCTGGTTAACAACCAGAATACTCAGTAGAAATAGGGGATCAAACTGAGCATCTTTTGTTCTACCAGAGTCGTCTGGTCTGGGGAAGGTCCTCTGCCTCTGGTCAGATCTCATCTAGTGAAGTCTTCTGGTGGAGTCCTCTGGTGAAGTCCTCTGGTGGAGTCCTCTGGTGAAGTCCTCTGGTGGAGTCCTATGGTGAATCTTCCGGTAGGGTCTTCTGGTGACTCTTCTGGTGAAGTCTTCTGGTCTGGCAGTTCCCCCTAGACTAAGTCCTAATCTAAACCATCATCTGGCTAACAGGTCCAGATGGTCATATTACATCTTCTGGTTTGTTTTAACTCATCAAAACTAACACCTTTTATCCTAACATGTCAAAATAGAAGACTAAGTAACAAAACTTCCTAAGTCATGCGAAAAGAAAAGAAAATAAAGCAAGAATCTTACACTTGGAATTTGGTGGGATCGCGACCGAAAAAGGTCCGATTATCCTCCCTCCGTGAGGCCTCTGCCGGGTGGGTGACAGGGACAGTAGTGTTCGATATGAGCTCGGGAGGCGAGCTGTCGGTAAGATCTATCGGGGCCGGGCTAGATCCCCCAAAATCGCCTTCTCCCCTTTCGAAATCGTCGCGTCCCTCTTCCTCCTTGAGAGGGAAGAGGCCGGAGGGGCTCCGGTCCCGAGGCTCACAGTTGCCGGGACAGACTGGAGGGGGGTCGGCTCGTGGATAACAATGCCTTGTCGGGCTGTGGCCGCCTTCTTCTTCTTCTTGGTGACCTTCACGACCTCGAGTTTTTTAAGGGCTCCTCCAAGTTTGGAAAACATCTCTGGGCACTGGTCTAGAAGCTCTTCTGGGCACCTCGGTAAACGCGAAACTCGGGCAACAACTCACCAGATGATAAAAAAGATGTGTCCACCCATACATGTTCGTCGAATATGATGGGGAAACTGGAATAAACGACTGCTCAGATGGGCCTGATGAGTCCGGAGGAGAACCTGGTTCTTTTCGTTGGTCGGAAGCGAGAGTATCTTCTCAAGAACAACTACAAAGTCAAAGTTTAAATCACGCTCGGCCGGATAGAGATAACCTACAACGAAAGAAAAGGAAATACATCAGTACGACAAATTCTGAGTATAACAAAAATAAATCCTTACTGGCGAGTTTCTGTAGGACATCAGTCGGGATGCCGATTACCTCCCCATCGGAATATCCGGTCTGCTACGCCCCCCCCCCCCCCCCCCCCGATAAAAAACCATCTCTCTCTTAGGTTGTGGCCTTGCTCGGCAGACTGGTCACCAGTTTCGGCCCTTTAGTCTGAATGAAAACTTCATCGGTTCCGCTCCTTCATTCTGGAGTCGGTATAAAAATGTCATCTCGCCAGGGGTCGATATTCTATACAACCGGTGTTGGCCGAAGTGCACTATCGAACTCAAGATTATCATCCAGGCATTCGAAAGAAGCTGGATCGGGGATTGATTCCAATAATTCAACAAGTATGAGATCGTCGGATGTAGGGGGAACTAAAGACCGATGTCCATTATATCCTGCGTAACGGCCACCATCCAGAGAAGAGGCTGGTTGGCCCTCTCGTTTGGCTCGGGGGCATATAGGTGAACGTCGAAAGGAAAGTCCCAACCGACCCGGGCCTCATCCAGGAAACTCTGTTTCATCTTGCACTGGACCAGCCCGATGGTCCATTCCTTGGACTTTTTTAGGTCGGCCACTCTTACGGTCCTTGGGTCCCGCGCGGTCAGAGAGTAGGGAAAACGTAGTACGCCTCAAAATCAAAATCCAGGGCTTCAGATCCCTCCAAACATTCTACGTACTCCGACCACAACTTGAACGTCTTCTTGACGTCGTCCTTCCGCATCTGCTCGGCACTCCTCTCCACTACTGGGCGGACCTCATGCATCTCGACCTTCGACCCCGAGGTCTTGACCTAATCCCCAGTGTCTCTTTAACTTGCCCAACTGCCAAATTCTTCAAAAGCTGGTTCGTAGTCATATCTTCCTCTTTATTCGAGTTGTCGAACGTCTCATCGTTCTCTTCCAACAGATCATCTAGGGGATCCCTCGACTCCACCGGACCGATAACGCGTATAGTCCTGAAGTTCCGGGCCGGGGCAACCGCCTAGTGGGACGACTCATTCGTACCCCCAATCCAGGCGCCGGCCGACAAGCTGCTCCACCCAACAGAGAATGGCCTAGATTTTGGAAATTGACTCCAGGCCATCCTCGTCGCGCGCCCAAAATTTCCCCACCATCGTACGGGGAGGCGAAGGATTGCCACCACTGGAGCTGACGTCGCTATCGAAAAGACGACGCCCAACACCGCGACTCCCAGAAGCGGCGCCACCCCTCTACACAGGCAGAGGACCAGTCCACATCCGCACCATTCTCCCAAATTGAAGAAAAAAAGAAGAAAACCGAGTGAAAGATACACTTACCCCAAAAATCAGAGCGCACGTGGTTTCGTGCGCGGAATTCCAGGCGACACATGATGTCGTACACGTCTTTCTAGGCACGCATCCCACGGATGCCTTTTCGTCTTTGTGCGATCTCAACGCTCTCCAAAGGGCCGACCTCCACTATTTTCATAGACGAGACCGGTCCCGGATCCAAGGGTTTTATAAAAACGGTCCAGTTCACCTCTCATTTCACCATGAGGACTAAACTGGGGGGCAATTGTTTTGACTATAATAATTGGAGATCGGAGCCGACCTCATTCAGGGCAGTGAGGCCGGCAATGGGCATCATCCCGACCCATAAATGGCTCAAAAATGGATCCCGACCTTGACGATCCGGGCCAATCACCCCGGATCAGGCCGTTCACGCTGATCTCGCCTAGTCTAAGACCAAGCCGACCGCATCAGCCCATACCGATCTGTGAGGACCTACTCGTAGACCGGTCCGACCTTGATAGAGGAAATCGAAGGAGTACAGTTGCCCTAAAAAAGACCTTAAGCGACGAACGTTTAGATCCGGCCTCCGACCTACCCGTGAGATCAGTGCCCAGCCGATCTCCGACTTCAACCCATTTTTGAGGCAGTCTGATATCCATTGAGCACGTGATGGAATTTGATAGAATCGGCCCAAATATGGCAAAGAGCCGCTTCCGTATGCAAAGACAGAAGGAATATTCCCTGTAAATGAGAAAAATGCACAGAGAATCGTCCTGCAGGGACACGTGGCAATTCCGAAGTGGTCGGACGCCTGAGCACAAGGACGGACGGGCACCCGCGCTCATCCAGTGATTGCAGTCATTAAATGCGATTATCCCCCGTTGAGGTAGAAAATGACCGAAATGCCCCCAAATGTGAAACCTATAAATAGGTTCCCCCTTGTACAAAAAAAAAAAAACATAACTATTCACCAATCCAAAAAACACAATACACATTTAATTCTAGGGAATAAACCCCCTGGCAATCCTTGGTCTCTTTATTGCATTTATATCTTCATCTTCTTGGTACATTCATGGCTATTTACCAAACTTTAATGAAGTCCTTTATTACTTCATTTATTGATGTTTTTACCTAAGTTCACCACATAGCTATAAAATCCCAGCCCTAGAATTTAGATAAACAACACGTGGTAACTGCCCAAATTTTTTTTTTTAAATGACTTTAAGATTTTATTGCAATTTAAATCATGACCTTTTCTGAAATTGCATTTAAGCTAAATTTTTGGATCATGTACAAAACTCCAATTTAACCTTTTTTTTTTTTTTTTGCAATTTAAACTTACCTATAGATTTGTAGAGGCCTGTTGTTGGCATGACGTCTACGTAGCAATGTGACAAAAAATCTTTAAATATGTGGCTCTGATCGTCATTTTTGCTGGAACTTCAACTTTGCTAAATTTTCCACTCAGTTGATTTCCTAAAACAAAAATAATTTTACGATTATCAAGAAGATATTGTTAAGGTTTTGGTATCTCATCAAAATCATTTCTTCTTATATTTCAAACCATATTCCAACAAAAGTGATAACGGTTTCTTATGAGAGACCTTTTGGTGGATTTAGAAGGATTACCAAGCTGGCCATTAATAACAAGAATAGATAACTAATATGTGGCAACATCTCAAAATTAGGTTCACAATATTAGTGTATGTTGGTCCCAAAGATAAATCAAGGTCTAGAGGGGGGTGAATAGACCTTGAGTTTTAAAACTTAAAACTTTTTAAACAACTAGTAAAGTATACAGATCGAACTCTGCAGCTGTAGAGTTTAAAGCAAAGGTTTGCAGCTGCAGAATTTTGAAATGCAAAGTCTGTATAATTAATTCACACTTATCAAAGTTGGTATTGTAATACTTTAGAGTATTTTAACACCTTGTGCAGCGGAAATAAGTAAAGTGTGTGAAGTGAAAAATCAAATCAATGTTTTAGAAACAAAAAGAATATGAATGATGCAATAAGCAATAAGCAATAAGATAAAGTAAATGAACAATGGATAAAGAACAAGGAGAATTTATAATGGCTCAGAGGTGTTGTAATCCTTCTACATCCACTGTTACACCACACAGGTGCCAAATTCACTAAGAAACCACACAGTCACAAGATGTTCCCCCTAAGACTTAGAGTTCTCACACAGATCAGTCTAGTCTAGGATGAAACACAAATTCACTCAGAAAATTCTCTCTACCTCACACAGAAATAAACACTCACCAAGAATAAAATCTACACAAGGTAGAATACAAGGGTATATAGTGGGGAACAACAACAATGAAAAATACAAGACAATAATCCTAGCTTCTAAGTCCTAAACTTCTATATTTGAAGGGTTGTAGACTTTGAAGGATGTACATATTGTGCAGTATGCTTGAGAGCTTGGGGTTGTTGTTGTTGAACCTCTGAGGTCTCCTCTCCTATTTATAGGAGTCTTGAGGGGTCCTCTAGCCGTTGGAGGGATTGATAATTTCAAATATTTTCACCTCCAGCTTTGTCTGCTGCTTAATTAAAGTTTTTTGTCATATAGCAATGTCCTTTAAGTAGTACAAGTTGTCTTTTAGTGATGACTGCTCAAAGAGCTGTTAATCACTGAGATACTTGTTTCTACTGGCTAGTAATTAGCTCTGGTAAACACTGAGACTTTTCAAACTAAGTGAGTGAGTGTACAAGATGTACTACATTTAATTAGTCCTCCTAATCTCAAGTTTACAGCTTGTAGTCTCTAACTCTGCAGATGTAGACTCTTCGGCTGTGGACTCGTCTTCAACTCTTCAGATGTAGACTTGTCTTCAATTAGCTATAGGATCTGTATCCAATGTTTGCAGATGTAGACTTTTATCTTTTAAATTCTTCATTTCTCTTTGTACCTGCAATGTTAGTTTCCACAATATAAATATATCTGTTTTGACATTATCCAAATTAATGTGAGAAAATCCTTAGGACAAAAATATCCTAACAGTGTCCAAGCCTCGCTGAGTATCATCCTTTTAAAAAAATCCACTCCACACGGTTATATGCCATACTTATATCTTTATCTGAACAAATACATTTATTTAATTTTACTTTTAAAGTATTGGAAAGGTATATAGGGTGTTATCCGTGATCAAACGACCCTGCACAAAGAAAAATTGCGATTTATTTTTTTTAAAGAGAAAACCCCTATCTATTACAAAATAACTCAATTAGTCTC
The DNA here is from genome assembly GCA_947034835.1 of Ballota nigra. NCBI lineage: Eukaryota > Viridiplantae > Streptophyta > Magnoliopsida > Lamiales > Lamiaceae > Ballota > Ballota nigra. The sequence goes on from OX344722.1 coordinate 75,367,151, forward strand.
CAAGGGGAACAATTTCTCCATCCATGCAGGCATATTCTCTCCACTCCAATCTTGAGAAGTCAGAGTTTTCTTTGCCATTCTTGCCAAGGAATGTGCTGTTGAATTAAACTTCCTCGGAATGTGATTAAATGCTCTCACAAAGCCATCACAGTTAGCCTTTAGCACATCCTCAAGCATCCTTCCTTTAGGGCTAAAAATTTCTCCCCCTTCTTAATAGTTTTTATTGCTTCCATAGAATTCGAGAAGATGTGAATCCTTTCCATTCCATTGCCCCTGTTTTTCCTCATTCCATGCAGTATAGTGGCCAACTCTGCTCCCAGCATTGACCTAGGTGAACTTATTTTTGAAAAGCCAGCCTTCACCAAATGGTCATTCGATCCCAAAAGCACGTATCCAGTTGTGTAAATTCCCTTCTCATTGTCAAACCCGGCATCGACTAGAAGCTTTCCAGTGCTTATATTACTTCGTTCTCCATCTCTCCTACTGTAACTGCTTTCTTTATTCTCCTTAATTTCCATAGCCTTCTTTGCTTGTTGGTAACTCTGAAGGTAGTACAAAGCCCATTCTACATTGACATTCCCAGCTCTTTCTCTTTTAGTCCAAATGTCACCGTCATTGTGCTTAATTTTGCACCTTTCTTTCCATATGGCCCATCACTATTTACTCCAAATTGTATCCACCCTTATTTTTATGAAGATAAGCCAGACACTCTAACGTTGGCCAATGCTTCATATTTTTAAGTGTATGCCATACATCCGTCTTTTTCCAAACAAGCTTGACGCCAGGGTAGTAAAATAGACAATGTTTCGTATCAGCTATGAAATAGCCGCATAGAAAATAATTTGGCCACATCGGGACATGGTGAGCATGTATATTTCCTTCTGTTACCACTATATTATTAACAATTTTCCACAGAAAGACTCTAACTTTAGGCGGCAGCTCCACCTTCCACATTTTGGTCCACCATTTCTCCATCCACACCCTATTCGAAGAACTTGGCTCCTTATTTTTTGTCTCACTTTTTATCAGCGCGTACTTATAACTGGTTTTGACCGTGTACTTCCCTTTCTAATCGAACCTCCAATATGTCGCATCTCCATTCTCCCTAGCCCCAATCAGAGTTCTTAAGATCGCCTATGCTTCAAAGGATAAAAAAGCTTCTCGAATCAGATTTTCATTCCATTCGAAGTTCAACTTAAAAAACCTTGCTACCTTCGAACAACTTGCGATCCTCGACTTTATTCTTCCATCTTCAAGATCAGGAACCCAAGCATCTTTAAAAATATTAGTGGCCTTACCATCACCAATTCTCCAAAGCATCCCTGAATTCAACAAATCTCTGCTCCAGCATAATGACCTCCAAATAAAAGAGGGTTAGAGCCTAAACTCGCATCCATCACATCCTCTTGTTTGAAGTATCTTGCTTTAAAAACTTTTGCCACCATGGAATCTGGGAAACAAATCATCCACCACACCTATTTTGCTAAGAGAGCTTTATTGAACAAAGAAAAACTCCTAAATCCCTGTCCCCCATATATTTTGGTTTGCTGATTGCCTCCCAACTTTTCCATGTAATGCCCTTTTCCCTGTTCATTGTTTCCCCACCAAAACTTTGCAATCATGCTCTCAATTTCATTGCAGATTGAGAAGGGGATCCTAAAGCACGACATCACATATGATGGTATTGCATTTAACACCGCCTTTATGAGAATTTCTTTTCCTCCTTCCAAAAAATCCTTATTCCTCCAAGATTCAATATTTCTTGCAATCCTGTCCCTTAAATACCCAAATTGAAACCATTTCTCTTTTATGGGGAACGTTGGCAATCCAAGGTACATATCATGTCCTTGAGTGATATTCACCCTCAGTATTTCCTTCATTTTATTTTTATTGTGAATTGATATTTTTGGGCTGAACGTGACCGCCGACTTTTTGTAGGTAACTAATTAACCTGAGGCTCTTTCATACTCATCAAGACACTTCTTAAGCCTCTTGCAATAGCTTTCTGTTGCTATGATGAAAACAAGGTTGTCATCTGCAAAGAATAAGTGAGATATTGTTGGACCATCTCTTGCAATTTCAACTCCCATCACTTATTTCCTTTGGACTGTTTTTGTTATGATCGAAGACAGTCCTTGAGCACAGAGGACAAAAAGATATGGTGACAATGGATCCCCTTGCCTGAGTCCTCTCGACAGCACAATATTGCCAAACCTTTTGTTATTCAGCTTGAAAGTGTATGAGACGGAGTTAACACATCTCATAATCATATCTATCCATTTAGATTGAAAACCCATCTTGCTCAGTAGCTTTTCCAAATACTTCCACTTGACTCTATCGTACGCCTTCGACATATCGAGATTTAGTGCTGCATAGCCCATGTTGCTTCTATTGTTTCGTAGCCAATGCATACACTCATAACCACCAAGATATTGTCAGTAATTAGCCTTCCGGGCACAAAGGCACTCTGAGTCGGATCAATGATTTCCGCTAGCACTTTCCTAAGCCAATTAGTGATTGTTCTGGCAAGGATCCTGTAGTTAACATTGCACAAGCTGATCGGCCTATAATCCTTGACCCACTTCGGATTTTTAATTTTTGGAATTAAGACAATAGTAGTCTTATTCCACTGCTCCAATTTTTCCCCTTCATTTAACACCTTTAGAATAGATCTTGTGGTGTCCCTGCCCAAAATATTCCACGATTTCTAGCAGAAAGATGCTGGGAAACCGTCTGGTCCGGGTGCCTTGGATGGATTAAGTTCGAATGCAACAATATTAACTTCTTCCTCAGTAAAGGGGGTATTGAGATAATAATTCATGTTCTTCGTAACCACCTCGTTCATATTATTTATAACCTCGTCAATGCATCTTGGATCTGGCTTCGAGGTAGTGCAAAGCGCTGAGTAAGTCCCCTCAATAATCTGCTCAATCTTTTCCTGGCTAGTGCACCATGCCCCGTTCTCGTTAAAAATTCCATTAATGGTATTTATTCTTCTTCTCTCCGAGGCCTTATTGTGGAAGTATTTCGTATTTCTGTTCCCTGCTACCGTCCATGAGTCTGGATCTCTGGTGCTGGTAAATTTCCTCTTGAGCCTCTAGCATTTGGATTTCCTTTTCAATTCTTTGAATTTCAGCCCCATTAATTTCCTTACTTTCCTCCCCTAGCAGCCTTTCCAGCAGCTCTTTTTTTTTTTTTTTTTGATAACTTTGTTCATTTTACCAAACTTTGAGGTAGCCCACCTTTGTAAACTTTCTCCACAATGTTGCAGCTGTGAAACAATATCCTTTTCCCTGCTACTGCTATCCCAGACCACTTGGATCACTCTGCTATACTCCTCTTCGGTCATCCACTTATTTTCAAATATACAGCTTCTCCCCTGCTACTCATTGTTCCTACCACCAGCCCCATTGAACGTAATTTTTACCGCTCGATGGTCCAAGCCGTATAAATTGAGGATCATCAACTTGAAATCCCCATACAGATACACCCATTCCATGTTAGCCAAAAATCTATCAAGTCTTTCTCTAATTAAGATACCTCCAAACTGTTTATTCACCCACGTAAATTTAGATCCCTTAGCTTCCAGGTTTCTCAACTCCAATTTATTAATAATCTCCCTAAAGGGTTCCATTTGGTTAAAGGGTCTACTACTTCCTCCCATTTTCTCCGAGCTATCAATAATCTCATTAAAATCGCCTCCTATTAACCAAGCTGACACATTGCTTGGGCCATTTGCCGCAAGTCTTTTCAAAAGTTCCCAAGAATGTTGCCCAGCTTGGGCCATAGGATTTCCGTAAATCTCCAATAATTAACAGAATAAAAAACACAGGCATCTAAGTAACAAAGTAAATTCACATTCAGCTAATCATTCCAATACAAGATAAGACCCCCTGACCTTCCATTGGCATCAACAACATAACAATTCTGAATATTTAAAAGGTACTTCCATCTATAACACAGCTTAGAAGAAATTTTCGACTCACAGATAAACAACATATCGGGCTTTTACTCAGCAACAAATCGCTGCAATGACCGGAGTGCACGTCGGTTGCCCAATCCCCGTGCATTACATGTTAAGCAAATCATGGCTTATGGCGGGACTGACCAACACCGAATTTGGAATTTATCCACGAAGGGGTAGAAAAAACCATCTTGGCCGAGGGGTCGCATTAAACGCGCAGAACAACTCAATAATAACCCAAGCACTAATCTGGGCGAACTAGGAGCGGAAACATCTCATCGTATCCTGGCAATTAATCTGGCGTCTCTCACGCTAGGTGAGAGATTCTCCGGCGCCCTGAGAGTTGATGAGCGAAGCACCGGCAAGATTCGACGGCATGAGAAATGGGGAAAGAGGCTAGGGTTTTTTCTAGAGAGAGAATTTTTTTAAACCCTAGTGTTAGCTCTTATATAATAAATTGCGATTTATGTATCAAAACAAAAGGGAAAGATTTAAGCCTATTAGAATATTATTTCATGTTTAAATAGGTGCAATTTCGGTAACTGTACTCCTGATCACGACATTATAGACAAGGTGATACCAGTCAATCCATATCTCTTTATAATTTGTTCCGAGGACTTTTCTTGCATTTTTGCAGGATCTCTTAAATTGTAGAAGAATCCATAAAATTAAAATTAATAAAAGGCAATCCCATGGCGCTATTTATTTTACCCTTAATTTCTTTTATTTATTAAGGTTCACATGTAATATTAGTCGAGTTATATGCATCATGATTCATGCAACACTTTTCTAAAGTTGCACGGCCATTGCGACACTCTTAAAAGTGTTACCTATTTTTTATGGTAACACTTTAAAGGGTTTGAAAGACAAGCGCCACCTGTTCGACGTTATCATGCGCTTCTAACGACACAATTTGTAGTTTAGAGATATCCTCATTATGGGAGAGGTTGAATTCTTGAGTTTATACTTGCTTACCATATTTGGCCAATAAGAATATTTTTGAAGTATTTAAATGTGAGCTTCTCGTGTTGTTGCTGAATTTAAACCACTTGTCTTTAAGCTCAATTTGCTCGCCTTTTACGTTTCAGGCCTTCAATAACAATGAGCTCACAAGGTACAATGCTCAAAAGAACACTAATATGTTTGAGAAGAAAGATTATGAGGAGGATGGATTTCTGTGTATCAAACTTTGAGGGATGTGATACTATATACAGTGGTGAAGAATCTATATATAATTACTCCACCATCAAGCAAATCATTTACTTCTTCATCAAGCAAAAATCTATTTTTTCTTCAAACAATCGATTTACTTCTTCATCAAGCAATTAATTAGAGAAAAATTAGAATCTACTTAAAAGATAACGTTGACTTATTTACTTCCTTATCAAGCAATATTTGATTTTTAAAAATAATTAATAGTTGTGGACCCTTACCCGCCATCGAGACTTGATTTTTCTCTCGTGTTATACACCGTCACGAAGCTTGTGCAATCCACTACGCTATGAGCTAACACTCAAAATCGAGTGGTGGGACCCACACAATAATTTAATTCAAAAGGATCCACTTTACAATTTTAATTCAACCTTTAGTTATTAATTTTAGCTAGGCCCATTCCTTCCCCATTGTCCATCATTAGAGTCAGTCATTTATCATTGATTGAGACTTTTATCTATTAATTTATGTATTTGTAAGGTAAGAATAACATAAGAAATTATTAGAAACAAAAAATGACCACTCTTATGACGAATTGCAGCACACATAATGCAGGTTACATCATTTTGAAACTTAGATTAATATATGTGTGACAACAAATTTCGTGGTATTATATATAATTGTGAGAACTAATTTGGTTCACCGTAATCGTGGTGATGGGTTTTGCTGTATTTATAGTCAAAGATTTACCAGATATACAAGGATACCAAATCAAAGTGATTTGGAAAAGATACACAAATATATAGAAAATATTCTACGGATATTTACTAATTTTCTCTATTACCCCATCAAACAATGCGTGGAATGAGGGCAAACACAGAGCATGGATCGTAAAAATTTGAACGATGATCGTGGAAGACTCTTTGTAAAAATGTTTGCGAGCTAGATGAGAAAGAACAAATTGGGACATAATTAAGTAATATTATATAACACCCAAAAAATGTTACATAATACGTATAGAGTAAGACTTATGTTCAATAAGTAACACTTTTAAGGGCGTTGCACTTGGTGGCGTAGCCTAAAGTCTGATGCAACACTTTTTATAATATATGTAACACTTTAAAAAAATGTTACATAAATATGTAACACTTTAAAAAAATGTTACATAAATATGTAACACCTATATAAAAACTTTAGGTAACACTAGTGTATATAAATAAATAATTGTAATACCCCGTCCCGTTTTATACCTTTTATTTTTCCTAGAAACCTTAAATATATAATTTTATATTATTATTATCCTTGTTTCTTTTAATTTTATTATTTTGTGTGCTAACGTGTAATTTAAATATATACCCTATTTCAAATTCCCAAGTTCGAAGAAAGAAATCGAACATTTCAAACGGATAAGGGATTTCGAGAAATTAAATATTAAAGTTTAAAATTATGTTTTCGATTCGTATAATTTGTTGAGAATAATTAAATTACAATAAAATATTAATTGAATTCTAAAATTGTATTAATTTTCAATTCAGGATTAAACTCGTGAACCAAACGATCCCTAAACCGTATCAAGTGGGAACGAAAATATCCGAATTAAAGGGGGTTAATCCCTACCCACATAAATTACTTTCCTTTTTGAATTAATTAATTAATTAATTTATCTCATGATTTTCTTCCCCTTTAAAATTTATTAAGTAATTAAAAGATTTTTTTCCTCTATATGTTTAATCGTGCCTCTCTCATCCAAATTCCCAAGAAAAACTAATTCACAGTTTTCACTCATCTCTTTCTCTCTCGTCAAAACCGGCGACCACCGCCTCTCTTCCTCCTCTCCGATCAACAGCGGCGTCTGCCTCACCCCGTCGGAGCGCCGCCATGCCCCTCCTTATTCGCACGACGCCACAGCCTCCCGTCTCCGATCGTCGCAAACCCAGCACCGCCGCCGTCACGCCGATCGAAGCGCCGCGTTCCACCACCGCTACAGCGCCGCCGTTCGACGCCCTCTCTCCGCCGGAGCACCACCAGACGCAGCCAATCGCCCCACTTCTCTCTTCCGGCGAGCCAATCGCGTCGCCCCCATCCCAGAAGCAGCGCTTCACCGTCGCACCCCCAACCCGTTCCGCCAGACGCCGCCGCCTCTTGTTCTAGACGCCGGCGTTTTCTTCACGGCACCACCACCTCTTCCCTTTCTCTAGCGTCGATCGAAGCCAAGCGCCGCCTCCTATTTTTTTTTCAGTAAGTTAATTACAAAAGCCCTCTTTCAATATCCTCAATAAGTTCCCGTTTCGATTAATTTGTTTTCATTTGAAGAACGAATTGTTGCTCGTTTGTTTCCAGAAAATCCAGAACGACACCCGCCCGTTTACCTCCGCGAATCGGAGCTCGTAAGGTTTCTATCTTATTTCTTTCGTTTCATAAATTCCAGGAAGTGAGTCGAGGCTATTTTCGAAGCTGTGTAACACAAAATGGAAAAAGAAAGAATTGAACCAAACTGTTGAATTCGTTAATTCTTCTCTTCGAAAATGTTTTTGTTTAAAGATCAAATCTTTTGGACTTTGATTTATTGTTTAATAGCAGTAGATGGTTTAGTACTTTGGACTTTGGATTGATGTTTAAGTATGTTGTGGATGGATTAGTAAAGTACTGTTGTTTTGAGATTATTGTAGTACTTGATATTAGTGGACTTGTATTATTCTTATAGTTGCTTAGTATTGTTGATTTGCTTGTTTAGTGTTGTTGGTTTGACTGTTTAGTGTCTTTGAATCAATTGGTTAGTGTTACTGTTTTAGATGGTTGGTATTATTGGTTAAGATGGTTAGTGTTTTTGAATGGATGAATTAGTATTATTGAATTAAGCTGTTTAGTATCATTGAAATAGTTGTTTGGTGTTATTGGATTTGTTGGATGAATGAATTAGTTTGGTTTGGTTAACTGATGAAATTAGTTTGTTTTAGTGTTAGTTAAGTTTTTAAAGACAAATGGAAACTCGTCTTCTACTGTTCAAATGTTTGAAACAAATGGAAAAGGACTTTTAGAAAATGATACTACTCTTTTATTTTGAAAATGACAATAGTAAACTTGGTTAGTAATACTAGTAATATAGAAAAATATTTATTCTATTATTTTATTTGTTATGAAAACTTCTTTAAATCAAGTATTTCTAACAATAAAGAAAAGTATATATTATATTATTTTTAGTATTTATTATATAAAATTCTTTAAACAAAATAAGTATTAATAAATGGATTTTTTTATTTATAAAATATAATTTATATTCAAAGTTCTTTTAAAATAAAATATAAATTTTAGAAAGAAAATATTAAATTGAGATTTTAATTATATTAATATTAATTATATAACTTTCCTTTTCTTTTAATTATTTTCAAGAAAAATAGTAATTTGGGACATATATTATATTAATATTATTTTTAAATAAATTACTTAGACTTTTAATTCTTTCACGAAAAGAATTATATGGATATACTTTTAAAATTATAAAAGATTTTATAAAAGAACAAAGGAAATCAAAAGATCGTTTTTACAAGAGTCGAAATAGTCATACAATATTGAGATTAGTAAGTACACCCCCAATACACTACCCTTTTTGAAAGTGGTGTATTTACCAAGTTAGTGTGTGTTCTTAAGTAGGTCTATTTCAATGAGTTTATAAGATAACAACTTCCTCGTTTCGTAACACAAACTTCTAGGCCTTTCGATAATCCAAGAGTCATTTATTAATCAAATGATTTCGTATTAGGATTTTGTGCTAATCAAAATACGCACGAGGGATCCGACAATCTGTTAACTTATCACTCTCGGGACGTCTCTACAACGCAAGTTATCCTCCGAAAGAATTTCAATACAGTTGTAACTTAGCTTTAAAGTTAAGAGGTGGGAGATGATCTGTTGATCGATCTGCTTATAATACGTTGTGCTGGTATACTCTGAACTCGACTAAATCAATCTAAAACAACTAATCCAACATAAATGTATCCCTCTAATATAAATATTTGAATTACGTGGTATACTTATATATGATACAATATGTCTTTTGTTTTATTTAAATCGAGCATCATTGCATGATAAAGGGCATTCTGTGAGCATGAATTTATACAAGTACGAATTATGTGAATTCTCCCCACAATTTGAAATGACAGTTTTTATGAGAAAGAGGAAAGCGAGTAATCATTGAGAAGTTATGTTTGTGGATTGACACGTATGGCCATGAGTGACAATAAGTCAGATTCATGGTCACTGATATTATTTGTGGTGACCATGAGTGATAATAATTCAGATTCATGGTCACATGAAGGAATGATTTGTTGGTGAGAAATGGTTTGTGGGAGATTCACAATGTGTTGAAAATGATTTTGGCAGATTGGGCCGATACTTGTCCCTTACTGTGAATAAACTTGTGATATATCAATTATGTGATGTGAAACTTGTTGTGCCCAATTAATTATTACGTGAACTTGTTAGTTCTGTGGTATATGTTATTCAAATATTATATATCAATTGTTTAATTAAATTAAATACTTTATTAATGAGTATAATTTTTAATATACTTCGAATTTACCAATCCCATGACGTTGCAAATCAACCATACGTGAGAATTCAAATCTCACGCCCCCTTTTTACAACCCTTGCAGATTATGATTTTGTGGAGCAAGGACAGTAATAGAGACGACACGGAGTTCTCCGCTTAAATAAAATGTTACTATTGATATTAAGTTTTATATATATGTGTGAGATACTTATAATAATTATTTTACTCATTCTTCCGCTGCATAAAACTCATCTCTTATCTTATTACCCCTTTTTATATCAAAAATTTTATAGTTCGTATTTTTAGTCACAAGTGACACCTCGAATCTGAGATATTTATGTGTTTTGGATTCGGGGCGTTATAATAATGAACAATGAACACAGGGAAAAAATGTAATCTCTGGGTATTGAACCCTAGACCTCTTTATTATTAGTAGAAAATTTGGTACTTTCCATCTAGGTTACTTAAAATACTTTTAAAGAGGGAAAATCCCCTCACCATGCTTAGATTCGCATGCCTTCTACAAAAGCCTGCTCCAGGCAGACGAGGGTTTGACCCCCTCGAGAAATGGCCGATTCAAATTGCCTAGGGAAATATCCCTCGTGAAATGGTGTCAGTCTGCAGCCGAGGGAAACAATCCCTCGTGTAATTCTGTCAGTTCTTAGCCGAGGGAATTTCCCTCGTGAACTTGTCGAGGGGAAGGAAACCCTCGTGACTTCTGCACCTGTCAGAAAGAAGCCGAGGGAATAACCCTCGTGAAGTTTGGCAGGGCTCTTTCCCTCGTGAAAACGCTCGACAAATTTCAGGGTCCCACATTTGCTCGTTAAATCCCTCAATATGGGCGAGGGAATTTTTACCCTCTTTAAATTGCTCGATAAATAATTTTGCTCGTTAATTCCCTTTTCAAACTCGAGGGATTTATTTCCCCCTCTAAAACCCTCTTTAAATGAGGTATTTTTTGCGGTGATTATATAAATAAATTGATTTTACATTTTCTATAAACTTTGAGGATGAGAGGTGGATCAGGTTCCGTTTTATAATAATTTTTCATAAATAAAAAAATACACTTTATTACATCACGAATAGATGCTATTTTGGGAATGAATTGTATTAGGGGATTATAAATTTATCTAGAGGGGCCGGTTCAAGACCATAACACATGACATTAACCAGATAGGACCCTTTTGTACGCCACCAACGAAAAAACCCTTCACCTATAATATTAAAAGATATCTTATTAATTAATTATATACATTGCATATCCAAGAGAACGAATATGCAACAAATGTACATACATTGTACTATAAGAGTTTTACTATCCTTCTAGAATTTGTGAGAAACATAGTTTTTTAGTTTCGTAATTTGTCTAGTGTTCAATTTTGATCCAAAAAAAATTAATTTTTTTTAATTTGGTCCTATAACTTATTGAATCGTCTAGCTTTGGTCCCATTTATGGATAATTCAATAAATTATGGAACCAAACTTAAATTAAAGTATTTTTTTGGACCAAAATTTGACACTAGATAAATTACGGGACCAAAATATCACTTTTATGCACCTTCTTAATTAATATTGTACTTTGAGATTATAGTTGATACAGCAGAAGCACGATACAAAACACGATTAATGTGTTAATTCCATTGATTCAAATGCGAATACTTGAAAAACATCAACATGAAAAAGAAAAACTCAATACTTTTCTATTCCAATATTAGTATTTAAGATGAATTACAAAGCTCCAATAAATATTAATAATGAAATTTTAATTTCTAACTAGGAACGTAAACTGCGATAGAGTAAATAAAATAATAAATATATAATCACTAATACAAATTTGGCTTTATACATCGGTTGTTTTTGGACTTAGATAGCGGTTATAAGGGTTGTCTAAGAAACAGCTGTCTAAGTTGAGACAGCGGTTGAGAAACCGCTATGCAAAGTACACACTTAGAAAGCGGTTTTTAACCGCTGACAACATTAACACTTAGATAGCGGTTTTTAACCGCTGTCTAAGTATATATATATATATTATTATTATTTTTATTTAGCCGTGCATTTTTTATATAATTTTTTAATTTAGCCGCATTTTTTATATTTATTTATATTTGCCGTAGATTGGTTATTAACCACATTCTAAAACTATAAAAAAAATTATATTTTAATAAACCTATTTTTACAATATTACCAAAACCTATACTAATATATATAGATCCAACACCAATACATCAAATAAATATACACATCAACTAAATACATAAAAAATATGAAATGTATTTCATCACAAATATTTAAGTTACATGCTACCAATAGTTATACCACAATGACATAGAATACAAGAATTGATTGTAGAAACACCCTGTCCAATCTAATTTACATTTCTTAATTCTGCTCTTGGAGTAAGAAACGAGCGGATGTTCATAGATAACCTGCATACATTGAATATTTAATTAGATAGTACGAATATTTTATTCAATTAATAATATTCTATATTATTAATTGAATAAAAAGGAAGAAAAGGAAAAGGAGTCCATAACACTTAAAAAATTAAGCAAACAAGTATCATGAAATAGGTCTATATTCATAAATTCTTGCATACCTTGTCTGGATGCTTGTGCAAGCCTCCTCACTGCAATTTCATGAAATCCCTATAGGATTACTTCCGAATTCCCTAAGCAGCAAACTTCTGCATCATAAATTTCCTAAACACATCACAAAAACCAATACAATCTCCCTTAACCCCACTTAACATGTACAAGTCTTCCCAAATAATTCCTAATTTTATACACAATGAGAACACCACAAAGGAAATAAATGAAACCAGTAATTTTACATGGAAAGCAAGAAAATGTGATTACCTTCCACTCAAGCTTTTTTAATCCCAAGTGTACCTACATCACAAGCATTGCTCATCAGTTAAACATAAGTTACTATCCTTGAAATCATAAACCCTTACTCTAACCATGCAATAGGAAACAACAAAAAAGCTAGACTCAACACAAAATTTGAACCAAAGGCCCCCATTATCTACAATTACTACAACCAATTAGTACCTTATACCCACGATGAAGGAGGCGTTGAGCAACGAGTTCGGCAACAAAATGAATCATAAGAGTTCCAACCTCTTGGTGGAGAGCTGGCATGCTCTGTTTCCCCAGGCTAACACAATGCACCAATAAATCATCCCTTGAAACTAAATATCTTCATAAAACTCTTTTCTCATTTAAAACAATGAAAATTAAGGAAACCCCTATTCCCATTATAAAACCATTTCGTATTAAGCTAACAGAACGGACATTATAGCCATTGTAGTTAATACTACTTCCAGAAAAGCATGGACTCATCAAGAATTAATAATACATATTTCGACAAACTTATACAACCACCATATGATAAAAAAATGCCTTAAACTAAATTAGATTTACAAATACATCAAGAACTGAAGAAACAAACCAAAGAGAGGATACCTTTTAAGTAAGAGAGTTGAGAGGATTGATAGAAAGAAACCTATTCTCGGTCTCATACAAGACCTACTCATAAATTGTGAGGGAAATCCACCGAAATAGGGAGAGAAAGAGGGAAAAACAAATCTAAAATCACCCTTAAAATTCAGATTCAGAGTTCCAAATTGAAATCCAAAATTAGTTCACCACAACCACAAATACAAAGCAAAACACCAAAAATTAAAAATTAAAAAAAAATTATCCAAACAACAAACACATGCAACCACAAGAACAAACCTCCAAAACATAGCAAAATCGAATCTCGGAACCCAAACTGGAAAATGGAAAAGAGAAGGGCAACATGCAAAATAGACCTGGAACTAGCAAAATCGAAAAGCTTCCCAGTATTCGAAAAAATAATAACCGCAAGTTCGGCCTCACACATAACCGCAAGTTCATTCGCCTTCTTGAACAATCCCGCTCTTCTCTTTGAGAAGGTAACTTGCCTGCTATTAACATTCTCGATCTTCTTTATTTCAATCTTGCCCCGACCCATTAAATCTCCCCTAAAACCCACCATAGAATCAGCAATCAAACCCCCAAATAATCTGAATCCAAATTTCTGTCATGAGCATGAATTATGGAGAAAGGGGTAATACTTAAATAATTGAAGACATTTGGAGTTTGACCATTATCTTTTAATTACTTTTTTAAGTATCTAGGGAATGACCCATTTAATTAGTTAATTTTGTTGGGCTTTAGTATTTTATATTTTGAGCCCATTTATATTCCTAGTTGTATTAAATAGGGCAAAATGAGGAATGAATGAACAAGCAGAAAAATTATTCAGTTATCTCTCCTCTTTCACGTTTCTCTCTCAGCTCTCTTCTATCTCTCTAAATCTCCCCCAAATTTTCTATATCCCTCAATTCTCCCTTATCAATTATATCAAAATTATACGAAAATATGAATCCTGATTGTTGTAGTGATGAGTTCATTACAATTGGCATCAGAGCCAACGATTCTCGATTTGACGACGCAATCCTCACAGAACTTGAAGATTCCCAGAAATGCTTGGAAATTAAATTTCACGCAGATTCAAAAAAGAGGGAAGCTATTGAACAAAAAATTGAGGAACAAATTTCTGGAATTGGAGCTAAAATGAAAGATCGATTTGTGGATATTAATAGTCAGCTTGATCACATAACAGAGATGTTAGAAGGTATGCTATTACATCTACAAATTAGGAACACGAACAGAGAAGCACCAAAGGAGGAATTGAATTTTGGGGAATCCTACCCAGTGACTTTTGGTGCGATGAGTGCGGATGGGGAATCGATGTCGGGTGATCCGCTCAAGAATTATGAGGAAGAGGGTTCTGGTATTACGGTGGTCGTGGAGCAACACGAACCAGTCCATGGAGAACTGTATATCAATTCTGCTATCGAGGTAACAAAGGAACAATCCTTCGATCTAACAAAAAAATCCATTATATTCAATGAAGATAGCCTCATATTTCAAAAGCATTTTGTCTCTTCCCCTGGCATTGGCGATTTTACCTACGGCAGTGATATTGTGAATACCATGAACGAGAGTATTGATTTGGGTATGGACAAACGGATCCCATTTCAGTACCAGGGGTTCAATATGGTTATTATTTCTCATGTAAAAGTAGCACAGATGGTGAGAATTTGGGAGAAGCAATTGAAAGTGAAGGTGTGGAAAAATGTTGTGCAGATGCCCGGAACCGGTGATGCGCTGATGAAATTGATGGAACTTGAGGTAAAAAAATTGCTTCGCTCTTATGAATTCCTTGGTGATGAGTATTGGCCTCCCCCTTTGATTTCACCAACTTTACCTTGTGAATTCCCCTGTTTACTTTTGAGCATGGTTTGTCTGGATAATTATTCTCATCATAATATTGATGTTGATCTCCTTGAGAGAAGTGAGTGTTTTCTCTATATATCCCCTGGTGCGGCATTACGTATTTCTAACATGTTAGAGATACTTATGTGCTTGAAAAATGTCAAGAATGTGAGTTTTAATATGGTGAACAGTGGTATATTTCTTTCATGTGGTTTTTGGAATGATAAAGCTTGGTTGGTGGGTTAATGGTAAATGTCACTTTTATCTAAACTCCACTTGCAAATTCACATATGAAGTATATGATCCAGGCAGATTGGATAACAAAATTCGCATTTACATTAAGAGAACAGGAAAAATTGCTTCCAGTATTCTGGTCTCCAAAATACAGGGCCTTGAAGTTAAGATTACCAAGAACATTATTTTTGATGTTGTGAAATCTGGGATGTTGCATGATGAAGGAACAAAGTTGGGGGGTATGTTCAGTAACCTTATTTTCTTGGAATATGATTTGAGTTTACAGGCTGTAGTTTTCACTGCCATCAATTTAGTAATTGGATGTGAGTTTACCAGAAACTGTCACGATCATCAGCCATTGTTTGCAATATTTGGTGGAATTGTTGTGCAAAGAGTAATGAAGACAATGCCTAGGAAATTTCATTTTCTTTTACAGTTCTTCTACTTACTTTTTGTTGAACCACCTCCTACCGAGCCTTTCGATCCCGACGACTTAAGACCTTTAAATGGCTGTTATGAGGCACAAATTTCAAACTTTGGACCTAGGCTTCAAAAGGAATCAGAAGATGCTAATTTTGTTTCCATTGGAGTAGGTTCACTTAGTTGCCAATTTCTGAAGAATTCAATTATAATTGGAGTTTTATGTGGAAAACAGGAGAGGTTGATTGTTATCATTGGTGGTGATGTGTTAGAGAAGAGTAATTATAGCAGAAATTTCCTTCTCTTGGATTGGAATCTTTGGCAGCCAATATCCACTATTCCTCTTATTGTTGCTTCATCAATATTTAGTTATTTTCTTCACATAGAAGCTTTGCAGAATCTTGTCGGCCAGGTGGTTGTTAATGTTTATTTTTTATACCTTTTAGATAAATTGCAACAATGTGGTAAATTGGTGCATGAAAATGGATTGTGGGAAATGGCACGGGAACCAGACAAGTCATTGTGGGTTAAAGGAGGAGGACACTGCAACTTGGAGCTTTATGCAGATTACAGTGACTATCATTGCAATTTGGTGCTCTTTTCTGGACATCTTCAAGCAAGCAACATGGACGGATATCAAATTTTGGATGCAAGAATTCTCATTTTAGATCCTTAGGGACAAGGATCTCAAAAACAGGGGAGTATTATCATGAGCATGAATTATGGAGAAAGGGGTAATACTTAAATAATTGAAGACATTTGGAGTTGGACCATTATCTTTTAATTACTTTTTTAAGTATCTAGGGAATAGCCCATTTAATTAGTTAATTTTGTTGGGCTTTAGTATTTTATATTTTGAGCCCATTTATATTCCTAGTTGTATTAAATAGGGCAAAATGAGGAATGAATGAACAAGCAGAAAAATTATTCAGTTATCTCCTCCTCTTTCACGTTTCTCTCTCAGCTCTCTTCTATCTCTCTAAATCTCCCCCAAATTTTCTATATCCCTCAATTCTCCCTTATCAATTATATCAAAATTATACGAAAATATGAATCCTGATTGTTGCAGTGATGAGTTCATTACAATTTCCAATTCGATTTTTCGGCACCGGCTTCGTCGGGAGGCGGAGGCGGCCGCATCGGGAGATGGAGGCGGAGGCGGCTGCGTCGGGAGGTGGAGACGTCTGCATAGGGAGACGGAGGCGGAAGCGGCTGCGTCGGGAGGCAGAGACGGCCGCGTCGGAGGCGGAGGCGGCCGCGGCATCGGTGGTGGCACGCGTCGGCGGAGGCGAGCAAGCTTAGGGAGAGAAGGATAGATGGGTTTCATACACATGGTAGACCTAATATGAACGATTCTAAGGGAAAAATATGTATTCAAGGGGATAATGGCTTAGACGGCTGTTTAGAATCGTTGTCCAAGTGTAACACTTGGACATCGGTTATTAAGGGCTTTCCAAAGTAGGCGTTTTGACCGCTATAATAATTGACCACTTAGATAGCGGTTATGAACCGCTGTCCAAGATAAAACCTTGGACATCGGTTCATAACCGCTGTGTAACCTTTTTTTTAAAATATAATTCAATAAAACCGCTCTCCAAACTTAATTTTGGAGAGCGGTTTTTTAAAAAGCTGTCCAAGTATAGTTGTGCAAGTTCAAATGTGTAGTAGTGAATTTTTCTATAAATTTTGATTCTCCAAATCTTCGTAAAATAATCCTAGATTGCTATCGTGATAACAACTCCACCAATAGTATAAAGATGGTTATATACGATTTTCATGATATTAACTAGTATTGTCATTTTATTACATTGATTATTTCATAGCATAACTTGAAATTATAAGATTGGAACAACTTTCATGCTCGTCATCTATATTTTAGAGAATGTCATTTTACCTTCCAGAATCTATATATATCATTAATTATGTTGTGTTTATTATATGTATATATATATATATTATAAGGTGGGAAAAGAAAAACAATTAATGAATACGAAAAAAATAGTTTTTTGGTCCCTAACTTGTCTGGTGTCCAATTTTGGTCTCACTTGTACCAAAATTGGACGATTCAATAAGATATGTAACCAAAATTAAAAAGTTAAAATTTTTGGGACCAAAATAGAACACCAAACAAGGTAGGGGCCATAAAACTGTTTTTCTCTAAAATTTGTACTAGTGCAAATTTAATATATTTATTTCTTTAATTATAAGTTTCTTTGTTAATTTGTAGATATTATATTATTACATATGTTGTTTACCAAATACATTTTGCTGGGATTGAATGGCTATTTATGATGACTTTTGGTAAAAACATCAAATGATTGGGTTCTTAAATGCTAAAATGAATGCTTGGATGAAGAAAGGCTTTAAATACTTAAGAACACTAAGAACACCAAGAATTGCCAGGGGTTTTTAATCCCTGGACTTAAATGAGTATGTGTATTGAATATTCTGAGAATGATTGAACCTTCTTTACATTACAAGTGTTGGGGTATTTATAGTTTTCTCACTATAGGGGTATGTTGGTCATTTCCGGCCTCTCGGGGGACAGGTGCATTAAATGCCTCCTGCCTCTGAGGACGCGCGGGCTCTGATGTGTCAGGGCTCGCAGGCGGCCGGCCACTAGGGTGTCGACGCGTGTCCAAAAAGGACGATTCTCTGACGAATTTCCTCATTTGGATGGAATATTCTCTGTTGCAGAGTACGGAGGCGGCCTTTTTCTCCCTTGGGAGAGGATCTTGCCTGATTCTGTCACGTGCTCGAGATCCCTCTTGCCGGCCGGGGGCCTTAAGTGATCGGATGCCGGTCTCCTGGCGGACACCGAGATCGGAAAACGCTTCAGCCAGTCGGTCGCGTCCGGGTGTCTTCTGCTGGACTTCACTGATCATGGCCGGGCCGGGCCGGCCACGGCAGGGCTTTGATGTAGCTGTGATCGACGTGGACGGACGTCCCAGGCAGGTTACCGACCTCGCTTTCGCAGCCGGAATCTCGTGTTCGGAGCCCGCTGAGGTCGGATTCAGGCCGGCCAGGTCGATCCCGACGTCGGGGTATCTATTTTCCTTTTCAGGCTTTCTTCCGGCCGGATCCAATGCGCGGCCCGAAACGGTCACAACAATTGCCCCCCAGCTCGTTTATTAATTTGAGGGGCGAGGTAGTCGTTTATCGTTTCCTATTGGTGCCGGCCTGGATCCGCCCGGGGTGATCGGAGAACGGCCAACGGTTAGGAGATGGTTGAGGTGACGTAAGTTGTCAGGCGACGCTTCGGGTTTCGTGCACTAACCTGACGTGACGTGATGCGACTCCTCGAATCCCGTTCATTTAATGCGCGCCTAGTACGAGGCGTCTGGCGCTGAAACCGTCGTTTCAAATTCTTGCTTCTAGGCCCCTATGCCTAGAAATTTATTTCGCTGTAGGTCCCTGCCCCATTCTTATAAATAGGGGGGTTATTCTCTTATTTTGGACTTTTGCTTCTTCACTCAAATTGCAGCGTTTTCCTTGGCGATTTCCGGCGAGTTCCTTGCGGCGGCGACGAGTTTTGAGCGGCGGCGGCTGGTGGCTTTGCTAAGGTAAAACTTCGACTTTTTGCAATTCGCATTTCTATCTTCAGTTATGGTGCGACGGTGGGCGGGTCCTCCCCCTGGACAGGGAGGAGGTGCCTCCTCCAGCGGCGGAGGCGGCGGTGCTCATCGGCGCTTGTTTGATGAGGGGGGAAGCTCTCGGGGCGCGAGTGGTGCTTCCCCCTCACGCTTGGCGGGCTCAATATGGGCGCACGACGATGATGGCTTGGACGCCCTGTTCCCGAGCCCAGGACGATCGCTGCTAGGCGAGGGTGCCCGGGAGGGGGTTCCCGCGGCGACCGAGAGGTGTGGAGTGGGAGGAGCGGCCCGGCCCGTGGGGGACAGAGATCCCCTCGATGGCCTCCTGGAGGAAGATGAGGAGGAAAGCGGCCGTAGAAGCGGCGACGATCAGGCCAACCACCAGCTATTAAAAGAACTCGCAGCCGAGCGGATTAAAGAGAGGCTCGGGATGGCGGCTGAGACCTCGGGCTCGGATACGGAAGTGGAGGAGAGGCCGGCCGTCGTTGGTCGAAGCGTGAGCCAAGATCGGCAAGGCCAGGTCAGACGGGCTTTTCGACTATGGTTGGAGTACGTGGACCAAAAAGACGACGTCGCGTCTCTCGAGTATGATTACGAAGAATATTCGGACCATTATCCGCGAGGGCCGACGGTCCGCCCTCCGGCTACTATTCGGATAGCTGATCTGGAGGAGTCCCATAGGTGGACCATCGGCCAATTCCAGAGTAAGGTGACCCAGCGTTTTCTCGACGACGCCCGGGCCGGATGGGAGGTTCCTTTTGATGTCGACCTCTACGCGCCGGAGCCAAACGAACGGGCGGACCAGCCTCCGCGCGGAATGGTGGCCGTGACCCAAGACATGATGGAGGTCGGTCTGCGCTTCCCTCTACATCCGGCCGTCTCCTATCTGCTGAATTTCTGGGACCAGGCGCCCATCCAGCTTCTTCCGAATGCGTGGATGATAATTGTGAGCGTTATGGCTCTGTTTGGCAAGAACCGGCTTTACCGGATGCCCACCCCTGGAGAGATGACTTATCTCTATAGGGTTCAAAGTGAGCGGAGTGGGATCGGTGAAGTCTATATACAGACGAAAGGGCCGAAGCTGGTGACCGGCCTGCCTAGTAAAGGTCGGAATGATCGGAGGAAATGGTTCTTTGTTGGCGGGGCTTGGAAGACCGGGTATCCTGACGGAACGGAGATCGACGTTCCGACCAATATCCGCCCTAAACACCCCAGTAAGGAATTCTTGTTTTATACTTGAAAAAAGTACTGATCTAATCTTTACTTTACTTCGCAGGTTATCCTTGTCCAACTGATCGTGAGTTGAATTTCGACTTCGCGGTCGTTAGAGAGCGTATCCTGTCCCTGTCGGCCTCAGAACGGAATCAAGCAGTTCTTCGGACGAGAGAAGCCTGGATCGCCGGTCGGTTCTTCCAATACCCTCGTCATATAAAGTTGACGGGTAAGTGACAAATGGATGACCGGGGGTTCGGTCCATAAGTTATATTATTATTGTTATTATTATTATTAATTTTTTTAACACCTCGGGATTTGACCTTGCAGTGCCAGACTTTCCGGTCGTTAGGCAGTGCCCCCGTGAGTTCCTCGATCGCTGCCCGGAAATGTTTGCCCTGATGGGATCTTGCGCGGCGAAAAAGGCGGCCAAGGGTACGAAAAAGAGGAAGGGGACCGGCGCCCGGACCGCGGTCGTAATTGATGACCCTCTCCCCCTCCAGTCTGTGCCGGCCGTGGGGACTGCTACTGGGTCGACAGCCTCCCACCAACTTACTGGTCGGAAGAGGCCTCGTGAGGTGGATGAGAGTGAGGAGGTTGGCCCGCACGGGTCCAGTCCGATCCGGGTAGACGTGTCTGACGATACCCCGCCTGGGGTTGGGCCGGTAGGGGCGGAAACTGTGGCCCGGGCGGCACATCATCCAGGCCAGGAGGATGACAGGCCATACTTTGGTCGCGACCCGGTTCGCTTTCAAGCGTAAGTCTTTTGACAAATTCCTATTTTTCTTAGATAACTTCGTTTGTACCTGACAAGTTTTCTTTTGCTTAGGCTGACGCGAACTGACTCCGACCTACCCCCTATTGTGCTTGACTTCCTCTCCTCCCGCGTCCCGGGCTCAACTGTAGAGATGCCGGACTACATGCGCCGGGCTGCGAATTCTCTCCCTCAGGCTTGGACGAGGGATCTTGCTGATATCGTCGAGCACCGACCTCGGCATGTGGGCCAGACCGGGGTCGCACTGATTAATCAGGCGGCCATCGTGGTCAATGCGATGGAGAATGAGCTCACCGAGACCTCCCGGTCGCTCCGGATAGCTGAGACTGCGCTGACCCGTGCTCGGGAGGAGAAGGCTGGTCTCGAGGGTGAAGCTGCCAAGCTCAAAAGGGAGAGGGATGGCGCGGTTGGACAGATGGAGGCTGTCCTGAAGGAGAGGGATGATGCTCTTGGCCGGGCGGAGATGGCCTATAAGGCCCTGGAGGATGCTCGGCACCGCGTGTCTGAGATGGAGGACTCCCTCGCCGATCTGCGGTTGGAGGCGCACCGTGCTCGGCACCGCGTGTCTGAGATGGAGGACTCCCTCGCCAACTACGGGGTGGACCTCTCTTGGTTCCCCCATCGGCACAGATTGTTCAAACATGGCGAGAACCCGCCGGCCGGTGATGAGGAAGAAGGGGACGAGGAAGAGGAAGACCCTGCGGAGGGGCCCCAGGCACCGGGCGGAGACGGGGCTATGGTGCAGGCCTTGGTCGATGAGGTGGCCGATTACGTGGCCGGGGCCGGAGGCCAGGCAAGCCCGGCGGCCGGGGAGGGCGGCCTTTGAATTCAAGCTTAGATTTTCTTTTACTGCTTTCCTAATTGTAACCGGCTTCCGGCCGGGTTTATTTTATTTTGAAAAGTTGTACTTCCCGGCTTCCAGACCGGTTTTGACTTAATATAATTCGGATTTTCCTTGAATTTTATTGTTTTGTCATCGCCTTCTTACTTTCATATTCTTATCAAAGTAAATTTTCCCAAGTATGAAATGAGATTTGACCCGGGCTCGAGTGCGATATGCCGACCTCGATACGGTCGGCATATGTTTTGAACTGGGCCCGAATTAGGAAAGCCTTGGTTGCCTTGCCGAGCTCAAGTGTGATATGCCGGCCTTGATACGGTCGGCATATGCTTTTGAACCGAGCTCGGCTTTCAAAGTGGCTATGGTGGCCTTTCCGAGCTCAAGTGTGATACGCCGACCTCGATATGGTCGGCGTACGCTTTTGAACTGGGCTCGGTTTTTAGATGGCCTTGAGTGGCTTTTCCGGGTTCAAGTGTGATATGCCGTCCTCGATACGGCCGGCATATGCCTTTGAACTGAGCCCGGTGCTTGGGAGAAGATTGAGTTGTGTTAAGAGCCTTGAATTGATAAGAACTTTGAATACGTAGTACAAGATCATTGGTAGTATTTCTTCAAGTGGATTGCATTCCAGGGGTATTGGTCCGGAGTTCCATCCATGAGTTCCAGCTCGTAAGCTCCCTTGGAGAGCCACTTGGATATCCTGAACGGACCCTCCCAGTTTGGGCCGAATACCCCTTTCGGTACTTGAACTTTCTTGAGGACGAGGTCCCCGACCTGGAATTGTCTGGCCTTCACTTTGGAGTTGAAATTTTTTTCGGATTTCTTCTTGTAGGCCGCATTTCGGAGATCAGAATTGAGTCTTCTCTCCTCCAACATGTCCAAGTCGATCATCCGGGCGGTGTCATTGTCTTCGGTGATCGTCTGGGCTGTCCGGTGGCTCGGTAGGGAGACCTCTGAAGGAATGACGGCCTCGGTCCCAAAAGCTAGAGCGAAAGGTGTTTCGCCCGTCGAGTTCCTCGTGGTCGTTCGGTATGACCAGAGGACATCGGGTAGCTCGGCTGCCCACTTCCCCTTCTTGTCTTCGAGTTTGGCTTTGATAGTGTGCTTGAGGATCTTGTTTACGGCCTCTACCTGGCCGTTCGTTTGCGGGTGGTAGGGGGTGGAGAAAACCTTCTTGATATTCCATTTTTCGCAAAATTGGATCATCTGGAGACCGTCAAACTGTTTCCCATTGTCGGAGATGATCACTTGAGGTAGGCCGAAACGGCAGATGATGTTTTTCCAAATGAACTTGATGATTTGGGCCTGGCTGATTTTGTTGAGTGGCTCGGCCTCGGCCCACTTTGTGAAATAGTCGACGGCTACAACGGCGAATTTGTGGCCCCCGGGCGCAGTGGGCATTGGTCCGATCAGGTCGATGCCCCACTGGGCAAAAGGCCAAGGGCTATACATAGAGGAGAGCTGCTCGGGGGACAGTTTGATGTTGGGTCCCAAGACTTGGCATTTGTGGCATGACCTTGCGAAGTTGACGGCGTCCTTGTTCAAGGTCGGCCAGAAATATCCTTGTCTGATCACTTTATGGGCTAGGGCCCGGCCTCCGGCATGATTTCCACAAACCCCCTCATGGATCTCGGCCAGAATGGTCTGGCCTTGCTCCGGGGTTATACATTTTAGGAGTGGGAGGGTAAAGCTTCTCTTATATAAAAGATCATCAATGAGGGTGTACCTTGACGACCGGAGTTGCAGTTGCCGAGCCCTAGTCCTATCTTCAGGGATCGTGCCGGTCTTGAGATATTTCACGATCGGCGTCATCCAATTTTCATCCGTGCTTAGAACGGTTGCCACCTGTGCTCGGATGACCGTGGGCGTTCCGAGCGTGGAGAGTTGGATGTTGGCGAGGTCGGCTGCTCGCTCCGCTGTTGCAAGCTTGGAAAGTGCGTCGGCCTTGGTGTTGTGTTCCCTCGGGATTTGCTCAATGAAAACTTGATGAAAATTCTCGCATAAGGTTGTGACCAGGTCGAGATACTTCATCATTTGCTCCCCCCGGGCCTCGTACTCTCCTTTGATCTGGTTTACCACGAGCAGGAAGTCCATGAAAACATGCAGCCGGCAAACTCCGATTGCGATTGCGAGCTCAAGGCCTCCGACTAGGGCCTCGTATTCGGCCTCGTTGCTGGTGGCCGGGAAGTTGAAGCGGACTGCATGGGTGAAATTTTGGCCCTCTGGACCGATCAGCACAATACCGGCCCCGACACAAGAATTAGTTGACGATCCGTCCACATAGAGTTTCCAAGGGGGGTGGTTGATTCTTGTGAACTTGGGTGGGAAAGTAAATTCTACAATGAAGTCGGCCAGGGCCTGGCCCTTGATGGCCGTCCTTGGGGCGTACGAGACCCCGTACTGAGCAATCTCCAACGACCACTTCAGTAACCGTCCGCTGGTGTCCGGCCGGTGTAGGACTTGCCTCAGGGGTAGAGTGGTGAGGACCTCTACGTGGTGGTCGAAGAAATAAGGCCTTAGTTTCCTTACACTCATGACCAGAGCGTAAGCCAACTTTTCGAGCGGGGTGTATCTGAGCTCGGCATCGTGGAGGGCTTGGCTTACGAAATAGATCGGAAGGTGGTTCTGACCGTCTGCCCGGACTAGTACCGCCTTCCTCGTTTCTCCGAGGGTGGCGCTGGGGCTGCTGCTGCTGTTGGTCCTGCCGGCCAGCTGGCCTCTGAAGGAGGTCATTCAGACGCCCTTCCTCAAACAGCTTCCAAAGCTGCTTTAGGAGATCACGACACTGGCTCGTATTGTGGCCAATAGAGTCGTGATAAGCGCAGAACTTTTTAGGGTCCAGCCGGGACCGGTCTCCGGAATAAGGCCTTGGCTTGGGAAGCACGTCCCGGTGCTGAATCGCATTGAAGATATGCGCGGGGGATTGCCTCGTGGCCTGGGTTAGGTGAACCTCGACGTCCTCGAAGGACTTGAAGTTGCCGGGTGGCTTGGCCACTCTTCTGGCCTTTGGGCCGTTCTTGGGGGAGGTTTGCGCTGCCGCCTCTGTCTCCTTCGGGGCTGGCTCGGATTCCCCCAACCTTAGTGCCAGAAGCTTCCTCCGAGCTAGGTAATCGCCGGCTCGGGCGCGGAATTCGGCGTAGGTTTTAGGGAAATCCTTGGTGAGATGTTTGAACATAGGGGATCGGCCGTGGAAACCCCCCAGGGTTGCGTGCAAAGCCAGTTGATCGCTTACCGCTTCGCCGGTCAGCATGACCTCATCCACTCTGGCCACGTAGTCCTCGTCGGACTCTTCTTTCTCCTGGCGGATCCGCATCAGGCGGTGCCAGCTTTCCGGCCGGGCAATCTTGGCCGCAAAGTAAGATGAGAATTGGGCGCTTAGAGTGGCGAACGAGTCAATGGACCGTGCCGGGAGGGACACGTACCATCTGTGGGCGAGATCGCCCAGGGTGAGGGGAAAAAGCCTGCACTTCGTGGCGTCTGTCGCGCCACGCCCGGTCATATAGATCCGGAATTTGCTCAGGTGAGTCTCAGCATCTGTTTTTCCCTCGTAGAGAGGAGTTGGCGGGGGAACGATCTTGAGCTGGACCGGCGCGAGCTCAATATCGACCGCCAGAGGTTCGCTGGCGACTGGCCGGGCCTTCGTTTGGCCTTGCGCTTCGAGGAGCGCCTTCATTTCGTCCAGTTGCTTTTGCAACTTGACGATTTCTGGGTTGGGGGTTTCGGCCAGCTGGTCGCCCACGCCGGCTAGGGGGCCGATACGGTCGAAAACGGCCGCGCGAGGGACTCCGCGTCCCAAAAGGCCGCTTTGGGCGAAGCTTAACTTGCGCCTGGCGGAATTCGCCGGGGTCAGGCTGACCTCGGCCGCCCTCTTGTGGGGCATTTGGGCCGTGCTCCCAGAGTTGGAGACGGACTCAGTGTCACCGTACCCAGTGTCGTAACTGGGTACGCGTCTCGGATACCACGACGTGTCCGTCGTGCCCAAACGGTCAAAAACCGGATGGGCGGAGCCTCGTTAACGGGTGGAGACGGGGTTTGCCCGACATTGGCTTTCGCCTTGGTGCTCTCCGGCTTTCGCCTTACCCTTGAGTACGCGAGCCCGGGCCTTCTTTTTGGAGGCAGAGGTGGTGCTCCGGCACCCTCTCGCCTCTTCCGCCTGGCGGCGTCTTCCTGACCCGGCCTGGTCAGGGGTAAAGAAACCTCAGCCCCCGGATGGGAGGGGTTCCTCCAGAAACCGGATTGGGGAGGCCACTCGTGTGGCTTTCCCATGGGCGTGGGATGACCTCTGGGGATCCATTCCTTTCAAGAGGAGGAGTTTGAGGTTTGAAGGTTTGAGGATGTGAAGCTTTGAAGAACAGTGAGTGTTCTTCAAAGAAATGAAGAAAAATATGCGTTTGATGGGTTAAAGACCCTCCTTCTAGCGCCAAATGTTGTTTACCAAATACATTTTGCTGGGATTGAATGGCTATTTATGATGACTTTTGGTAAAAACATCAAATGATTGGGTTCTTAAATGCTAAAATGAATGCTTGGATGAAGAAAGGCTTTAAATACTTAAGAACACTAAGAACACCAAGAATTGCCAGTGGTTTTTAATCCCTGGACTTAAATGAGTATGTGTATTGAATATTCTGAGAATGATTGAACCTTCTTTACATTACAAGTGTTGGGGTATTTATAGTTTTCTCACTATAGGGGTATGTTGGTCATTTCCGGCCTCTCGGGGGACAGGTGCATTAAATGCCTCCTGCCTCTGAGGACGCGCGGGCTCTGATGTGTCAGGGCTCGCAGGCGGCCGGCCACTAGGGTGTCGACGCGTGTCCAAAAAGGACGATTCTCTGACGAATTTCCTCATTTGGATGGAATATTCTCTGTTGCAGGGTACGGAGGCGGCCTTTTTCTCCCTTGGGAGAGGATCTTGCCTGATTCTGTCACGTGCTCGAGATCCCTCTTGCCGGCCGGGGGCCTTAAGTGATCGGATGCCGGTCTCCTGGCGGACACCGAGATCGGAAAACGCTTCAGCCAGTCGGTCGCGTCCGGGTGTCTTCTGCTGGACTTCACTGATCATGGCCGGGCCGGGCCGGCCACGGCAGGGCATTGATGTAGCTGTGATCGACGTGGACGGACGTCCCAGGCAGGTTTCCGACCTCGCTTTCGCAGCCGGAATCTCGTGTTCGGAGCCCGCTGAGGTCGGATTCAGGCCGGCCAGGTCGATCCCGACGTCGGGGTATCTTCTTTCCTTTTCAGGCTTTCTTCCGGCCGGATCCAATGCGCGGCCCGAAACGGTCACAACAACATAATCATTTATTAAAGTTGTAGGGAAATATATTTTTTCCGTCTTGTAACTTTCCACTATTTGGTTTTATTTTTATTATCTTTAAATTTTAATTTTTGTTCTATAGTTCTCATGGAGTGAAAGTGTGTAAGTTACAGAAAAAAAAAAGTTAATAGAACCAAAACAAATAAATGATAAAGTTATTGGAAAATAAATTTTAAAATTATTATCTATAAATAATTAGTATATTATTATCAATCGTCCTGTAACTTTATCATTTTTTTTGTTTAGACCCTATATAGTTTTACATATATTAAATTTTTTTGTTTCCTATAATTTAACCACTTTTTGGTTAGTTGAGTCCAACAGTTACTGACTCTCAGAAAATAGGAAAAAGTAAATACAAACAAGATGTTTAATAAAATATGTGGGCTAGGTGAAACCCACAATTATTATTACTCACATTACACCAACAACAAAAAAAATACACTTAACGACGGTTACAGACACCAAAAACAAAAGAAAATTCAACGATAGCACCATTACGGTGGAAGAGGATAAGGTGAACAGAGAATTCTTCCTGGACATCCTCCTAGGAAGGCTCAAGTTCCTTATTCTCCATGCATACTGATAATTTTCACGAACGTTTCCACCTACAAATTTATAAATATAAAGACAGTTAAATCAAGAATGCAAGTTCAAAACACACATATATAATATATTTGTAGTTCTAGCAAGTTTTAATGGTTTCAAAATGCAAGACAAAAACAAATGAAAATATATTTAAAGCGTCAACTAATAATATAATTACTTTAATGGAAGCATGAAGTCAAGGCTCGAAATACCGAAAACAAACATAGTGAGTATATATGTGTATATATTAAGTGAGTGCAAGGTGAGAGCTAGTGGGAGGTGAGTGAGGGAAAAGGATGGTGGAAGGATGCTTATATAGGAGAACTTGCAAGCCCCCCTTGCCATAACATTTCAATATTTTAAGTATTATAATTTTAAAAATATATATTTTTGATAAGGATGCAAATTAATGTCATTATTTGAATTATGTGAACAGAAATTATTATGTGGGGTCAAATCTCTGAAATTATCAATGAAAGAAGCTGCGGGCGGGAAATGCTTTGTTTACTATATTTATATTAATATAAAACGTATGTCGTTGCAATATATTTCATTTTATTTATTTAATTAATATATGAATTATTTTTTTAATTTTATTTTTCATACAAGTATCAAGAGTCTAAAGCATATGGTGTTCAAGCTCTTCCTTTTAATTGTTTATATATACTAGGTTACCATCGAAGAAGCGGTTCTACGTTGCTTATCTATAATAAAAATAGTTTGATAATGGAAAATATTTTTAGATCATTTTACCCCTTAGCATTGTGCTATATTGCCCTTGCTTATAATAATTCATATAATGCATTACACTAATTAACATGACTTTGAAATTCCAAATTAACTTTATACTTTGAGATATATTTAACCGCTATTATAATCGCGAGAGTTAAGTTGGATATAGTCGATTTTCTTTTCAGGTAACCGTTATTTATGTCATTTCTCAAGTTCACATTGTCCATTGTACTTGAGGAAAAGAAGTATACAAATTAATTGGTTTTGTTTTTTTAGAAGGGTTTATCTTTCATCTATTTTATCTTGACGTGGAGTCACAATGGATGTTGAGCAGAACTAATATTTGGACCTTAATTATTTTATTTTGATGTGTCTCATTAGTGACAGCCATTGTTATTATTCGACAGGAACAACATTGTTATATATGGATGAGGATATTTAATACATGCACTAAAGCTTTGAGCGTAGTGAAGAACTAAGGGTAATTAAGATTCTTTGGCAGTAATAAGAGAAATAATGTTTCTTAATCATATGCACGTGTAAGTAAACTATGTCTCTGCATATGGTTTTTTTTTTTTTTTTTTTTTTGAGAAAATAGAGCAATGAATCTTTATTTTCTAAAAAAACCTAATTTCAAATTTTCCGCTACTGTATTTTACTAACAATTTATATAAAACGTGCAGCGTACTATATATCTAGTCAATTAAAACATGGCTAGGGAAGACCTAAAAAGGAAAAGACTAAAAACGTAATATTAAAAGCAAAACATTATGTGAATTATACTCCCGATTCACTGATAGTTTTAATGTAATTTACTAATACCCTTCAAACAACTTAGAAAGTGGTTCCGACTTGGCCCCATCACAAAATTATATATGAGAATGTCGATTTAGTAATTTGCGTCTGGGCTCTGACCTTCCCAGAATACTTGTTCAAATTCAATAAAAATTAAGAAAATGGGCAGCATCAATTTATTAACTAATGGGAAAAGGGTCAATTTAACCCCTACACTTATCCACGGGGTCAAGTAAGGAGAAAAAAGTTTTTTTGGTCCCATAACTTATCTTGTGTCCAATTTACTTGCCAAAAAATTTTACTATTCTATTTTGGTCCCATAACTTATTTAGTTGTCCAATTTTGGTCCAAATTTCACCGAAAAAGCCAAAACGACGTCGTTTTATGTCACGTGTGGCTCACGCACCGGCCAAAATTGAGGATTTATGTTGTCCATGTTCATGACTTGGCGCTGACTGTATTTTTTCTTTTTTTTAATTAATTATTTTTATTCAATATTTGTTTTCACCTCATTAAATAATTAATAAAATTAATTTTAAATAAGATATCAACTTAATACCCATTCAAACTTACGGATTTACTAAGCCAATTCAAATAAATATTTTCCAAAAAAAAAAATAGGGAAGATTGAAATCGGATTTTAAGAAAGGTTTCTAAGAGTCTGCCTTTGAAATGACGATGTGAATTCTTTGTTCAGGTAATTCAATTTCTCTTATTTTATGTATTATTTATTTAGAAAATGTGAGTTTGAATTGGTTTAGAAAAACCATAAGTTTGAATTGGTATTGAGTGGTATCTTATTTAAAATTAATTTAATTAATATTTAATGAGGTGGAAACAAATATTGAATAAAAATAATTAATTAAAAAAATACAGTCATCGCCACGTCAGCATGGGCAACAGAAATCCCCAATTTTGGCCGGAACGTGAGTCACACGTGACATAAAACGACGTTGTTTTGGTTTTTCCGATGAAATTGAGATAAAAATTGGACAACTAAATAAGTTATGGGACCAAAATTGAATAGTTAAATTTTTTGGGACGTAAATTGGACACAAGATAAATTATGGGACAAAAAAACTTTAATCTCGTCAAGTAAGCCCCTTAGCTTCTTTTTTGTACATTTGAGCCATCTTTCTTTAGCATAGGGTTCAAATAAGCCCTCCTCCTTATGAAAATCAACCTTAGGAGCCCTTTCCGTCAAATTGACCCAGACGCCGTTCATTTTGCGGGGGACCCAGTATACTATAACCACTAGCATATTTTCTAACTAGATTTTCGTTATAGAATTAGTGGCTTCTGATTGAGAAGAAAGATCATGACTCCAACATCTGTAATCCTCACCTTAAAAGTTATGGCCCTGGATGCTTGCATCTCGAATCGACCATGTCTGTGGAAATCCCATGGGTTGATCAGAAAGTATGGTCTGATACAATGAATTCACAACAACTCTAAAGAAATTGGTTGCATTTTAAGTTGTGTGAATTATAAGAGGATTGCTAATTTTCAATATCTAATTCGGTTTATTCATTTTCTTGGTATTTCTACATTTTAGCAGAAAACGATGAACATGGAATTACCAAATGCCCTTTTCCTTGTAACCTAAAAGACATTTTGCTTTATCCCCGCATCGTTCATCACTATCTTTTTAGTTTCCAAAAATCTATTGAATTGTAAGTTAATTAAAAAATGTTGTTGTACGAGCGAGTCGCCGTCCGCTGTACTGGAGGAGCAGGAGTAGGCGAGATTGTTTTGGTTGCTATGAATGTGTTAAGCAGGAGGAGGTGAGTGATGTTAGCAATCTAAGATGTCGGACGATTTGTGCTTTGGGATTCAAGTTGAGTTTTGCGTTTAGGGGTGAGATTTTGACTGGGCAATTTTCTTTAAGCAAGATTAAGAAAGGTTTTGAAGAGATAATTAATAAGCAAGTTTTGACAGTGTCTATGCTAATTTGACGGAAAAGGGTGCATATGTCCAGCTTTTAGAAAAATAAGGGCATATTTGATCCTAATAAAAAAGGATAATGGTCTAAATGTATAAAAAAAGAAGTTAAGGGGATTACTTGATCTGATAGATAAGTTAAGGGGCTAAATTGACCCTTTTCCCTTAACTAATTATTAATAGTTCAATATATTCATCGATGTTTTATAATTACACAAAAAATATTTTATTTGATTATATATAACTATAATAATAATCATATAAATCATAAAAATATTATTAATTAATATTTATTGCGAAACATAAATATTAAGAAGAAAATTATTAATTAATATTCATTAATATTTTTGGAACCATAATCGAAAACTTAATAAGTTATGGGACCTAATAACTTTTTTTCTCGAATATTTAGCATCATTGAGAGCAAATCTATCCCGCTTAATTAAAGTGGCCGATTTCACGTGCAAGACACATTAATTAATTAGGTAGCCAATAGCCTTGTAGCATGTGTCCATTTTTTAGCGTATTCCTAGCTCAATTTAGAGCTATCCATTGTAAACCCATATGACAGCTATCTTGTTTTCTTGCATTCAATTCAGATTTCATGTCGCTTGATAAACCATCAATAAATTTGCATCCATATTTTAAAAAAAGAAAAACAAGTATATTATATTGTTTTTAATTATTCAATTTATCAGTTGGTGTGATGTCTACAAGTGGAAAGTTTAAGCCTGAAATCAATCCAATGTTCAATTGGGTCGAACTTATTAGTCTAGTAAATAGTGCCAAATTGATTTGATAAAACTCATTTGTGTTAAAATAATTAACTGATCTCTTATTATATATACTAGAAATTCACCCGTGCGATGCACGATTTGAATATTTACTGATAAATTTGCACAGAAATCGTGTAATGTGAAATGTTTTGTGATAAGAATTTAAATTAATAAAAACATATATGAGATAGTTTCATAAATGAGACGAACTCTCATAACATTTATATAACATGCTTAATTTCAAGTCAAACCACCACATTTCGCTTGCAGATAATCTAATCTAAAACGTTGGATAATTGCTAATAAATCACAACCTTTAAATAATAATGTTGCAAATTAGTCTTTCGGGCTTATTATTTTGTGCCCGGATCTGACGTGACTTGTCAACGTGACGCACCTCTTAATTAAATAAAATTATTTTTTAAGGTGCTATTTGGTAAAGTGTTAAGGAATGGAAAGAGAAAACGAGAGAATGGAATTGGAAATGAATTATTCCCATAAGGTCCCAATAAGGTGGCATATGGAAGGTTTCAAAGTCATAGTAGCATAATTTCAAACACACATTATGACTTTTATTCCCCACCCCCATCCCTACCCCCAAATCAAGTACACCCTTAATCTTATCTAATTTTTTTTAAGCATGTTAATGGCACAAAGGGGGTTGTCTAACAAACTAATTTGCAGCAATAAGTTAAAGGTGATAATTGCAATTAAAGGAAATGTGGTGTGAGTACGAACTTACTCCCATCATGTTTTAAAGCTAAAGTGAAATATAAATTATAAAATGAAGTTTGATCATGAGTTCGAGTCACAATTTCCCCGAATTAAAAAAAAATGAGTTCGATCTCATACATGAGTCAGTCTCCCACATGACTCTCCTTTTAAATTGAATTTATATTGTCTATCTACCCATTAATCTTTATTATAATAATTATTATTATTATTTTGTTTAATTATATATGAAATCTTGTTAGATAGTTTATAACCACACAACCAAATAAGGCTTTTTCGCTGGTGGTTTTTCTTCTAATATAACAATAAGAAAAGAAAAAGTTATTACTCGTATACTTGCGAATAATTAATCCAGGATGGAACAAAAAAAAAAATTCCAAAACACCAATTGTGACATAAGACTGAAGAGATTCTAATACTTTAATTTGGTTGTATTATTAAATAAATTATCAAACATTAATATCCAGCAAAACAATATTGATCATCATAATGTGATAAAAGGAATATTTATGCACCTCAAAATTAATAAAATAATATATTATCACATGTGATGCACAATAGATAAAGGGATGACAATGGAGAATAGGAGTACTTGAATATAAGGACCTGGTTTTTCCATCCCTTATGGATAGAGACATAGGATGATTGGGGGTGACCCACTACAGATTGTGGGGCGCAACAACCCGTTCTAAATCAACATATTATTGTCGCTAAAATATATCGTATGTTTTAAAATATTTAATATAAACCTTATAAGGTTTCAATTGAAAATAAATAGACCCGTTCCAAAACAATATGTTATTGTCGCAATAATATATTGTCTTCTAAAACACAATTCTTGTATGCACCTAAATGCATAGCATGCACTTGGATTTTGAGTTCAATGTCAAATAAATTTGACTTTTCAAAGCTAATGGTAAATTGGTCTTTTAAAAGTTAAAATTAATTTGAAACTGAACTCAAAATCCAAGTGCATGCTATGCACTTGAGTGCACACAAGAGTAACTCATTATAAAATATTTATCATAAATTTTATAAGGTTTCAATTGAAAAATAAATAGTTGATATTAGAAGTATGTTTATTAATGTAGGGTAGTTTTAATGTGCACTTAAGTGCATGATATGCACTTGGATTTTTAAAAAAAAATACCCCAAGTAGAAATCAGTATTACTCCAAAAAGTAATCAATAATACCAAAATTGCAAAAAAAAAAAAATACACAGTTCGGCGTGTTAGAATGTGTTTTGAAAAAAATTAAAATTAAAGTCAAAATTAAATTTAAAATCCAAGTGTATTGTGATTGATTTAATTTTACCTTTTAAAGATGTTGGTATCGGTTAGAACTCTTAGTTGAAATTAGCATATCATATTTGATATTATTAATATATATTGGCTTAAAACATATCTACAAAGTTGAATTATTAATTCGTATCAACTATTTCAGTTTTTGTTAATTTTATCATCATTAAATTAATATATTGTACTACTAAAAATAATAAATATCAATTTAGGACCCAATTAAAAATACAACAAAATCTTATGGCAAATGAAAAAAAAATAAAAAATAAAAAAAAACAGCCACCAAACTATGTTACTTAGGGACGTTATGTTTTGTTAAGATTCAATGGAAAATGCAAATAAAAAAAACACATAAGTTCTGCCTGGAACGTTACTTTTTTTTGTAATACTATATATAGTAATAAAATTTTAACGGTTAGAATTTGTATTACTATTTTTAAAAGATTTTGTTATTATATTTAGTTAGATTGACATTATTCTAATCGTTTAAATAGCTATCCAATAGCCTTGCAGCGTGTGTCCATTTTCTAGCGTATCCCCGAGCGCTATTGTTTTCTTGCATTCAATTCAAATTTAGTCAAATAATAATATATAATCCACGCTTATCTTTACATGTTCGCAGTTAAACCATCAATATATCTTGTGCACCATGTTTTAAAAATTAAAAATAAGTATACATATTAGACTGTTTTTAATTATTGAATCAATAAGGTTGTCTGAGTCTTAAAGTAAATGCAAGGTCCATATATGTTTGGTTGTAGTTACACCTACTCGATTTCAAAAATCTAAAGCTTCGGGAGTTTATGTTTCAAAATTTTAGTTTCTGATGATACGTGAATTTTGTAAAGGATATGATAGAGTCAAATAACAAGCTTTGATATGAGTTTAAATTACAAACCATCCCATAACTATCTAACAAAATAGATTTAATCTCAAAATTAACTTTTAATTAGATTTAGTCCCAAAAATTCTAACAAAGTTCAATTTTGATCTCAAATCGACCAGAAAAGTCAATACAACATTGTTTTGAAGTCCGAAATTGGGGATTTATGGTAGAGTGTTGATGTGGCGTCCATATGTCTTAATTATATTTGATTTTTCCTTTTCTTTTAGTATTTTTAAATATTACACGAAAGTTGTAAAAGAAAAGAAAAAATCAAATATAAGTAGTAGACATAAATGTCATATCAACACCCTTGCTAGAAATCACCAAATCCAGACTTCAAAGTGACATCGTTTCGCTTTTTACCCCCGATTTGGAACCAAAATTGGACCCTGTCAGATAAATTGGGACTAAATCTGATAAAAAGTTAAATTTTGGGACCAAATCTATTTTGTTAAAAAATTATGGGACAATTTGTAATTTAAACTTGATTTGATATCATCATTTTATTTGGCCAAAATCAAATTGTGTATCATTGTGTTATTTTGTAAATATTTTGTTGTATCTTTTCTTTATTCTTGGAGATTTATTTTCCTTATAGTCACTTCATTTATAGATACATTTCTCACGGGCTCAATTGCCCTCTATTTATAAAATATTAAAATATGGGATTAAAGTTTTTGTAGTCCAGTAACTTGACACCAATTATCTGTTGGTCCAAATCAATTATCCATTTTGATATTGGTCCAGCAAGTTTCAAAATATTTTGATTTCGATCCTTTGATCGGTAATAGTAGGTTGCTTAGCATGTCACTGCCACGTGAAATAATAATTTTTGTTTGAATTTTTGTTTTTACACGCCAGTGGATAAAATATTTTTGTTTGAACTTAAATATGCAGACTAACCGGGTTTTGGATTGGGTTAAACAGGATCGGGCAAATATATTCGGGTTAGTTTTTTTTTTTTTTCTTTTTAAAATTTCTGAGATTAAATACATGGATATGGGGCTTCAAGTCAGGTTTTCACCAAATTACTGTTCATCTTTTTCCACAATTCAACCCTCTTTAATTATTGTTTGTCGACAAAGTATCATATGCACCAAGTGCACGGTGCAGTCACTCAACAGTTGATACTGTATACACTAAAAAGTTAGTCTCAATTACACTGAAAAGTTTACATTGAAAACTAATTTTCAGTGTAAACTTTTCAGTGCAATTGAGACTAACTTTTCAGTGTGATTGAGACTAACTTTTCAGTGTATACATTATCAACTGTTGAGTGAGTGCATCATACACCAAATGCACAAGAGACTTACTCTTGTTCGTCTACTCCCAAACTCAATAACCGAAAGAAATTAAAAAATTCCACACCTATTCGAGTAGAAGCTCCAAAAATTTACCAGAACTCAGAAATTCGATCATACCCTTGCTATAATTTCCAAATAGAACATATCCATTTGATCTTCCAGAAATTGGCCTTAGAAAATCCAAAAAACTTAAAACTCGATATTTGCATTCAATGTCCAATATTTTCTGTATAATGAATAATAGCTAGAAATTCTCAAAATAAAAAAAAATTAAATATACATAGTGCTATTTTGGATCTTCCCGGGGAGTGGCGGTGGTTACAGCAATGAACAAAGAAAGGCATAACAATGGCAAGGGCAAACAATCACATGGGCGGCAGAATCAAACCCACGACCCATATCCCAAATCATCTTTTAATTAAAATAAAATTTACTTCCAATAAAAAAAAAGTTGTACATCAAATTAATTAAAAAAAAACTATAAAGCAAACATAAAAATTTAAATTGTTCAAATAATAGAAATACCTCAAATTACCAATAGTAAAATGAGTTTTCATCTCATTTTTCCACAACAAAAAAGTTGTCTCAATACTTGACAAATGATATCCACATCTCACACACCAACTTAGTAGGGCCATTATACTAGATCCTTAACTTATGAAGAAATGTCTGACATACCTCTTTACAAATATTGTAATCCCATGTGAAATTTCTTAAAATTAAAATTTTGACTAATACTCCCTCCGTCCCAAACTCGTTTGCTAAATTGCCAAAAAGGTCCGTCCCATACTCATTTGCTACATCTACTTTTGGCAAAAAAGTAACAATACTTTTTAATATTATATTCTTCATACACTAATAATCAAAACATCTACTTTATCATCACTTTATCACTTTAAATACTAATAAACAATTCTTTTCTTAATAACCGTGCAAACAGTAAATGAGAACTTGAGTTTGGGATGGAGGGAGTATAATATATATACATATATATAATCATATAAATTTAAATAGGAAAAAAGTAATTGAATACCTTGAACTGTTTCCAGTACAACATAGACTTCTGATCGACGAGCAGGATGTAGCATCAACATCAACAGAGTTTACCTTTAACATATAATTAGAGACACACAAAACTTCGCCAATAGTCATCATTCTGCATTTAATCACCAAAATTAATTATTAATAATAAAATAACAAATTAATTAACTTAATAATAAATAAATAAGGTTTAGTTGCAATTTAAGTCATGATCATTTTTTAAATTGCATTTTAAGCTAAACTTTTGAATCTTGTTAAAAAAAACTCCAATTTTTTTTGGCAATTAAGGCTTACGAGTAGATTTGCCTATGTCCGTCGTTGATGTGGCGTCTATGTGGCAACATCCCACAAAAATTTAAATTAGGTGGGAAAAAATATTAAGGCTTAGTTATAACTTAAATCACGATATTTTCTAAAATTGCATTTTAACCTAAACTTTTGGATCTTGTTAAAAAACTTTTTTTTTTTGGCAATTAAGACTTACGAACAGATTTACAGAGGCTCATCATTGACGTGGCGTTTATGTGACAACAACCCACAAATAATGCAAATTATGTGGCAAAAAACATGGTCCTTATCAAAATTTTGGGAAAGTTGTACTTTTTAGGACACTCTCTTATGGGTGTTAGCAAAATTAAGAAACTGTGTTTTCGGGCTTGTAAAATCATGACACTATCTTTATGGATTTTCAAAATTAGGACACTCTAATTTTTTTAAGTATAATTTTTTTCTTATAATTTATACTTAGACGATGTTATTTTTAATTTTTTTTTGTTGGATAATTTATATTTTTATAATATTTTATTAGACAATTAATTTATAAAAAGGAATTATTTTATAAAATAAACAAAAATAAATTAATTTGATGAATTATGAAAAAAATGAGTCAATTTTGGTACATATATAATTAATTGTGTAAAAATTAACGAATTATAAATTTACGCATTGTCGAAATAAATAATTTAACAAAATAAAAAAATTAGTTGGTCATAACATTTATTTAAACAAGTTAGAAACAAAAATGAATTAATTTCATGAATTATGAAAAAAAGACTTAATTTGGATACACATGCAATTAATTGCGTCAAATGAATGAATTATACGTATACGCGTTGTCGAAATAAATAATTTTACAAAATAAAAAAAATAGTTGGTCACAACATTGTTTTAAACAAGTCCGAAACGAAAATGAATTAAGAGTTTATTAAATTTTGGTTCATTCCTTACTCTTATACAACACTTTAGTATAGTACTTTTTACAAATATCATTTTGGTTCAAAAGTGGTCCCCACCTCAAAAATATCAGCAACTCCACCGCCCACCCACCCCCTTTCTCTCTCTTTCTCGTCCATTCTTATCCCCCACCCCCATTTTAGATTCTCATTTCTCTCTCTCTTCACCTTAGAAACCCCCTCCCCTCCCTCTCTAGAATCACGCAATCGCCGCCATGCCCATCAGAATGAAGCTCCGCGCGGAGAGCGACGAACCAAAGGCAGCGCAAATCTGATGGTTTCCATATCGCGCCAACCAAGCCCTAACGGTGAGAAGATCGCGGCGGTGGAAAGATTGCGGAGGTGGAAAGATCGCATCGGCTAGGAGCGTTCCTTGTTTCGAATCTTGCTCTAGACTCCTAAACCGTCACCGCCATCACCGACCTGGGATCCCGAAGCACTGTCGCCATCACCACTTAACCGATTCTCCTCCAGTCTGTAACGCTGCTGCCGTCCAAGCAACAACGACGCGTCAGTTCATCCAACTCTTGAGGCTGCTGTCCAGATCTCTACAACGGCGCTATTCGACACTTCTTGAATTTCCGATATTGTAGGTGGACGCTCCACTTCTGCCGAGATGGCCAACAACTTCAGGTTAAAGTATAGAAGATTTTTGGTATATTTTGAATTGAAGAATGTTAATTTTTTCCCCTCATCGAAGAGGTAATTATCCTCTATGC
The DNA here is from genome assembly GCA_947034835.1 of Ballota nigra. Taxonomy (NCBI): domain Eukaryota; kingdom Viridiplantae; phylum Streptophyta; class Magnoliopsida; order Lamiales; family Lamiaceae; genus Ballota; species Ballota nigra. The sequence continues at coordinate 75,406,559 of OX344722.1, forward strand.
AATGAGTTAATTATTCTCTGAATGTAATATCCAGTAGCAATTGATTGGCACCTATGTGTTGTAACATTTACTATGCGCCATTTTTTTTAATTGTATAAAAAATCTGGATTTGTGTTGTGTCCAGAAAATATTTGGAGTGTGTGTTTTGTGTGTGTGCATGCATGTTTTGCTATGTGTGGGTATATTTGTTGTGTGAGCGTGTTTGCTATGTGTTGGTTTTTGCTCTATGTGTTGAGTATGAAATGGATACCAAAGCTATGTTTTAGATCAGTTTCTTATTTTTGCTTCTACTACTAAAAAATCATTTATTATTGTCAATCTTATTTTATTAGCATGAATTTTTGTGGTAAAATCTTTGACTATTTAGTTTAATTCTCACTGAATCTATTTTTCTTTTTTTGAATGATATGAAGATCTTAAGCTGGGTGGTAGTAAATGGGGAGAAGAATGATGATCAAGAATTGAAGATGTGGAGAGTGGGCCAATTTTAGATATGAATATATTGTGTAGTGTTATTCGGTTTTGATTCACTAGAAAACTTGTAATCGGGAATCGGAATTATGACAATAGCTAAAGAATGAGATTGAAATCAACGGAAATGAAGAAACACCAGATTTACGTGGTTCAGAGAAAATACTCCTACATCCATGGGATCAGAGAGGATCGATCTTTCACTAAGAAGAATAGAGAATTTACAATTCACTCAGTCTCGCAATATCTCTCTGTATGCACTCAATTTACTCTTCTTGTTGTTGTCATAATTCCTATTCCCGATTACAAGTTTTCTTGTGAATCAAAACTGATTAACAAGTGGCGCTATATGTGGAAAGCAATCATGGCTTCAACTAAGTTTGATATTGAGAAGTTCACAGATTAAGATGAAGGCTCTCCTGGTACACAATAGTCTGTACGAAGCCTGTTGCCGCCAGATCAGTTGGCTTCTGGAACTAATCTTGTTGATAGGCGAACATCCATCTGAGTCGGGCGAACAGAGAATAAAGTCTAAATAAAAAATTAACAAAGAAAACAAAAGGGGAGTGTGCGAATCAGTCCGAAAGGTGTATAAAATGACGAACAACTCCGGCGACGAATAACATACTGGCGAATAGGTTATAAGATCCGAGACCAGATATGAATGTTCCGCCAAGTCACCGATGACGAGCAACATTAATAAAAGGTGGTGTATTCACCAACCTATGAGATGTATGCAAACAAACAAAGAACCAAGATTCCGAAGCTCAGCTCAACAAGGAATATAGGCGAACAACTCTGAAGCCACACCCACAAAAGGCGAACAACTTTGATGAAGAATCCATACTGGATCAAATAAGCCGACCTGGACGAACAACAATGAGCCCGAGATAAGACCAAAGAAGACTTTGTAACTAAGATTCAGCTTAGATAAGGTCAAACAAAGGTCAAGGGACACATGTCTAGCATGCAACCTAGGAAGTCCAAGAGTCTTGGACACCTACTACTTGCTAGCCTCTATAAATAGTTGTTCTCCAGCTGAGAAATACAAGTTCAAATTCACAAATGCTCCTAAAACACACACTTAAACACTTAAACGCACACATATACGAAATTAATACGATTTCGACTTTCATAACTAAGATTTCGTAACCCAAACTTTCGGTTTATCATTTACGGTGGTAATCAATCACACGAAATTGATTGGTGATCTTAAACCGAACTAAAACAGTCACTAATCCACCCGATTAAATTTGCTCACCAACAAATTGGCACTAGAAGAAGGATTCGAACCTCCGATTTAGTGTGATTAGTCAAGAACTTCAAGTTGAAGACTTAAAGATTTGAAGAAAGTCTCAAGAAACATTTGAAGATTCAAGCAAAAGTGTTCTTGGTGTTCTTGGTGTTCTTCATCATAAAAATTAAGAGAATTTAATTTGAAATGCCTCAATCAAAGAAAACACAAGGTACACGCTTATCGAGGAGAGCATCTCCTACCCGAGCTTCGTCGGCTGACCACCAAGATCGTATTCTTAGGCATACGAATAGATCGCAACATACAGCCATAACTCATAATATCCCACCTGAAATGGAGGCCCTGGCGAACAACCCTAACGAACTGGCCAAGACCATTGCTACTCTCCAGGCTCTTTAGAGACAACAAAAACAAAATGGGCCTTCACAAGCAAGGCCTAAGGATAGACCCTTGGAAGTTGTTAGGGTCAGATCAGTTAGGGGCGAACAACACGAGGTGAACAGTACCCAGGTCAGGCGGGATAAGGGCAAAGCCAAGGCAGTCGAGCCAAGAGAGGCCAAGCTGAGTCTGCTCGCGGGCGAACAACAATGTCAAGCCATGGAACAACTCGTTCCAGTGCCCAGGATAGACTTGGCCAACCCCAACAACATGAGAAAGTTGTTCGCCAGGAAGCAGAGCGTGGGCGAACAACATTTGAACAACCATGCCCATCAGTTCATGAAAGACTCTCCCAGTCTGCCTTTAGGCGCCTAGGGCCAAATGCGGCGAGCAACCCTAGAAAGCAGCTCCAGGACATGCCCACTCCTAGTGAGGGACTGCGACGAGCAGAAAGGTTTGTACCTTTGCTCGCCGAACAGCCTCCAAGTCAGGGGGCATCTTTGGATGAGCTGTCAAGTCTAAGGAAAGATGTGGAGAGCATGCAGGGACAATTGGACCAACAAAGAGGAGTGGGGACGACCAGCTTGCCATCCTCACCATTATCATCTATCATTCTGAAAGCCCCGATTCAGAAAAAGGTCCAATTCCCAGCAAGCATACAATATGATGGCCTTGCTGATCCCAGAGTTCATCTGACAAAGTACCCAGATTATATGGTCTCGGTGGGAGCCAGCGATGCCACACAATGCCAAAACTTTCCATTAACCTTGGGGGATCGGGTGCACAAGTGGTTTTTGGCAATGCCACCAGCATCTATCCACTCGTTCATTCAACTAAGTCGATATTTCCTTTCCCATTTCTCAACTGCGGGATCATATTTGTCCCAAAAACACCGATTGTCAGACCTAAAATAAAATAACGACGAGTCAGATCGGGCATTCATGAAAAGGTTCGACAAGGTGCTGTTGGAAGGTGAACCCGTTAGTGAGGACACGAAGATTGTTGCTGTTATGACCGGGTTGAAAAAAAGATCGAAGCTATGGAAAGAGGTACGTCTGAAGTGCCCAAGGAGTTATGCTGAATTCAGAAATCAAGTCGGCATATTCGTTTCCATGCATGAAGCCTTGCAATCAAACTTGGGAGAAAACAAAGTTGATCCCAAGGAGAACAACAAGAAACCTGGCGGAACAGGCTACCGAGTCCCGAAAAAGATGAAGGCATTCAATGAAGGGACATAGCTTAAAGAAAAATTGAACCAGGTGTTAACAGTATCAGTCGATACTGTATATGAAAATGTAAAATAGAAGGAGTTGCTCTCCTCTCCACGGAAAATCCATCAGGACACAGGCAAACTCAACCCTAACAAGTATTGTGCCTACCATTAAAGCATGGACCACTTTACGAGCGAGTGTTGAGATTTGCTTAAATAGCTCTGGCGATTTTACGAGGAAGGGAAACTCTCCGACTTTATTAAAAGACAACCTGGAAAGAGAGTCCGGGAGGACAACTCTGAAGATGAGGATGATCAACCTCAGAAGAACAATAAACCAGGACGACCAATCCCGGCTGTTGCTGCTCGTCCACTTGATGATCTATACATGATGGAACCCGCAGAGCCAGCGGGAGGGTGTTCTGATGGACGACCACCAATCTCCAATCGAAAAAGAAAAGCTGAATTGCAAGCGATCGATAAAATGCAAGGAATGGGGGTTAAACCATCCCTTATGCAAACAGAGGGATTAACTTTTACCGAGAAGGACCTGGAAGGAATCTTGACCCCCCATAATGATTCGCTCGTGATCTGTGCCAAGATCATAGAGACCAGAGTGCACAGATTGTTGGTGGACACCGGAGCCTACACCAATATTCTTTTCAAGAAAACGCTTAATCAACTTGGAGACTACTCGGGCTACATCCGACCATCAAATCACCGAATTTTAGGCTTCATAAATGCTGTAACAGTCCCGTTAGGGGAAATTAGGTTGTCCGTTCAGCTTGTAACGGTCGAGGAACCCGAGAAAAACATAACACGAATGGTTGATTTCTTGGTCGTCGATCAGAAATCAACTTACAATGGGTTTCTTGGTCGACCTTTCCTAAATGAATTTAAAGCTACATGTTCAACTTATCATTATTGTCTGAAGTTCCCAACAGCAAGTGGAGCAGGCACGGTGAAGGGAGATCAAAGAAAGTCCTAAGAATGTCTCCTACAGTTGCAGGCCAAGCATGCATTAGTATCCATGATGGAAGCCACAACTAGCTATCCTACTGATGAACCATCAATACTGGAGAACATGATGGACATAGAGGAAGACCACATGGATACTAATGAGTAACACTCTGATGAATAAGTATTGGACGAACCACTCATCACCACCCATGGGGAACTTCCATCTGACGAACAACAAAGGGGTGGTGACGAGCAACACTCATCTGATGACTTGGAGGGCCAGGTGTTGACTAACAACAATGAATCAGGACCAACAGACGATCTAGATCCCCACCTGGGGGCAGAGCCAATGAGCTTCGAAAATGATTTCAACTCTAAGGGACTAATGCTTGATCCTCGTTGGAAAGGACAAAAACAGCGAGCAACTCCAGTTGAAGAATTGAAGGCGTTCAAAGTTAATCCTGAAAACCAGGATCTCGAATTATACATAGGATCTGAGCTCCCTGAGCCTTATAGATCCCGAATGAAAGAGTTCATCAGCAAAAATCTAGATGTTTTTGCTTGGTCTCATGCAGACATGGTGGGGATAGATCCAAAACATGCTTGCCATAAGCTCAACATCAATCAAGCAAAAAGGCCCGTCCGAAGTTGTTAGACAACAACCTAATCCGACAAGCACCCTGTCCACAATAGGTAGCAAACCTAGTCCTTGTGAGGAAACCAAACGGGACCTGGAGGCTATGGATAGACTTTACAGATCTAAATGCAGCATACCCGAAGGACAACTTTTCTCTCACTCACATTGACCAATTGGTGGACAGCACTGCAGGTCACGAAATGCTAACATTCATGGATGCTTTTGCCGGGTATCATCAAATCCCAATGCATCCAGACGATTAAGAGAACACGGCATTTTATACGAACAAAAACTTGTTGTGTTGGAAGAGAATGCCCTTCGGCCTCATCAACGCCGGAGCAACATACCAGAGGTTGGTGAACAAGATATTCGACGAACAAACCGGAGATATGGTAGAAGTCTATGTAGACGATATCGTAGTCAAAAGCCCCCGAAAGGAAGACCATCTTCAGCATTTGACCCAGGTGTTCGATATTCTTCGACATTATAATATGAAGCTGAGCCCGAAGAAGAGCAGTTTTGGAGTCCATTCCGGAAAATTCCTGGGCCATCTTGTTAGTCAACGAGGGATTGAAGCCAATCCAACAAAAGTCAAAGCTATCGTGGATATGCAACCACCACGTTCGATAAAAGAAGTGCAAAGACTCACGGGATGCCTAGCAGCATTGAATCGGTTCATATCCAGATCGGAGGACAAATGTCGTCCATTCTTCGAAGCCATCAAGAAAGGACAGTTCACATGGACTAACAACTGTCAAAAGGTGTTCGACCAACTTAAAGACTACTTGGGAGATGTTAAAATCCTATCAAAACCCGTCCCAGGAGAAAAGCTATATTTGTATTTGGCAGCGTCAGAAGTGGCAATAAGCTCTGTTCTGGTACGGAAAGATGGCAAATTCCATCAACCTATTTACTACGTCAGCCAAGCTTTGCACGAGGCGGAGATCAAATACTCTCCAACCGAGAAAATGGCATAAGCACTTGTCATGAGTGTGAGGAAGTTACGACCATACTTCTTTGACCATCAAGTTGAAGTGCTAACAACTTTCCCACTCAGACAAATTCTTCATCGCCCCGACACAGCTGGTCGTCTATTAAAATGGTCACTAGAGATTAGCCAATTCGAGGTGACATATGCTCCTCGAACAACGATCAAAGGGCAAGCGTTAGTCGAACTAACCTTCCCACCAGATCCGACGAGAGGACTTGATCACCCCTGGCATCTTTATATTGACGGATCTTCAACCAACATAGCCTCGGGGGCAGGAGTGGTTCTGATCAGTCCGAACAGACAAGTATTCACCTCGGCGATCAAATTTGGTTTCATGGCAACCAATAACGAAGCTGAGTATGAAGCTCTCATTGCTAGTCTCCACCTGTCCCTTGCCGTAGGTGTTAGACGGTTACAAATATTCGGCGACTCACAATTGATTGTGGACCAAGTCCGAGGTAAATACGAGGCAAAAGACGATCATATGATCGAGTATCAGCGGATTGTTGCTTACCTAATGTTCTTGTTAGAACAAGTCTTCATTGAACAAATTCCAAGGACAAGCAACACGCAAGCAGATGCGTTGGCCTGACTAGCAACAAGCGAAGGACCTGCAGAGTTGGCAGACATCATAATTACAAAGATGAATGATCCATCATCAAGAAGTTATAATGTCAACCCACTTGACAAACAAGCAAGTGAAGAAGAAGTCTGGAGAACAAGTATAGTCAAATACTTGAAAAGTGGGGAAAAACCAAACAACCCTTTTGAAGCTGTCAAGTTAACAAAGCAAGCCGCCAGATACACTCTGGTGGGCGAGCAGCTTTACAAAAGGGGAATATCAATCCCACTTCTCAAATGTTTTCCTAGGGGGCAAGGACGAGCAATACTCGAAGAAATACATGCCGGAGTATGTGGAAATCACACTGGGGGTAAGCCTTGGCGTACAAAACTATTAGACAAGGCTACTATTGGCTGACTTTACGCCAGGATGCAATCAAGAAAGCAAAGACTTGCCATCAATGCCAGATTTTTGCCCCAAACATTCATACCCCAGCCCAACAGCTCGTATCAGTTTACAGTCCGTGGCCATTTGCAAGATGGGGGATGGACATTATTGGTCCTTTCCCAGCAGGAGTTGGAAATGTTCAATTTGCCATCGTGGCAGTCGACTATTATACAAAATGGGCGGAAGCAGAGGCCATGGTAAAGATCACGCAGTAGAAAATGATCTACTTCATTTGGAAGAACATTGTCTGTCGTTTTGGAGTTCCACAAACCATCGTGACAGACAATGGTCCGCAGTTTGATGGGAAAGAGTTGAGAGATTTCTGTATAAAGTGGGGGATTAAAAAACATTATTCTACGCCCTATCATCCCCAATCAAATGGACAAGTTGAAGCCGTGAACAAAATTATCAAGCACACGCTAAAAGTACGATTGGCGGAGAGCAAAAGTAGTTGGTCTGAAGAACTTCCAGAAATCTTGTGGGCATATAGGGTTTCTCCCAGGTCAAGCACCGGAGAAACACCTTTTGCAATGACTTTCGGAACGGAAGCTGTGATACCAATTGAATTAAAGACCAACACAATCAGAACGACCAACTTTGATGAGCAGGCGAACAACTCTGCTCTAGCCACTGAAATGGATTTGCTCGAAGAAAAGAGATTAAGTGCCGAGCTAAAAAATGCTACCTATAAGCAGCGAGCAGAATGCTATTACAATTCCCTTTAAAATCAGGGAATTCAGAGTTGGAGATTTGGTTCTAAGAAAGTTGCTCGCCCAACCTCCAGGTGTATTGGGACCAACTTGGGAGGGCCCGTATCGTATAACGGAAAAATTCGTTAATGGTGTATACGATATCGAAGATATGGAAGGCAAGCTGGCCCAATACTCCTGGAATGTTGTACATTTAAATAAGTACTATCAATGAGACGAACAAGTTCTTGATTGGGCGAACAAATGTCTTGGGGGGCAAGTGAACCAAGTAAGGCAAACCAAAAACTTGCTAAGTATAGAATGAAAAGTTATTCGGCACATTGTATAGTCTAGTGCTGTTTCTTTTTTAATTTTAGACAAAGTTGCTCGGCAAGAATATTATAAGCGAGCATGTTTTAGTTAGTGTTCAAAGTTGTTCATCAGGTTGTATATGTTAGTGACGAGCAGTCTTACAACACTTGTAAATTTTTTACATTATGTATATATAGTTGTTCGTTGAAAGAAAAGTCTAAAATCTCAAGGTACAAGTCCATTCTAAGGACCAAAGCCACTTAAAGGTTGTTCAATTTTAAAATGAACAGAACCTAAGGCTAAACCTTGATTCCATTAAAAGGCAAAGTTCAAATCGAACAAAGCCCAAAATTATATATTATAAGTGCAAAAGCATTAATAAAAAATGTAAAGGCAGTTAACATATAAAGAAAATGAGCGAACAAAAGAAAGACATTCATTAAATCAAAAAGGCATTAAGCCTAAAAAATAGTACAAGAATTCTAGAAGTGTACTACAAAAAAAGTGAGCAACTATTACAAAATGAAGACTATGCTAAGTCCTAGATCTATTGCTGCTCGGCAGGAGGAGGGCCTTGAGTCTGGTCGGCAGAAGAATCTACAATCATGTCTCTAACCATATCCTCAACAGCCTTTTGTTCCCTGTCAGCTTGCTCGTCTGCAGCTGCCGGCTCCTCTTCTTGTTCGCCCTCATTACCTTGAGGTGGAGGACAAGTAATAGTGATGCTGGGGTCAAGACTGTCAATCTTGACCCCCAGCTCGGCGATATCCCCCAACTGGATCTCAATGTTGTTCGGCGGTGGATAGTGCTCCAGGAACTCGGTCAGGTCCTTGCCCATCTCTTCCACCATGTCTTTAAAATCGTACGCGTCAGCCATGCGAATGCAATCGGCATAAGCGCAGATATATCCCAAGTTTGAGATGGGGGCGGCCCGGGCTTGGAGCTCAGCCTCGAGCTGTTCGCGGGTGAAGGTGTTGGCCTCCATATCTCTAAGATGAGTAACTTCCGCCTCGAGCTCGGCAATCTTCTGCTCGGCCGCGGACAGTTTGTTCTTCTCTTCGCCGAGCAGGGCATCTTTGCCTACCAATTCACTAGATAAACCTTGAATTTCTTCAAGGTATTTCTTCTCATTATCAATGTAGATGGTAAGCTAGTTATTGAGCCGAGCAATCTGGCCATTGAAGTTGTTCGCCATCGTATCTTTTTCTTCGGTAAGTTGGCAAACAGTGGCAGCGTGATGGCGAGCAGCTTCTTCCAGTTCCACCATCTGAGCCATTCCCCGTTGAGCAGAAACGAGGGAGTTGGCAGCTTACATCATTGACAAATGAAAATTATCAATGGCCCCTTGGGCAAGGACGGCTTTGTTCAAAGGCCTTGACCAGGCGCGAGCAACTATTTCAGTTATTGGTCCCACTTAGAGAGTAATTGCGGAAGCTTTAAGGATTATGTCTTTTATCAAAGTCTTTTTATAAGAGCACTAAAGATTAAAATAGAATTGAAGAAAGCAGTAAATGAACTGGATAGATAGTGGTTCGGACTTAAATATCCTACGTCCACTCTCCCTTTGATCAAAAGGGGTCTCACTAACCAACCAACAAACCACATACGTACTGGAATTATGAAGTACCAGTTCCGTCTTACAACCACTTTAGATCTAACTCGATCTAAAGTCTACAGCCTTCAACCTTCTCTTAAAGATGAACAGGTTGATATCCAACAACTCCTTAAGAGTGAGTATGAAAGTAAGAACAAGAAAGAGTGCTATATGCGAGATAATCAAAAGATTGGAATTTGACTTTGTGCGCGTAGGATTCTAGAGCTTTTCTTGAGTCTGCACTCTTGTATTTATAGAGGTGATTAGGGTTTAGCCATTGGAGAGCTAATCTAACCATATCCTCTATTTAAGGAAGCTTCAATCAATCAATTCCCTAATTGATTGATTCGGTTGGTGAGATCCTTGGATTGATTATCTTCAAATACTTTCCAATCCGATCTTGTTGACTTGATTTAAATCACCAATGGTCAAGTGCTTCCAATACCTAACTCTGATTCTCTCCAGATAAGGCAAGACCAGACACCAGGTAACCTAGATGTCTTCTGGTCCAGATCTGGTTAAGAAACAGAATGCTCATCAGAGTCAGGGGATGATTATGAGCATCTTTTGTTTCACCAGACTCGTCTGGTCTGGGGAAGGTCCTCTGCCTCTGGTCAGTCTCATCTGGTGAAGTCCTCTGGTGGAGTTCTCTAGTGAAGTCCTCTGGTGAAGTCCTCTGGTGGGTCTTCTGGTGAGGTCTTCTGGTCTGGCAGTTCCCTCTAGACTAAGTCCTAATCTAGTTCATCATCTGGCTAACAGGTCCAGATGGTCCTATTATGTTTTAACTCATCAAAACTATACAACATTTATCCTAACATCAGTCGCCCGAACATGATCATCAGGGATGTCCCGAATATTCGCCGGGGTCTTCGAGCAGGCGTATTGATGAATCACATCTGCTCGCCCTGGGTAGTCATTAGCCCGATACCTGTGAACAAAAGAGTTTCGAGACTTAGTGAATCTTTAACTTATTCAGTTCTTGGAAGAGTTTAAAGGAGAATCCTTACTCGGCAAATTTGGCTCCGTCCCACTCGAGATAGGTGATGTCCTCAGGTCCGCAAGGAGGAGTGTGTCTATCCTTGCTAGATTTTCCTCCTCTCTCGTCAGTAGGAGAAGGGCGAGCAGCCTCGACGGAAGGCAGGCGACCAGAAGACCCTCCCACCTTAGATTTCCCCTTGTCGGTGGTGGAGGGTGGCTGGGATACATACGAGCCATCACCTTTCCTCAGCCTTTTAGAACCGTGAGGAGAGGAGACAGGGGCCGGGGTAGGCGATGAGCTCGGCGGAAGAGTTGCCCGTTGGGTCTGCTCGGCTGTAAAAGCCTTGTTGGTCATCGCCAACACCTTGGAAGGCGGATCACCCTTCTTTCTTCACCCTTTTGGTGGCGCCATTTCGAATACCTTCTATTCTAGGAGAGCAAAGCTGGGAGGGACGACAACAGTCACCTGCTCGGCTAAAAAAAAGAGTTAGGCGAGCAGTTATATCTTTAAGGGCGAGCAAGAATGGGGGCAAAGCTTGAAACCTTACCAGGAGGAACTTCGGCTCGGGCTTTTAAGTGATGAGGATAAGTGTAAAGACGAGCAGCTTTTTTACACTTATCCTGATTCAGATACTCTACCGTCCTCTCAGAGATATTGCGAAGAGAAACGAGGCAAGACGTGAAAAGAAACTCATAATTGATCTCTTCTTCTTGGCTCGCCCACTTCAAAAGCCGAGGACCTGCATAAAAGAAAAGAAAAGTTAAAATTAGTCCCATTTGTATTACTTAAAAAAATACATTTGGGGCTCACGATGAAGTGCTCCATAGGAATCTGGAGTCTGAATCTGTATTCTATCCCCATGCTCGTTCGCAGCTACTCGCCAGTTGCCCCCAATTAAGAAAAACTGGTGTTTCCAATCCTTAATCTTGTTCGGCACCCCCTCGACGATTTTTAATCCAGGGCGGGCCTTCAAGTAATAATAACCATCCTCGCCAGCTGCGCATTTGGATATGGTCATCATATAATTCACCTCATATGGGGTAATCCGATCAACATACCCCTCGAGGGCGAACAAACTCATCACACCTAGAAGGTTTATCCATCCAATAGGAGTGATTTGAGTAATGGCCAGGTTGGTCGTCTCCAGGAAGCGACCATCAATGGGTGGAAGTGGAAATCTTAGCCCTGCCATGCGAGTATGAATGTTGATCGATGTGCACCCTGGAGGTGGCCGATCTGCTCGCTCTTTTCTATGGGGAGCCCACATAAAAATGTCCAGAGGAATCTAATACGTCTCCCGTATACATGCCAGATCCTCTGAGAGAACAGAGCTCCTAATCTCGGATGCTTGAAAACTAGTCCTATGAGACTTAAATTTACGCCTCTGAGGGGTCGAAAAGTTGCTCGCGTATTGATCCACATATGCTCGCCACTCAAATGGGCGAGCAACTCCTACAGGGATTTCGTTCTCTATAAACCTAGGGTTTGGGAATTCGATCCCTTCCAAAAATTCCCTTGTGAACTCGTCAAATTCGGGATCCTCCTCCTCGCCAGTGAGCTGGACGATTCAGATTCGCTCACCGCACGGGAAGGTTCGTTCATTTCCTCCTCGCCCGGCTGGTTCCCAGAATTAACTACTTCCCCTTGTACACCAATCTCCCGTTGAATTTCGGATGAAACCACCAAAGGAGGTTGATCACATTAGGGGATTACCCTTAAGGGGTCAACTTCGAGGACACCGGAGGGGGTTCTACTACTAGAATGAGAGGACATTGATTTTTGAGACAGAGGATGGATGGTGAAGATTTTTCTGATGAAGTTTTTGAAGATGCCGATGGATTTCTCCCAGGAGAATTACGAATATGATGTTTAAAAAAGAAAAGAGAAGAAAAGAAGAGTTAGAAGTGATGAGAAATTGAGATTAAATACCTTTAAATCGCAATAAGTGTCACCGGAATTAACTTGGAGGTCGCCGGAAAAAAAAGGAATTCGCCGGAGACGCAAGGAAGGAAAAAGTGGGAAATAATTCAATTCCCACCTGTATTTATACTAAGGCCAAAAAACGGGGTAAAATTTATAATTTCCCCCAAGATTTGGACTGAATTGAAGAAAAACGGGGTAATTTTCGAGCACAATCGAAAATCCAGGGACCTACGTGCAAACTTTGAAGAGCGTGACCTAGGGATTGCTCGCGCATGGGCGGCGTGTAATCATGCCGCCCACGTCATCCTCGTGTCCCCCCCAGAGCCTGGGAAGACGTAACAGCGGCCCCGATGATGCTCGTCCATGTAAGGCTGTTCGTCCAAACCACTACTAAGAAGGTATCCCAACCATAGTTGCTCGTCACAATATTGCTCGTCTGAGGCAACATCTAGTGGGATAGGGGGCAATTGTTGATAGGCGAACATCCGTCTGAGTCGGGAGAATAGAGATTAAAGTCTAAATAAGAAATTAACAAAGAAAATAAAAGGGGAGTGTGCGAATCAGTCCGAGAGGTGTATAAAATGACGAACAACTGCGGTGACGAACAACATACTGGCGAACAGGTTATAAGACCCGAGACCATATATGAATGTTCCGCCAAGTTACTGATGACGAGCAACTTTAATAAAAGGTGGTGTATTCACCAACCTAAGAGTGTATGCAAACGAACAAAGAACCAAGATTCCGAAGCTCAGCTCAACAAGTAATATAGGCGAACAACTCTGAAGCCACACCCACAAAAGGTGAACAACTTTGATGAAGAATCCATACTGGATCAAATAAGCCGACCTGGACGAACAATAATAAGCCCGAGATAAGACCAAAGAAGACTTTGTAACTAAGATTCAGCTTAGATAAAGTCAAATAAAGGTCAAGGGACACATGTCTAGCATGCAAGCTAGGAAGTCCAAGAGTCTTGGACACCTCCTACATGCTAGCCTCTATAAATAGTTGTTCTCCAGCTGAGAAATACAAGTTCAAATTCATAAATGCTCCTAAAACACACACTTAAACACCTAAACGCACACATATATGAAATTAATACTATTTCGACTTTTGTAACTACGATTTCGTAACCCAAGCTTTCGGTTTATCATTTACGGTGGTAATTAATCACACGAAATTGATTGGTGATCTTAAACTGAACTAAAACAGTCACTAATCCACCTGATTAAATTTGATCACCAACAAATCCGGCGAAGGTGGAGGAGAACAAGAGGAAAGCACACAGTGCATTTATCTTGTGTTTTGGGGATAAACCGTTGAGGGAAGTATCGAAGGAGAAAACCGCTCTTGAATTCTGGAATAAACTGGAGCAGTTATACCAGACCAAATCTGTTACGAACAAGTTATACATGAAACAAAAGCTTCAAGTCTTCAAGATGAGTGAAGACAAGAATCTTGGTGATCAGTTGGATGAGTTCAACGGACTGGTGGATGATCTGGAGGGTTTGGATGTTACTATTGATGATGAGGACAAGTCATTAATGCTGTTGAATTCTCTACCTAAGTCTCTGGAGAATTTCAAAGATTCCTTGCTATTTGGAAGACAAGATCAGGTGATGTTTGATGATATTCAAACTACCCTGAAAACCAAGTTTCTACAGATCTAGATTGAAGGAAAGAAGCCTGCTGAAGGATTGAATGTTCAATCCAAGAAGAAGAAGGATGGTGGAAAAGGGAATAAGGGTGGAATGAAATCTGGTTTTGTTGAAAAGAAAAAGTGTTTCACTTGCCACAAGAAAGGTCATCTGAGAAAGAATTGCCCCGAAAGAAGGAAGAAAGACAATCAAGATGATCAAGATGGAAATCCAGCTGTGGTGGAGGTTGAAGGGTATGATAGTGCAGAAGTCTTGATGGTTAGTCATGAGAGACTAAGTCAAGAGTGGGTCCTAGACTCTGGTTGTACTTTTTATATGTGTCCACATGAAGACTGGTTCCTGAATCTTGAGAAGCTTGATGGAGGTCTTGTTCTTTTGGGTAATGATGAGATGTAGAGTGCAAGGATCTGATTTATCAAGATCAAGATGTTTGATGGAGTTGATAGAATCTTATCTGATGTCAGATTTGTTCCTGATTTGAAGAAAAATCTTGTTTCTCTTGGTACTTTGAATTCTAAAGGTTTTGAATTCAAGACAGACAAGGGAGTTCAGTCAATAACCAAGTCTGGAAGGATTATTATAAGTGTATAATCAAGAATGGTTTGTATACTTTGATAGGCAGAACAGTAACACGATCAACTAATGTTGCTATGGAGTCTTCTGATGTCAACTTGTGGCATAAGAGATTGGTCCATGTTGGTCAGAAGGGTCTGGTGGAGTTATCCAAGAAGGGAGCAATCCCTGAGAAGAGGATATGTAAGCTGGAATTATGTGAGAGGTGTGTTCTGGGGAAATCAAAGAAGTAAGCATACCAGAAGGGCAGGAGGTTATGGATTGCATACATTCTGATGTATGGGGACCAGCTAGAGTATAAACTCATGGTGGAGGCAGGTATTTTCCTTACCCTTATTGATGATTATTCCAGAAAGGTTTGGGTTTATATTCTCAAACAAAAGAGTGATGTCTTCTATAAGTTCAAAGAATGGTTGACTGAACTTGAGAATAAGAGGGGCAGAACTATTAAACACTTAAGAACTGATAATAGACTTGAATTTCTATTAGAAGAGTTTCAATAATTTTGTAGTAAGAAGGGTATCACTAGGCATAAAACTGTTCCTTCAAACCCCTAGCAGAATGGTTTAGCTGAGAGAATGAACAGAACTATTCTGGAAAAAGGGTTAGGTGTAGGTTATATGATGCTCATTTACCTAAGAGTTTTTGGGGTGAAGCTGTTAACACAGCTGTGTATCTCATTAATAAAGTGTCATCATCTGCTATTGAGTTTAAAACCCAAGATGAGATCTGGTATGGAAAGATATCAGATTACTCAAAGTTGAAAGTGTTTGGATGCCTAGCTTATCTTCATGTGAGCAAGACAAACTTGAACCTAGAGCTTTAAAATGTGTTTTCATTGGGTATCCAAAGGGTGTTAAAGGGTATAAGTTGTGGTGTCTAGAGCCTGGGAACCAGAAGTGTATTACCAGCAGAGATGTAGTGTTCAATGAATCACAGATGGGATACAAGTCTGGTTGAGGTGATGGAAAGCCATTAGCTGAAGAGATATATGGTGTTATTTTTTAGCCAATTACTCAAGTTGGGGTGGAGTCTGATTATGATAAAAGGGATAGCTCATCTAGTTCTGAACCAGAGCAGGGAGCAGGAGATAATGAGTCTTCAGATGAGGATAGTGCACCAGCAGAAGAGGAGGAGGAAGTGACAGCAGCAGACTTGAGAAATTATAGTCTGACAAGAGACAGATCCAGAAGACAAATACATCTTCCTGCAAGATTTGGTCGTGTTGATCTGGTCTCATATGCACTTGTTACAACAGAAGCCATAGTGTACCAAGAACCTAAAAGTTACAAAGAAGCCCTTGAGTGTGATGATAGGGAGTCATGAATTTCAACCATGACAGAAGAGATAGAGTCTCTTAAGAAGAATCATACTTGGATTCTTGTTGACAAGCCATCTAAGCAGAAGCTAATCAGTTGCAAATGACTGTTTAAAAGAAAGCTTGAGTCTGGTGTGAAGGATCAAGTGAGGTTTAAAGCCAGGCTAGTGGCCAGAGGATTTACTCAAAGAGAAGAGAGTGACTATAATGAGGTGTTTTCACATGTGGCTAAGCATTGTTCAATCAGATTACTTCTGAGCAGAGTAGTCAAAGATGATCTGGAGCTACAACAACTTGATGTGGAGACAACTTTCCTGCATGGGGATCTTATTGAGAATCTATACATGCAAGGTGTGTCTACTCAAGAAATCTTTATATGACCTCAAGCAAAGTTCGAGACAATGGCATAAGAAGTTCAATGAAGTTATGCTATCCATTGGTTTTGTAAGAAGCAAGTATGATACTTGTATATATCTGGAAAGACAAGGGAGTGATGTGATAGTCTATCTTCTGATTTATGTAGATGACATGCTTATTGCTAGTAAGAGCCTGTTGAAAATTCAGAGTATCAACCAGAAGCTAAGTGCCAGGTTTGACATGAAGGATTTGGGAAATGTAAGAGGATTCTTGGAATGGATATTCTTAGGGACAGAGCAGCTGGAAGACTATTCTTATCCAAAAAGAGTTACATTGAGAAGGTCCTGAAGAGGTTTAACATGCATGAGAGTAGGTCTGTGTCAACTCCTCTGGGACAACAGTTTAAACTATCTAAAGAGATGGAACCAAAGTTAGAAAAAGAAAAGAAGACTATGATAAAAGTACCTTATGCAAATGGGGTTGGAAGTTTGATATATGCTCTGGTCTGCAGCAGACCAGACTTAGCTTATTCATTGAGTATGGTAAGCAGATACATGTCTAATCCTGGAAGATTACATTGGGAAGCTTTGAAATGGATATTCAGATATCTTAAAGGGTCATCTGATTTGGGTTTGATGTTTGAAAAGATGACTGACCAGAAGAGTCCAATGGAAGGATTTGTAGATTCTGATTTTGCTGCTAATCTGGATACCAGAAGATCCTTAACTGGGTATATCTTTACTCTTTATAATACTGTTGTTAGCTGGAGATCTGTTCTGCAGAGTGGGGTTGCATTATCTACTACAGAAGCAGAGTTTGTTGCAGTCTCTTAAGTTGTTAAGGAGGCTTTGTGGTTGAAAGATATTATCAAGGATTTTGGAATAAATCAAAAGGTTGTGGTCATTCATAGTGATAATCAGAGTGTTGTTCATTTGGTTAATTAAATATCAAGTGTTCCATGAGAGATCAAAGCACATTGATGTAAGATTGCATTTTGTAAGGGAAACCATTGACAAATGAGTGGTTCAGATTCAGAAGATATCTATAGAGGACAATGTTGCAGACATGTGCACAAAGTCTTTACCAGGTGCGAAATTTAAATTCTGTATTGAATTTGTAAAGATGGGTGTATGGGATGTTCCTTAACCTAAACTGGAGCATGGAGGAGAAGAAGAGAGGATTGATACTTCTCATCTGAGGTGGCAAATTGTGAAGAGTCATATGTGAAGTATCTAATCTGATGTGTTTGAGTTCCAATAGAAAGTCGTGTTGGTAAAGTGTGAGAGAATTGTGAAGAGTCATATGTGAAGTATCTAATCTGTTGTGTTTGAGTTCCAATAGAAAACTGTGTTGGTAAAGTGTGAGCCGTGGGAGTTAGTCAATTTGGGGTATCAGAGGAGTTGGACCAGATGAGGAAGACCAGAGAAGTCTGGCAGATGAGACAGACCGGAGAAGTCTAGCAGAGGAGGAAGACCAGAGGAGTCTGGTAGATGAGACCAGAGCCAGATGAGTTTGACCAGAGCCAGAGGAGGTCAAGTCATCTACTCTGAATATCGTTACTCGCGAATTACACCAAATTAAAGCTAACGCGAAGGCGGTTCTAACTGAATCAACTAAAGCAGTTATTGAAGATGTTAGTCAGCTGGATAACTACCTAACATATGAGAATTAATGAATTTATGGTTCATCTCAATCTCTGTAACTATATATAAAGGGTTCCAACAGAGAGAAACAACAACAAGAAGAGTGAATTGTGTGCATTCATACAGAGAGATATTGCGAGACTGAGTGATTTGTAAATTCTCTATTCTTCTTAGTGAAATATCGATCTTCTCCGATCCCGTAGATGTAGGAGTATTTTCTCCGAATCACGTAAATCTAGTGTTCTTAATTTCAGTTGATTTCAATTTCATTCTTTAGCTGTTGTCATAATTCCGATTCCCGGTTACAAGTTTTTTTGTGAATCAAAACCGATTAACATGTATGAACAACAATACTTTTTGCACGGGTGTTTTGAATAGGGTTTGCACAAGTGTTTTGAATAGAGTTTTTACCCATTGTTTAGAATGTATAATATTTTAATTTAAACATGTAAATTTAGAAATTTAGAACAGGTGGTTTGCACAAGTGCTTTGCATAAAAATTTTACCCAGATTTTTGAAAATTTAAACATGTAAATTTAGAAATTTAGAACAGGTGGTTTGCACAAGTTTTTTGTACATGCAATTACACATTAATTTTTGGTATGTTGGTAAATTTAATTAAAAAATATACAAAAATGTATATTTAATAAAAAAAAATTGCTAAGGGAGTTTGAAAACTGCATATTCAAGAATATAAAATTTTGTATTTTTTTTGGAATTTTTTAATAAAATTTCGTTGTTAAAAAAGTCCAATAAAAATACACTATTAATTTATTTTATTAAATATTTAAAAACTGCAACTTTTAATAATAATATTTATTTTTCAATTCAATTAAAGGTAAAAATAATAAAATCTGCAACTTTTAAGTGGAATATAGTAATAGTCAAAACAAAACAATTAAATAAAAAAATAAGGTAAAAGTAAAAGGTGGGGGACCCCCAATTTTTGAATTAATATGGGGAAGCAGACTGCAGACGTCGGGTGGGGTTAAGGGGTGGGGGGAGAGATAGTGTGTGTTGTTGGTGAGAGAGTGTGAATTAGGCCCACATTTTGAACCAAAGTGTATTTATGATAAAATAGAGAACTAAAATGCTATAAAGAGGTATGAAAAATACTATAATGTAACTACCCCATGAATTAATTTGATGAATTACGAAAAAAAAGACTCAATTCTGATACATACACAATTAATTACGTACAAAATGAACGAATTAAAATTTATGCGTAGTCGAAATAAATAATTTTACAAAATAAAAAAATAGTTGGTCACAACATTAATTTATACAAGTTAGAAACGAAAAAGAATTAATTTGATGAAGTATGAAAAAAAATGACATAATTTGGATACATATACTATTATTTGGAAAAGAAAAGAACAATATAAGCTTGTGTCCAAACGGTGCACTCCTCCTCCACGTTCATGTGAGGCTGCGTGTTCGAATCCCCTTGGATGTAAATTTGAAATTAATAATTGTTCAAGGTCTAATAAGGCTGATATATGCTCGGGCGCGAACCATGCGAACCACTTTTTTTTTTTTTATGCAGGTCGGTATTTGCGACGGACACGGTCCATCCCTAATTTTAGATTTATGAAGGACACGTGTCCTTCGCAAATTATTTCGGGGACAATTCATTCTGTAAATAAATTATACTATTAACGATGAGTATGAGTCCGTCATAAATTTTGATGATCCGCCCAGGTCTTGACCCGATTATGATACGATGGATTTAGTTGTCGTAAATTTATGACGGACACCAGAATTCCGTCTATAAATTTAGCTACCGCTGTTTTGTCAACGGACACGTGTCCATTGCAAACAGTATTTTGTGACGAATTTTCGATCGCAAATCTCGTCATTAATCCACATGTTTTATTGGTGGAGATTAAACCTCTAGCCGGTAACTCAAAAATATAACAGCACAACTTGAAATTTAAAGTTTAAATTTTATTTTGTGGGTTTAAAATTGCAGAATTAGAAGAAAAAAAAAAGAATATAAATATTTGAATTTAGCATACATGATCAAGTTCCAAGAAATTAGTAGGAGATAGGTGGCAAGAAAATGGTGTGGTAATGGAGCGTGGGAAGGGACAGTTAAGCTCTCCTTTTCCTATATATATGACCAAGTTTCCACTCACTCAAATTATAAGCTGGCACTCAACTAATTAATATACCTACCTCTTCTTCTCCCCAGCTCCTTTTTCCTCTGTTAACCATGTTTCTTTTCGGTGTGATATACGTTTCGGACCACCCATTGAAGTAATTTATATATAAATTTTAGTACATGTTTAACATTTCAATTATATATTCATTTACTTTTTGCCTGTCGGATGTATGTAAAAATCCATTGAAATACCTATCCTCTCTATTGACAAATTGAATTTATTCTTATCTATTTAATTATGCAGATGGAAACGTCACTGAAAATCACTTTGGCGGAGGATGAGGAGTACTTCAACGAATTAACGGAAGTTGAGCTTTAATAGGTGGGTGTTAATCTTTCACCCTACGCTGGGCCCTTCCTCCCCAATAGTGATGTTTGTTACTGTGTGTTGTTATGTTGTTTTGAATATGTGTCTTTCCCTTTTACTGTTTCGTGATTGCAATCGTCGCGTCATGTGAATGATAATAAATAATATTTGCGGGTGGGTTTCACTTGTCCGCAATTTAAATTAATTATTTTTTTGTGCTAATTTAGGAAAATAATCTATAGGAATACAGAAAATAAGAAAAAAGCAACACAAGAAGTAACAAAATGCTATATATAGAAGAAGAAGAAGAAAACAAAGACAAAAGAAGAAAAAACTAGTAAGATAATAAAAGGCTTAATTGCAAAACATTATCAAACATTGATTAAATTATTTTTTCTTGAGCAATTACAATTCAAATCTACCCAAAAATCAGACAAGTTTTTCCTCACATTATTCTTACCTTCAATACTGCATATCTCTAACCTTTACCTCGGACCAGTATCTTGAACTCGAGATTAGCAAGGATGGGGGTGGAGAATGGAGATTGACATGGAGAAGACTATTTGTAGAGTTGTCGGATATACTATATGCTTGAGGATGAAGAACGGGAAGGAATTGAGAGTTAATTTTTAATTTATTTTTCTCAATTAATTATAGGATATTCTAGTAGGAGTTGAGATATTTTGAATGTGTATGGTGGATTGGTGTTTGGACATTTTGATTTTTTTTTTATTGAAATTTGATGTTTTAAATTATTTCAAATTATTCATTTTAAAAAAAAGATTAATAAATTTTAAAAATTCAAAGTACAAATAATTATTTCAATTTTAAAAAATATAATTTTTTTATATTTAAACTTATTTATAATATTAATTTGCTTTTTTATTTTTAAAAAATTTAATGATGTGGATGTTTACTAAGATGATAATTGTGTATTGATTTGTACACATCAGCTTTTAGGTAAGGGACAAAACTGTCGAAAGTTTAAATTACAAATTAATATGAAACTAGTGATTTAATTTGCTAAATTAAAAATTTAACTTATATTACAATTTGTGGAAAAGTTGTGATTTTATTTGCAATTAAGTCTATATAAAGTTAAACTTAAGCATAATGTAATTTGAGCACGCCTCACCACAATTATAAATCATGGTCACTAGTTTGCATCAGTTCTCAAAAGACTGGGTCCGTTTGGTAATGGGAGTTCTCATGTCTTTGGTCTTAAATGCACCAGGTTCACCATCACTATAAGAAATTAAAGAATTGTCTATGAAATTAGAATTTTATAAGAAATTTTCCAATAAGGAATTTCATAGTAGAAATTACTTACAATTTGCCAATAAAATTTTCTTATAATGTAATCATCGTCATTTCTCAATCTAAATACAATTTGCCTAAGAAATAAAATTCTTAGGTAATTATTACCTACAAGTCATTTGACTACAAAAAATTAACTATTACATTATTTGCCTACAGAATTTTCTTATACAAATTATTTGTAGGTGGGGAATGAAGATGCCTATACAATTAAAAAAAATTGTTGGCAATTCATAGACAATCCCACCACAAAAAAATTTGTTGAAAATTTCATAATCATATTGACAAATTTCATAGATAAAATTTTATTTTTCTTGTAATTCATGTATCTCGTGTATTTAATTTTAAAAAAGACACACCTGTTATTATATAAAAGTCACCCGTTTTTAAATTGTACAATGGTAATTTTTCAAAATATATATGAGTGATTTTTTAGTGATAACAACGTTAAATTTTAAAAATTATATTTGAATTGAACGATGCAACACAATAAATATACTCTTTATACCTATATAAACCGCACTGTAATAGGGTAAAATAATTTGCTATAAATAATGGACATTTAGTCTTTGATTATATCCTAATACCAGATCTAGACCTCGCGATTTTACAAATTGAAAGAAAAATTGCATTCAATATTTATACATTCATCTCAAATACGCCTACAAAAAATTAAAACGTCCAGAGCTTAACTTCTATCGCCATTCACAGCAATGGCAGAGCCAAAAAAAAAAAAAAAAAATTAGGGTGTGGGCTGCAATAAATACCGTAAAAGAAATAGTGAAAGCCAAAAAAATAAAGATTTGTCGCTAAATTAAAGGTGAAATTTTTATGACATAAAACATTGAACTCTAAAGATCGTATAAAAATAAAATACACAAGCACTGCGATTTTATCTATCAATTCATCCCTAAATGGTCAATTTTCCATTAAAATATGTTCTTGTTTTGTGAATGTTAGGGCTTTAAAACTTAAATTCTACTTAGCTTAAAGGATTAAGTAATTTTTTACATTAACAAATAACAAACGAAAATAGACATGTGTTATATAATAGAAGGAAAAATTGCAAATTTGGTCCCATGAGAATTTTTCAATAACAATTTCACTACTACAAATTCGAACTTAGATAGCTAATCTTAGATAGCTATTATAAAAACCGCTCTCCAAGAACCCACTTGGAGAGCGGTTTTGTAAAGTAATTTATAAAAAAAAAAAAAAAAATTTGTAAGACAGCGGTTTAAAACCGCTTTCTTAGGTAAAACCTTAGAAAGCGGTTGATAACCGCTATGTAAGAACTCAACTGCAAGATAGCGGTTCAAAACCGCTATCCAAGTTCGTCTTTTATAGCGGTTCAAAACCGCTATCCAAGTGAAACTAGGATAGCGGTTAAGAACCGCTCTCTAAGTTGCAGACTTGCATAGCGGTTCAAAACCGCTATGCAAGTGTTTGACCCAATTTAAATCCTTTCCAAATCCCTAATTCCAGTACGCGCGTATACGATCTCTAATTTCCTCCGATATCTCCGCCCACCCGCCGCGCGCCACCGCTCCCTCCAGCCCCCTTGCGCCGCCCTCGTAGCCCGCGGCGCCACCCTCCCCTGCGGCGCACCCTGCCCGCCGCGCTCGCGACGCCGTCCCAGGCCGCGCCTCTCCCGACGAGGCCCCAGTCCGCGCGCACCAGCTGCCGCCTCTCCGCCGCCGCCGCCGCCGCCGCCGCCGCCGTATCCCTCCGCCTCTCCGCCGTCGACAGGTAATTAGTGTTAATTATATGCCTAATTTTTTAATTTATATATATACTAGTTAATTAGTATGTTAATTTCATGAATATATACTAATTAGTGTTTGTGTATTTATATACTAATTTATTTGATGAATATATATAATTAGGTATATATAGAAATTGTTAATTTATATACTAATTAATTTGATGAATATATACTAGTTAATTTGAGGTATATACTAATTTATTTATATACTAGTTAATTAGTTAATTAATGTTTGTTTATTTAAATTGTGAAATTTATTTGAAGAATATATAATATAATTAGGTATATATAGAAATTGTTAATTTATATACTAATTAATTTGATGAATATATACTAGTTAATTTATTTATATACTAATTTATTTATATACTAGTTAATTAGTTAATTAGTGTTTGTTTATTTAAATACTAATTTATTTGATGAATATATAATATAATTAGGTATATATAGAAATTGTTAATTTATATACTAATTTATTTGATGAATATATACTAGTTAATTTATTTATATACTAATTTATTTATATACTAGTTAATTAGTGTTTGTTTATTTAAATACTAATTTATTTGATGAATATATAATATAATTAGGTATATATAGAAATTGTTCGATTGATTCTAAGTCGTGATTTCGGTAATTTATTTATATATGCATCTCATGTTGTATGATTGTGAATGAGGATGATAATGGAAATGAATAATAATTATTAGTGATATAATTTGCCTTCCATTAATTGAGGTGGTGAAATTAATGGAAATGGTTTTTGGCCCCAAATTTATTGAAATTGTGTGATTGCGTAATTTGATTCATTCTAGTTATGCATGACTAAACGGTAGAAAAGAGATACTATATAACCACAAGTTGATTTAAATTGTCTTGTGATAATTACATTAAAGCTAACTTATTATTAGCATTCAACTAATAATAAGATTGTTATCATGTCCTTGTTAGGGTTATAATTCTTAATTGAAGGATTTATGACTAATTTTAGATGAAATTGTTAGAATGCATGTTAGAATTTTAGAATGTCTTGGGACTTAGTTAGGCTTTGATCTATAGCATGCCTAGCTAGAGGTTATAAAATTTTACAAAATAGTAGTAGTTGTAAATAGAGTTGGATTGCTAATTATATATAGACTCAACTCGTGTGCTTTTCGATTAATGTATATAGGCATCTCTAGTTTTATATGGATCGGAAGTGGGTTCGAGCAGATAGATTATCAGAGGAGTATAGGAATGGGGTGGAAGAGTTTTGTAATCATGCAATTAGACATTGCACCGACCATCGATACATATTATGTCCGTGTTGGAAATGTATGAATGGAAAAACTGTTAGTGGTCGAGAAAGTTTGTTAGACCACTTGATGTGTCATGGTATTGATAAAACATATACCATTTGGACATTTCATGGTGAGAGAAGAGATGAATGTAGCTCAAGCAACATAAGAACTGACTTTAGGTTTGAAGATACAGTGGTTGAGGATAGTATTGGAGATGTACCGAATATTGATACATCAAGTGGGGATGACACAAATTTGCGAGATCACCCTTATATGTCAGAGAAATTAAGGGATGACGCTGGATTACCCCTTTGGCCCGGGTGTAAGAAGGCAACAAAAGTGTCAGCTGTGTTGATATTGTTCAACCTAAAAGCAGCACACCAGTTGACCGATGCGTGCTTCTCAAGCATGCTGGAAGCAGTTAGTGGTCTATTGCCCGATGGAAATGTACTGCCTACGAAAGCATATGAGGCTAAGCAAATGCTTAAGTCCATTGGGTTAACACATCAGAAAATCCATGCTTGCCCGGGTGATTGTATCTTGTTTCGGAAGGAGTATGAAGACCTCGATGAATGTCCCAAGTGTGGAAAGAAGAGATATCTGAAAAATAAATCTCCAGCGAAGGTGATGTGGTACTTCCCGATAATACCAAGATTCAGAAGAATGTATAGTAGCGATGTGGATGCCAGAAATTTGACTTGGCATCATGATGATAGGATCAAGGATGGAATGCTAAGACACCCTGCTGATTCACCCCAGTGGAAGACATTCGATGCCAGACATCCAGAATTTGGGAACGAACCACGACATTTGCGTCTTGTACTCTCAACTGACGGAATGAATCCGTTTGGTATGCAAAGTACCAACCATAGTACTTGGCCAGTGATTCTGATGGTTTATAATCTTTCACAGGACTTGTGCATGAAGCGCACTTACATGATGTTGTCTATATTGATATCAGGACCCAAACAACCTGGTAACGACATAGATGTATATCTGGCTCCTTTGATAGAGGACTTGAAGCTCCTGTGGGATGAGGGTGTCGATGTGTATGATGCTTATAGAAAGGAGAATTTCAAGTTGAAGGCCATGTTGTTTGGAACTATCAATGACTTCCCCGCTTATGGGAATGTATCTGGATATAGTGTGAAGGGAGCCGATGCATGTCCTTGGTGTACCACGAACACAGATCACATTCGTTTATGTCATTGTAGGAAGACTGTTTATATGGGGCACAGAAGGTGGTTGGAGCCAACACATGAGTATAGAAGAATGGCTGATGCATTCGATGACACAATCGAGGAACGTGGACCTCCACGTTTATTGTCGGGTACAGATGTATTGAACGAGATGAAGAATGTCAACACACAATATGGAAAACACTTTGCAAAGAGTCTCCCAACTAGAGGCTGGAAGAAGGAATCAATTTTCTTTCAATTGCCATATTGGAAAGAGTTGTATGTTAGACACTTCATTGATCTAATGCACGTTGAGAAGAATGTTTGTGCTAGTTTGCTCAATACTCTGCTAGCTGATAACAAGTCCAAGGATGGTTACAATGCAAGAATGGATATGGTTGCTATGGGTATAAGAGCAGAATTGGCACCTGTGTGTGAAGAAGGTAAACAACCGAAATTACCTCCTGCTGCACACACCTTGTCCAAGAGTGAGAGAAAAGTGTTTCTTCAAACACTAAAGGATGTGAAAGTACCAGAGGGTTATTCGTCCAACATACAGAGACTTGTTTCAGATGATGGCGTGAAATTGACGAATCTGAAATCGCATGACTATCATGTCATTATGGAGAATTTCTTGCCCATTGCAATACGTTCTATCTTGCCTGAAAATGTGCGCATAACCATAACAAAGCTTTGTTGGTTCTTCAAGGCAATGAGTAGCAAGGTCATTGATCCTAAAAAATTGCTTGGTTTTCAGAGACAGATTGTGGGGACATTATGTGAGCTTGAAATGTATTTCCCTCCATCATTTTTTGATATAATGATTCACCTAACCGTTCATTTGGTACACGAGACAAGAATGTGTGGTCCTGCTCGTATGCGATGGATGTATGGTGTAGAGAGATACATGAAAGTGCTGAAAGGGTATGTGATGAATATGTTCAGGTCGGAGGGATGCATTGCAGAACGCTATTTAGTAGAAGAAGCAGTTGAGTACTGGTCTGAATTTATTCCAAATGTTGATGCAATTGGACTTCCAAGTACCCGATACACTAATAGGATGGATGGTGAAGGCATTACCGGTGGTCAACCTGTATGTGTTAGTATGGAGGAGCTAACACGGATGCACTTGTGTGTACTTCACAACACGGTCGATGTGCTTCCTTTTATTGACCTGCACATGCAAGCACTGTCTGAGTCCTTTCCCACCAGAGATAGATCATGGATTGAAGCTGAGCATAATCGGACGTTTGTTGACTGGTTCAATGGTTATGTTGCAAATATGTTGTCACAGAATAAAGAATCAGTGAAAGAAAGAGTTAAGTGGCTATCCAGATTGCCTGATAGGCATGCGTATTCATACAAGTGTTATCTTATCAACGGATACACTTTTTATACCAGGGATCATGATGCCGCAAGTACAATGCAGAATAGTGGGGTGTCTATTACTGCAACTGCATGGAATGAGTCGATTACCACATACTTTGGACAGATTGTCAATATTTGGGAACTCGACTATGTTGGTCACCGAGAACCAATTTTCGATTGTAGTTGGGTGAGGATCCCAAATGGAGTCCAAGTTGAATGTTCTGGGTTTGTACGCGTCGATTTGAAGAATGTGGGATACAGAGATGACTCTTACATAATGGCCAGTCAAGCTCAACAAATTTTCTATGTCCCCGACCCAGTGAACAAGAAATGGTCAATTGTGCTTCTGTCAATCAAATTTAATCATAGTTACCAGATCAACGACCAAGTCGATGAAGATGTTGACATGATTGATGATCCTTTTCAGAACTTCACACATTCTGTACCCTCTTTTGATGATCTTGCAAATCCGCGTACATACCAGAGAAATCTTAGAAACGAGGATGAATATAACAATCCGGATCTCGTTAACATTCATGGTCATGAACAAGAAAAGTCAACCAAAAAACGAAAAAGAAAAATCAGTGCTAAAAAGAAATGTACGACTTTATTAAATGTTGTTTCCACATACTTTATTAAATGTTGTTTCTGTTTATTTTTTTAATATTTTTTTATTCTGTTTCACAGGATCATGGATCAACCCCCCTATGATGGAGATGATGGAGATTATGGGGGTGATGGAGATTATGGGGGTTATTTTCCCTATGATAGAGATGATGGGGATGATGGAGATGATAGAGATGAGGGAGATCATGATGACTTGGGTCATGATAACACTGATGCTCACACCTCTAGTAGCTCTGGAGAGAAGCGCAAGAGGGGTATAGTCACGATGACTTCATTGAAAAAAGACCGTAGCAAAGGAAAATTACTGAAGGTAATTAATTTTATTACATCTGAACAGTTTAATTTTTATTATATTAATTAATTGTTTGTTGAGCTAACGTTATCATTGAATTGCAGTTATCATTCAATGAGTATGGGCAGCCGATTGGACCTGAGAGTGCGAAGTTGGCGCACTACATTGGGTCTGCAGTCAGGAGAGTGGTCCCTATCGTACCACCATGCAGTGACTGGCGTAAGCCTGAAATGAGTCCTTACAAGGAAGCGATATGGGATGAGCTCGTGGTATGTAAATTAATTATATGCATATTTTCATTGTTGCATGACTTATTTTTATGTATAAGCTTGTGAAATTACTAAATGTGTATGCAGCAAACATTCTCCGGCCTTGATCACACAAGGAAGCATCAAATACTTATGCAAGCTGGGAATGCGGCAAAAAAATTTCGGTCTTTTCTGAGGAGAAGTTCACGAGACCCGAAGACTGGTCAGTACTCGCCTAAACCGCCTAAGGACTATGAGGAATCCCCTATGGTGGCCCCATATTGGCAAGAATTCGTGCGTAGATCTATGCTTGATGATTTCAAGGTAATCTTGATCAATGTCATTTCATCTATTCCTATTAATGCACAATTTTTTAAGTGTTTATTGTATTTATATTACACTGTAGGAAAAAAGCAATAGAAATAGCGTACAAGCTAAGAATATGGAAGCGCGATATCGTGGATCTTCCAAAGGTTATGCACGTATTAGGGAAGATTTGGTGAGATAAAAATACTAACTTATAATATATTACACTCTTAATATATATTCACTTTTAATAATTTGGGGATATGTTTATCATTATCGTAGAAAGAAGAAAAAAGGAAAGCTGGAGAGAGTGCGCCTGTTGTTACCCGTTACGAGTTATTTCAAACTACAAGAAAGACTCGAGATGGAAATTTTCCCGATAACAGATCTCAGCGTATCTCTGAAGAAGCGGTAATTCATCCATTATTTTATCCTTTACATTAAAAACAATTACTTCATTTGAAATGATTTAATAATATTTTTTGTTATTCAGGAGCGCATATCTCAGAGCATGACGCCCGACGACATCCGCACTGTGGGGACTGATGATCTGTTTGCACGGGCAATAGATCGTCAAGAGCATCCTGGACGCTTACGAGCTTTTGGATATGGTGTCACGAAGAAAACATTAGAGATGACAGCCGGTTATATTGCGGCTATGTCTATGGTGGAAAAGCTTTCTGTGCAGGTTACCGACTTGACTAAACAGATGGAGATCATGAATCAAAGACAATTGAGACAAGGGATGTCGTCGAGTGCTGCTAGTTGTGAATATAGTGCCCCGACTATGTTTTCCGCTGATGCTAGAAACGAATTCGACGATCCACTTCAAAATGTCTCTCAGGTATCAGATGTATCTCGTATTTATTTTAATTAAAGACTAGTATAATTTTCTAAACTTATAATATCTTCTTCGAACAGCCAGTGGAATGTTTCCTTTATGTGGAGCATCCTCTTCGATTGGTGGCAACTGGAATGTTGCACGACAGCTCTAGTGGAATCATTCACGGTCGTCCCCAGGCTTCTGGTTGTGTAAGAGTCACACTTATTGTACCTGAAATCAGAGAAGAGAATTCACCAGTGCCAAGACCAGAAGATGATGCCACCACAGTCGGAACAGCGGTCGGACATTTTCTCGAATGGCCGAGGAACTTGGTCTCTCTCACCAAGAAGGTAAAATTCATGATATTAAAGTTTAATATCTTATTTATTCTAAATTATATTAAAAATTGATTGTAGATACTGCCGACTCCACAAAAGGCTCCACAAAGATCAAGTGGTATTGAGAGGGAGAGACCGAGGGAACCCACTATTGGTGTTCGCAGACGACGATTAGGTTATCCAGTGCACGGTGACTTACCCCACGATGTCACTACAATGTCAACGGCGCACTTGATGGTTTCGTCCCCCACCTACGATGCAGTTGTGGTTCCCATTACTTCTTACTTTCACCAGGTTGGTTATGAAGAGACCATCCTACCGGAATATGTGGATGAAGTAATGCACGACAAGTGGTTGAGTGCAACTACCATTAGTCTTTACCTCAGGTATGTGTTAACTAATTCTCAATATTTACTTCATATATAGTTTAATTTTCTTATTAAATATTAATTAGCGTATGTTTGTTTAAGGTATTTGGGTGAGGTATATTTCACCCTAGATATCGGGGCAAGTGCAAAGTATTCATTCGTCTCTCCACAAGTGTGTTGCATGTTTGGTAAGAGGACACCATTAATGAGGGATATTGTTAACCATATGTTGAAATATACTGGGAAAAATCATCTCATTTTCTGGCCGACAAATGTGGGGTGAGTACAATTAATATTTCATAAAATATTTTTTTTATATATAAACAAATGATTATCTTTTAATATTCTTAATATAATATTGTAGTAAACATTGGGTGCTGGTGGCCATAGACATGAATCAACTTAATGTGTATTTTATGGATCCAGCTCAAGGTGGAGTGTATACAAATCGTCCTAATCTCATTACATTTATGGACAGGTAAGTTAGTTTTTAATATTCTCATATTATTATTTATTTTACTTTTAAAAAGTATGCATATGATCTAATCTGAGCTTTATTTTCTAAATATTTTTTATAGTGTAATGAGAATGTTTCGGAGTAGTCTTCCGGGTCAAAGCTCAAAAACCATTAGTAAAGTGTTGTGGAAAAATATTTCGGTAAACTTACTTTATAAATTTTTCAATTCAATTAAAAATAATCATAGGTATATATATAGTACGTGATTATAATTGCTAATCAATATATAGGTTCCGAGGCAGCAAGATGGTGATCATTGTGGACATTTTGTGTGTTGCTACATTGAAGATATAATCTTGACTTCTCAAACGAGTATACCTGATGAAGTAAGTTGATTTATCGATTTATTTAAATTATTATTGATTGTTATAACATATTCGTATTAATTAATTAAATTTTAAATGTAATTTGCAGTTTGTGCATAATCCTCGGATCCCTTTTTACAACAAAGCTAGAATCGACAAATGGAAAATGGATTGGATGGGGTATTTATACAATAGGTTCTTAATGTAATTTTCTTTTTACAAGACATTATTACTATATAACTTATGGAATTAATTTGTGATGATATGATATTATTATGAATTTTTTGGTATAATTAATTATATTTATTTGATGTTATGGATTAATATTTAATGGTATGTGTTGATAGGCGAACATAAGTCAATAAATGGCGAACAAGGATTAAAGCTACATCAAAGATTATGAAGAACCAACCTCAAATCAAGGGTAATCAACAAAGAAAATCAAGTTGGGGTGCATCTACCAATTTTAGAGGTGTATAAAGTGACGAACAACTCCCCGACGAACAACTAATGGGCGAACAGGAATTTATGCCCGAGACCAAGAATGAGCCAACTGTGAAGTCATCAATGACGAACAACTTGGTCAAACCATGATACAACAAATAGCCAAGGAGGTGTGTACAAGTGAACAAAGGACAAAGATCCCAACGCCAAGCTGAACAAAGCCATAAGGCGAGCAACTTCTAAAGTACAACCTCAAGAGGCGAACAACTTTCAATTGGAGAATCAACAAGATCAATCAAGCCGACTTAGGCGAACAACAATGAGTCCGAGATAAGACCAAAGAAGACTTTGTAACTAAGATTCAGCTTAGATAAGATCAAAGGGACACATGTCAAGCATGCAGGCTAGGGAGACCAAGAGTCTTGGACACCTCATGCTTGCTAGTCTCTATAAATAGTTGTTCTCCAGCTTACTTATATAATTTTCGAATTTCAAAGAAAAAAATTCATAAACACTCCCAAACACACACAAATACACCTTAACTCACACGCATACGAAATTATTTCAATTTCGATTTTCATATATCTGAATTCGATAACCTAAACCCCGATTTACCATTTACGGTGGTAATCAATCACACGTTATTGATTGGTGACGTAAAAACGGATTAAAACAGCCACTAATCCTCACGATTAGATTCGTTCACCAACAATTTGGCGCTAGAAGGAGGGTTCGAACCTCCGGTTTAGTGTGATTACTCAAGAACTTCAAGTTGAAAACTTGAAGATTCAAAAGAAATCTCAAGAAATATTTGAAGATACAAATAAAAGTGTTCTTGGTGTTCTTGGTGTTCTTCAATTTATAAATTAAGAAGTAATTTAAATTGAAATGCCTCAATCTAAAGAGACCCAAGGATCACGTTTGTCGAAAAAAGCATCTCAGACCCGAGCCACGTCGGCCGATCACCAGGACCGTGACCCGAGACATGCGAACAGGTCACAACATACGGCCATAACACATAACCTCCCCCCTGAGATGGAGGCTTTGGCGAACAACCCCAATGAGTTGGCCAAAACCATTGCTGCTCTCCAGGCCCTTCAGAGGCAACAAGAGCAGGTTAGGCCAACACAAGCAAGGCCAAGGGACAAGTCCCTGGAAGTTGTTAGACCCAGGACCACTAGGGGCGAACAGCGAGAGGTTGATAGTGCCCAAGTCAGACGGAACAAGGGAAAGGCCAAGGTGGTCGACCAACAAGAAGTACAGGCTGAGTCTGGTCGCGGACGAACAACTATGTCTAGCCATGGGACAACACGTTCCAGTGCCCAAGACAGGCTTAGCCAACCCCAACGGGAAGCTGCTCGCCGGGGAGCAGCAGACGGGCGAGCAACTTTTGAACAGCCTCGCCCGTCAGTCCATGAAAGACTCTCTCAGTCAGCCTTCAGGCGCCTAGGGCCGAATGCGGCGAACAACATTAGGAGGCAAGCCCAGGAAGTGCCCACTCCAAGCGAGGGACTGCGACGAGCAGAAAGGTTAATGCCTTTGCTCGCCGAACAGCCTCCAAGTCAGGGGGCACCTCTTGATGAATTATCAAGCCTAAGGAGGGCTGTAGAAAACATGCAGGGGCAACTAGACCAACAGAGGGGGATGGGAACGACCAGCATGCCATCCTCACCTTTGGCAGCTCATATTTTGAAGGCCCCAATCCAGAAAAAAATTCAATTTCCGGCTAGCATTCAATATGAGGGCATCACCGACCCCCGGGTCCACTTAACGAAGTATACGGACTACATGGTCTCCGTGGGGGCCAGTGACGCCACCCAGTGCCGGAATTTTCCGTTAACATTGGGCGATCGGGTTCACAAGTGGTTTTCATCAATGCCACCGGCATCAATCCACTCGTTCGTCCAATTAAGTCGAGAATTTCTTTCTCACTTTTCAACGGCGGGGTCGTATCTTTCCCAAAAACACCGGCTATCAGATTTGAGGCAAAATGATGATGAAACTGACCGGGCGTTTATGGAAAGATTCGATAAAGTTTTACTAGAAGGAGAACCGGTGAGCGAAGATACAAAGATCGTCGCTGTGATGGCCGGGTTGAAAAAAGGGTCGAAGTTATGGAAGGAGGTACGTCTGAAATGCCCAAAGACTTATGCCGAGTTCAGAAACCAAGCTGGCATTTTCGTTTCCATGCACGAGGCCCTACAAACAAATTTAGGGGAGAACAAAGCTGATCCTAAGGAGAATAACAAAAAGCCCGTCGGGACAAGCTACAGGGTCCCGAAAAACATGAAAGCATTCACTGAAGGATCGGATTTGAAAGAAAAATTGAACCAAGTATTGACAGTATCAGTTGATACTGTGTATGAGAGTGTAAAGGAGAGAGAGTTGCTTTCCCCACCACGTAAAATCCGTCAGGATACTGGCAAACTCAACCCGAACAAGTATTGTGCCTACCATCAAAGTGTGGGGCATTTTACGAGTGAGTGTAGAGATTTGCTTAAGCAACTCTGGCGATTTTATGAGGAGGGAAAGCTCTCCGATTTCGTTAAAAGGCAACCTGGGAAAAGAGCCCGGGAGAACAACTCAGAAGACGAAGAGGATGGTCAATCCCAGAGAAACAACAGACCCGGGCGACAAGTTCCCAATATGCCAGCTCAACCTTTAGAAGATCTGTTCATGATGGAACCCGCAGGTCCCGCGGGAGGGTGTTTTGATGGACAACCACCTGAATCTAACCGGAAGAGGAAAGCGGAGCTACGAGCGATTGGCCAAGTACAAGAGATGGGAGTTAAGCCGTCTATTATGCAAACGGCAGAATTAACTTTCACCGAAAAAGACCTTGAAGGCGTCTTAACTCCGCACAATGATTCGCTCGTAATCTGTGCAAGATTATGGGGACCAGAGTCCATAGACTGTTGGTGGACACCGGAGCCTACACGAACATCTTATTCAAGAAGACCCTCGATAATCTGGGAGATTATTCGGGTTATGTTCGGAATACAACACATAGAATCGTAGGCTTCGGGAATGCTGTGACAACACCGTTGGGAATTGTAACATTAGCTGTACAACTTGTAACGGCCGATGAACCCGAAAGAAATATAACAAGAATGGTAGATTTCTTGGTTGTAGACCAGGAGTCGACCTATAACGGGTTTCTTGGCCGACCTTTTCTTAATGAATTTAAAGCTGCGTGTTCCACTTACCACTATTGTTTGAAATTTCCAACAGCTAGTGGAACAGGCACAATTAAAGGAGACCAACGGAGAGCACGAGAATGCGTTCAACAGCTACGAGCAAAATTTGTACAAATATCCATGATGGAAGCAACAAGTTATCCCATCAACGAACCATCAATACTAAACAATATGGACATAGACGACCACATGGATGCGGACGAACAACACTTGGACGAGCAAGTGTTGGACGAACAACTCGTTACCACCCGCGAGGAACCTCCATCTGACGAACAACAAAGGGGTGGTGACGACCAACCTTCAGTGGAGGACTTGGAGGGCCAAGTACAAACGAACAACAATAGGACGGAACCAAATGATGATCTTGAACCCCGCCTGGGGGCAGAGCCCATGAACATCGAAAATGATTCCAACCCTGAGGAACCCATACTTGATCCCCGTTGGAAGGGACAAAAACGACGAGCGACTCCAGTCGAAGAGCTGGAGGCGTTCAAAGTTAATCCCAACAGCGAAGATCTTGAATTATTCATAGGATCTGAGCTCCCAGAGCCTTACAGATCCCGAATGAAAGAGTTCCTCACCAAGAATCTAGATGTCTTTGCTTGGTCTCATGCAGATATGGTGGGGATAGATCCAAAACATGCTTGCCACAAGCTGAATATAAACCAAGCCAGAAAGCCCGTCCATCAAAAGCGGAGGAAGTACGGCCCAGACAAATACCAAGCTTTAAATGAAGAAGTTAAGAAGTTGCTAGACAACGATCTCATTCGACAGGCACTCTGTCCACAATGGGTAGCAAACCCAGTACTCGTGAGGAAACCAAACGGGACCTGGAGGCTATGCATAGATTTTACGGATCTGAATGCAGCATGCCCGAAGGACAATTTTCCTCTCCCACATATCGACCAATTGGTGGACAGCACTGCAGGTCATGAAATGTTGACATTTATGGATGCTTTCGCCGGGTATCATCAAATTCCTATGCATCCAGATGACCAAGAGAACACGGCGTTTTATACAAACAAAAATTTGCTGTGTTGGAAGAGAATGCCATTTGGCCTCATAAATGCCGGAGCAACATACCAAAGACTGGTGAACAAGATGTTTGATCAACAAATTGGAAACACAGTTGAAGTTTACGTGGACGATATCGTGGTTAAAAGTCCCAGGAAGGAAGACCATCTTCAACATTTGACTCAAGTGTTCGAAATTCTTCGACACTATAACATGAAGTTGAATCCAAAGAAAAGCAGCTTTGGAGTCCACTCAGGGAAATTCTTGGGTCATCTTGTTAGCCAGCGGGGAATTGAGGCCAACCCTTCAAAAGTTAAAGCCATCCTGGATATGCAACCACCACGTTCGGTGAAAGAAGTGCAAAGACTCACCGGGTGCCTAGCAGCATTAAACCGGTTCATATCCAGATCAGGGGACAAGTGCCGTCCATTCTTCGAGGCCGTCAAAAAAGGGAAGTTTGCATGGACTAACAACTGTCAAGCGGCCTTCGATCAACTTAAAGACTACCTGGGAGATGTCAAAATCCTATCAAAACCAATCCCAGGAGAAAAGCTCTTTCTATACTTAGCCGCATCAGAAGTTGCCATCAGTTCTGTTTTGGTGCGGGAGGACGGCAAATTCCATCAACCAATCTATTATGTCAGCCAAGCTTTACACGAAGCAGAGATCAAATATGCCCCAACCGAAAAGCTGGCGTATGCTTTGGTTATGAGCGTGAGGAAGTTACGACCATATTTCTTTGACCATCAAGTCGAAGTTCTAACAACTTTCCCGCTCAGGCAAATTCTCCATCGCCCCGACACTGCAGGTCGTCTCTTAAGATGGTCACTAGAGATTAGCCAATTCGGGGTGACCTATGCTCCTCGAACAGCGATCAAAGGGCAAGCATTAGCCGACTTTATAGTCGAACTAACTTTCCCATCAGATCCGACGAGAGGACTTGATCATCCTTGGCATCTCTATGTGGATGGATCATCAACCAACATAGCCTCGGGGGCAGGAGTAGTATTAATAAGTCCAGACAGACAAATATTCACCTCGACAATCAGATTTGGTTTCATGGCAACCAACAACGAAGCTGAGTATGAAGCTCTTATCGCTGGTCTCCACCTATCCCTTGCAGTTGGTGTCAGACGTTTGCAAATATTTGGCGACTCACAATTGATCGTAAACCAAGTCCGAGGTGAATACGAAGCAAAAGATGATCACATGATCGAATATCAACGGATTGTTGCTCACCTGATGTCCATGTTGCAGCAAGTTTTCATACAGCAAATCCCAAGGACGAGCAATACTCAAGCAGACGCGCTTGCCCGACTAGCAACGAGTGAAGGCCCCGTAGAGTTGGCAGATATTATAGTTACAAAGATGAAAGATCCATCAACAGTAAGCTATAATGTCAATCAACTCGACGATCAAACCAGTGAAGAAGAAGACTGGAGAGCAAGTATAGTCAAATACTTGAAAAGTGGGGAAAAACCAAACAATCCTTTTGAAACTGCCAAGCTAATAAAGCGAGCCGCCAGATATACTCTGGTGGGCGAGCAACTCTTCAAAAGGGGAATATCAATCCCACTTCTCAAGTGTTTGCCTAGGGGGCAAGGGCAAGCAATACTCGAAGAGATACATGCTGGAGTATGTGGAAATCATACTGGGGGGCAAGCTTTGGCATACAAGACAATCAGACAAGGCTATTATTGGCCGACTTTACGTCAAGACGCAATCAAAAAAGCCAAGACTTGCCATCAATGTCAGATTTTTGCCCCAGGCATCCATACCCCAGCTCGAGAACTTGTGTCAGTACACAGCCCATGGCCTTTTGCAAGATGGGGGATGGACATCATTGGTCCTTTCCCAGCTGGAGTTGGAAATGTTCGATTCGCCGTCGTGGCAGTCGATTATTACACAAAATGGGCGGAAGCAGAGGCCATGGTGAATATCACACAACAGAAGATGATCAACTTTATTTGGAAGAACATTGTCTGTCGTTTTGGAGTTCCACAAGCAATTGTGACAGACAATGGTCCACAATTTGATGGACAAGAATTGAGAGAATTCTGTACGAAATGGGGGATCAAGAAACATTACTCCACACCTTATCACCCCCAGTCGAATGGACAAGTTGAAGCTGTGAATAAAATCATAAAGCATACATTAAAAGTGCGACTGGCGGAGAGTAAAAGCAGTTGGTCTACAGAACTTTCGGAAGTCTTATGGGCATACAGAGTTTCTCCCAGGTCTAGCACCGGAGAAACACCCTTTGCAATGGCTTTCGGGACAGAGGCTGTAATACCAATTGAGTTAAAGGCTACTACATTTAGGACGACCAACTTTGATGAACAGGCGAACAACTCTGCTCTAAATGCTGAATTGGATTTGCTCGAAGAAAAAAGGTTGAATGCCGAGCTAAAAAATGCCACATACAAGCAGCGAGCAGAACGTTACTATAATTCCCATGTAAAAGTTAGGGAATTCAGAGTTGGAGATTTGGTTCTAAGAAAGTTGCTCGCCCAATCTCCAGGTGTATTGGGACCAACTTGGGAGGGCCCGTATCGTATAACAGAAAAATACATCAATGGCGTATACGATATTGAGGACATGGAAGGCAAGCCGGCCCAATACTCCTGGAATGCTGTACATCTAAAGAAGTACTATCAATAAAGTTGGGCGAACAAATGTCTTGGGGGGCAAGGGATGCGTATGAGCTGAAGGAAGGCTAAGAAGGTTAAAAACTTGCCTAATTTTTTAAATTTTCTTAAGTATAGATTCAAAAGTTGCTCGGCACATTGTATAGTCTGGTGCTAGTGCTTTTGATTTTATAGATAGAGTTGCTCGGCAAAATATTATAAGCGAGCAAGTTTTAGTTTGTGTTTAAAGCTGTTCGTCAGATTGTATATGATAGTGATGGACAGTCTTGCAACACTTGTAATTATTTTGCAATGTAAATATAATAGTTGTTCGTCAAAAAAGGAAAAGTCCAAAAGCTCGAGGTACAAGTCCATTCAAAGGTTGTTCGTTTTACAAATGAACAGAACCTAAGGACCAAAGCCACTTAAAGGTTGTTCGTTTCTTAAAATGAACAGAACCTAAGGCTGAACCCTGATTCCACTAAAGGCAAGTTCAATTCGAACAAAAGCCCAACATTATATGTTATAATTGTAAAGGCATTGACAGAAATGTAAAGGCAATTAACATATATAAGAAAATGAGCGAACATGAGAAAGACGTTCCATTAATCAAAGGCATTAAGCCTAAAAAATAGTACAAGCTGGAAGCAGCCATTACAAGTACTACAAAAAGGAGCGAACAACTATTACAAAGAAAACAGGAAAAAAGCTAAGTCCTAAAACTACTGCTGTTCGGCGGGAGGAGGATCTTGAGGTTGCTCGGCAGAGGGGTCGACAATCATGTCCCGAGCAAGGTCTTCAGCCGCCTTATCCTCCGCTTCTTTAGCGATTTGCTCGTCCGCGACAGCCGGTTCATCTTCTTGTTCGCCATCATCAACAATTGATGGAGGATGAGTGATGGTGATGCTGGGGTCGAGTTTATCCAGTTTAACCCCCAGCACAGCCAAATCCGCCAATTGGATTTTGACGTTGTTCGGCGGAGGATAGTTCTCAAGGAACTCATTTAAATCCTTGGCCATCTCCTCCACCATCTCCTTGTAGTCATAGGCATCAGCCGTACGGATGCTGTCCGCGTAGGCACAAATATATCCAAGGTTGGAGATGGGGCCGGTACGAATTTGAACCTCCTCTTCAAGTTGCTCACGGGTGAAGAGGTTGGCTTCTGCTTCCCGGAGACGAGCATTCTCCGCCTCAAGCTCAGCAATTCTTTGTTCGGCCGAAGTCAATCTCTTCTCTCCCTCGCCGAGCAAATTCTCCTTATCTTTCAGCTCTTTGGACATGGCCTGAATCTCTTCAAGGCGCTTGTGCTCAGCATCAATGTAAACATTGATCTGGTTGTTAAGGCGAGCAATCTTGGCCTCGTATTGGCTCACCAGGCCATCTTTTTCTTCAGAAAGTTGCCGAGCAGTATTCGCATATTGGCGGGCAGACTTTTCTTGCTCGGCAACTTGGGTGATTGCCCTCTGAGCAGTAACAAGGCCGTTGGCGACGAGCATCATCGAAAGATGGAGATTGTCCATCTGCCCCTGCTGAAGGATGGCCTTGTCCAGAGGACGCGTCCAGGCCCGGGCGACCAACTCCGTCGCCTTGCGAACATGTTCGCCAGGAATCTCCCTTATGTTTACGGGAGTCTTCGAGCAAGCGTACTGATGTACGACACTTGCTCGGCCGGGATAATCATCGGCACGGTATCTGCAAACAAAAAAGCAATTGATACTTAGAAAAATAAAAAAATGGATGAAAGTTGTTCGGCAAGAGAGGATAGATACTTACTCGGCAAACTTCCGATCATCCCATCCTAGGAATGTAAGATCTTCTGGGCCACGGGGTGAGCCTACATCTTTGCTCGCTTTCCCCGACTTTTCCGTGGGCTCCCCAGAAGAACGCCTTATAGCATCCTCTTCATGGCGAGCATGGCTTTCGCCCACCTTTTCTTTCCCCTTGCCGGGGACATCTCCGGCCAGTGGGGTCCCATCTGCCTTCTTAAGGCGCTTACCACCACGAGGTGGGGAGACGGGAGGAGACCGAATTTGAACTGGGGGGGCAGCCGGTCGTGGAACTTTAGCCCCCTCAGGCCTGTTCGACATGGCGAGCACAGCTTGTGGAGGGTTCCCTCTCCTTTTCTTCCCTCTTGGTGGCCCCATTTCAAGGACCTTCTGCTCAAGAAGAGCGTAGCTTGGGGGAACGGCGACTGTTACTTGCTCGGCTAAAAAAAAAAAAAAAAAGTTAAAATTAGACGAGCAAGTTAAACATGTAAACGACGAACAAGACTTGAGCAGGGAGTTAGGAATTTCCATACCAGGGGGCACCTCAGCTTGAGCCTCCAAATGATGTGGATAAGTCAAAAGGCGAGCAGCTTTTTGACACCTTGATCGGCAGAGATAGTCAATAGTCCTATCTGCTCGGTTGCGCAGGCCGACCAAGCACGAGGTAAACAGGAATTCGGAGCTCAACTCCTCTTCTTCCGAATCCCACTTGGGTAGACGAGGGCCTGCGAGCAAACAAGAAAAGTTAAATTAGAACAACTGTCCAAAGACGAGCAAGAATTGAACTTACGTTTCAGTTTTCCATAGGCAGCTGGAGAATTTATTCGTCCAGGGCCGCCGTGTGGACCAGAAGATGCTCGCCAATCACCCCCAATCCAGAAGAAGTGCTGCTTCCAGTCACGAATCTTGTTCGGCACCTCTTCCACCATTTTCAACCCAGTCCTGGCCTTGAGGTAGTGATAGCCTTCTTCTCCTCGGGGGCAATTTGTGATTGTCATCAGGTAGTTGATCTCTTCCGCAGTGATCCGATCAACGTACCCCTCCAAGGCGAACAAGCACATGGAGCCTAAAAGGTTCATCCACCCAATTGGAGTAATCTGGGTGATGGCCAAGTTGGTCGCCTCCAAGAATCGACCAACAATGGGTGGAAGAGGCAACTTTAGCCCGGCAATTAGAGTGTGAATGTTGATCGCCGTGCACCCTGGAGGTGGGCGATCAGCTCTTTCCTTCCTCTGAGGAGCCCACATGTGAATATCAAATGGGATCTTATATTCCTCTCGGATGGAGTCCAGTTCATCTTCGCGAACAACACTCTTTATCTTGCTCGCCTGGAATCCAGTTTTCACCTTATCCATTATTTGTCTCTGAGGACGGGGAAAGCTGTTCGCATATCTTTCAGCATATGCTCGCCATTCGAATAGACGTGCAACCCCAGCCGGGATCTCACTTTCCCGCATCTTTGGGGATGGAAAATTGATACCCTCCAAAAACTCGCGAGTAAGTTCGTTGGATTCTGGATCTTCAGATTCGGCGGAAGACGAAGAGCTTTCGTCCCGATTGTTGTTCGCCACAACTGTTAGTTCTCTCCCAGATGGACCCACACCGGTGTCCTCCACTGAGCGAACAACTGAATCCACGTGAAGATCCGACGCCGAAGAAATCTCGAAAGGAGGTTGATCTACAGGGATCGCGGTTGGAAAAAGTGGGTCTAAGGTCTCCTCAGTTTTATTGCTCGAGTGCGAAGACATAGGAGGGAGAGAAAAAATCTAGGCGGTGGCGGATAGTGTTGCAAACGGCAGCGTTTTCCCGGAGAAGACGGTGGCGTTTGGGTCCACACGGCGGTAGAAAGAATCTTCGAAGAAAAAAGATAGAGAAGAAGAAAAATAACTACCTGGGAGTGGAAATTTGAAGCCAAACGTTGAAGAACAGATGCCGGAGAAGCTTGGAATCGCCGGAGAAAGTGGAAGTCGCCGGAGCACTGTAGTAGGAGAGGAAAAAGTGGGAAAAATTTTAGTTTTCTCACTACTTATACCCCAAGTAAAAACGGGGTCTCACACATAATTTCTCGAAAGCCCTGGGGCCAAATTGAGAGAAAACGGGGTAATTTCCGTATAAGTTCAAAAATTCAGGGACCTATATGTAATTGTAGAGGCGCGTGGCCTCGGGATTGCTCGCGCGTGGGCGGCGCACAGCCATGCCGCCCACGTCATCTTCGTACAACTCCCAGACCTTGGGAAGACGAAACGACAGACCATATGTTGCTCGCCCAAGCCAATGATGTTCGCCCCAACCCTCGTCATTTTGATATCCTAACTATAGTTGCTCGCCACAAAGTTGCTCG
This sequence comes from Ballota nigra, assembly GCA_947034835.1. Classification (NCBI taxonomy): domain Eukaryota; kingdom Viridiplantae; phylum Streptophyta; class Magnoliopsida; order Lamiales; family Lamiaceae; genus Ballota; species Ballota nigra. The sequence continues at coordinate 75,449,111 of OX344722.1, forward strand.
TCTGGGGCAACATATAGCCAGGATAGGGGGCAATTGTTGATAGGCGAACATAAGTCAATAAATGGCGAACAAGGATTAAAGCTACATCAAAGATTATGAAGAACCAACCTCAAATCAAGGGTAATCAACAAAGTAAATCAAGTTGGGGTGCATCTACCAATTTTAGAGGTGTATAAAGTGACGAACAACTCCCCGACGAACAACTAATGGGCGAACAGGAATTTATGCCCGAGACCAAGAATGAGCCAACTGTGAAGTCATCAATGACGAACAACTTGGTCAAACCATGATACAACAAATAGCCAAGGAGGTGTGTACAAGTGAACAAAGGACAAAGATCCCAACGCCAAGCTGAACAAAGCCATAAGGCGAGCAACTTCTAAAGTACAACCTCAAGAGGCGAACAACTTTCAATTGGAGAATCAACAAGATCAATCAAGCCGACTTAGGCGAACAACAATGAGTCCGAGATAAGACCAAAGAAGACTTTGTAACTAAGATTCAGCTTAGATAAGATCAAAGGGACACATGTCAAGCATGCAGGCTAGGGAGACCAAGAGTCTTGGACACCTCATGCTTGCTAGTCTCTATAAATAGTTGTTCTCCAGCTTACTTATATAATTTTCGAATTTCAAAGAAAAAAATTCATAAACACTCCCAAACACACACAAATACACCTTAACTCACACGCATACGAAATTATTTCAATTTCGATTTTCATATATCTGAATTCGATAACCTAAACCCCGATTTACCATTTACGGTGGTAATCAATCACACGTTATTGATTGGTGACGTAAAAACGGATTAAAATAGCCACTAATCCTCACGATTAGATTCGTTCACCAACAGTATGGATAAATATATTTATTTGTATATAAACAGGTTTATTAAAATAAAATAGAAAATATAAAAAAAAAATATAAATCAAAGAAAGCGGTTAAGAACCGCTTTCCTAGTGAATTAAATTAAAAAAAAAAAAAACGTTTTGTCACTTAGATAGCGGTTAAGAACCGCTTTCTAAGTTAGGCACTTGGATAGCGGTTCAAAACCGCTTTCTAAGTTAGGCACTTGGATAGCGGTTCAAAACCGCTTTCTAAGTAAGGATCTTGGATAGCGGTTCGAAACCGCTTTCCTAGAACACAGCGGTTTATAACCGCTATCTAAGAGGTTATTTTGCACAGCGGTTTCCGAACCGCTTTCTTAGCTTAGATAGCTGATTCTTAGAAAGCGGTTAGAACTGCTTTCTAAGCTAAAAAGTAACCGCTATCTAAGTCATTTTTTGTACTAGTGTTTTAATCCTAAGTTCTTTTTTGTGCCAACTTTTGTAAAAAATTTGTCATTTCCGTTAATTTTTTGAACCAAAACTGCAATTTCTTTGACTAAAACTGATAATTCATACATTATTTTTAAACCAAAAATGCACTTTTTTTAGGAAAAAGAATGTCGAATAAAACTCCGAGATTAAAAATGTCGAAAAAATGATCAATTTTGCCGACCACCTATTTTCATGGGATAAAAAATGCAATTTAACCTATAATAGAATAGATGTGTGGTAATGGTGTGGCCATCTTCTTTTCCTAAAGAAGGTCGACAGATAGAAAATAGGTGGGCCAGCTCATTGATCATATTTCTTTTTTTAATGTATAAAACTTTTTTTTTCTTGGCGAACTGTAGTGTGTAAAACCCGTCTACATGCTTTTGTCGTATTAGACTATGTTCATTAAAGACCCAAGTCAACTACAACCCACTAAAAGCCAAAAAATTTGAATAAAAAAAATAAGAAAAAAAAGGGAAGAAGCCGACCTCCTCCATGTACCAACCGTGAAGTTGAGATAGGTTGTGCCATGTGTATTGACACATGGCACTATCTCATTGGCTCTTGTAATTTTGTTGAGATAGTATTAAGATTTTCGATTTTATACATTGTCTGTAAAAAAAAAATATATATGTATATACCAAAATTCGTAAGTTTTTTTCTCTATAAATAAACACTCATATTGATATACTTTGTATCAAGATATCAAATTCTCTATTTTACTCCTAATTTCTATAATCTCTCTTTTAAATTTATTTTATTTCTCCTAAATTCTCCTCATTTCTATCATGGATCCAAATAATCCAAATTATTTTTCAAACTCCCAACACTATTCGAGCACACAAAATTTTCCAAATTTTCAGCATTTTCTTAACCCTGAAGATTATCCAAATTCTCAATTTTTTCAAAATTCTCAACTTTCTCCCAATCTCAACCAAGAATCTATCTCAGAACAAGTTCAACCATCGCAAAATATCTCTCGCAACTTGTTCCGGGATAGTCACGAAAAGGCTGCAAAAACTAATTGGTCGGTGAAAGAAGATGTAGCTCTCATAATGTTTTATTTTACGCAACTATTTGTATTTTAACTTATTTATTTATTATTTGTATTTCAATTTTTGTAATTTTAATTTTGTTATTGAGATTGTAGTTTATTTTAAGTGTATGATATTTATTTTTTAAAAATCTGGTGCATTGAATAATATAATTTAAACCCACATTTTTATAATATAATAAAAATAATTATTATAGTGTTTATTATAATTGTTAAATAATAAAACTAATAATTAATTTAGGTTGGGTTGGGTTATTAATGAAGAATGAAAAAGTTGAGGTTGGGTTGAATAGTAAATTGAGCATGTGGAGGAGAGATAAATGAATTATTTATTCAGATTTCGTAAAATAATAATAATATACCATCCTTATCTTTACATGTTGGCAGGTAAACCAACAATATATTTGCATCCATTTTTTAAGAAAGAAAACAATATAAAACGCATGGCGTTATTATATGCTTCATTTTATTTATTTATTTATTTAAATTATTTATATATTAACAATTTTATTAATTTTATGATGTAATTTTGAAGTTCAAAATTTATGATTTTTTGCAAGAGAGTTGATGTGGCGCCGAGTGTGCTAATTATATTTGATATTTTTTTTATTTTTACAATTTTATTACATATCATATATATTTAATTTTAATAAACATATGAAAGTTGTTGTAATTGCCAAAATTCCCAATTTTGCCCATCATGTACCACTTTATAAGAAAAAACAACGGTGTTTCACTTTTATCGGACGATTTGGGATCAAATTTGGATTTCGTTGGAGAAATTGGGACTAAATCTGATAAAAAATTCATTTTGGGACAAATTTTATTTTATCAAAAAGTTATGGGATAATTTGTTGTTGTGACCATTTTCAGACGAGGTCGGCACCGACTACCCCCGATAGAGGCAATTGAAAAAGGCTCCGACTCCAGCTCAAGGATCGTTTAGAACGACCCCCCGACCTCTTTATCTACCGGCCTCCCGACGATCAATTCTGATGGCCACGACCTCGAGAACTAGACCGACCACGTCCGAGCACCACGGCCTCCGACCCCCTCGTGAGGCAGGAGGTCGGAGGCGAGACAACCACGATCAGGTCGGAAAGCTTGGCTATCGAGCCTGGAGATGATACTCCTGATGACCGAACTCCAAACGGCTGACCGATCACCAAGATCGACAATGCGCCGACCTCCGACCTAAATAAAATATTCTTCCGTTAGAAGACCCCTTGAGCACGTGATAAAATCCAACAGAATCATCACAAAAATGGCAAGGAGCTGCCTCCGTACAACGCGACAGAGAGAATATTCCCACCAAATGAAGAAATAACTCAGAGAATCATCCTTTTGGGACACGTGGCGACGTCTCAGTGGTCGGGCCCCTGAGCACGGGTACAAACGGACACCCGCGCGCATCCAGGGCCTGCAACCATTTAATGCGGTTGTCCCCTGTAGAGGTCAGAAATGACCTAAATACCCCTGTATATGAAACCTATAAAAAGATCCACTCATGTACAAAAAGAACAACTATTTTCTTTTGTTAATCGTTTTAGATTCACAAGAAAACTTGTAACCAGGTTATCGGAATATGATAACATAATAAGAACGAAATTGAAATCAACAAGAACACCAGAGTTACGTGGTTCGGAGATGAATACTCATACGTCCACGGGATCGGAGAGGATAGCTTTTCACTAAGTAAGAAATGGAAGTTACAATTCGCTCAATATCACAGTGTTTTCACTCAACAATGATGATTCTCTCTAGATTGTTTTTCTCAGCTGAGAAAACCCCTTTTTTATAGATACAGAGATTGAGATGAACCCTAGAATCTATTCAGTTGTAACAAACTCGAATGTAAGGTAGTTATCCAGCTGGCTAATGACTTCAATAACCGCTTTAGTTGATTCAGTTAGAACCGCCATCTCGCTAGCTTCAATTTGGTGTAATCCGCGTATAACGAACTTTGGATCAGATGACTTGTCCTCCTCTGGTTCGGGTCACTTACACCAAACTAGTCTGGTCCAGACTTCTCTGATAGGACTCCTCTGGTAGATCTCCCCTGATACCTCATCTGTCATACTACTCTGGTCAGACTCCTCTGGTCAGCCTCATCTGGTCCAACTCCTCTGATACCCCAAATTGACTAACTCCAACGGCTAACACTTTTAACAACATAACTTTCTATTGAATCAAGCACAACGGACATGATACTTTACATATGACACTTCACATCTTTAATACAAAAATCTCTATAAGCATTCAAGTCCAGGGAGTAAAAATCTCTGGCAATTCTTGGCGTCACTACAAAAAAAACACTGTTTTGCGACGGAATTAGCGACGGAAAATCCGTCGCAAACAGTGTTTTGCGACGGTATCTGCGACGGACACGTATCCGTCCCTAAAACAGCCGTAGCTAATTTTTGCGACGGATTTCGCCTTCCGTCGCAAATTAACGACGGACAAATCCGTCGCAAAATCGGTGGGTCAGACCCGGCCGGGTCACACAGAATTTGCGACGGACAGTATTCCGTCGCAAATATTTCGGGTCAGACCCGTTCGGGTCAAAAACATTTGCGACGGCCACATTCCGTCGCAAATGTTTATATATATTTTTTTAATTTTTTTCTGTTATAATTTGCGACGGGTTATTTTCCGTCGCAAAATTCAATATTTGCGACGGAATTTGGCCGTCGCAAATTACCGAGCCTATACAAAAAAAAAGTGGCTCGCGTGGTTCGAGCCCGGGCACCCGAGGCGGCCGGGGCAGGCGCGGACCACTGGGCCAACCGGCCCATCTCTTTTTATATGCGGCCCACCTTCTATATTAGTCTTATTAGGCCTTGAAAAATTAATCCATTTTTTGCGTCCAAGGGGAATCGAACACGGGACCTCTTGTGCAAGAGGAGGGGGCGCGCGCCACTAGGGCACAAGCTACTTTCGTTTATTTTTATGCAATTAATTGTATATGTATTCAAATTTAGTCATTTTTTTTATAATTCACCAAATTAATTTCTTTTCGTATCTAAGTTGTTTATTAAAATATTTTGCCCAACTATTTTTTTTATTTTGTAAAATTATTTATTTCGACTCCCGCTTAAATTTATAATTCGTTCATTTGTACGCAATTAATTGTATATGTATTCAAATTGACTCATTTTTTTTCTACAATTCACCAAATTAATTCATTTTCGTTTCTAACTTGTTTTTATAAATATTGGGGCCATTTAATTTTTATTATTTCTATAAAACTATTTATTTCGACTCCCGCTTAAATTTATAATTCGTTCATTTGTACGCAATTAATTGTATATGTATCCAAATTGACTCATTTTTTTTTCTACAATTCACCAAATTAATTCATTTTCGTTTCTAACTTGTTTTTATAAATATTGGGGCCATTTAATTTTTATTATTTCTGTAAAACTAATTATTTCGACTCCCGCTTAAATTTATAATTCGTTCATTTGTACGCAATTAATTGTATATGTATCCAAATTGACTCTTTTTTTTTTCTACAATTCACCAAATTAATTCATTTTCGTTTCTAACTTGTTTTTATAAATATTGGAGCCATTTAATTTTTATTATTTCTGTAAAACTATTCATTTCGACTACCGCTTAAATTTATAATTCGTTCATTTGTACGCAATTAATTGTATATGTATCCAAATTGACTCATTTTTTTTCTACAATTCACCAAATTAATTTATTTTCGTTTCTAACTTGTTTTTATAAATATTGGGGCCATTTAATTTTTATTATTTCTGTAAAACTATTTATTTCGACTCCCGCTTAAATTTATAATTCGTTCATTTGTACGCAATTAATTGTATATGTATCCAAATTGACTCATTTTTTTTCTACAATTCACCAAATTAATTCATTTTCGTTTCTAACTTGTTTTTATAAATATTGGGGCCATTTAATTTTTATTATTTCTGTAAAACTATTTATTTCGACTCCCGCTTAAATTTATAATTCGTTCATTTGCTTAAATTTTTTTTCATAATTCACCAAATTTATTCATTTTCGTTTTTCACTTGTTTTTATAAATGTTGTGTCCATTAAATAAAAGTAAATTCAAACTAATAAATTCACAAAATTATAAATTAAAGTAACAATTCAAAAATTAAATTAAATAACAATTCAAACTAAAAAAAAATTGTACTTCATAGTTATTAAAAATCAAATTTTTTTAACAATCGGAATTAAATCCGTCTTCCTCTTCATCCTCGCCCTGGTTAACAATCGGCGACATCGATGGCTGGGTCGGCGGGATCGGCGGCATCGATGGCTGGGTCGGCGGGATCGGCGGCATCGGTGGCGCAGGCATTTGCGCTCGTGGCATTGAATCAGAGGCGAATATCTGCCACCACGCCTGCATGGCGGCTGTATACTCCTGCACCTCGACCCGATACTGCACCATCTCGGCTGTATACCGGTCGTGCGCCTCTCGCTGCTGCCTCTCATACTCTTCCTTCTCTCGCTGCTGCCTCTGCATGTTCTTCATCTGCTCCACCACCGTGGCAAGCTGCCTCTCGACCTCACTGGGATGAGAGTCGATGGAAGACTGAGAGGAGGATGAGCCTGAGCCACGAGGTCGGAAAAAGTTCTTTCCGAAGCTGCCCAATCCAGCGAACCACCCCTTTTTAGCCTTGACGTTCTTGAAGTACAATTCATTTTGAACGTCAACAGAAGGCTGTGTGGGGGGCATCGACCCCGACCCCTCTGCCGTTTCCTCAGGCTGAGGCTGGGAGGCAAGTTCCTCGAGCATCTTTCTCTGCAAATTAATTATACAAAAAATTAAATAAATTGAACACAAAATATAAAATAATACTTTTAATTTTAAAAATTAAAATAATACTATTAATATTGAAATAATACTTACGTGGATCTCGGTAGTACGGCCGTAGGTAGACTTCCCAGTCTCCTCGACGAGTGGGTGGGCGAGCTGCAATCTCTCAAAATGAGAGGGCTCGCGTCCTTGCTCCGTCGCCTAATTATAAAAAAAGATAGTAAAAATTAATACCACTCATAAAAAATTAGGAAAAAAATAATATAAATTCAAAAACTACAAAATTAAAGACAAAACTTACAAATCTCAACCCGTGCTCATAAATAGACCGAGAACCGGCCCGATGTCTCGCCATCCCTTCTCCATCAGGGTCACTACGCCGATTCGCCTTGTTTTTCGCCGACTTCTCTTGGAATTCAGGGGAATCCCAGTAGCGGAGGAATTGGTCCCAAATCGGCCGGTTTTCACTGTCAGTCCCCAGGTCGGTCGCCTCTCCCTTCTTGTACCACTTCTCCCTCATTCTAAAAAGGAGGTCTTTGTACCTTTCCGCCGCATATTTTTCAAAATTCTTCCACATCTGGTCATCGTGCTCCGGTGCCCAGACACATTCTTTCTGCAATTACAATTTAAATGTAAATATGTGTTTATATATTTGATATTAATAAACGGTGAATTAATAAATTAAATTAATACCTTAAATTCCTCGAAGTATGTCCTTTTCTTTGCATCAGACACTAGCCTCCAGGTGTAAGCGGTGGGCTCGAATCCACATCCAAGGATGGACCGGGAAACCTGATTAGTAGCCTCATGACCAGGAATCCAACTGTAAAATTAAAACTTCAAAGTTAGTAAAATAGTTAGGTTTTAATTAATAAAAAAATTAGTATAAAATATTAAAACTTACGTTGAACCATGTGGCTGAACATTCATCCGTGGTTCAACAACCGGATGCTGTCTGGAGGAGGATGAGCCCTCAGCAGTCTGCTGTGATGAGGAGGAGCCCGCACCAGGCTGTGTAGAGGTCTCTGATTGAGACCTCGGTCTGAAAATAGGTGGAACCACGGGTCTCAGTGAGGCCCGTCGTCTCCTCCCTCCTCGCTCTCCTCGACGAGCCTCCTCATCCCTCGGAGGCTCCTGACTGCCACTGCCACTGCCTTGTCCGCTCATCTATAACAAAATTCGAAAAAAAATCAATTTGGCTCTACAATTCAACTATTTCTAAATATGCTTTTAAATTAAATTAAAATTCGATCAACTAATCTAATTCAACTAAAATCAATTCTAAACTTAACAAATTCAACTATTTCTAAACATGCTTTAAAATTAACTATTATAATTCAAACAATTCAACTAAAATCAATTCTAAACTTAACAAATTCAACTATTTCTAAACATGCTTTAAAATTAACCGTTATAATTCAACTAATTAATTCAACTAAAATCAATTCATTTCTAATATAATTCAAACAATTCAACTAATTCAATTCTAAACTTAACAAAAATTAATTATGCTTTAAAATTAAATTAAAATTCAATCAACTAATTAAATTCGATCAACTAATTCAACTAAAATCAATTCATTTATATATAATATAATTCAAACAATTCAACTAATTCAATTATAAACTTAACAAAAATTAAACATGCTTTAAAATTAAATTAAAATTCGATCTACTAATTAAATTATAATTCAACTAATTCAACTAAAATCAATTCATTTCTAATATAATTCAAACAATTCAACTAATTCAATTCTAAACTTAACAAAAATTAAACATGCTTTAAATTAAAATTCGATCAACTTAAATTATAATTCAACTAATTCAACTAAAATCAATTCATTTCTAATATAATTCAAACAATTCAACTAATTCAATTCTAAACTTAACAAAAATTAAACATGCTTTAAATTAAAATTCGATCAACTAATTAAATTATAATTCAACTAAAATCAATTTATTTTTAATATAATTCAAACAATTCAACTAATTCAATTTAATACCACTTAAAAAAAATTAAACATGCTTTAAATTAAAATTCGATCAACTAAATCAACTAAAATCAATTCATTACTAATATAATTCAAATAATTCAACTAAAATCAATTCTCTAAACATGCTTTAAAATTAAATTTTAAACGGTAAAAATGAAGAAAACTTACGGTTTATTTGTAGAAGATGACGAAACGAGAACTCGGTGGGGACGGATTGGCTCTACAGCGACGGCACCCGACTTCTCCTTCCTTTTCCTCTCTTTTTCCTCTTCTTTTCTCTCTTTCTCCGCCTGTAAAGCGGCGGTTCTGTATAAATAAGTGGAAAAAAATTTGCGACGGACGCCTGTCCGTCGCAAATTTTGCCCGTCAAACGCAAAACGACGCCGTTTTTCACTGATTTGGGACGGCTTTTCCGTCGCAAATAAGTCAACGCAATGTTTCCCAATAAGACGCGTAAAACGGTTCGGATTTCCGTCGCAAATCAGTCAATGGGCCGTTTCACGAAAGGTCGCGAATACAAATGTAAGCTTTGCGACGGCTTTTGTCCGTCGCAAATACAAAGTTTAAAATTGCGACGGCCTGTTCCGTCGCAAATCAGTCAAACGGGTCGCTTCCCGAACGGTCACCTTTAAACGGGTATGTTTTGCGACGGAATTGCCCGTCGCAAAATCAAAATTGAAATTTGCGACGACCTTTCCGTCGCAAATGTAGCCGGTTCAAGACGAAGGCGGTGGGCCCTAGTGTTTGCAACGGCTTTTCCGTCGCAAATTACTATCATTTGCGACGGACTTTCTAAGTCGTCGCAAATTGTCGTTTTTTCCGACGGCTTACAAAATTCCGTCGCAAATTCACTGAATTTGCGACCGAAATTCTGACCGTCGCAAAAAACCCGTCGCTAATCTCCTTCTTTTTTGTAGTGTGTCTTTGCATTCATATCTTCATCTTCATTATTACCAATCATTACTTGCATTAATAGAGTCCTCAATCTCCCCATTTCTTTGATGTTTTTATCTAAGTCCATTTAATAGTCATTAAATCCCAGCATATTTTTAGATAAACAACATTTGAAATTTAAACTCATAAATGGAAAATAGTTTATATTTTCTCCAACAATGGATTCTTGCATTAAATGTTAAAATTCAAATAATTATATTTTTAAAATTTTAATGAATCATTTAATTGTTAAAATAAATCATAGAATTTCATTTTTTAAAAATTCAAAAATAAGGATTTATTGAACAGGAAATCATCAAATATAGTTAGACAATAAGAATATGTTAACTAAACAATAAAATTCCATGTAATTAGAATTTTTTAAAATTTAATAGAATAAATTGACACTATCACAATAAAGTTCTAATATATTTTTATAGGCTCAAATTATATACAGTAGGTATTAAAATTTTAGAAAAGCTAATAACTTGGTTTAATAGTTAAACATCATACATTACTTATAATGTGCAAGATTCAAATCCTTGTAGATGTATTTTTATTTTTAAATTATTCTACTTACTGTTAAACATCATATAGGTGATACGTACGATATTATAAATAGTATGTATGGCTTTCACTATCAAGCCAAATAATATTCAAATCACTTAACATTTGACATATAGATAAAAGTAATCCTAAAATGACACATTTGACATATAGATAAAAGTAATCCTAAAATGACACATAGATAAAATTAACTATATGATGACACTTAAACAATCTCAACTTCCTATTAGGGTTAACCGTTGGGGCAAGATTATATTTATTAAGCTAACGGGCTTGTTCAACTTAGTTCAACCGCCAAAAGTAATAGATGACAAGATTGCAGGTCGTTGCAACATCCTATAGTTACCATATTTGGTATACAAATATTCTAGTAAACTATATTGTGGGGCCCAGCATGTCAATAAACGAGGATCATGATCACGTACTGTACAAGACCTTTTGTACATGATCTTAACCCTTGAATCACACACGAACACCCATACGTACAGGTGTGTGTAATCCAAAGATCGGGATCTAAACAGAGCTCTCGTGTACAGAAGAGGGTTTCGACCCACATTCACAATGTGCCTTTCTTCAATTAATTGCGCTAATAACTGTGATATGCCCACGGAAAATTAAATTGTAATCGTATTCCAGTGCTTCCCTATATCTTCTCATAAAATAAAATCGTACTCTCTCCATCCTATAAAAATAATTTATTTTCATTTTTACAGTTTCTTGCATGTCAAACAAATTGCGGATAACCTAAAGTTGCATTTGTATGGAGGCATTAAAATATAAGGGATTTAAAAATGAATTGATTTGAAAATCCATGTATTTCAAATGACACGGTTTTACTAGGTATTTCAGATTCCTCCAATTCGAACTAGAATTAAAACTAGAAATTTGAAATTCATCTATTTAAATATTTTAGCCAAACAAGTGGTCTGGAACTTAGGTTGTGGATTTAAAATTTATAGCCCAAATCTCTCCATCCAAACACAACTTAAGTGTTTTTCTTTTTTTTAATATTGTGAATCTCTATTGAATAGGGGGCATTTTAATTAAATTACACACTTGTAATAAGAAAAGAAATGTGAAACATCTTTGTGATGAGACTGGGACAGTGGCAATCTACTCATCTTTAATTTCATTAATTACACTATTGAAACCAAAAAATAAGTTAGTTTTAAAATGTACCCTTTTTTTTTTACTTTTTAAGTTCTATAATTTTTTCGACACTTTTGGATTTTAAGAAAATATAGTTTTGATCCTAAGTAAATTTGTAAATTTCTTTTATCTGTGGTGCGTGTTGTTTATCTAAAATGTATGCTGAGATTTGATGGTTATTTAATGTGGTTTAGATAAAAACATCAAAGAAAAGATGGATTGAATGCTCCATAAATGCAAGAATTAATGAGTGATGATGATGATGATATGAATGGAAGAACACCAAGAATGGTCAGGGGTGTTTAATCCCTACACTTGAATGCTTTTTTGTAGCTTTTTGTATTGAATGAATAATTATTCTTCTTTGTACAAGAGTGGACCTATTTATAGGTTTCTTCTATGGGGGTATTTATGTCATTTCCGACCTCCATGGGGGCAGCCGCATTAAATGGCTTCAGCCCCTTGAGGCGCGCGAGTGCCCGATCGTCCTTGCTTGCAGGAGGCCGGCCACTAGCGTATCGCTACGTGTCCCAAAAGGATGATCTCTGTCATATTTCCTCATTTGGAGCAAATATTCCATCTGTCACTTCGTACGGAGGCGGCTCTTTGCCTCTCTTAGGACGATTTTGCCAGATTCTGTCACGTGTTCTCAGGACCTTCTTACATAGAAAGGCCGGAGGCCGGTAGGCGTCCGATCTCGGCGACCCGACGTGAGGTCGGAGATCGGACGGGAGTATCGTGGGTCTGGATCTCCGTGGTGGGGACTTCGGGCCCGGTCGGAGTCGGAAGTAGTCTTTCTGTCCTCCTGGGGAGGTCGGCGATATTCGGTATCAATTGTCCAGAGCCCGGGTTTGGGGAGGTCGGAGAAGGTCATCTGGAGGTCGGGTTCACTACAGGTCGGCGAATCCTAAAGTCCCTCTCTGATGCCTCCCGATCGGGTGTACATACGAGGTCTTCTTTGGGGGGGTCGGTGCCGACCTTATATTGAAATGGTCATAACAATTGCCCCCCAGTTCAGCTCTTACGGAGAGTAAGGGGTGAGCTGGTCGCCAGGCTCCAAAAATTGGTACCGACCTCGACCCAGCTCTGAAGGCCGGAGGCCGGTAAAGTACTTTTCTCTATTTTGACATTCGAAAAGACGTGCGTGGGAAGGCACGCCTAAAAAGGAGCGTATGACGTCATGCGACGCCTGAAATTCCGCGCATTTAAAGTTGGAGTACTTTGGGGGGACGGGCGGAGACATTGATCTGGCCGAAAATCAGCTATTGAGGAGTCTAGCGGCCGAGCGGGTACGGGAGCAGCTGTCCTCAGCAGGATTCCAAGAGAGGTCAATTTCGGCCCGGCTGAGCCAGGAGGAGTCGGAGGTGGAAACCGAGGTAGAGGAAGCGACGGAGTCGGAAGAACTCGAAATTTCTCTGAGGCATCCTGAGCTCGTGAAGGTCCGAAAGATGAAAATTGGGGACCGGGGTAGTGATGAGCACAAGAGGCAGGTAAGAAAAGTCTTTAAGCTATGGAGAGAGTACGTGGAGGACCAGGACAATTATGAGGTCCTGGAGTTCGATTTTGATGCCTACCACGATCGGTATACCTGTGTCCCCGCTCCTCGAGATCCCTGGACCGTGAGACCGGCCGACCTAGAGGAGTGGAAAAAATGGACGTGTGGGCAGGTCCGGAGCGTTATCAGCCAGGAGTTCGTTGATAGTGTCTGGGTCGATTGGGGCATCCCTTTTGACGTGCAACTTTACGCCCCTGCATCTAACGAGAGGGTGGATCAGCCCCCACCGGGTTTGGTGGCCATCACTCTCGACATGATGGAGGTCGGGCTTCGATTCCCCCTGCACCCGGCGATCACTTATCTGTTGAACTTCTGGGACCAGGCGCCGATCCAGTTGCTTCCTAACACCAGGATGATCGTTCTGGGAGTTATGATTCTCTTCGGCCAGAATTTTCTCTTCCGGCTACCGACCCCCGGGAAGTTGGCCTTCATGTTGCTGCTAATGAATGATAAAAACCGGGACGGGGAGGCCTTCGTCAAGACCAAAGGCCCCAAATTTGTGACCGGGCTTCCGAGCAAAGCCCGAAATCTCCGCAATCGGTAGTTCTTTGTGGCCGGAGCTTGGCAGACAGGGTATCCCAATGGGGAGCAGATCGACATTGCCACCAACCCCCGACCGAAACATGAGAGTAAGCTATTTATAAAAATTTTAACTTGAGCAAATTGTACTGATCTAATTTCTTTGTTTCTCCTTGCAGACTACTTGGCCCCCACCGAGCGGGAACTCAACTTCGACTTCACGGTTGTTCATGAGTGGATCCTTCAACTGACCGAAAACGAGCGGAACCAAGCACTTCTACGCACCTGACAGGTGAGGTTGGGGATTCGGGTCTTTTGTCATCCCCGACATTTGCGGCATCCGGGTATGTGGAACACTGTGAATACGTTTTTGTAAAAGTGTAGTTGTCGTTTTTTTAACTCTCTGTCTTTGGTTATAGTGCTCGAGTTTTAGGTTGTGAAGGCATGCCCCAGAGCCTTTTTTTACTAGTGTCAGAAGATGTTTTCCCGGCTCGGAGCTGCACTCAAGAAATCGGAGGTCGTCAAGGTGACGAAGACGAAGAAGAAGAAGAAGAAGAAGAAGAAGAAGAAGAAGAAGAAGAAGAAGAAGAAGAAGAAGAAGAAGAAGAAGAAGAAGAAGAAGAAGAAGAAGAAGAAGAAGAAGAAGAAGAAGAAGAAGAAGAAGAAGAAGAAGAAGAAGAAGAAGAAGAAGAAGGGGGCTGAAACTAAAAAAGGGCTTGTCATTCACGAGCCTACCCCTCTCCAGTCTGTTTCGGCCACTGAGGGTGTTACGTCCGGAGCTGTCTCCTCTTCTCCCCTCACCGGTCGGAAAAAGGGCGGGAAGAACTCGAGGGGGATGGAGCTATTGTTGAAAGGTCGAGCCCTGCGCCCATTAATCTTTTGGACGATATACCTCCAGGGCAGAGGTCGGTCGGCGAGGTCCCCGCAACCTATACTTCCGATGCTCCATGGCGGAGGATGATCGGACTTTCTTTGGCAGCGATTCGGCCTGATTCCAAGTGTGAGTTCTCTTCTTAGTTTTTAATCTTTTTATTGCTTTGTAGTGATCTTAACTGAGTCTTTTCTTTGGTTCAGTCTAACTCAGAACGACCCCGACCTGCCACCGTTGGTGCTGGACTTCCTCTCTTTCCGAGCCCCTATCTCCAATGTCGAGATGCCGGAGTACATGAGCCGGGCGGTGAATATTCTTCCTCAGTCCTGGACCCGCGACCTGGCGGATGTTACCGACCGTGGCCAACTTTGTGGAGAACGAGCTTAATAATGTTGTGAGCTTACTCCGGAAGGCTGAGGTGGATCTGACCCGGGCCAGGGAGGAGAGGACGGACTTCGAGAGTGAGAATGCTGTGCTCAAGAAGGAAAGGGACAATGTGGTCGGCCAGTTCGAGGTCGTACTGAAGGAGAAGGAAGATGCCCTGGCCCGGGTGGAGATAGCCTGGAAGGTGTACGAGGAAAGTCAGGTGAGGATAGCGGAGGTTGAGGCGGCCATGGCGAATCTCCATCCGGAGAATGAGGCCATGCGAAGAGATGCCGACCTGGCCTGCGCCTGGCAGGCTGAATTGGAGAAGGAAGTGCGAGATAAAGCCGCCGAGGTTTCCGCGGCTATGCAGAGGCCGGCCTACGATCCCAACGACCCGGCCACCAGCCCGATGCTTTTTTCAGAATTCTGCTACTACATAGTGATTGCCGACTTGATCCGAGTGGGGCGAAACGCTAACCTCGACACCAAAGTCTACGAAGACTACTTCCGGGAGTATGTTGCCAAATCCTCTCTCCATGAAAGCTACTATCTTCATTTCCTGGACCTCGAGATTGAGCTCGGGGTGGATCTGTCGCAACCCTCCAACTGTTCAAGTTGAGGAAGCTGGGAACGGGGAAGAAGAAGAAGGCGAGAACGAAGCTGCAGATGTGTCGGCACCGGTCAGAGACGGGCTCGAAGCTTGCGTGGAGGAGGTCGTAGAGTTCATGGCCGGGAACGGCGAGCTGACTGGGGAGGGTGTCGGGACCGGTGTTGGCGATGTTTAGCTTGCTTTTTCTTTTCTTTGTTTTGCTGAACTCATTTCGATTTACCATGTTTTCTGACCGGCTTCTGACCGGGATTTGAGCAATCTTCCTTTTCCCTGTACTTGTACTTTTTGATTTATAAAATACTGCCTTTTGGTTATTTTTCTGGACATGTTTATTTTATGCTTTATGTGAAATTTTCCAAGTGTTTTTGGTGACCTTAATGATCTTCCCGAGCTCAAGTGGGGTATGCCGACCTTGATATGGCCGGCATACGCTTTTGAACTGAGCTCGGTTTTTGAATGACCTTGATGGTCTTTTCGAGTTCAAGTGTGATATGTCGACCTCGAAACGGCCAGCATATGATTTTGAACTGAGCTCGGCTTTTGAATGAAGATTTGCGTCGTAAAAGAGGCTTTTTATTGATAAGTAGGAGCTCCGTTACAAGATACAACGTAATTACTGATAATATTTCTTCAATTGAATCGCATTCTAGGGGTATTGGTCCGGAGTGCCATCCATGAGTTCGAGCTTGTAAGCTCCCTTGGAGAGCTACTTGGATATCCTGAACGGGCCCTCCCAGTTCGTGCCGAATACCCCCTTAGGGCCTTGGATTTTCTTTAGAATGAGGTCGCCGACCTGGAACTATCTGGCCTTTACCTTTGTGTTAAAGAATTTCTCAGATTTTTTCTTGTAGGCCGCGTTCCGGAGATCGGAGTTGAGTCTTCTTTCCTCTAGCATGTCTGAATCGATACTTCGAGCTATGTTGTTATCTTCACTGATCGCCTGGGCCGTCCTATGGCTAGGGAGGGCGACCTCCGAGGGGATGACTGCCTCGGTCCCAAAACCCAAGGCGGAAGGTGTTTCGCCCGTTGAGTTTCTGGTGGTCGTGCGGTAAGATCAGAGTACGTCGGGGAGCTCGGCCGCCCACTTCCCCTTTCTGTCCTCGAGCCTTGCCTTGATGGTATGCTTGAGGATCTTGTTCACGGCCTCCACTTGGCCGTTCGTTTGTGGGTGGTAGGGGGTGGAGAAAATTTTCTTGATTTTTCATTTCTCACAAAATTGTATCATTTGGAGGCCATCGAATTGCTTTTCGCTGTCCGAGGTGATCACCTGTGGTAAGCCGAATCGATAGATGATGTTTTTCCAAATGAACTTTATGATCTGGGTCTAATCGATCTTGTTGAGCAGCTCGGCCTCCGCCCATTTTGTGAAATAATCGACGG
The DNA here is from genome assembly GCA_947034835.1 of Ballota nigra. Taxonomy (NCBI): domain Eukaryota; kingdom Viridiplantae; phylum Streptophyta; class Magnoliopsida; order Lamiales; family Lamiaceae; genus Ballota; species Ballota nigra. The sequence continues at coordinate 75,466,221 of OX344722.1, forward strand.
CCACTACGGCGAAGTTGAGGCCCCCGGGCGCAGTGAGCATCGGCCCGATCAGGTTTATGCCCCACTGGGCAAAAGGCCATGGGTTGTACATGGAGGAGAGATGTTCTGGTGATAACTTGATGTTGGGGCCCAGAATTTGACATTTGTGGCACGATCTCGTAAAACTGACAACATCTTTGTTCAAGGTCAGCCAAAAATATCCCTATCTTATCGCCTTATGGGCTAGAGCCTGACCTCTGACGTGGTTCCTACACACCCCTTTGTGGATCTCGGCCAGGATATTTTGTCCTTGCTCCGGGGTTATGCATTTCAGAAGTGGGAGGGTAAAGCTTCTTTTATACAGGAGGTCGTCAATGAGAGTGTACCTTGACGATCGGAGCTGAAGTTGCCGAGCCCGGGTTCTGTCTTCCGGGAGTTCGCCGGTCTTCAAGTACCCATCTGTTCCCCCCGAGCTTCATATTCTCCTTTTATTTGGTTACTACGAGCAAAGAGTCCATAAAAATATGAAGACAATATACCCCGATGGCAATGGCGAGTTCAAGACATCCGACCAGGGCCTCGTACTCGGCCTCATTGTTTATTGCGGCGAAGTCGAAATGGACCGCGTGAGTGATACTCTGGCCCTCCGGTCCGACCAGTACAATGCCGGCCCCAACACACGAGCTAGTCGATGATCCGTCCACGTAAAGCTTCCATGGAGGGTGGTCGATTTTGGTGAACTTTGTGGGGAACGTGAGTTCCACGATGAAGTCGGCGAGGGCCTAGCCCTTGATGGCCATCCTTGGGGTGTGGGTGACACCGTACTGGGCTATCTCCAACAACCACTTCAAGAGCCGACCACTTGTGTCAGGTCGGTGCAGGACTTATCTTAGAGGCAGAGTGGTCAGGACCTCTACCTGATGGTCGAAAAAATACAGCCTTATCTTCCTGACGCTCATGACTAGGCCGTACGCCAGTTTTTCCATTGGGGTGTATATGAGCTCGGCGTTATGCAGAGCTTGTCTTACTAAATAAATCGGAAGGTGGTTTTGGCCGTTTGCTCGGACGAGCACTGCGATCAAGGTGACCTCGGAGGCCACTAAATAAAGGAAGAGCTTCTCCCCTGGGATCGACTTGACCAGAATTTGGGGGTTCGCCATGTATTCCTTTAGTTTTAAAAAGGCTATCTGACTCTCCCTATTCCAGGAAAATTTGCCGTTCTTGATGGTTGAGAAGAAAGGCTTACTTTTGTCTCCGAGCCGGGCTATGAACCTGTACAATGAGGCTAGGCAACCGGTCAGGTATTAAACTTGCTTGATCTTCCTCGGCTCTTGCATGTCGAGAACGGCTTTGATTTTAGCTTGGTTGGCCTCAATCCCCCGTCGATTGACGATATGTCCAAGGAACTTACCGGCCTTGACCCCAAAATTGCACTTTTTCAAGTTCTTCACAACAATGTCGTCGATGTAGACCTCCACGGTCTTTCCGATCTGGTCCGCGAACATCTTGTTGACTAAACGTTGGTAGGTTGCCCCGGCATTGATCGGGACGAAAGGCATTCACAGCCATAAGAACATGTCTTTTTCTGTATGGAAAGAGGTATGTTTAATGTCCTCTATGGCCATCAGAATCTGGTGATAGCCGGCGAAAGCATCCATGAATGACATCATTTTGTGGCCGGCTGTGCTATCCACCAGGTGATCGATGTACGGCATCGGAAAGTGATCTTTGGGGCACGCAACATTGAGGTCGGTGAAATCGATACACAACCTCCAAGTGTTGTTTATTTTCTTGACTAGGACGGCATTGGCGACCCATTGGGGCTCGTCTTTGGCTTGTTCGATGAGCTTATTGTCGAGCAATTTTTTGACTTCTTGGGCCAGTGCCTCGAATTTTTTTGGGCCTAATTTTCTTCTTTTTTGATGGACCGTCCTCTTGCTGGGATCGATCTTTAATTGATGGCAGGGGTGCTTGGGGTCAATTCCGACCATGTCCTGGTGAGACCAGGCGAAAACTTCGACGTTGGCCTTGAGGAAGTCGATCACCTCCCCCCGCAGTTCAGTCGGTATCCGAGAGCCAATGAGGACCTCTAGCTCTGGCCTCGAAGGATCGACTAGAATATTTTCCAAGTCTTTTAGGGCCATGGCTTGCTCATAGCTTTGCCGATCGCCGGTGTCGAACCTCGAGTCGAGGTTGAGCTCAGAGGGCTCAAAGCCTATCCTTGGCTCATGATCGTTAATTTGCATCGGTTGGGGACCGGGCTCGCTATGGGAGCTGTGATCGGTTGAGGCGGATCCGATCTCATTTAAATTTTTAGTGATCGGAGGGGTTACTTCGAGATCGGTTTGTGGTGCATCTTTTTGAATTTGATCATTACAAATAGAATGTAAAATGGGATAAAGGTAATTCAAACACTTTCTTGCCATAAACTAGTCACCTCTAACGGTGCCGACCACCCCCTCAGGGATGGAAAACATAATACAATAGAAGTACGAAGAGGCAACTGCCTTGAAAGTTTCTATGAAAGGATGGCCCAAAAAATCGTTATAAGAGCTCGGTTGGTCTACAATTATGAAGTCTAATGGTTTAGTGATCCTAACCTTCTCGTCATAGCAGCTGACGAGCTCTACCGAGAGCTTAATCCTTCCATAGGCAGCCACAGTAGCATCCCCGAAGCCTTTGAGCTGGAGATCGACCGGCTTGATGAAGTTTACGAGATCGCTGAGCTGATCTAGGGCCGACTTAAAGATGATGTTGCAGAAACACCCGTTGTCGATCAGCACGCACTGGACCTCCTTTCTCAGTATATTGGCTGCGATCACCAGTGTGTCGCCCTTGGGGTAAAGTACACCGTTCCGATCCTCGTTGGAGAAAGTGATCTCCAAGTCCTTATGAATAGTAGCCTCGGGCGGCGTGACCAGATTCACGCTGGTCACCGCACGGATCTCAGCCTTGCACTTTCTGTTTGAAAGCGTGGAAATGGGGGTCAAGCCGCCCAGGTTCCCTCCCCCGGCCTGAATCATATTCACTCGGCCGCCGGGGTTCAGTGGGGAGAGGTCATCGTCCTCGTCGTCTTCTAGAGCCGCGACCGGCCAGAGAGGTCGGCTGCCTTCCTTATTTCTGCGGTGAGGTCGCTGCTGCTGTTGTAGCTGCTGCTCCTGCCTTCCTACCGCCCTTTGAATCAGGTCGTTCAAACGCCCTTCGTCAAACAACTTCTAGAGTTGCTTTAAGAGATCACGACACTGGCTCGTATTGTGGCCAATTGAGTCGTGATAGGCGCAGAACTTTTAGGGTCCAATCTTGACCGGTCCCCCATGTATGGTTTGGGCCTAGGGAGTATATCCCTGTGCTGGATGGCGTTGAAGACATGAGCGGGGGACTGCCTGAGGGCCTGAGTAAGATGGACCTCAACGTCCTCAAAGGACTTGAAATTGTCGGGCGGCTTGACGATTTTCCTGGCTTTAGGGATGCCCTTAGGAGAGGCTTGGGCGACCTCCGGTACCTTCACAACGGGTTCGGATTCCCCGAGCCTGAGAGCCGGCAACTTCTTCCGAGCCAGGTAGTCTCCGGCCCGGGCTCGGAAGTTGGAGTAAGTCTTTGGAAAGTCCTTTGTGAGGTGTTTAAACATGGGAGATCTGTCATGGAAAACCCCAAGGGTGGCATGTAGTGCCAGCTGGTCGCCGACCACCCGGGCGACATAATCCTCGTCCGACTCCTCTTTCTCCTGGCGGATGCGCATCAAACAATGCCAGTTCTCCGGCTGGGTGCTTAGAGTGGAGAAAGAGTCGATTGAGCAGGCCGGGAGCGAGACATACCACCTATGGGCGAGATCGCCCAAAGTGAGTGGGAAAAGTCTACATTTCATCCCGTCAGTAGCGCCCCGTCCGGTCATAAAGATCCAAAATTTACTCAAGTGGGTCTTCGGGTCCATCTTCCCCTCGTAAAGAGGGGTCGGCGGTGGAGGGATCTTGAGCTGGACGGGGGCGAGATCGATGATGACGGACAAAGGCTAGTTCGCAACTGGCCGGGCTTTGGGTTGGCCCTGCGCCTCCATGAGGGCCCGCATTTCGTCAAGCTACTTTTGCATCCTGATGATCTTCAGGTTTGGCGGTTCGACCCGTTGATCGTCTCCACCAGCTAAAGGCCCAATTTGGTCGAAAACGGCCCCCCGTGGGGTGTCTTGCCCCAAGAGGCCGCTCTGTGCAAAGCTGAGCTTCGGCCGCCCTTTTGTGGGGCGTCTGTGTCGTGCTCCTAGAGTTGGAGACGGACTCGGTGTCGCCATAACCGATGTCGCTGCTTATGAGCCGGCTCGGATACCAAGAGGGGGAGTTGGTGCCGCTCAGGCGGCCAAAGACCGAGTGGGCAGAGCCGCGGGAACGTATGGGAGCAGGGTCGGCCTGGAGTTGGCTTTCCCCCTGGTATTCCCGGGCCTTTGCCTTCCCTTTGAGGGCGCGAGCTTGTTGCCTTCTCTTTGAGGCCGACGGGGTGCTCTGGCAAGCTCTCGTCTCCTTGGCGCGACGGCGCTGACCTGACTCCGCTTGATCGGGAGTGATGAAGTTTCGAGCCTGTAATGGGCGTGGCTCATCCGGGTACCGGATTGGAGAAGCCACGTGGGTGGCCTTTCCAGGCAGGTTGGGGGTAGCTTCCCCTGAGACCCGAGGTGCGAGGGCCTGGGGCGTGGCCGGAGCCCCTGCACCTCTGAGGACATGTGATGACCTCTGGTTGGTCATGTTCTTCCTGAGTGTGGTGAGAGTTTCTTGAAGATTTAAACATTGGTAATGAAGCTTTGAAGAACAATGAGTGTTCTTCAAAGAAAAGGGGAAGAAATCTGGGTTTAAAAGGGTTTGTTACCCTCCTTCTAGGGCCAATTGTTGTTTATCTAAAAATGTATGCTGGGATTTGAAGGCTATTTAATGTGGTTTAGATAAAAAAATCAAAGAAAATATGGATTGAATGCTCCATAAATGCAAGAATTAATGAGTGATGATGATGATATGAATGAAAGAACACCAAGAATTGTCAGGGGTGTTTAATCCCTGGACTTGAATGCTTTTTTGTAGCTTTTTGTATTGAATGAATAGTTATTTTGGACCTATTTATAGGTTTCTTCTATGGGGGTATTTATGTTATTTCCGACCTCCACGGGGGACAGCCGCATTAAATAGCTTCAGCCCCTGGAGGCGCATGGGTGCCCGATCGTCCTTGATTGTAGGTGGCCGGCCACTAGTGTATCGCCACGTGTCCCAAAAGGACGATTCTCTGTCATATTTCCTCATTTGGAGTAAATATTCCTTCTGTCACTTCGTATGGAGGCGGCTCTTTGCCTCTCTTAGGACGGTTCTGCCTGATTCTGTCACGTGTTCTCAGGACCTTCTTACATAGAAAGGTCGGAGGCCGGTAGGCGTCCGGTCTCGGTGACCCGACGTGAGGTCGGAGATCGGACGGGAGTATCGTGGGTCTGGATCTCCGTGGGGGGGACTTCGGGCCCATTCAGAGTCGGAAGTAGTCTTCCTGTCCTCCTGGGGAGGTCGGCGATATTCGGTATCAAATGTACAGAGCCCAGGTTTGGGGAGGTCGGAGAAGGTCATCTGGAGGTTGGGTTCGCTACAGGTCGGCGAATCCTAAAGTCCCTTTCAGACGCCTCCCGATCGGCATACATACGAGGTCTTATTTGAGGGGGGGAGGGTTTCAGTGCTGACCTTATATTGAAATGGTCACAACAGTGCGTATATTACATGATTGTTTATACATGATCCATAACATTTAAAAATTAATTTGAATAAATAACTAGTATATCACAATATAATCCGTTGTATGTATATTACTTGGAGTATTATTTTTATACATGTTGGAGAAATAATATAAATTAATTAATTTTACAATTCTAGTTTGAGGATGAGAGGTTCAGGTCCCGTTTTAAATATTTTTTTCTTTAAAAAAAAAATACCTTGTCACATCCCGATTAGACGCTATTTTGGGAGTGAATAATATTAGGGGATTTTATAATTTATCTAGAGGGACCGGTTCAAGATGGCTTCCATATGAACACATTGATTATTGGATATAAATTCCACAACACACTTAACCATTTGTAATTTGAGGGTTACAACTCACCAATTTAAAAACCCTACACCTCCGAATATTACATGACATATTAGTTAATTATAGCTAGCCAATAGCCTTGTAGCATGTGTCCATATCCTAGCGTATTCCAAGCTCTATTTAGAGAAATCCTGGGTAAACCCATGACAGCTATCTTGTTTTCTTGCATTCAATTCAGATTTCATGTCGCTTGATAAAAAAAATAAAAAATAAAATAAAAAAACACAAGTATATTACACTGTTTTTAATTATTAAATTTATCAGTTGGTGTGATATATATCTTTTCTAGTACAAGTGGAAAGGTTAAGCCTGAAATTAATCAATCTAATGTCGTATTAAGTTGAAGTTAATTATTAGGCTAGTAAATAGTGCAGAATTTGATAAAACTCATTTGTGTTAAAATAATTAAGTGAACTCTTATTATATATATTGGCATACTAATTAATCGTTTAAATTTGAAAACAGAAATTTAATTTTTAATTTTATTGAATTAAATTGAAAAATTAATCCATCGCTTCTGGATCAAAAAGGTAGAACATATCAATTTTAGGATCGTAAATATTAAACTTTGTTTGACATATTATTGTTTACATGCATCCTTATTTAATTATATACATTATTATTTTATTCTTATATTTTCTTCACTAGCGTGAAATTAATGTATCTTTTTTTATGGGGTTGTGATTTATAAAAATATAATTGATAATTAGGAATTATAAAATATCAAATGTGACCTTAAAGATGTGTGGGTTCTGGGTTAATAGTTTCTATCTTCCAGAGTTGAGGCAGAGGCAGAGGCAAGGTCGGATAATATTATTTAGGGTTCGCTTGACTGGGAGTGATGATTATAGGGTAATGAAAATTAAAGTGACTGATGAGTCATTTAAGTAAAGGGTAATGAATGGGGATTCATTTGATAGATAAATTATTACTAATTTTTAATTTTATTACAATGTATTGATAATATAAAGCACTTATAATGAAATAATTTTCATTACCTTATAATCATTACTCCTAACCAAGCAGTCCTTAATTATTACTTAATTGAACCTAATCCCCCACTCCAACCGGGCCATTTATTTTAAAGATTAAGTATCTCCCTTGATGATACAAAACACACATTATTTTTTCGTTTTCGGTGAATTAATCCATTACTTGCTACTGTTATAAGTTAATAAGGTATGTAGACACGACCATGTACATATCTCGTTTAATAGTTAAAGACGAATTGAGATATCCTTTGAGAAAAATTTAGAGAAAAGTCTATGCAATTTGGTTGGATATATGTAAGCACATTCTGAAGTCTCCACGCTTGAAAAAGTTCTATTTTAGCAAGTCTATACATCAACGAATACTTTAACTATTATACCGTCGTTATAGTGACATAACACTACAAAAAAGACGCGGTTTAACGACGGAAAATTTGCGACGGCCAAATATCCGTCGCAAATTTCGTGTATTTGCGACGGATTTGGGCAAGCCATCGTAAAAAATATCGGTTTGCGACGGATATGAAATTCCGTCGCAACAGTTAGTGTTTTGCGACGGAAATGTTCGTCGCAAATCCTAGGGCCCACCACCTTCGTTGTACTCCTGCTCATTTGCGACGGATATGTCGTCGCAAAGTCAAAATTGAAATTTGCGACGGAATTTATGTCGCAAAACGACCCGTTTAAAAGTAGCCACCCGGAAAATGACCCATTTGCCTGTTTTGCGACGGAATGGCCGTCGCAAATTTTAAATTCATATTTGCGACGGCCACTTTTCCGTCGCAAAATTGAGTAGTTGAAGCTCGTCAGAGGGGTTGGTGACCAATAATTGACCTGGGTCGTCGCAAAGCGTATTTGCGACGGAATTGCCGTCGCAAAATATAGAATTTGCGACGGAAAATCAGTCCGTCGCAAATTTGTGCAGATTTATAACAATCCCCTTCTTTTTCCTTCCCTTTCACTTTCACTCTTCTTTCCCTTTCACTTTCACTCACGAAAAAAATAAGAAATGATGCGGTTTTCATATGTTCTTCACATATTTTGTGGAAGTATGATACACTTACCCACTGGGTCATCTACCCATCTAATTAAAAAATTAAAAAAATAGAAACATTAAAAACTGCATTTATTAATTCCTTTAATTTACCAAACTTATTACCCTTAATTAACCCTTGTCGAATTCTTCCCAATTGAAAAAACAATTACTCCCGTAGAACCAAACTATATTAACTCTTTTCTTTCCTCGCAAGTCACAAGGCCACAATGCGGTCCTAATTAAATAATAGTGACGCCTTCTCTCTTTATGTATTCAGAATTGTAAATTAACTTATTTTATTTCCTATTTAAATATTATTAACTGACTAATAAATATGTATTTATTTTTTGCATTTTTTTGAAGTAATTATAAATTACCACAGAGTTCTTTAAATTTAATTTTAAAAAGCATTATTACATTCTTTTCTCCAATAATATGTGCGTACTATTTGATATAAAAATATTGAAATATATGAAAATGATTTTATATACTTACAAAATTAATTTACAATATGAATACAATGGTAAATTATTATATAAAAATAGTTTATGATAAGCTTATCATGAAACTGTTTTAAAGTATCAAATATTTGACTAAAAGTATCGATAATCTCATCAAGAGTATCATTAACTGTGTTTTTTTTTTCAATTGGGGTATTACTAATTTTTGCTTAGGGTATTTTTTTTTTTTTTCAAAATTCAAATGCATACTATAAACTCAAGTGCTAGAACTATTTTTTTCATATATATTTTATGTACCATATTTTAGATATTCTATTCGTGGTGATTTGTGTTATTTTTTTAACCATTCATTTTATATAATGTGTTATTTTGAGCTTGAAAGATATATGGTTAATTGGGGTTGAAGATGTGTAGTATTTGTGTGAGTGCGCATCAATATTTTTTAAAAAAAATGAGAGAATAACGAAAAAAAAATTATTTCTACGCTCTATTCCATACCGATCCGATCCTGTCCATTTGTAATAAAAAAATCCGTTCCGATTCGTAACAGGAAATATATTATGTATAATGTATATTAATTAAATGCTATGATTTGTAACTTCATACATACATTGAGGAATATGATGCATGATGAATATATATGTTTTATGTTATGTATGATGAATATATTTATTATATTAGTACTTCAATGAATATAATGCATATATTAATTCAATGATTTATTTTTATAAAAATAAAAAAATTCATCGTACTGAAAAAATGTTATTTAATTAATAAATTATCAATTTATAGATAAATTAATACCTCTTTAAAATAATAAATTTTTCTGGTCCTGACATTATTAATTTATAGAGATTTTACTGTATATAATATATTTATCTTGTAGGAGTATAATATTTTATGAAGAGTAACTCTCTTGTGCACTTGGTGCATGCTGCACTCACTTAAGAGTTGAAACTGTTTACACTAAAAAGTTTAATTTGATTACACTGAAAAGTGTGGTTAGATTATACTGAAAAATTTACCCTGAAAACCAATGTTTAGTATTAAATTTTCGGTATAATCTAATCATACCTTTCAATATAAACAAACTACACGTTTTAGTGTAAACAACTTCAACTAGGGTTGTCCACGGTACGGACCAAAACTGATATTTGAAAATGTCCGTGTCCGAATAAAAGTTTTGTTATTTTAAAATTTGAGTGTCCATGTATGTATCAAAATTTCGGTACGGTACGGTACAAATATTTTATTTTTGGTACAGATCAGAGCGAATTTTCGATTACAAACAGACTTGATTGGATCGGTACGGATAAACTATTTTTTTATCTTTTTTTTTTGTCATTCTTTCTTTTTTTTTATCAATTTAAAAAAAACATAATGATGCATGCACACTCACACGAATACTACACAACTTCAACCACAATCAAACATATATCATTATAAGCTCGAATATAACACGCTATATGATAATGAAGAGAATAAAAGTTTTTTGGTCCCATAACTTATCGAGTGTCCGATTTTGGTCCCAAAAATATTGACTCTTCAATTTTGGTCCCACAACTTCTATGGTTTTTCTAATTTTGGTCCCATTCTTGCTGAGAAATTTTTTTTTGGTCCCATAACTTATCGAGTGCCCAATTTAAGTCCCAAAAATTTTGACTCTTCAATTTTGGTCCCGTAACTCCTATGGTTTGTTCATTTTTCAACCACATATTAGTGATATGGAAAAAATGATTAAAAAATATAAAATGAAAAAATAATATCATTTTGCGGACACATCTTCGGGGGTATCATAAAGGCCCAAGTTTGGGAAAAATGTGATTTGAGCATGACCAAGAAGAGCACCATTTTTGTATTTTTAAAAATAATGGGACCAAAATTGGACAATCCCTAGGAGTTACGGGACCAAAATTGAAGAGTCAAAATTTTTGGGAGCAAAATCGGACACTTGATAAGTTATGGGACCAAATAACTTTTTTTCTCTGATAATGAATGGTTAAAAAGTTAACGTAAATCACCACCAATAGAGTATTAAAAATACAGTATATAAAATATATATTAAAAAATTAAAATATCTTGTGAATGGAAAGTAAAATATTAAAATCACGTTAATCGTAATTCCTGACACAGGGTATACCTTATCCAAGTTTTTTTGTAAGAAATGAATATACATGAACAATGAAATTAAAAGAATAAGAAATTATATTTAAAATATTTTGATATACACATAAACATAAGTTAACTTTTTAATAACTTAATAAGATAAATAATATTGTGTTTGTATTCTGAAAAGGAGGAAAAATTATGTCATCGTATGTTGTACTTGAATTCAATAACATTATAATAATGTTTGATAGATAAAAAATAAAAACTGATTAAAATTTAATACATATTTAATTTGGTTATTCATACGGTTCGTTTCGATACGATCATATTCAGTTATTCAGTAGGGTTAATTTGGTAATATCTATATTCATACAAAAAATATTCAATTCGGTTTCGATACAGTTAATGTAAAAAAGTACGCAATTTTTTCGGTGTGAATTTCGGTATGGGTTCAGCAATATCCGAACTCTGTGAACAACCCTAACATTCAGTGTACTGTGCACCTAGTGCATATGAGGGTGAGTGTTTTATGATGTTACTCTATTTTAGTAACTAGTTTAAAATTATTCAGAAAAGTACATCACATGAAATTAGAAAAAAGAAAAAAATATATATATGGAGAAGATTTAAAATACCCACTTTCATAAATTTAAAATTTATTTTACCCACCCCAAATGTAAAAAATCATTTCTACCCATTTTAACATGAAAATACTTTAATATCCTTATTTAAAAACATTTATTTTACCCATAAAACTCACTACAATCCAACAATAAATAAAATTTCATCTTATTTTTATTTTACCCATTGAATAATAATTTAATCAATTATTAATTTTTATTTGGTAATTATAGTAATTTTGTTAATTATTAATAAATTTAATAATCAATAATTATTTATAATATTTTTACTAATTATCACCAATTAATATTTTTATATAATTGAAATATTTGTTCCTTTTTTAAAATTTTATTGAATGGGGGGGGGGGGGGGGGTGGGTGGGTTGGTTATTTGACCGGTGGAATGGTGGAGTTGTGTGGGTTTGGAGGGGAACACTTCAACTTGTAAAAATTTATTCTACCCATTTGAAGGGTATTTATGTCTTGAAAATATAAAAAAGGAAAAATTGGGTATAAAAGATTTTTTGAGTTACAAGTGGGTAAAATAAATTTTTGCAAGTTGAAAGTGAGTATATTGGAGTATTCCCATAAAAAAAAATATATATTAAATTTAATCAAAAATCTTGTATTATTTTATATTGATATTATATAAATAAATAAATAATACTCCAATATAAGTATAAATTATAGTAACTTACAGTTTCTTCACATTTGAAAAATGATCAATTGTATATTTTATTTGCAACTCAAATTATAATTCTTTTAGGATGATGGTTGAAGGTTGTTGTGGTTTTTCTTTTTCTTTCTTTAAAAATTTCTATTCATGGCCTGTTATATAAACCGACATAATATTTTTAATTTGATTAAATGTAAGTAATTGCTTGGGTTGGGGTATAAAGTGAAGAAATTGGTTGAATTTGGTGTATTGTGAGCCCAAAAGTTAAAAACTAATGACAATTTCTGTAAATATGTATATATTGTGAGGGTTGAGTTTATAAAAATGTTTCTTTTTATGGGTGTGTAAACAGTTGTGAGACGGACGAATAAGGAAAGTGTGCAAACAATTATGGGACGGAGGGAGTAATATTTATTGCGAAACATATATATTGAAAAAAAAATTATTTCCATTATCAATTGTAAAATTATATAATATTATATTCATAATTTTTTTTCTTTTTGGAGTTAATATAATATTATATATAGGAGTGAGATATAAGGAAAGGAATAGGAGTGGGAAGTGGGAAAAGAATAAAAGAGTAGGAAAATGAATTAAAAGGTAGGCAAAGTATTATGTGTGTGTTACACACGGAAAATAGATCCGTGTGTAACAATCCTAACGGGTCATGATATATACCTTTTGACCCATTTTTTCGCACTTCTTTCTAAACTTAATCCCTCTTTTTAAACTCTTAACCTCTCTTCGTTCAATCTTCGTCTACGCTGGTTCCCGTCGAGCAACCTTAGTCGATGATTGTTGATTTTTATAATCAAACTCAGTGATTTTCTAAATCCAACTGCTTTATCCGGCGGTTAACCACACATAATTCCTCTTTCGTGTCTCTCCGATCTCACATAATTAGATTTGTATATTCGTACGCCGCCTTCATCAGGTTACTTTTCACGCTCCTATTTTTAATAATAAATTTTCAGTTCCTTTTTTGAGGTTTTAGTTCTTCTACTGGTTCTCGCTATTTTTAGCAGTGAAAAGGAGATAAAATTGATGAAAATAGGTATTCTTTCTGTGATATTTTATAATTTGATTGTGATTTTGTTGATAAGTTTTTGTTATTTAATATTTTAGCAGTAATTATGCAATTGACTCTAAATGAGTTGATGAATTTGGGGGATCTAATTCGATAACTTCTCTTAGTTACTTAAGCAATCCTTGGTGCAAACAAGTGCCAGTGTGAAAAATTACTTGCAGCATTTAATGGATTCGTAATGCAGGATTCCTTTGAGGTTTTCTGTAAAAAGAAGGTTTCAAAACTTATGAAGTGGTTATCCAGTTCTCTGTTGTTGATGCATGTTACTAAATACGTGAAAACATGAATGGGGAAAAATATATTGTGTATTCAATAACTCCTAGGAGTGCATATTTATATACAAGAGTTATGCTAATTAAGGTAAATGTAACCCTAACCCTAAATGCCCATTGAAGGCCCTATAATATTTACATAGATATTCTAACACTCCCCCTCAAGCTGGAGCATAGATATTGATCATGCCTAGCTTGTTACAAATATAGTCAACTCTAACTCCATTAAGGGCCTTCGTAAAGATATCTCCTAATTGATCTTCACTTCTCATATAATCAGTTGAAATCAAGCCTTGTTGGATCTTCTCACGAACAAAGTGACAATCAATCTCAATGTGTTTAGTTCGCTCGTGAAAAACTGGATTAGAGGCAATGTGAAGAGCAGCTTGATTATCACACCATAATTTGGCAGGTATTGAGACCTTCAAACCAACTTCATTTAGAAACCCACGAACCCAAACTATCTCGCACGCAGCTTTGGCCATAGCTCTATATTCAGACTCTGCACTAGATCGTGAGACTACTTTCTGCTTCTTGCTTTTCCAAGAAATCAAGTTTCCCGCAAAGAAAACACAATAACCTGAAGTAGATCTTCGATCTTCTTTCGAGCCTGCCCAATCTGCATCAGTAAAACATTCAATCCGATCATGACCATGGGTACTATACACAAGTCCATGTCCAGGAGTTCCCTTCAAATAGCATAAGATCTGCTCTACAGCCTTCCAATGATCTACAGTTGGTGATTACATCTACTGACTCACAACACTTACTGAATAAGCAATATCTGGACGCGCCATTCTGAGGTAGTTCAATTTTCCTACCAATCTTCTATATCTTCCAGGATCATCAAATAAAGCACCTTCTTCCGTGAGTTGTAAATTAGGAACCATTGGAGAGCTACATGGTTTAGCTCCCAATTTTCATGTTTCAGAAAGTAAATCTAGCACATATTTTCTTTGAGACAAGAAAATCCCCTTCTTACATCTACTCACTTCAATACCAAGAAAATATTTAAGAGTCCCCACGTCTTTGGTAGTGAATTGAGTAGGAAGGAAAGCTTTAAAAGATGTAATCCCTTTAGAGTCACTTCCAGTGATCAAAATATCATCCACATACACAGCCATCAACACAATACCACTCTTAGAATTCAAATAGAAAACCGAATCATCAGATTTACTTTGCTTCATACCAAACTTCTTAACCGCACGAGAGAAAGTACCAAACCATGCACGAGGGCTCTGTTTCAAACCATACAACGATTTTCGAAGATAACATACCTTATCGCTCTCCCCCTGAGCAACAAATTCGGGTGGTTGCTCCATATAAATATCGTCAACAAGATCACCATGAAGGAAGGCATTCTTGATATCCAATTGGTGTAAAGGCCAGTGGTGAGTAGCTGCCAACGAAATTAAGAGTCTAATCGAGGTGAGCTTGGCAATAGGAGAAAAAGTATAAAAAAAAGTCAACACCATAAATTTGAGCATATCCTTTAGCAACAAGACGAGCCTTTAGACGAGCAACAAATCCATCAGGATTGACTTTGATAGTAAACACCCATTTGCTACCAATAGGTCGTTTACCTACAGGAAGATCCACCAATTCCCAAGTACCAGTAGAATCTAATGCATGCATTTCCTCAATCATAGCATTACGCCAACCAAAATGGGCTAAAGCTTCATGAACATTTTTAGGAACAGTCTCAAGTGATGAAATCAAAGCTTGAGAAGAATGTGACAGGTGTTTATAGGAAACGAAAGAGGAAATGGGATAAGTGCAAGAACGTTTACCTTTTCGAAGGGCAATAGGGAGATCATCACTTGAAGGAGGATCCGCCGACGAAGACACTGGTGCATCAGGACATGAAACTGGTAGTTCGGTAACTAAATCAACATTAGCAGGGGTAGACAAATGCGATCGACGCGAGTATGTATGCAGGATAGGGGGTCTAGTGGACTCAGGTGGAGGAACAACTGGTGGAAGTACTGTATAAACAAGAAAGTCTGTATCCTCCCCCTCAGTGGGAGGAGGAGAAGAATGTGAGAAAGGTGTATGCTCAGAAAAGACGACATCAGCAGATACGAGATATTTGTTGAGACTAGGACAGAAACACCGATACCCCTTTTGTACCCGAGAATAGCCCAAAAAAATGCACTTCAAACACTTAGGATCGAGTTTTGTAACATAAGTTCGAACATCCCGAACAAAACAAGTGCAACCAAATATTTTAGGCTCAATAGGAAACTTAGACTGAGATGGAAACAGGACATGGAAGGGTGACTGACCACGAGATGGAAGGGAAACTTAGACTGAGATGGAAACAGCAGATACGAGATATTTGGTGATTGATGAGAAAGCAAGCAGTAGAGACAGCATCAGCCCAAAAGTGTTTAGGAACTGCCATGTTAAATAACAAAGCTCTAGCTGTTTCAAGAAGATGCCTATTTTTTCTTTCGGCCACGCCATTTTGAGATGGCGTGTCAATATAGGAGGTTTGATGAAGAATACCATTTTGCATCATATAATGACGAAATGTGTCAGACAAATATTCCTTAGCATTATCACTGCGCAAAGTTTTCATAGACACACCAAACTGAGTCTTAATCTCAGCACAAAAGGCAGAAAAGTGTGTAAATACCTCAGAACGGTTCTTCATCAAATATAACCAGGTCATACGAGAATAATCATCAACAAAGGTGACAAAATAACGAAATCCAGGTTTTGAAGTGATGGGACAAGGACCCCAAACATCAGAGTGTACTAACTCAAAGGGAACACTTGCTCGTTTATTGACTCGAGGACTTAAACTAACATGATGGTGTTTAGAAAAATGACAAGATTCACAATCTAGAGATGATAACGTAGAGAACTGTGGACACATATGTTTTAACAAAGGAAGAGAGGGGTGACCTAACCGACAATATGCTTCCATAGGGGTGACAGTTCCTGTACATACTACCGATTAATGTGTATCAAGGATGTAGAGGCCACCCGATTCATGTCCCTTACCAATGATCTTGTTCGTCGTAAGATCCTGAAACAAACAATAATTAGGAAAAAATGAGACACTACAATTAAGGTTGCGTGTAAGTTTACTCACAAAAACTAGGTTAAACGAAAGGTGAGGAAGGTTAAGAACGGATGATAAGGGTAGGGAATGTGTTGGGTTAATAGTTCCTGATCCCATAACATGAGATTGTGAACCATCGGCTAAAGTAACCGGAAGGTGAGTGGTATGTGAGTCAAAGGTAGAGAAAAGTTTCGAGTTACCTGTCATATGATCTGTGGCGCCAGAATCAATGACCCACTTGGTCGATGAGGAAATAAGGCATGCATTAGAGTTACCTGACTCGGCAATAGTAGAGATAAAATTTGTTTGTGACTGATTCTTTTTCTGAAGTTGCAGCAAACTTGCATACTCACGAGCAGAAATCGTGACGGAATTATCAGAGTGACCAGAACAACGGTCCACAAAGTTATCCTCTTCAGACATAGTAAATAACAAGCCAACCAAATACTAACTGAAATTGTAGAAATCGAAATTTGTACCATATCGAAATCACACACCACACGGATGCTGACTCAAACAGGTACACGAACAGATGGGGAACGTCAAGACGAGTTGACCTGTGATCGCCGGCAAAAATTTCGCTGCCGGACGCACCGCCACGCGCGGCTGGAACAATCTGGCCGGAAAGATGCCGACGGCGCGTGTGGGCCACACATGCGGACTCCGGTCGCCGGACAGTGGCAGTCCTCCTGGTGCCGGCGGTGTCGACCGGTGCTGGCCGAAAAAGGGTCGGCTGCTACTGCCCCTTTATGGGCACTCAAACCCTAATTTTTTTTCCTTCTAAATTTCAGAATCGAAAAACCCTAGATCGTACGCTCTAGTACCATGTTACTAAATACGTGAAAACATGAATGGGGAAAAATATTTTGTGTATTCAATAACTCCTAAGAGTGCATATTTATAAACAAGAGTTATGCTAATTAAGGTAAATGTAACCCTAACCCTAAATGCCCATTGAAGGCCCTATAATATTTACATAGATATTCTAACAATGCAAATGTACATTTTTTGTTGCTTATTCTGGAAGTTTTGTCTAGATTGAAGATGTGTGAAATATATTTTTTGTTCTTCTTTTTTCCGGGTAGAATATATTAAATACTTACAAATTCATAATCGATTTTTTTAGCATGAGTATTAAAAGGTCTTTTCAGAAGTTTATGGCATAAGTTGAATGATGCAATATTCCCATTTTCAATCTAAATAGTTTCTCATTCTGCTGTTTAATAATTAGGTTATTATTGTAGTGATAAGAATGTTTAGCTGTATTATGAGGTATAATTTTTGAATTATTGAAAGCAGACTATGCTAACAGTTGAGCACAACTATGCTTCTCATTCAAAGGTATCATAATCTTCCAACTTAGATTTAGTTTCACTGCATCATTTTCTTCAAAGGTATTATGATACATATGTGATTGTTTTGGCTGGCGTAATTAAGATTTTAGACTATTAGTTTAATTTTAATGTCAGTAATGTATTGGTTTGAGTGAGAATTTAGTTTTCTTATCTCACTTCTTGAATTAAACCTCATCTATGGTGCAATGACTTGGACTAGTTGTGCCATGTCTTCTGTTTTTCCAGTGGATGCACCAAACATTCTTGATTCATGAATCCAATATTTTCTTTATGTTCCTTCAGGTTATATGTTCAGCTGGTGAGTGTTATGCCTGTGCTGCAGCTTATTGCTTTGATATTTTTATTTTTTGGTAATAACAGTTTCTGTTGAATCCTTTATGCTTGTTTCCAGCTGTAGTAAAGATTGACTTACAATTTTTCCAGCACTTTCCTGACAATTTGCATAGATTTGTGTTGCCTATTTATGCAAGAGCTCCTCGGTATCCTTATGGGCCTATGATTCGACCTGCATTTCCTCCACGACCTTTGATTGATGTTATGCTACCTCTGACACTCTCTCCAATAGTTGGTATTCGTGACAAAATTATCTCAACTGTTGGTGAATGCACTAATGAGGGCAAGGTTGATGCTGTCATAGTTTAGGAATATTGTTCTTTTTGTAGAATTTATTTCTCTTGGCCAAAGAGGATATGTAACAATAATGGTGCTCATAGAATGCCTTTGCTTGGTCTCTATTATGAGAAGTTACTTGTATTCATTTGATGTTCCCAACTGTTTTAGCTAATTTTGTAATGGCTGAACTGAGGCACTTTTTTATTATGCAATTTTGATGGGATGATGATGAATTTTATTTCAAGTTGAAGATTATGAACTTTTTGTTTACAATTTTGTTGTGATGGTGATGGTCTATAAAATTTTTCAGTATAGTATCATACACTGTGTACTCATATATAGAGTAGTATTAGACATACTGAGACATAAGCCATTTAAAAGGTTACAAGTACAAGATGTGTAAGCAAAAGGCAGTAGGAAATTCTTTGTACTTCATCACTAAATTGCAAATACTTCTCCTCCAATTACCATCACAACTTTCTCATTCAAATGTTATCATCACTGAGACAATTGTTATTCCAATCACCTATATCTAAATTGAAAAAAAAAAAAAAATCCTCTACAAAACCATCCACAACAGAACAAAAAATGATCTTAAGCTTCACTTTTTAACATGGTATATAAAAAAAACCCATATAAATTCTCAGGAACTATTGCTATTGTTGTAATGGTAGCGGCAAACGGGCAGGTAAACATCGGCACCACCTATGAGCTCGGTCTGCATCTCCCCATTCTTCCTCAAAGTGAACAAGACATGTTAACCACATAATTCAACCAATGCTATCAACTTTGTTCATCCTGTGACATATAATAATTATTTTAATTAGTATATGGTATTAGCTAATAAACATTATGGTATTAGCTAATAAGTGATATGGTATTATCTAATAAATGATATGGTATTAGCTAATATACGATATGGTATTATCTGATTAATACATAAATACTCAACTAACAATTAGGAATTTTAGAAATTTTATGGTAATATTGAGACATGGTATCGGTGAATGAACGATATGGTATTAGCTGATAAACATTATGGTATTAGCTCATATGCATTATGGTATTAGCTCATATGCATTACGGTATTAGCTAATAAATTTTAGGGTATTAGCTAATAAGCGATATGGTATTAGCTGATAAACATTATGGTATTGGTGGACAAATGCAATGATTTTAATTGACGAGTTAAATATGGTATCAGTGAATGAATGATATGATATTAGCTAATAAGCGATATGGTATTAGCTGACTAATACATAAATACTCAACCAATAATTAGGAATTTTGAGTCATGCATGCCACATATATATTTTTATCAAGGAAACTAGCTAACTAATTTGAAGTTGATTGATTTCTAGTCCTTGAATGCTGCTTACCTTGAGAAATCACCAATAATGCCAGCAACAACTACAACCATAAACACCAGCTGCTTTGCTGCAGAAATTATAGACATTGCCGAAAAATTGAGCTTCACCAATGCCAATCACATCCAACTGCATGTCTACAATAAAATTTCTAATTAGTGG
Source organism: Ballota nigra (assembly GCA_947034835.1). Taxonomy (NCBI): domain Eukaryota; kingdom Viridiplantae; phylum Streptophyta; class Magnoliopsida; order Lamiales; family Lamiaceae; genus Ballota; species Ballota nigra. The sequence goes on from OX344722.1 coordinate 75,486,118, forward strand.
AGTGGTTTATTACAGAAAACATCTATCATTATTTAAAAAGTCTCTCGGGAAACATAAACTACTACCTCTCAATATAGTCTTTATACATAAACAAACTTAGATTTCATAAAAGACCTTCAGTAAGTCCTTAATTACCCTTTGAATAGCATTTAACACTTGATATAGTCTATTGATCACACAGTTGCCAGTCAATTGCAACAAAGTTAACAAGGAAAATGAAATTAATATGATCAGATTAAAATAGAAATGATGAGTAAATTAATAACAATCAGCTCCTAACATGCTTATTACTTCCAATGCCACATTGTATTACCATCACGTTTTGGATTCATGTTTTCATGTTTAACTTGGAAAATCATGATATTCAAGCACTGCATTCAAACAATGGAACTATGAACAAGGTTTGCTTTGTGACAACCAAGATGAACATTATATCCTTCATGTTAAAATGTCACGTAACACCAGTCCTATGAAAGATTGAGAAGTTGGGTGACTTAAAGGCGTCATATTAACCATCACAAAACATGAATTCAAAATCTTCATAAATGATAAGCATTTAATCTGAACGAAGACACAGAACAAGAGATTTTCTCAACAAAGCTACCTCAGCAATAAAGGCCTTGGCGGCGACGATCTTGTGTTTAAAACACGAGATCTGGCAATGGCCAATAGTGAAACTGCATCATAGCGAGTTTTCTACTCGACTTTATCATTCCCACAATTTAAAGAAACATTCACCAACCAAATCATATTTAATTTTAAATTTGAAAAAGCCCTAATTTGGGAGGAAATTAGAAATAATTGAATCAATTGAGTACAGATAAGATAGAAACCAGTCGGAATCAACTTCGACCCTAACACAGCGTAGGAGGTGGTGGTTTTACCAGTGAACATTGGACTCACGATGACATGTACCTCGCCGGAGTGGCATGAACAATCTTAGATGCATGTTCGCAAAATACTTAGCAGCCGTAGATACACGATGATCACTTGGAACAGAAATTTGCGAATTCCTTTTCTTACTATTGAAGATTGAAAGAATTATGCAAAGAATCTATGATTTTTGAGCAGAAATATGTGAAGAATCGGTGAAAATTGAGGAAGAGAGGGTGAAAACGTGAGATAGTGTGAGAGAGAGGGGGGATTAGGTTTCTGGCTGAATGTGTAATTGTGAGGAAAACGGGTCAATCTGGGTTATATCAATTGACTAATGATCTGCATAATATACATTGAACTATATGTTGTTTATCTAAAAATATGCTGGGAATTTATGGCTATTAAATGGACTTAGATAAAAACATCAAAGAAATGGGGAGATTGAGAACTCCATAAATGCAAGCCATGAATGGTAATAAGTTGATGAAGATGATGAAGATATAAATGAAAAAAACACCAAGAATTGTCAAGGGTTTTTATTCCCTGGACTGAATGCTTATGTAGCTTTTTTTGTATTGAATGGAATAATAGTTCTTTTTTTTGTACAAGAGTGGGTCTATTTATAGGTTTCATATACAGGGGTATTTAGGTAATTTCTGACCTCTATGGGGGACAGCTGCATTAAATGGTTGCAGGCCCTGGATGTGCGCGGGTGCCTGTTTGTACCCGTGCTCAGGGGCCCGGCCACTGAGACGTCGCCACGTGTCCCAAAAGGACAATTCTCTGAGTTATTTCTTCATTTGGTGGGAATATTCACTTTGTCGCGTCGTACGGAGGTGGCTCCTTGCCATATTTAGGACGATTCTGTTGGATTCTATCAGTGCTCAAGGGGCCTTCTTAACTTGAGAGGTCGGAGATCGGTACGTCGCTGGTCTCAGTGACTGGACGTAAGGTCGGATGGCAGTGACGTGATCCTGGGTCCCTGTGGTGGGGACTTTGGGCCAGGTTGGGGTCGGTGAGAGCGATCCCCAGCTGTCTAGATGGGCTAGAAACTGTGATTCTCAGAAGAAATTATTTGATGTCTGGGACTGGGGAGGTCGGAAGTGACCGCCAGGAGGCCGGATGCGATGGAGGTCGGAGACGCCTAAAACCTCATCCCAGCGACACCTGGTCGGGTAAGCTCCAGTAGCCCTCTTCGGAGAGGTCGGTGCTGACCTCGTACAGAAATGGTCATAACAATTGCCCCCAGTTTAGCCTTCATGAAAAGTGAGGGGTGAACTGGCCATTCGGACCGGATGATCGGGGTTGGCTCCAGGCTGGTACATGAGGTCGGAGATCGGAACGTTATTGCTTTGATAGACATTTGAAAGGACGCATATGGGAAAACGTGCTTGGGAAGGTGCACGTGATGTCATGCGTCTCCTGGTATACAGCGCCAATAATTACGCGTGCGCAACCATTTCGAATAGGGGCTCCGTCGCTTTGACTTCTTGCATCTAGACCCCTAGGCCTAATAATTTTTAATTTGCGGATAGACCCCTCCCCCACTCTATATATAGTTGAGGTTTCATTTGATTTAGGTTTTTCATTTTTGCGCCTATTGAGAACTCTTTGCAAGCTTAAAGCATTCCGTCGATTTTTGCGACGAGGTACACGGTGGTGATTGGGATTTTGCAGCGGTGAAACGACGGCAATCTCTCTTGGTAAGTGCCAATTTCTCTATTCTTTCCACATTTTCTTTCATCCTGTAAACATGGTGCGACGGTAGACCGATCCTCCATTGGGGCAGTGGGGTAGAGCCACCTCAGGGGGAGGCGACATTGGACGCCGCCTCTTTGGGACTGGAGGTGAAACCAGCAGTGAAGGCTCTCCTCCGCCGCGTGTGACGGCGGGGGGTTTCTGGGCAACCGACGATGACGGTTTGGACTCCGTCTTCAGGGACTCTGGCCGTTCCTTCCTCGGGATGCCACTCGGCAGGAACCGAGGTGGAGAGGTGGGGTCCTCATCGCAATCGGCTGGATCAGGCCCATCAACGTTTGGGACAGTCTGGGTCGGCCCTCCTGGTGGGGTACGGGAACCCCTCGACGATCTTATCGAATGGAATAAAGATGAAGTTCCGGCTACAGAAGACGACTTTGCCACAAATCAGCTCTTAATGAATCTGGCGGCCGAGCGGGTGCAAAGAGAAGTTGTCCTCGGATAATTTCCACGAGAGGTCGGCTCCGACGCAGCCGAGACGAGAGGTTGTTGGCGGGGATCTTGGAGAGAGGGCCGAGATTGAAGAAGCGGAGGGATCGTCGGATGTTAGAAATTCTCCGGGAAGTCCCGAACCCGTGAGGGCTAAGAGATTGAATCCCGGGGTGGGATGACCATGGGTACAAAAAACAAGTGAAGAAGGCCTAGAGTTTGTGGAGAACCAGGATGGGTACGAGGCCCTAGAGTTTGACTTCGACGCCTACCACGAGCGTTACTCTTATTTTCCTGCTCCCCGAGATCCCCCACGGTGAGGCCAGTGGTCCTAACTGAGTCGGAGAAATGGACGTGTGGGTCGTTCTGGAGCGTGATTTCTCAAGAATTTCTGGGTGGAGCCCGGGTCGACTGGGACATATCGTACGATGTGCAGCTATATGCTCCCGCATCTAATGAGAGGGCGGACCAGCCTCCACGAGTAATGGTGGCCGTCACTCTCGATATGATGGAGGTCGGTCTTCGATTCCCCTTGCACCAGACCATGACCTATTTGTTGAACTTTTGGGATCAAGCGCCGATCCAGTTGCTCCCCAATGCCTGGATGATAATTATGGGGATTATGACCCTCTTTGGTCAAAATTTCTTGTTCCAACTGCCGACCCCTAGAGAAATAGCGTTCATGTTGAGGCTTGTGAGCGATAAGACCCGGGATGGGGAGGTCTTTGTTTAGACGAAAGGTCCTAAGTTTGTGATGGGTCCCCCGAGCAAGGCTCGGAATCTCTGAGATCGGTGGTTATTCGTGGCCAGAGCCTGGTAGACCGGGTACCCTGATGGAGAGCAGATTGACATTCCGACCAGCCCCCGACCGAAACATGAGAGTAAGATATTAAAAGCTTGATCTTGAGAAGTGAGTACTGATCTAATTCTCCATTTTTCCTTGCAGGTTATCTGGCCCCTATTGAACGGGAGCTTAACTTCGATTTTGCGGTCGTCCGTGAGAGAATTCTCCAGCTGAATGAAAAGAACCAAGCGCTTCTCCAAACCCGGCAGGCAAGAGTTAGTGGTCGAATCTTTTGGTTTCCTCGACATTTGAGGCATCCAGGTGACTATTCTAGAGTTCTTTTTTTTAACGATCTCTTTATTTTCTCATTGCAATACTCGAGTTCCGGGTCGTTAATAAGTGCCCCAGAATCTTTTCCGACCAGTGCCCTGAGATGTTCTCCCGGCTCGGAGCCGCTCTCAAGAAACCGGAGGTCACCAAGGTGACGAAGAAGAAGAAAGGGTCCGGAGCCCGGAAAGGACTTGTCATCCACGAACCTACCCACTTCTAGTCCATTCTGGTTGCCGAGGGCATTACGTCCGGAGTTCTCCCCTCCTCTCCCCTCACCGGCCGAAAATGAGGGCGAGAAGAACTTGAGAGGGACGGAGCTGGTGTTGAAGGGTCAAGTCCAGTGCAGATTGAGCTTTCAGATGACACGCCTCCTGAGCAGAGATTGACCGGTGTTGCCCCTGTGGTCCACTCTTCCGACGCCCCCAGGCGGGAAGATGACCGGACTTACTTTGGTCGCGATTCGGCCCGGTTCCAAGTGTAAGTTTTTGTTCGAAATTTCTTTTATTTGCGAAAGGCATGTGTTATATTCTAACTTGTATTCTCTTTCTTCTGCCGCAGCTTGACCCGGAACGACTCCAATTTGCTCCCGTTGGTGCTGAATTTCCTCTCCTCCCGAGCTTCGGGATCAATTATCGAGATGTCGGAGTACATGAGCCGGGCTGTTAACTCCCTGCCCTAGTCTTGAACCCGGGACCTGGCCGAAATCACCGACCGTCACCCACGCTATGCCAGTCGAGCTAATGTTGCCCTGGCCAACCAGGCGGCCTTCAAGGCCAACTTCGTGGAGAACGAGCTCAATAATGTTGTGAGCTAGTTGAGAAGGGCCGAGACTGACCTTATCCGGGCCCAGGAGGAGAAAACCATCTTCGAGAGTGAAAACACCGAGCTCAAGAAGGAAAGGGACTGCACGGTCGGCCAGGTCGAGGCCATGCTGAAAGAGAAAGAAGACGCCCTTACCCGGGCAGAGACAGCCTGGAAGGTTTATGAGGAGAGCCGGGCTAGGATGGCGGATATGGAAGCGGCTATGGCAAATCTCCGTCTAGAGAATGAGGCCGTGCTGAGAGATGCCGACTAGGCTCGCGCCTGGCAAGCTGAGCTGGAGAAGGAGGTGCAGGACAAGGTTGCTGAGGTGGCCGCGGCTTTGCAGAGGCTAACCTATTATCCCAACGATCCGGCCACCAGGTCGGTGCTCTTCTCAGAGTTCTGCTATTACATGGCAATTGCCGACCTGATCCGGGTGGGACAGAAGGCCGACCTCGACACCAAAGTTTATGAAAACTACTTCCGTGAGTACGTTGCCAAATCCCCCCTCCATGAAAGCTGTTATCTGCACTTCCTGTACCTCGAGACTGAGCTCGGAGTGGACCTGTTGTGGTTTTCATACCGGCACAGACTGCTCCTTCCAGGCCGTGATCATCCCGCGGTTCAGGTAGTCGAAGAGGTCGAGGACGGAGATAAAGATGAGGATGAGGAGGTCGTCGATGCTTCGGTGCCGGGCGGAGATGGGATGGAAGCCTGTATGGAGGAGGTTGTTGAATTTGTGGCCGGGGGAGGAGGGACTGGAGAGGCCGGTATCGGGCGTGATCCCGCCGATGTTTAGATCTTTTATTTTAATTCCAGTATCTAAGACGGTTGAACAATATTTTTCTTTCTTTACTCCTTGGTTTGTAATCGGCTTCTGATCGGGCTTTTGAACGATGATTTATCCTTCCTGCATACTTTGATTTGAACGACTTTGTTTCAACTATAACTGTTGTTCCTTTAATCTATGTATTTCTGGGTTTGCTACTTTATGTTTTGGCATGGGTTTGTGTTTGGGATTGTGAAGAAATTTACTAAGTGTTTGCATATAAGTTCCTTTCGGAAATTTGGCTAAGTGTTTGAAGGAATCCGACTGTGTGTTTTGAGAGTGTGTGATTAAAACTTGAAAAATTCTAGAAAGAAACTTGGACTTATCTGTATCGTAAAGGGTGGTGACCCCCCATGGTCGGGCGTGCGCTAGATTGTCAGTCGGGATACACTTCTAAGTTGGTGTGATATGCCAATCTCGATACGATCGACGTATGCTTTTGAGCTGAGCTCGGTCTTTAGATGACCTTGACGGTCTTTCCGAGCTCAAGTATGATATGCCGATCTCGATACGATCGACATATACTTTTGAACTGAGCTCGGTCTTTAGATGACCTTGATGGTCTTTCCGAGCTCAAGTGTGATATGCCGATCTCGATACGATCGGCATATGCTTTTGAACCGAGCTTGGTTTTTTTAGGAAATTTGTATTGTCAAAAAGACTTTTTATTGATAGGTAGGAACTTTAGAACAATTTACAAAGTAGTTATTGATAATACTTCTTAAGGTGGACCGCGTTCCAGGGGTTTTGGTCCGGAGTATCGTCCATCAGCTCGAGCTCATAAGCTCATTTGGAGAACCACTTGGATATCCTAAATGGGGCCTCCCAGTTCGGGTCGAATGCCCCTTTGGGTCCATAAATCTTCTTGAGGACGAGATCGCCAACTTAGAATTGCCTTGCCTTCACCTTCGTGTTAAAAAAAATTCTGATTTTTTCTTGTAGGTGGCGTTCCTTAGGTCGGAGTTGAGCCTTCTTTCCTCGAGCATATTGAGATCGATCCTTCGAGCTATGTCATTATCCTCAGTGATTGTTTGAGTCGTCCTGTGGCTTCGAAAGGAGACCTCTTAATGAATGACGGTCTCAGTCCCGAAAGCCAAAACGAAAGGTGTTTTGCCCGTCGAGTTTCTGGTGGTCGTCCGATAGGACCAAAGCACGTCGAGGAGCTCGGCCGCACACTTCCCCTTTCTGTCCTCGAGCTTAACATTGATGGTGTGCTTGAGGATCTTGTTTACGGCCTCAACTTGGCCGTTTGTTTGCGGGTGGTAGGGGGTGGAATTTTTTTTTTTATTTTCCACATTTCGCAAAATTGGATAATTTGGAGATCGTCAAACTGCTTCCCGTTGTCAGAAATGATTACTTGAGGTAGACCAAATCGACAAATTATGTTTTTCCAAATGAACCTTATAATTTGGGCCTGATCGATCTTGTTGAGCGGCTCTGTCTCCGCCCACTTTGTGGAATAATCAATGGCTACTACGGTTAATTTATGGCCCCCGGGCGCAGTGGGCATTGGTCCGATCAAGTCGATGCCCCACTGGGCAAATGGCCAAGGGTTGTACATGGAGAAGTACTGCTCGGGAGATAATTTGATGTTGGGCCCCAGAATCTGACATTTGTGGCACGACCTCGCAAAGTTAACCATGTCATTGTTCAAAGTCAGCCAAAAGTAACCTTGCCTGATCGCTTTTTGGGACAGGGCTCGAACTCCGGCATGATTACCACAAATGCCCTCGTGGATTTCGGCCAGAATGCTCCGGCCTTGCTCCGAGGTGATGCATTTTAAGAGGGGGAGGGTGAAACTTCTCTTGTATAAAAGGTTGTCAGTGAGTGTATACCTTGCCGACCGGAGCTGAAGTTGCCGAGCTCAAATCTTGTCCTCTAGGAGTTCGCCGGTCTTCAAGTACCTCTCGATCGGGGTTATCCAGCTTTCTTCGAAGCTTAGGACGGTTGAGACCTGAGCTCGGATTATAGTAGGGGTTCCAAGAGTGGAGAGTTGGATGTTTGCAAAGTCTGCTGCCCCCTCGGCGGTCGCGAGCTTTGATAGGGCGTCAGCCTGGGAATTTTGTTCTCTTGGGACCTGTTCTATGAACACTTGGTGAAATTTCTCGCAAAGTGTTGTCACCAGCTCGAGATATTTCACCATTTGTTCCCCCCGAGCCTCTTATTCGCCTTTAATCTGGTTCACTATGAGTAAGGAATCCATGAAGATTTAGAGTCGACATACCCTATCGCGATTGCAAGCTCAAGTCCTCCAACCAGTGCTCCTTACTTGGCCTCATTATTTGTGGCCGTGAACTCGAAACGGACTGCGTGAGTGAAGCTCTGGCCCCCGGTCCAATCAGTACGTTGTCGGCCCCTGCACATGAGCTGGTTGACGACCCGTCCACGTAAAGCTTCCATGGAGGGTGATCTATTCTGGTGAACTTTGGGGGGAAGGTGAGCTCTACTATGAAGTCAGCAAGGGCTTGGCCCTTGATGGCCGTCCTTGGGGCATAGGTGACCCTGTACTGTGCTATTTCTAGCGACCACTTTAAGGGCCGACCACTGGTGTCGGGTCAGTGTAGGACTTGTCTCAGGGGGAGGGTTGTCAGAACTTCCACTTGATGGTCGAATAAATAAGGCCTTAGTTTCCTAACGCTCATGAACAAGGAGTACGCTAATTTTTCGAGGGGTGTGTACCTGAGCTCGGCGTCGTATAGAGTCTGGCTTACAAAATAGATGGGGAGATGACTCTGACCATCGGCCCGGACGAGCACCGCACTCAGGGCGACCTCAGAGTGTAGGACTTGTCTCAGGGGGGAGGGTGGTCAGAACTTCCACTTGATGGTCGAATAAATAAGGCCTTAGTTTCCTAACGCTCATGACCAAGGAGTACACTAATTTTTTGAGGGGTGTGTACCTGAGCTCGGCGTCGTATAGAGTCTGGCCTACAAAATAGATGGGGAGATGACTCTGACCGTCGGCCTGGACGAGCACCGCGCTCAGCTTCTTACTTTTCCAGTCCGAACTTCCTTTCTTTTTTGTGGACCGGCCTTTTATTGGGATCGATTTTTAAACGGTGGCAAGCGTGTTTTGGGTCGATGTCGACCATGTCCTGGTGTGACCAGGCGAAGACCTCGACATTGGCCTTAAGGAATTCGATCACTTTCCCCCGCATTCCGGCCGGGATTTTGGAGCCGATGAGCACCTCCAGCTCCGTTCTCGAAGGGTCGACCGGAATGTCTACCAAATCTTCCAAGGTTGTGGCTTGTTCGTAGTTTCGCCGGTCTTTGGTATCAAATCTTGGGTCGAGATCAAGCTCAGTGGACTCGAAACTGATCCTAGGCTCGAGATCGTCGATCTCCATTGGGTGGGGATCAGGCTGATTTTGCATAATAAGGCCGGAAGTTGATGGTCCGGTCTTGTTTTTCATGAGTGAGGTCGGGCCGAGTTCTTCAAGATTGGATTGAAGGATCGGATTGTTACAAATATGAAATAAAACAAGAAATAGATAGTTCAAACAATTTTTTGCCATTACTTGATCACCCTTAACGGTGCTGACCACCCCCTCGGGGGTGGGGAACTTAATACGATAGAAATAAGAAGAGGTCACAGCCTAGAAAGTGTCCAAGTACGGACGACCCAAAAAGCCGTTAAAAGAGTTCGGCTGATCTACAATGACGAAGTCTAGGGGTCTATTTATCCTAACCTTACTATCATAACAACAGACTAACTCCACAGGGAGCTTGATCCTTCTGTAGGCAGCTACGATCGCGTTCCCAAATCCCTTGAGTTGAAGGTCGAAGGGCTTGATGAAGCTGACGAGATCGCCGAGTTGATCTAGGGCTGATTTGAAAATTATGTTGCAGAAGCATCCATTGTCAATCAGTACCCGTTGGACCTCTTTTCCCAGGATATTGGCCGAGATCACCAGCGCGTCGCCCTTGGGATAAAGTACCCCACTCCGATCCTTATTGGAGAAAGTTATCTCCAGATCCTTGTTGATCGCGGGCTCGGGCGGCGTGACCAAGTTGACATTGGTCACAGCTCGGATCTCGGCCTTTCTTTTTCTGCTCGAGAGTGTGGAGACGGGGGTCAAGCCCCCTAGATTTCCTCCCCCGGCCTGAATCATGTTCACTCGTCCGCCGGGGTTCATTGGGGGAGATCTTCGTCTTCGTCATCTTCTAAGGCTGCGATCGGCCGGAGAGGCCGGCCGCCCTTTTCATCTCTACCGTGGGGTCACTGCTGCTGTTGCTCTTGCCGTCCTATCGACTTTTAAATTAAATCGTTCAGACGCCCTTCCTCAAACAACTTCTAGAGTTATTTTAGGAAATCATGACATTGGCTCGTATTATGGCCTATTGAGTCGTGATAGACGCATAACATCTTAGGGTCTAACCTCGCTCGGTCCCCCGTGTACTGCTTAGGCCTAGGGAGCATGTCCTTGTGTTGGATGACATTAAAAACATGGGCTGGGGACTGTCTAAAGGCTTGAGTGAGGTGGACTTCGACGTCCTTGAAGGACTTGAAGTTGTCGGGCGGCTTGATGACCTTCTTAGCTTTGGGACCACTCTTGGGGGAAGCTTGAGCGACCTCGGGCTCCTTCACAGTGGGCTCGGACTCTCCGAGCCTAAGAGCCATCAGCTTTTTCCGAGCTAGGTAGTCTTCGGCCCAAGCTAAAAAATCGGCATATATCTTGGGGAAGTCTTTTGTGAGGTGCTTAAATATTGGCGATCTGCCATGGAAGCCCCCCAAGGTTGCGTGCAGAGCCAGCTGGTCCCCGACCGACTCCCCTGTTAGGATGACCTCGTCCACCCGGGCGATATAATCCTCATCCGTCTCATCCTTCTCCTGGCGGATGCGCATGAGGCGGTGATAATTTTCTGGCCGGGCGATCTTGGCCGCAAAATATGAAGTGAACTGGGAGCTCAGGGTGGAGAAAGAGTCGATCGAACGATCGGGAAGCGAGACGTACCACCTGTGGGCGAGATCGCCCAAAGTGAGTGGGAATAGCCTGCATTTGGTCGTGTCGGTCGCGCCCCTACCGGTCATGAAGATTCGGTATTTGCTCAGATGAGTTTCTGGGTCGGTCTTCCCGTCGTAGAGAGGGGTTGGCGGTGGAACGATCTTGAGTTGGACGGGGGTGAGCTCAATGTCAACGGACAAGGGTTTGTTCGTGACCAGTCGGGCCTTCGGTTGGCCCTGCGCCTCCACGAGGGCCCGCCTTTCGTCAAGCTACTTTTGCATCTTGACGATCTCCGGATTCGGCGGCTCCATCGGCTGGTCTCCTCCCACGACTGTTGGGCCGATTCGATCAAAGACGGCCCCTCGCGGCGTATCATGCCCGAGAAGACCGCTCTGAGCAAAGCTAAGTTTCCTCCTAGCGAGTTGGCCGGAGCCAGGCTGATTTCGGCTACCCTCTTATGGGGCTGCTGTGCCATACTTCCTGAGTTGGAGATGCACTCGGTGTCGCCATACTCTGTGTAGCTGCTCGGAAGCCTGCTCGGGTACCAGGAGGGGGAGTTAGTGGCGAGACGTCTAAAAACTGGATGCGAGGAGCCCCGGGAATGTGTGGGAGCAGGGTCAGCCAGGTGTTGGCTTTCCCCCTGACATTCCCGAGCTTTAGATTTTCCTTTGAGGGCCCGGGCTTGTAGCCTCCTCTTCGAGATCCACGGGGTGCTTCTACAAGCCCTCGCTTCTTCGGCGCGGCGACGTCGATTGGATTCCGCCTGGTCAGGGGTGACGAAGTATCGGCCCTGCAATGGTTGTGGCTCCTCTGGGTAGCGGATCGAAGAGGCCACATGGACGGTCTTTCCAAACCGACCAAGGTTGGCCTCCCGTGAGACCCGTGCTGCGGGGACTTGGGGTGTGGCCGGTGCCCCCGTACCCTTGAGTGCCTGGGATGACCTTGGGTTGGTCATATCTTCTTTGCGAAAGTGGAAGAAGAACTTCTTTTGAAGGTGAACTTATGAAGCTTTGAAGAACAATGAGTGTTCTTCAAAGAAGAGAGGAAAAAACTGGGATTATAGGGTTTGATACCCTTCTTCTAGCGCCAAATGTTGTTTATCTAAAAATATGCTGGGAATTTATGGCTACTAAATGGACTTAGATAAAAACATCAAAGAAATGAGGAGATTGAGAACTCCATAATTGTAAGCCATGAATGGTAATAAGTTGATGAAGATGATGAAGATATGAATGCAAAAACACCAAGAATTGCCAGAGGTTTTTATTCCCTGGACTTGAATGTTTATGTAGCTTTTTTTGTATTGAATGAAATAATAGTTCTTCTTTTTGTACAAGAGTGGATCTATTTATAGGTTTCATATACAGGGGAATTTAGGTCATTTCCGACCTCTACGGGGGATAGCCACATTAAATGGTTGCAGGCCCTGGATGCGCGCGGGGCCCGTTTGTACCTGTGCTCAGGGGCTCAGCCACTGAGACGTCGCCACGTGTTCCAAAAGGACGATTCTCTGAGTTATTTCTTCATTTGGTGGGAATATTCTCTCTGTCGCGTCATACGGAGGTGGCTCCTTGCCATATTTGGGACGAATCTGTTGGATTCTATCACGTGCTCAAGGGGTATTCTTAACTTGAGAGGTCAGAGATCGGTACGTCGCTGGTCTCAGCGACCGGACGTAAGGTCGGATGGCAGTGACGTGATCCTGGGTCCCTGTGGTGGGGACTTTGGGCCAGGTTGGGGTCGGTGAGAACGATCCCCAGCTGTGTAGAGAGGCCGGAAATTATGACGCTCAGAAGAAATTAGTTGATGCCTGGGACTGAGGAGGTCGAAAGTGACCGCTAGGAGGCCGGATGCGATGGAGGTCGGAGACGGCTAAAACCTCATCCCGATGATACCTGGTCGGGTAAGCTCCAGTAGCCCTCTTCGGAGAGGTCGGTGCCGACCTCGTACAGAAATGGTCACAACACTATATAATAAATAAATTCATCATACATAACCCAATGTGTTCAAAGATTAGAAGAAATTGTAACAACCATCATTGATGTGGATGATGGCAAGGATGATACAATATCTTTGGAACAAGTGACGAGAAATGAGTTATTTATAGCATTCAGAACACTTCACAATTTTTTGGTGCAATTTGAGAATGAAACACCAGAACTATTGGATGGGATAATAAAATATAGAGATGAAATCCAAGTAAATTTGAAGTTTAACAAGAAGCAATCAACAATATATTCTTATTTTACTAATTTGTTCTAGTTATTTTTGTAATGAGAAGAAATTGTTAATTTATGATATTGATGGGACCACTAGTTTATATAGGGTTTTTAAAAAAAATTATTATCTTATTATTTTATTGAAATTGGTAAATATTTACACTGGTCCAAGTCGAGACTAGAAAAAATTATTATTTTAAAGATATTATTAATTTATAGAGGTTTTACTGTAAGTGATAAAGTTACTGGAAATAAATTTTAAACTTAGTAACTACAAATAGTTAGTACTCCCTTCGTCCTCAAAATTTGGTACTGTTACTTTTTGCATGATTATTTAAAAAGTTGATATAATATGTAAAAAATAATAATATTTTGTCACGTCAAATACAAAATAAATTATTTTAAAAATATTATATGTGTATGTTGAAAACTAGTGATAAAGTTCATTATTTCCATTTAGACAATAGGAACATTTTTTTGGGACTCTTCATAAGACAACCATGACTATTTTTCAGGGACAGACGGAGTATATCATATTATCATTCACCAGGTGACCTTTTTTTTGGTTTTGACCCTACTGATTTTTAAATACTATACCATCTGTCTCATACTTGTTTGCTACTTTACTGTTTGCATAGATTTTAAGAAAATAGTTGTTTATTAGTATTTAAAGTAATAAAGTAGATGTTTTTTGTTAGGAGTGTATGGATTATATAATATTAAAAAATATTATTATTCTTCTGCCAAAAATGAATGTACCAAACAAGTATGAGAAGGAGGGAGTAACTTTTTTCCCTATAATTTAACCACTTTTTGTTCAGTTGAAACCAACCATTACTGACTCCTGAAAATACGAAAAAAATAAATACAAATAAGACATTTAATAAAATATGTAGGCTAATTGAAACCCACAATTATTATTATTCACATTAAACGATGATTACAAACACCAATAACAAAAGAAAACACACTTACCGATAATTATATACACCAACAACAAAAGAAAATACAACTAAAGAAAATTCAATGACACGACGACACATATAATTCATTTTAAAATATAGCACCATTACTGTGGAAGAGGATAAGGTAAATAGTGAATTCTTGCAGGACATCCTCCTAGGAAGACTCACGGCCAGTGCTTATCTTGAGTCTGACGAGTTGGTCGATTCAAGCTCGAAAATTTTATAAATTTTAGGGTCCCAAAATTATGTGTGTATATATAACTTTAAAATACATATAAAATAAGTGTATGACCAATATGTGTTTGTGTAATTCCTTATTTCACTTTCTTAGGTTTACGATTCGAACCCTTTTGAGTCAGCTTAAATTTTTATTTTTAGTTTCGGTTAACTTACATAAATTTATAAATTTTAGTTCTTAAATATTTAAAATTTTCTAATGGTAAATGATATTATCAACCTTTTTTACCGTGAAATTTATTCGCATTTTATGTGTATTTTTTAAGAGTATTAATTGTTTCACTGAATGTACTAATTTGATCGTGATACTGTATAATAAAAATAATCGATATCTTTTTTAGTTGTAAGGTGAAAGTGGTTTACAAGATACTTATCATTTCTAAATAGTATGACCACACAGAGGCTGCCACATATCGTATTCATCATTTTTTTTACATCGTATTCATCATTTTAACTTAAACATAAAAGTGTATTTTTTGCATTGTAAAATATTTAATGTCATCATTTAAAAATTTTGGTTTTGTCATTAAGTTCATATAATTGAAAAGACTAAAGGGTCTAATTTTAATGTCGATTCAGGCTTCGTAATTTCTGGGATCTGCCCTGGGAAGACTCAAGTTCTTATTCTCCGTAATGATGGTTTTCACGAACGTTTCCACCTACAAATTTAAATATAAAGACAATTAACTCAATAATGCAAGTTCAAAACACACATATATACCTACAAATTTAAATATGAAGACAATTAAATCAAGAATGCAAGTTTAAAACACACACATATATAATATATTTGTAGTTCTAGCAAGTTTTATTGGTTTCTGCAAGACAAAAAAACTAATGAAAATATATTTAAAGCGTCAATATGTAATAGAAGTATAATTACTTGCATGGTGAAAAAATATATAATTACTTTATAAGTGGAGCCACGAAGGCAACGCCCCTATAGCCGAAAACAAACATAGTGAGAAGATATATTAATTGAGTGCAAGGTGAGACTTGAGAGTGGGAGGTGATGAGGAAAAAGGATGGTGGAAGGATGTTATAATAGGAGAGCTTGCACGCCCCCCTTGCCACAACATTTCAATATTTTCTTATGTATTTTAATTTTAAACATATATAATTGACAAAGGATGTAAATTAATGTCATTGCGTGTAGAATGCATGCATACGCATGCACGCATGCACCATGCACACCAACTCAACAGATGGAAGCTTCTTGATCATTCATTAGTGAGTCAGTCAGTTAGCATTTGTTAGTTAGTTAAATGACGGTTAGTTTGTTACACGGTTACCTACTTAGCTTGTGCATCACTCAATCACACACATATATATAATTGTAAGTGTAACCATTGTAACCAATTTTCAGTTCATCATGAATAACACGTTCCATAGTTGTCCTTCAATGCCTTCTTCCTCTTCATCAATAATGAAAGTTCTACATTCATTGGGACATCATGCTTCACTTACTCCGCTACTTAAAGGGTACAAGCTCACTTGGTCTTTTCTATCCTTCTTCCCCTTCCACTACTATTTCAGGTTTTTGTGATGCGGATTGGGGTAGTTGTCTCGACACCAGGCTTTCTATCACAGGTTATTGTATTTTCCTGGGTTCTTCTCTTATTTCATGGAAGTCGAAGAAACAGTCCACAGTTTCAAGATCTTCTGCCGAAGCCGAATATCGTGCTATTGCAACCACTGCCATGGAAATTCAATGGATCACTTATATTGCCTCAGATTTCCAGCTTCAAGACCCTCTTCCCGTTTCTCTTGCTTGCGATAATCAAGCGGCCATTCACATCACCGAAAATCCGGTTTTCCATGAACGCACTAAACATATAGAGATCGATTGTCATCTCGTTCGTAATCTTCACAAACAAGGTTTCCTACATCTACAACATGTTCGCACCACGGAGCAACTTGCTGGTCTTTTCACGAAATCTTTACCAAAATGTTCGCTTTTGAAATTAAGGGACAAGTTGAACATGATCACCATTGATTCATGTCCAACTTGAAGGGGGCGTGTAGAATGCATGCATACGCATGCACGCATGCACCATGCACACCAACTCAACAGATGGAAGCTTCTTGATCATTCATTAGTGAGTCAGTCAGTTAGCATTTGTTAGTTAGTTAAATGACGGTTAGTTTGTTACACGGTTACCTACTTAGCTTGTGCATCACTCAATCACACACATATATATAATTGTAAGTGTAACCATTGTAACCAATTTTCAGTTCATCATGAATAACATGTTCCATAGTTGTCCTTCAATGCCTTCTTCCTCTTCATCAATAATGAAAGTTCTACATGGTATCTAGAGCTTCGAATTTTTTTTTAGGGCGATCATGGCAATTCGCCGAGACAACATTGCGTGGCCGGCTCTAAATTCGTCTTCTTCGGATTCTCATGGATCATCCGATCCTCATCCCTTTCATACGTCTGATTCCCCTGGTATGAAGCTCATCTCTCTTACTTTAGATGAGCATAATTTCGTCTCCTGGAGCAAGGTTGTTCATCTTGCTCTTGGTGCTAAGGCCAAAATAGGATATATTGATGGTTCCTTGTTGCCTCCTACTGATCGATTATCTGATGAATTTCTATCTTGGAGACGTGCTGATTGCATGGTATCCTCATGGATTATTGGTGCAATGTCTAAGGATTTGGTTGACTCTTTCATCTCCTGCAAATCGGCTAGACAACTTTGGCAGAATATATGTGAGCGGTTTGATGTTACGAATGGAACAAAACTATTTCAATTGCAGCAGAGTGTGTATAACTTGAAGCAAGGTCATGACTCCTTGCAAGTGTTCTTTGGTAAAATGAAGAGGTTATGGGACGAACTTGATGAATTTTCCAGCATCCAAGGATGTACTTGTGGTAATTGTATCTGTCAAGTTGAGAAACAACTTAATGATAAAGAGATAAATACCAGATTGATTCAGTTCCTTATGGGATTAAATCCGGAATATGAAGCTGCGAGGAACCAACTTCTCATACTGGATCCTCTACCCACTATTAACAAGGCATATTCTACCATTCAGAGGCTTGAGCAACAGAAACGACTTGAATCTATTGATGACACTCTTGTCCTGTTTAGCAAGGCTAAGGGTAACAAGTTTAGTGGTAACTCCTGGAATAAGGGTACATCTGCTACTCAAACCTTCAGATCCAAAGAAGATAAGGATAAATTGATCTGCTCACACTGTGGAGCAAAGAGGCATGATGCATCTCAATGCTTCAAACTCCATGGCTTTCCAGACTGGTATGACAAGTTGAAAGGCATGAAGAAGGCTGTTGCAAATTACTCAGGGGATTCACCCACTATTGATAGAGGATCTGCAGGAGTTGATATCTCAAAGATTATACAACAGGAGATAGCCAAGTATTTTACTAATCCATCTCACTCAGAGAGGCCTGGCACATCTGATAACTTTGCAAACATGGCAAATTTCGCAGGTAATTTTCAGTGTAGCTTATCTGCTCTTGATGATAAGACCAATTGGTTTTAGGATGGAACCCCACTTTGATGCGTGGCTAGTCTCCTTCGCTTATTGGTGCGCTCAATTTGTGGGACCGCACCGGGCGCACCCCGAATAATTTCTACAATTATGTGATCCGAAATTATTATGTGACACCTGTTACATGCTAAGCTGCTACATTGTCCTATATATTTGGGTCAAATCTCTGAATTTATCAATGAAAGAAGCCGCGGGAAATGCTTTGTTTACTAGTTTTATATTAATATATATAAAACAAAACGTATGGCGTTATTATATATTTCAACTTAGTTTAACCGCCAAAAGTAATACTCAAATAACAAAAAATAAATAAAATAATAATAATAACAAACAAACAAAAAAAATGGATGACAAGATAAAAAATTTGCAAGTCGTTGCAACAGCCTATAGTTACCATACTTAAGTACTCCCTTCATCCCAGGGGAATTTACATCCTGGGATTATATGTGGATTAAAAGAAAATATAAGCTAGTGACATATAGGTAAATATGTGTATATTTGTGTGAATGTGCACGTAAATCAATGCTTCTTTTTTAGGTAGTGTACAAATTGATGTGAGATGTCCAAATAAAAAAAGTGTGCATATTCCTCTGGGACTGAGGGAGTATGTCACACACGAACACCCACCCATGCGGGTACATGTGACCCAAAAATCGGGATCAGAACAAAATTCTCGTGTACAGAAATGGATCCTGACCCCAGTTCACAATGCTCATTTCTTCAATTAATTGGGGCTAATAACTGTGATAGGCTCATGGAAAATTAAATTGTAACTGTATCCCAGTGCTTCCCTATCTCTTCCCATAAAATAAAATCGTTCTCCCTCCATCCTATAAAAATAATACATTTTTATGTTTAGAGTTTTTTACATGTCAAACATATTGTCGATAACCTAAGGTTGTATTTGGATGGAATCATTTGAAATGTAAGGGATTTAAAAATGATTTGATTTGAGAATCGATCCATGGATTTCAAATGACATGGTTTGTTAGGTATTTCAAATTCCTTCAATTTGAACTAGAATTAAAACTAAAAATTCGAAATTCATCTATTTAAATATTTTAGCCAAACAAGTGGAGTGAAATTTAGGTTGTGGGTTTATAATTCATAGCCCAAATACCTCCACCCAAACACAATGTTTGTTAGCCTAAAATGAGAGCTGGAAAGCAAGAATAAATGTGGTTGGGTTTAGGCTAAAACATCAAAGGTGAGAACATTAATGGATCATTGAATGCATGAATGGAGAATAAATGTTCATCATTGTTGGTGAATGATGAATGAATGAATGAGTGAATGCAAGAAAGCAATAAATTGGAGAGGATTTGCCAAAGGTTTTTCCCTGGACTTAATGTGTGTGTTTTGGGTTGATGATACTTGTGTTTTTTGTACATGAGTTGTGTTGTGACCATAATAATTCCGAGATCAAGAGATCACTATTAGGAGAGCTCCAGAGATCAACATCCGACCTCGCGCGAGACAAACGAGGTCAGCCGAGACCTCCATATTGAGAGACGGCCGACCTCAACCTCTTTAGGAAAGCTTGTCGACCTCATACCGACTCAAAGAAGGTCGGCCCGACCTCCGGAGCATCTAAATCTGATCTTACGACGGGCAATGAGGCCGGCCCGGCAATGAGGCACCCGGTCCAGGCCTCCCCACCGACCTAAGAGGTCGGACTGCCGCTCGAGGACCCTGGATCCGACCTCCTTCCTCCATAGAGGCCGGGTCTCGTCTCAGAATGCCAAGAACTGGCCTCATCTCGAATGCTTCCATCTCAAGGTCATTGAA
Source organism: Ballota nigra (assembly GCA_947034835.1). Taxonomy (NCBI): domain Eukaryota; kingdom Viridiplantae; phylum Streptophyta; class Magnoliopsida; order Lamiales; family Lamiaceae; genus Ballota; species Ballota nigra. The sequence goes on from OX344722.1 coordinate 75,505,598, forward strand.
GATCCTCCGAGCACGTGACCAAATCAGACAAGATCCACTAGGGATGGCAATGGGCCAGGTCGGGGCGGGTAGTTGATTACCCAGATCAGCCCCATTTTTATTTATCCTGTCCCAGACCCGCCCCACGACCCGCACGGGTCCTGAATAGCTGACACGTGACATGCCCCGTATGGGTCCGGGCCGATCCGCCCCGCCTCATTTTCAAATTTGCACTTTATCTTTTTTTATCTTTTTAGTCTACTACCATACCCTATACTATGATAAAGTTAAGCTCGATTATTATATGATCAAATCATAGACTGAAGACATGTGAGAGATAATAATTTGATTTATTATACAAAACTAGGAACGAATATTGACACAATTAAAGATAAAAATGAATTGAAGAAATAATTAAAAAATTAAAGATGTAATATCGAGTTCGATCCCCTTAATCTATTTTTATTGTACTAAAATATACACATATAACATGTTAATATATCTATTTAATTATATATTAATATGTATATATGTACGTGGCGGGTCAGGGCGGGTACCCATAGGGCCATCATAATACCCAGACCTACCCCATTCTCAAAACGAGGCGGAGCTGGCCCGACCCATACTCAAAATGGGGTGGGTCCCACCTGACCCAAATGCCTAGGGGCTAGGCGGGTACCCACGGGGCGGGCCAATATTGACATCCCTAAGATCCACCCAAATAAGGCAAAGAGCCACACCCGTACGCAAGGACAAGGAGAATATTCCCCTCAAATATGGAAATTGCTCAGAAGATATTCACCCAGAGACATGTGGCAAAACGAGAATGGCTTGAGGCCTGAAGCAAAGGATGATAGGGCACCCACGCTATTGTTGGAAAAATAGGGGTGCCCGGAATCTATTCGGGATGATAATTAAATACGAATTTAAATTCAATTATTACTAGTATGAATTAATCCTAATTAATTTAAATAATAATTCCAACAACAATTTTATCATCATGCAAGTTGAATTAATTCACATAAAATCTATGGCGGAAAAACTAAGAGATTATATGATTACGTACCTCACGTAGATATGGCTTTTGATTATCACGGGACAATTACGAACGCGCTACCAACCCAAAGAACTTCTCAAATATTTCCCTTTCGCCTTGCTTGATCACCGGTGGGAAGTGCTTTCAGGCAATATAAATAACTAAGGAAAAAGAAAAATATATGTGCTCTTGATTTTTCCAACACATGGAATTATGTACTTGGGGATGAAATAATCATCCCCTATTTATAAGAGTAGTGGCCGAATTTTTATGTATTTTATGGGCCTGGAGAAAAAAATTTCTTAGTCTCTAAAAAATCTTGAATATATCTCATATATTCTTTTCTCCATAATAAAATATTCTACAAAAATCTCACCCTCTTATGTAATCATGTAATTTTTGAAATTTACAAGAAAAGAATCCAAGATTTGGATCTTCTTGAATATATGAGATAATCTTGTATTCCAGGAATACTTATCTTCCATAATATCTTTCCAAGAAAATCAACAAAATCTTTTCTCTCCTAAATAAGCTATTTTCGAAAATAACAAAGAAAAATCAGCAATATATTTTCTTTTTATTTTAATCACCTTATCATTATTGGGCTACTTAATGGGCTACTTGAGGGGCCTTAAGGAGAATTAAGATTGGACCTCCTAATGGACTTCTGAATTTCAATGTTGAGCCCCAATATAATTCAGTCCATTAACATTAATTAGTACCACTAATAAATTAATATTGCACTATCTATCTTAATCCATATTACGATAATATGGGCTCCCGGTTATTATTTCCCGCGTTTAAGATTATCAAGTCCATTAATTAATTAAGCTTCTGAATAGCTCTAAATTAATTAATATATTTCACCTTGGAGTAAAGACAGCTCAACATTATTATCTGTACCGAAGAAACTGATTCTTCACTTGCAAGATTTGGTATGATAAAACTTCTGAGCCCACCAAGGGGACTAATCACACGAGCCGTACTCACACGCGTTTCTCCGTATTAAATCTTAACAACCGTCGTATGATTAATATTACTGCCCAAAACACAAAGTTCAAAGTCACGATGATTCTCACCCAACATGAATCAAAGCAGTAACCATTAAGCACACACGGTCCTATTTAAGTGACGGAGATTAAAAAATTAATAACCACTGAGGTCTAATTCTTCACATTTCAGAACAGAAGAATTTATCCTCGCTGTAGGTCCTCTTCAACACATACTAAATATGCTAGTGCAATCTCTTGGTCAAGACAAGCCAATCTGAGATATACACATCGACCTTTCACGGTGGATTGTTCAATTATACCTGGATCGTGAATTTGTACGTTTAGTTACAAGAAAACCATTAATGTGATCTTCCGTGATCGGGTATCACCACATTAACTACAATGTAACATGTACTATTTATAATGAACTAATTGCAATAAATATTCAACATTCAATCATATTTAAAGCAAATGTGATAAAAGATTTATTCTCATAAATAAGTGTTTAATACATGAGTTATACAAAGTAAAAATATACTTTCACGTATAACTCTAATAGCTATATCAGGGATTTCCAAACATGTAATGCCACGGTCCCCACCGAGGTCGAAAATGACCAAATTACCCCTCTATGTAAAACCTATTAATAGGTCTTCCTATGTATAAAAAAAAAAAAAAAACTATTCACATATATAAAAAAAAATATCACACACTTAAGTCCAGGGCATAAAACCCCTGGCAAATCTCCTCTCTTTTATTGCTTCATGCATTCATTTCTTCATATCTTCAATCATCATCCTATAATGAAGAACAATAAATTATTCATTCAAGCATTAAACACTTCATTCAATGCTTAATTATTTGATGTTTTAGCCTAGATTCTCCCACATACTCAACCTAATTCAGCCCTAATTTTAGGCTAACAACAAGTTGCTCTATTTATAGAGTTTACATTTAGGGGTATAATGGTCATATACGAGACCATTGCATTAAATGCCAAATAGTCGCTGATTCAATGAAGGTGCCCGTCCGTCCTTTGCTGCAGACGACGAGCCAATCTCCTCGTGCCAGGTGGCTCTGTGTGGAGATCTTTTGAAACTTTTCCTCTTTGGTGGAGAATATTCCATTTGTGATTGTGTACGAGGGCAGTTTTTTTTACCTTACTTGGGTGGATTTTGTCTAATCTTATCACGTGCTCATCGGATCTTCATCGGCCATGAGGTAAGGTTCTGTCAAAATGTGGTCGGTCCGACCACTGGATTATTCGTATTAAGAGATCGGAAACCCGATGGTCGGTTTCTTGTATATCGCGACCCGGCCGATCTCCTTGACTCTGGTCGTGGTCGGCTTTGGGCCCATACGACCACTCGAGGCAAGATAGAGGTCGGCCATTTCGTGAAATTATGGGACCGACCGACCTCATTAGATGTTTTGGAGGTCGGCCACCGACCTCCGGGGTTTTCCTAATGACAATCGTAATATTACCGTCGTAATTATGGTCACTGCACACAACCCTAATTAATTTAGACACATTGTAATAAGAAAAGACTATAATTTAAGATAAAAAAAAGAAGTGAACTATATATCTTTATAAAAATAAGTTAATTTTAGCATCGTCCTTTTCTTTTTGACATTTTAAGTCCCATGCATAGTTTTTTCGACACTTTTGGATGTAAACAAAAAAAAATCAGTTTTGATCACAAAAAAATGGTAAATTTCTTTTATCTGTTGTACGTATATTACTTGATCGTTTATATATGTTTCATAACATTTATAAATTAATTTGAATAAGTAATTAGTATATCCTAATATAATCTATTGTCCGTATATTACTTAGAGTATTTTTCTACATATTATTAGAAAAATAAAACAAATAAATTGATTTAATATTTATCTATAAACTCTGAGGATAAGAGGTGGATCAAGTCCCGTTATAAATATTTTTTCATAAAAAAACCTTGTCACCTCACGATTAGATGCTATTTTGGGAGTGAATAATATTAGGTGGTTTCACAATTTATTAAGAGGGACCGGTTCAAGATGGTTTCTATATTGTTAGGAAAATAATTAAATGAATTAAGGGATGGCACAGACTGAAAAAATTGTAATACACAGGTTGCGCCTTCATTAATTTCCACATTTATTTATAATTTGACCCCATATGTATTCCTAAATTACTTAATTAAGTTAGCAAGCGCAAATCTCTTATTACCTGCACTAGTGATTTCTAATTGAGCACTGTTCATACGGATTTGTCATATTTCTTACTCCCTCCATTTTAAATAATTAATTTTTGTTTTAAATTAACTGTCCCTTCATTTTCCGTCACTTTAATTAGTTATTTTTTGTTACAAATTAATTCACTAAAGTTAAATTTTGCATAACACCTGGTAAATTTTGTTTCATATTAAATTTCGTTTTAGTAATTTTGTTTCCTATTTTTGTTTCATATCATCCCTAAAAATTCTCATTTTTACTGGAGAATAATTTTTTCCCCTCACTCGCTTCCGATCTCTTCTATTTATCTTTCATTAGTGAAAATACAAAGACTAATGGTGGATAAATTTTGTCAAATTTTTAAGTTGTTTAATTCTATACATAACTTAAAAGCTACAATTTATATGAATCATGCATAGGAATAATCATGATTTATTTGCGTGTTCTATTGGAAAATGAAATAATGTTGTGCCACACATTTACTCCTTTTATTATAATAAAAATTCATTTTAATTGGGGGACAACTTTCGGTTTGATTCTTATTCCAAAAAAGAGCTTACACACTGGCATATATATGCTCAAAATTAATGTTTATAAATCGAGGCATTTTCCGATCATCCCCTCAACAAAGAAAGTACATAACATGGAGAATGGAGATAAGCGTTGTTTAACAAAATATAAAAGTTATGAAGTAATCACCTTTGAAGAATTCAAGAAATGGTTGATGACATTCGACAAGGATGGAGACGGTCGGATAAGTGTGAAGGAGCTTAGCGCCGCCATTAAAGCGAGCGGAGTGTGGTGTTTCAGCAAGCGAAAGGCCAAGAAAGGTATGAAGATGGCTGACAAGAATCAAAATGGCTTCATTGATGATCACGAGATTTGTAATCTTGTGGAGTTTGCACAAGACTATCTAGGCTTAAGGATAATCTCTTCCTAGCTAGCTAGCTAGGTTAATTAAATTTATTATTGTGTTCGTGTGGAATTTAATTTGTGATCTCTTGTACTATTTAATTTACGAGATTATATGTGTGTGTGCATGTATTTACGAGATTTTATCGGAAATTTATGAATGATGATGACAACAATAACAATAGGATTGTAAAAAATTGTGTGAAACAATTTCACGATAATTTATAAATTAGCACAAATTAAAACTCATCATTTTCAAAGTGTTAATCATTCAAGTTAAATTATACTTCGTCTCGCTGTAAAACCATATTGCGCAAGATCTACACAATGGGATTTAAGTATGTTGATGCAAGATAATTAATGCGGTCAATGAATCAAATTTAAGCTAATTAATCTTCCAACAAATTTTCCATTAAAGATGAGCATAAGTAAAATAAAAGAGATGAACACTGTAAATACGGAATAGTCTTAGTAATTTTTTTACGTCTTGGGATTTAGGTTATTTGTTTAGGTTGTACTATACCCAAGAATGATCCAGTTATATGATTGATGAGACTTAGTGAGAATTGGAGATTTTGTGGTGAAAAAATGGGCAAATATGAAAATTGTACGGTTGAAGATGAAAGATATTAGGAAAGATTACCGAATCAATACTTCAATTATCACTACAAGAAAATTGACATGACAAGATCCTGTCACTATTGCTTCTCTAGTTAAAAGTTTTTAGTGACAGGAAAATGATCTTTAATGATAGGGTCTGTCACTAAAAACTATGATCTTGTCACTAAAAACTTTTAGCTTGAAGAGCAATAGTAACAGAATTTATGTCATTAAAAATCATTTTTCTTGTAGTGTATCTAAAAATTAAAAAATATGTATTTTAAAAAAATAATTAAACAAATATGCTGATGTGTAATTGTCTAATCATCAATTTGGCTCCTTTAGGAACCCACTAGTGGGCTCCTTATCAAAACCCTATATATATATATATATATATATATATATATATATAAATAAATAAATAAAAGAGATCATTTAAGAATTATTAAAATGTAATAGATCTTACAAGTACATTAGTAAAATATATATTAGATTTTTTAGATAAATATGGGGAATACTTATCAAAATTTATGATTTTGAATTTGAGTTTTAGAAAATTATTAAAGATAAGCTTAATAAAAACATATTTGAATTTTAGAAAATTATTAAAATATCAAACATTAGATAATTATTAAAATAACAAATAAGTAAACATATTAGAGTTGTAGAAAATTATTAAAGATAAAAATTACTAAACATAATATACTAGAAGATAATAAATATTAAATAGAGAAAATTATAAAAATTAAAAATAAATTAAGTATCTACGTATCACTTTTGTTGTGAATATAAAATTTTCTACTTAATCAGTAAAGTTAACGATTCAGTTCCCTTCCAGCACAGCCACTCTCAGCCTTTCACCCATGTATCAATTCACCCCATTTCCACAATCTCTAACCTCTCAAACCCATCCTTTAACCCAAAAAAAAAAAAAAAAAGCCCTCCAAACCCATTAGCATTTGTCTCCAACTTCATATTTGATCTTCAACATTTTGCAATTTAATCCCTAATTCTCGTTTCACCAATCACAAATCTGTCTCCCCATCACTATTAGGAGTAACGATTTCAAATCGCAAAATACAAGGAAAAATCGGGAGAAAAATTTAATAAATCGAGGAAATAGGAAAATATCAAAGTAAAAAATAGATTTGGGAAAATATTTCTAATATCTTGATGAAGCACCCCAGTGGAAATAACCATCAAAGTTGGAAAATTGAAATCACCATTTACGTTTTGGGTTCTATGACGACTCACCCCTAAATGAAAATATTGTTGTATTTGCAAAATAAACGACGGTGTTGCAGCGACTCGGCGGCGGCGGCGGCGCGTCATTCCGGCAGTGGCGCTGCATCATGTCTTGTGACTCTGTGAGGAAGAAGGAATTCTCTAGAAACAAATGATTAATGTCTTATATTTAATGATTATATTAATGATATTGGAGGTTAAATTAAGTAAAGGGTAAATTAATAATTATATAATATTAATTGTGAATTGATTTAATTTTTAATGATTCTGCCCTGGACAGAATCTGCTCATTTAACACTGTCCTGCGTATTGCCCAATGTGACCATAAACACAAATTCCGACAATTCACGTCATCTCTCGCTGATTGGAGATAAAAAAAAAACATGTATCGGATTGCAACGGATTCGAAGGTTGAGATTTTTAATTATAATCTCTAAATCCAAGATTAATTAAATTGAAAATCAGTTTAAATGTGGTAAATTTATATAGAATTAACCCTTTCTTAAACAGAAATATTTCGTAATAATAGTTATTCTCTATATATACACATAAAAGTGGGGTAAATTGCAAGGATGATCCCATGAGAAGTCGTATTTGACAGATTTGGCCTCATGTTCTTTTTTGGTCTAATTCTTAGCAGAAAATGTCTCATCCGTTAAATATTTAATAGTTTCCTTGGATGAAAGAACCTTTTCAACTTGATTTTTGGAGGGAAATAGGCCAGCTTTTGCTATTAACAATCATTTCAATGTAAAATGCAAGTATGGAGGCGATTCTGCAACTTTAATTAGTATTTCCTCTCTGCTGCATTTTTTTCGAATCCTCCAGCAAACTTGGTCGATTGGGGATGATTTTCTCTCCGCCAGATTTTCTCTTTGCACCATATGCGTGTACTTTCTAGGGACCTACTATTTGAGGATGATTTTTGAGTGAATTGAATTTGATTTTTCTTTGATTAACAGGGCGATTATGAGGAGGATTTGGAACGGTGGTTTTATGGTGTGGGATTTGGGAAATTTTGGGTTTTTTCTAGTTCGTAGATTTTTAAGAAGTTGGGAATTAATTTTTTTTAAGTTGGGAATTATGCGCGTGAGTTTTTGGCAGAAAACTAATGGGCGTGTGGGCCTCATGCTCGTTAATCCGTTACATTTTTGCCGAAAAATCGTATGGGACTATTTGCGCTAAAAAAAGGACCAACTTCATGAGGACTAATACTTATGGGACCATTTCTGCAATTTTCCCCATAAAAGTGACACTAACTTTTTTTATTTAATTATATATTTTTTTCTTTTTGATAGAGATGATGCATGCTTAAGCGTTCTAATTACTTTTCCACGATTTTCTTCCTTAATGCCGTATGCCCAACATTTAATCATGAAAGCGTACAAATACTATATAGGGATAAGAGCAACAGAAAGACTAAGAATCTTTTTTTTCCCCAATATTATTTATTAAAGAAATATACTTTGAGATTTGATTAGTTTATAGAATTATCAATTATCCACCATTCTAGCTAGGTTTATAAACTATATATACATTGAGAGGATTTATCAGCTCGACTTTTCAAAGGATACTATACTGTAACACTTTAGGCAGATTATATTTGTATTTTTAATTAAAATATAGGAGGATAATAAAAGATATTCGATGATTGTACATCACGCTATTATTCATGTGCATGCAATAACCGCTCGAGCCACAATCGCTCTTTGTTGCTTGCAGGGTCAATAATTGGAATAACATCACTTGTAATAATTTTGATGCTTCATTTTAATATTAAAAAGTCAGGATTATGCATATGGCATGTAAATGACTAAAATATTAACCAACAAAGTATATACTCCCTCCAGTAAGTTTTTCACTTTCTTTTTCGGATCGTTTCAAAATAAAAAAATGTATTTGATAAATGGCAAAGACAACACTCCACTACATATAATCTTTAACTTTTAAATTCACACAATATTACAAAAAATGTCATATATTTCATTTTCTGCACTATTCATTATCTTACCCCAAAAGTTAATAAACAAATATAAAAAGTTATGAAAAAATTACTCCAGTACAGAGAGTATATCATATCGACACGTAATTAATTATATATCCAAGATAGTAATATGTATGATGTCATGATGAAATATAAAATTTTAGATAGAAGAATTGAACTAGCCAATAATCTTGATTTAAATGTGTCCTGATTTAGTTTGGAAAATTGAATTTTTGTTTTCAAGAGAATGAGTCCAAAATATTTTTTATATCAATATACAAAAATTGTCCGTAATTCCTCCGTCTCCCGTGAACTTTGTTATTTGCTTGAGGAGAGGGAAGTCGCCCATTCTGATTCCGTGCACGTAGAGAATATGGAAAGACAGGAAACAGGGTGAAATGGAAAGACACCCTAGCTCATTTATAGGTAGTTGGAGTGTAATAGTAAAGATTAAAATATGCTAAGGATAAAATTGTCCAAAAATATTTCTCATCCTCTTGTTACTTTTTAATATAGTATAGATATATGAAGATATATATTCTAATATATATATATGTGATATGATAGTCCAATTTTATAAAGGATTAATAATAATTGTACTACCATAAACATATATATGTAAGTAAATAGTAAATACTAATTATAGGTATAATATAATATTGAAGTTTATTATCAGGTTCGAATTCTTGAGAAGGACTAATTTATACAGAGCAAAACGGTTGGTTATGGGTCTCCCGAATTAGTCGGCTCCGATAGCAAGTACCAAAAAACAAAAAAATTATGTGAAAATGAAACACATTGAGAGGTCGTAAAAAACAAAAAAATTGTGTGAAAATGAAACACATTGAGAGGACGACCTCTAAGCTCTATATAATTCGACTAACTTCAACTTCGAATTGTTTTCTCCAGAATCAATCACAAGTATATCTCGTGAAAGGCAAAGTGTAGGGTGAATATGGTGAAATTGGTTTACAATATTAGTTATTTTAATAAAAAATATTAATTTAATAGTAATACTATTTAATAAAATAATTAGGACCATTTAAAAATTCATTTGAGTTTATGGTGAAATTGGTTTAGTGTATAGATACTCCTTGAGAAACTCCGCTCAATTAACTTTTCTTTTTTTAAGTTACAACGTGAAAGCAAAAGAACGAGAACACAATGCAACATATATAAATAATAATTTCATTTTAATTAATACTATTAAAGCTACTTTGAGATTCGATTAGTTTATAGAATCTAGCTATCTATCATTCTACATTTTGAACAACAGTAGCTAATATTTGCGGTGGATTTTGGGCATCCATCGTAAATTTATGATGGCCTTTTCCATCGCAGATCAATCGGTTCACGACTCGATCGGGGTGTTTGTTGTTTGCCTAAAATTAGAGGCTGGATTTAATAGAGAATGTGGGAGGATTTAGGCAAAAACATCAATAGTAAATGCTTTAAATGAAATGATAGATATTTGAATGAGAGATTGAATGTTCTTTATGATTGATTGATGATGAAGATATGAAGAAATGAATGCATAGAGCAATAAAGGAGAGGACATTTGTCAGGGGTATTAGGCCCTGGACTTAAGTATGTAGTTTTTGTATATTGATGAATAGTTGTATTTTTTTTAATATGGGAGTAATTTGGTCATTTCCGACATCGAAGGAGACCGTGGCATTAAATGTCTGCGGATCCCTGATATGGCGCGGGTGCCCGACTGTTCTTTACTTCAGACTTCCAACCATCCCGGTTCCACCACGTGTCTCTGGGCGAAGATACTGTGAATGATTTCCCAATTTGTGAGGAATATTCTCTTTGTCCTTGTGTACGGGGACGACTCTTTACCATATTTGGGTCAATCTTGCCGGATTTGGTCACGTGCTCGTGGTATCTTTGATTCCCGAGGAAGAGGGACTATCGAATTGAGGTCGGCTCTTAGCCCTTACTAGGTTAGTTCTGACATCTTGGTAGAGAAGGGCATGGGGCTTTCTCAATCGAGTAGTCGACCGCCAAGCTCCATGGTGACTGGAGTGACTGAGCTTGAGCATCCTTTGTTGTGTTGGACTCCGCATTTGCGGCGAGTTCGGAAATGCTTCTTGCGAGATCGGTGCCGACCTCTGGAGACTGCTAATGAAAATGGTTGAGGTCGGCCGTTTCGTCTCTTGCAAGTCTAAGCCGGCCTCCCTGGGACCTTGTGAGGTCGATTGCCGACCTCTAGGGTTTTCTCTCCGAGATTCCCCTGACGCCACAATTATTTTGGCCACAACAATTACCCCCCAGTTTAGCCCTTATGGAGGATGAGGGGTGAACTGGTTTTTTCCTCTTCTTTGGTTGGGCCTGACCTTTATGCTGGTGAAATAGAGGTCGGCCATTTTGTGATCCTCAAGCCCGGGTGAGGTCGGACCCGGCCTTTCGATGGGACAAGGTCATGTGATCGGGTTCTAGAACCTTCCTTTGGGAGCGTCTGGGATCGAAAAGATGTACACAGATAACCATGCCTAAAAAGACGTGCCCGTAATTCGAAGCGTCGCCTAACAATAGCTCGTAGGGACCTAAGATTCGGTTTTTTGCATCTAGACACTTGGTCTTGAAAAGTTAATATCACTTTTCCTCCAAATCCCTCTGTATAGATAGGGGTGATCCCCTTCATTCCAAGACTTTACGCTTTCGCACTCATCAGACTTACATAGAGTTTTTGAATTCCGGTGGATTTTACGGCGGCGATCAACGCGGCGAAAGGAATCGACGACGGTGACGGGCGATTTTCCTCTATAGTAAGTTTTCCAAGTCTTTTCTGTTTCATTTCATTTCTTAAATCCTAAAAAATAGTACGGAGGTGGATTGGTCCCCCTCCCGGACAGCGAGGCGGTGGTTTCTCTAGTGGCGGCGGTGCTGCCGCCGTCTCTTCAACGCCAGCAGAAGTTCAAGCAGCGGCAGCGGTAGCGGTTCACCTCCCCCGCGGGTTATTTTTTGGCCAGGGACGATGACAATTTGGATTCTGTGTTCTGGGATTCGAACCGTTCCCTTGGCGAGCCCATTGGTAGTAATCGAGGTGGCGAGGCTGATTCGTCTTCTTGGGCGGTCGGTCCAAGCTCAGTCGGGACGTTCGGAGTGGTCTGGATGGCGCAGCCCGGTGAGACTAGAGAGCCTCTGGACGATCTCCTCGAGGAAGGAGATGAAAAGGTTGAGGTGACTGAGGACGATCTCGCGACCAATCGGATATTAATGAATCTGGCGGTCGAGACGGTGAAGGAGAGGTTGGCCTCTGCAGCATTTAAAGAAGGATCGGCAGCTGAGGTTACAGTTGAGAGCCGGCGATTGAGGATCCAGAGGAGAGGCTGGTGGTCGAAACCACGGTGGAGAGGTTGGTAACCGGAGGAGCTTCCAAAAAATCTGAGGCCGAGAAAGTTAAAAACCTAGTGACCGGAGATTGTGGCGATTAGACGTACAAGGATCAAGTTAAAAAAAGATTTCCATTTGTGGAAGGAGTACGTGGATGGCCAGGAGGGGTCCGAGCTGCTAGAGTTCGATTTCGAGCGCTATCATGAGCGTTGTGCACACGCTCCTGCTTTGCAAGATCCGAACACGGTGAGACCGGCAGACCTGGAGGGGTCGAAGAAATGGACTTGCGGTGCCCATCCGAGCTAGATTACTCAAGAGTTTCTAGATGAAGGTCGAATCGTGTGGGATATTCCCTTCGACGTGTAGCTCTATGCCCCCGAGCTCAATGAGATGGCAGATCAGTCTCCGCGCGGGATGGTGGCCGTAACTCATAATATTATGGATGTCGGGCTCAGATTCCCACTACATCCAGCTATCACCTATCTCCTAAACTTTTGGGATCAGGCGCCGATCCAGTTGCTACCGAACGCGTGGATGATTATAGTAGGTGTTATGACCCACTTTGGGCAGAATTGTCTATACCGACTGCCGACCCCGGGGGAGATGGCCCACATGCTTAGGCTGGTTAGTGATAAGAATCAGGTCGGGAAGGTCTACGTCCAGACCAAATGAGCCAAATTCATGACGAGCCTACCGAGCAAGTGATGGTTTTTCGTGGTCGGAGCCTGGCAAACTGGATATCTGGACGATGCCGAGATCGACATTCCGACCAATCCGAGGCCGAAGCATGCTAGTAAGATTTTGAGATACTTAGACTTTGGATGCCCCTATTAATTATTGATTTCCTATCGTCCCGAGTGCCGAACTCAATCTTCGTGGCTATGCTCGAGTACATCAGCCGTACTGTCAACTCCATCCCCCAGCCGTGGACTCTCGACTTAGATGAGATTACCCAAGGTCGGACCCAGGATCTTGCTCGGGCTAATGTTGTTGTGGTGAGTCAGGCTGCCATCTTGGAAAACTTGACCGAGGCCGAGCTCAACTCGGCTCTGAGCTCACTGCGGAGGTCAGAGGTGAGCTTGACCAAAGAGAGGGAGGCGAGGGCAACCTCGTAGAGCTCGGTGACCGAGTTGAGGAAAGAGAAGGACGACATGCTCGGCCAGGTGGCGGGGGTCATCCATGAAAAGGAGGATGCGGCTGCCCGGCCTTAGGTGGCCACGAAGGAAAAAGATGAGATCCAGGCTCGGATGGACGCCGTGGTGTTGGCGATGGAAAATCTCCAGCTTGAGCTCAACGATATGCACAAGATAGCCGAGGCCTTGAAGCTGGAAAAAGATGGGCTTGTCGAGCAGCTCAAGAAAAAGCTGGCCAAGCTTATTCCAGCCTCAGAGAGGTCGGCGTATGACCTCAATGATCCCGGCACCAGTCATGTCCTCTTCTCAGAATACTGCTACTACATGGCAATCACGGATATGATCCGGGAGGGCCGGAAAACTGAGCTCGACACGAAGGTCTACGAGGCCTATTTCAAGGACTATGTAGCCAAGAACCCTCTTCACGAGATCTACTATCTCCATTTCCTCGACCTCGAGATGGATTATGAGGTCGACTTGGACTGGTTTCCGAGAAGAGAAAAATTGCTTAAGCCCGGGGTGCCTGTGCCCGCAGCCATTATTGTGGAGGAAGTGGAAGGGGCTGGAGAAGATGGTGAGGTGGAGCCGGCCGTGGATGAGGTGTTGGCCGAGGAGGTCGGCTAGGTGGCTGAGGTCGGGGAGCTGGCTGGAGATGAAGAGGGGGTCGAAGCCGAGGTTGAGGTCGGGGGCCAGGACACTTTGAACTAAAGATCTTGTTTCGTTTTTTACTTCTTTGAACTTGTAGTGAGCTGCGGCCGATTTTCATGTACCTTTGCCTCTGGGCGCTTTTCAATCAATGAAACAAATATCTTTATCTTTCTTATTTGGCATCTTTCTAACTTCAGACTTCTGGCTAACTTAAGTAAAATTGATAATTTGGCTAAAAGTTTGGAATGGAAATTTGGCTAAGTGTTTAGAATGGGAGTTTTGCTAAGTGTTTGAGATAAAGGACTTAGAACAATTTGGCTAAGAAACTATGATTAAAACTTAGAAAATTTGGTTAAGAATTCATACTTGGAAGAGTTTGAGAATGCTTGAAGTGAAGACTTGGAGATTTTATCTAAGTGTTTATGCTTAGACAAAATTTGAATGTGTTATCACTGAGGATCCTTACTAAAGAGATAGGGTGATCGAAAGTAGGACTTAGGAAGGTTTTTAAAGAGTTTGAACTTATCTTTGCCATTAATTTGTTGACTTCTAGAGGTTGGACTCTAGGCTCAGCTCGTCGTCCTCCGAGTGATGGAGGGGTTTGCCGACCTCTTGGGGTCGACTTTTGATGGTTGGACTCGGACCCGCCTTCATCACCCTCTTGAGCTCAGTTTTTTTTACTAAGTGTGATGTGCCGACCTCGTTACGGTCGGCACATACTTTTGAACTTAACATTTGATTTTGAGATGAAAAAATGACCTTGATGGTCCTTTTTCCCGGGTTAAGTGTGATGTGCCGACCTCGTTACGATCGGCACATGCTTTTGAACTTAGCATTTGATTTTGAGATGGAAAAACGAATTACCAACAAAAATCTTTATTGAAAACTTGAAAGAGATGGTTTCAATACAATAGCTTTACTGGTAATATTTCTTCAAGTGGATCGCGTTCCAGGGGTATTGGTCTGGAGTGCCATGCATGAGTTCGAGCTCGTATGCTCCCTTGGAGAGCCATTTAGATACCATTTTGATTTCGGGGTCGTTCGCGAGAGGGTCCTTTAATTGCCCGAGAACGAGAGGAACCAAGCGTTCCTACGGACTTGGCAAGCAAAACTAAACGGTCGGATTTTCTGGTTTCCCCGGCATTTAAGGCATCCAGGTGATGATTTTGGATCCTAATAACTTTTGTGATATCTAAAAGCTTGGGTAAACGTGTTTGTTAACTGTCTCCCATTTTTATGCAGTGCTTGAGTTCAGGGTCGTGAGAAAGTGCCCCCGGAACCTCCTTGATCAGTGCCCAAAGATGTTCTCCCGGCTCGTAGGTGCCCTTTCTAAACTTGAGGTCGTTAAAGTTGCAAAGAAAAAGAAGAAGACGGCCGCTGGTCGGAAAGGTATCGTTATTCATGAACCGACTCCTCAATCCTGGAACCGGGATCTGGCTGAGATCACCGACCGCTGCCCTCGAGATGCCGCCCGGGCCAACGTTGCTCTAGCCAACCAAGCGGCCATCATGGCCAATTTCGTAGAGAGCGAGCTGAACTCCGCCACGACCACATTAAGGAAGACTGAGGCGGATCTGACCCGGGCGCGGGAGTAGAGAGCCATCCTTGAGAGCGAGAACTTCGAGCTCAAAAAGGAAAGAGACAATGTTGTTGGCCAGGTCGAGGTTGTGGTGAAAAAAAGGGATGAGGCGCAGGAGAAAGTCGACGCCGCCGCCCGGGAGTATGATCCGGCTGTGGCTCGGGATGAGGCTCTCGCCGCTGCTATGGAGAAGATGATGCTTGACCTCGAGGCCGTCCAGACGACTGTAGAGGCTGAGAGAAAGGCCAGAGAAGCCATTGCTGAGCAGCTGCACTTAAAGGCGGAAGAGCTCATCGTTGCGAATGCCCGGCCGACCTATAACATAAATGATCCTTATACCAGCCCTCTCCTATTCTCCGAGTACTACTACTACATAGCAGCTACGGATCTCATTCGAGAAGGTCGCCAAGACTCCGATTCACGACAGCTACTGGCTCCATTTCCTTGACCTCGAGACCGATTATGAGGTTGACCTTTCTTGGTACCTGCGGAGAGATTGATAATTGAAATCGGGTCAGCCTGCACCGGCTACCGTGATTGAGGAGGTTGAAGGTGATGACGAGGATGGAGATGAAGAGGAGGAGACTGCTGAGGAGACCGCTCAGGGAGGAGGGGTCGGGCTGGAAGCGTGCGTGGACAAGGTTACCGAGTATATTGCTGGGGTCGGCGCAAACGTGATCGGGAATGCTGCTGCTGGGAACGAGGCCGACGATCATTAAGATCTTTACTTTTTATATTTTTGAATGAACACTGCTTTTTTAATTCCTTCTGCTTTGTATCCGGCTTCTGACCGGGCTTTGAACAATGCTTATTTTCCTTTACTTGTTGTGATTCGAATGTGATGAACCTGTTTTAATTTATAAATATTGTTCCCTTAGTTATCAACTTTCCGGGTTTTTTTACTTTATATTTTGGCACGGGTTTGTGTTTGGGGTTGTGAAGAAATTTACTAAGTGCTTGCATAAAGGCTTCTTCGGAAATTTGGCTAAGTTTTTGAAGGAATTTGACTATGTGTCTGAGAGTATTTGTGAGTGAAACTTGAAAAAATTTCTAAAAAGAAACTTGGACTTATCTTTGACATAAAGGGTGATGATCTGCCGAGGCCGGGTGTGCGTCATTTTTTGCTTCTTGATCAGTCCGCCCCGACCTGTGCTGTGATACAATTTTTTTGAACTTAAATATGGTAATCCGACCTTGATACGGTCGACATACGCTTCTGAATTGAGCTCATCTTTTAGATGACCTGGATGGTCTTCCCGAGCTTAAGTGTGATATGTCGATCTCGATACGATCGACATATGCTTTTGAGCTGAGCTCGGTCTTTAGATGACCTTGATGGTCTTACCGAGCTCAAGTGTGATATGTCGATCTCGATACGATCGACATATGTTTTTGAACTGAGCTCGGTCTTTAGATGACCTTGATGGTCTTACCGAGCTCAAGTGTGATATGCCGATCTCGATACGATCAGCATATGCTTTTGAACTGAACTCGGTCTTTAGATGACCTTGATGGTTTTACCGAGCTCAAGTGTGATATACCGATCTCGATACGATCGGCATATGCTTTTGAACTGAGCTCGGTCTTTAGATGACCTTGATGGTCTTACCGAGCTTAAGTGTGATATGCCGATCTCGATTCGATCGGCATATGCTTTTGAAATGAACTCGGTGTTTCGGGGGAGATTTGTATTGTCAAATAGATCTTTTATTGATAAGTAGGAGCTTTAGTACAAATTACAAAGTGGTTGTTGGTCCCACTAGTTAGATTAATTGCGGAAGCTTAAGTTAAATGTCTTTCAAAGTCCTTTTACAAGAGAACAATAAACAAAATGACAATCAGTAAAATAAAGCAATAAAGAACACAAGATATATAGTGGTTCGGATTGAATATCCTACGTCCACTCTCCCTTATATCGAAGGGGTCTCACTAACAACCAACTCACAAACTTACTCACTGGAATTGTGAAGTACCAGTTCCTTCTTACAGCCTCTTTAGATTTGACTTCAATCTAAAGATCAAACAGCCAACAACCTTGTCTGATAGATGAACAGGTTGTGGTTTCAATAATCTCCTTAAGAGTAGATAAATATTATGAACAATAAGAGTGCTTGGTATGAATATCAAAAGCTTGGATCACTTATGCGCGTGTAGTATCTCTCTAGAGCTTTTTTCTTGAACTGCACTCTTGTATTTATAGAGATGATTAGGGCTAGCCGTTGGAGGGCTAATCCAATCAGATCCTCTATATAAGGAAACCTCAATCAATCAATTCCCTAATTGATTGATTGGGTTGGTGGGATCCTTGGATTGATTATCTTCAAGTACTTTCCAATCCTGATCATGTTGACTTGATTTGAATCACCAACGGTCAATAGCTTCCTCTGCCTAACTCTGATTTTCTCCTGAGAAGGCAAAACCAGACACCAGGCAACCTCGGTGTCTTCTGGTCCTAATCTGGTGAGCAACCAGAATACTCAGTAGAATCAGGGGATCAAACTGAGCATCTTTTGTTCCACCAGACTCGTCTGGTCCGGACTCGTCTGGTCTGGGGAAGGTCCTCTGCCTCTGGTCTGATCTCATCTGGTGAAGTCTTCTGGTCTGGCAGTTCCCCCTAGACTAAGTCCTAATCTAGATCATCATCTGGCTAACAGGTCCAGATGGTCCTATTACATCTTCTGGTTTGTTTTAACTCATCAAAACTAACAATTTTTATCCTAACAATTTCCCCCTTTTTGATGGAGTTAAAACACTACCAGAACTGATCAAAAGAAGAATTTAAGCATAAAAACAGTAAAGGATAAGACCTTAGAATAGATCTTATCAGGCAAACAATTAAGACAACAAGAGGTTGTCTTTTGAACAGAGAAGATATGATATTTTCATTGATAATAAGGACAACAGTGATTTACAGATTACAATGCAATTCTGGTCCTATCTAAGCATATCTTCTGTTTTCCTTGGGTACCAGAAACCAGTCCAGAAACCTATCCTGGACGGCCTTCAACTCTGCAGAAGATGTTGGAGTGAAGTTCACCAACACCTTTGTCTTGTACAATCTCTTCAGCTCAGCCCAATCAACCTGGTCTCCTGCCATGGGTGTGTTAAGATAAGTGAACTCAGGGGCAGTCACCTCCAGGTTGAACTCAATGGTTGAGTCCATTAATTGCTTGTACAGCTTTGCATCATAAGATTGCATCCAGGTGTGGAAGGTCTTGTTGATTAGCTCATCATCCTCTGGTGCTGGCCTCTGGATATAGTGTTGGATGAACCAGAGAGTCTTTGCCTCCTTCCATTTTTCAATCAATGGCACAGGCACAGTAGAGTCAAAAGACCCTTCTGTCCTGAGAGGCAGAATGTTCATCACTTCAATGGGAGCTTTCCTCCTCTGGCTCGAGCCACTTGCACCAGAAGAAACACCTGCTTCTCTGCTCTTCTTGCTTTGCCTTCTAACATATCTGAGCCTCTGCTCTTCATCTATGTTCTTCCTGATCCTTGCTTGCTTTTCCTCTGGAGTCTCTTCCTTGTATCTCTTTTGAGCTTCTTCAACAACAGTCTCAAGGAAGCTTTTCTTGACTCTTCTTATCTTCCTCTTTGCAGGTCCAGAGATGGAGATAGGATCCTGCTCAGCTTCAGACTCCTCTTCTGCAGCAAGCTGCTTGGCCATGGAAAGAGATTTGAACTCTTCATTCTTCTTCTTCTACAACTCAGCCTAGGGCCAAAGTGTTCTCCAGCAGGTCCAGACGAGCTTCATGGCTGAAGAGAGTTTCATTGGTGGTCTTCGCCAGATCAGTTCTGGCCTTCTCTTCCCCCTTTTTAACTTCATCAAGGAGGGGCTCCACTACCTGCCTTATGAGATCAGGCAAGGCAGTGTTGGAGGAAGAGTGAAGATCACGCAGCTGCTTGGCTTCCTCCAGGTAGGCTCTTGATTCAGCAACAAGCCTTTCCTGCTTCTCCAACATCTCCTGGAGGGAGTCTTTCAGCTTGGCAGTCTGGATCATCTGGCTTGCCATCTCAACTTTAAGCACAGAGACTGGCCTCATCTGCTCCAGCACGTGCTCCTGGAGCTGCTTCTGGCTGTGCATCACATCCAGTTTGACAAAGAGGCCATTGGCCTTGAAAGAAGCTTTAACTTCTGCCAATGAGGACTTGATCTGCCTCAGGAAAATCCTCCTCTCTTGCTTGATCTGATGCTCTATCATAGCAGGGGCCATATGTTGAATGGCTTTTGAAAAGCGCCATATCTGCATGATCTGCTCGTTGAAGAAGGCTTTCATCTTCTGGAGCACAGCAGGAGACATTTCAAAATCCTCCTCGTCTGAATATAGCTCAGGAGGGAATGTGAAATGAGGACCAAAGTTGTAAGAGAAGCCCTCTGGAGTGAGCATAACTCCTCTCTGGATAAGGAGAGTTCTGATGAGGACCTTGGCCGCCTCTGGTGTCTCCAACTCTGCTGGGTTTTGAATGTTTAACTTCTTCTTCAGCTCAATCTCCCATGCAGTGAAGGTAGAGAGAGGCATCTCCTCCAGCAGAAGCATAAGATCTTCAACATCTTGGAGTCTGGCCATACTCCAAACCTTGGCATCCGTCAGATCTGCCAGGAGGGGTGAGTGCTCCAACAGAATTGGAAATTGCTCTCTTAGCCAGAGCTGAGCACTCACACTCATACTCTGCCTGATGGGACCCATCTCATCAGAAGAGAAAATAAAAGGTTTGGGCCCAGAGGCAGAGGAGGAAGGTGCTAAGTTAGCAGGCTCAAGTGAAGCTTCCTCATCTTCACTATCATCGCTAGTTAAACAAGTGGGAGAAGGGGGAGGGGCAGGGAATCCCAGAGCCATATAAATGGTTGGGTCCTGGTCTGTATGGGTTTGGGGAGGGTTAGGATTTTGTGAGGTAGAGGTGGAGGGGATGGATTGCTCTGCACCAGAAGAAGATGAGATCTCTGGTACAGAAGATGTAGGTGGTATTTGGGATGTGGAAGTGTTTGGAGGGGGGATTTCTGCACCAGAAGAGGTTGAGGGCACCTCTGGTACAGAAGTTGAGGGAGAGGGGTTTGTGGGAAGATGTGTTGGGAAATTTGGGGGAGAAGGTGTTTGGGTAGGGTTAGTGGAGGGAGTATATACGGGGGTATCTGGGAGAATCTGCTCTGGTGGAACAATAGGGTTACCAGAGGCAGATGGGGTTTGGGGAATATTATCTGGGGGAGAGGTAGAGGGGGAGACAAGATTAATAGGGGAAGAAGATGGAATGGAAGGGTTTACCTCTGCTGAGTCAACATGAGCAGGAACAATAGGTATAACATGCTCTGGAGCAGAGACATCTTCCATCATCTGGGAAGCCTCATCAATGGCCTTCTCCAAGGCCTCTCCAAGATCAGATCCAGAGTCTGAATCTTGAAGAATGGCTCTCTTGGTCTTGGATTTCTTCATAAGAGGCACATCCTCTTCTTCCTCTTCGTCCTCTGATGGCTCATCCACCAAAAGGGTTTTCCTGGCCTTCCTGCTAGTCCTTGACTTCTTAGCAGAGCCTCTCCTGGCCTCCTCTGGCCGCTTCCTCTTGGCTGCTCCAGCCTTCTTAACAGCTTTATCATCATCACCCTTCTTCTTAAGCACATCAAGAAGGGGAATCTGGTCCTCCTCCGAGGAACCAGAGAAAGCAATGGTTGAGGAACCAGTTGCTTCAGCAGCTTTCTTATGGGTCTTCTGCTTCTGCTGCTGCTTCTGCCCCTTTGCAGGTGAGGGTACTGCCTGTAGAGGAGGGGCAGGGATGGCTTCTTCTCCATCAGAGTCAGGATGGCCATGAAGGGGACCATCCTTTGAGAATAACACTTTAGACTTGTGAAATCCTCTGCACCAAGTCTCCTTCCATCTCTTCTCTGGAAGCAATGAGTCCAAAATCAAGGTAAGTTTCGTTCCCAACGAAACATTAGCAGTGAAATAAACCAAGCTCTGATACCACATGTTGCTCCCACTAGTTAGATTAATTGCGGAAGATTAAGTTAAATGTCTTTCAAAGTCCTTTTACAAGAGAACAATAAACAAAATGACAATCAGTAAAATAAAGTAATAAAGAACACAAGATATATAGTGTTTCGGACTGAATATCCTACGTCCACTCTCCCTTATATCCAAGGGGTCTCACTAACAACCAACTCACAAACGTACTCACTGGAATTGTGAAGTACCAGTTCCTTCTTACAGCCTCTTTAGATTTGACTTCAATCTAAAGATCAAACAGCCAACAACCTTGTCTAATAGATGAACAGGTTGTGGTTTTAATAATCTCCTTAAGAGTAGATAAATATTATGAACAATAAGAGTGCTTAGTATGAATATCAAAAGCTTGGATCACTTATACGCGTGTAGTATCTCTCTAGAGCTTTTTTCTTGAACTGCACTCTTGTATTTATAGAGATGATTAGGGCTAGCCGTTGGAGGGCTAATCCAATCAGATCCTCTATATAAGGAAGCCTCAATCAATCAATTCTCTAATTGATTGATTGGGTTGGTGGGATCCTTGGATTGATTATCTTCAAGTACTTTCCAATCCTGATCATGTTGACTTGATTTGAATCACCAACGGTCAATAGCTTCCTCTGCCTAACTCTGATTTTCTCCAGAGAAGGCAAAACCAGACACCAGGCAACCTCGGTGTCTTCTGGTCCTAATCTGGTGAGCAACCAGAATACTCAGTAGAATCAGGGGATCAAACTGAGCATCTTTTGTTCCACCAGACTCGTCTAGTCCGGACTCGTCTGGTCTGGGGAAGGTCCTCTGCCTCTGGTCTGATCTCATCTGGTGAAGTCTTCTGGTCTGGCAGTTCCCCCTAGACTAAGTCCTAATCTAGATCATCATCTGGCTAACAGGTCCAGATGGTCCTATTACATCTTCTGGTTTATTTTAACTCATCAAAACTAACAATTTTTATCCTAACAGTGGTTATTGATAATACTTCTTCAAGTGGATCGCGTTCCAGGGGTATTGGTCCGGAGTCCCGTCCATCAGCTTGAGCTCGTAAGCTCCCTTGGAGATCCACTTGGATATCCTAAATGGGCCCTCCCAGTTCGGGCCGAATACCCCTTTTGGACCTTGAATTTTCTTGAGGACGAAGTCACCGACTTGGAATTGCCTGGCCTTCACCTTTGTGTTAAAAAAATTGGATTTTTTCTTGTAGATGGCATTCCTTAGGTCGGAGTTGAGCCTTCTTTCTTCGAGCATGTCGAGGTCGAGTCTTCCAGCTGTGTCATTGTCTTCAGTGATCATTTGAGTCGTCCTGTGGCTTGGGAGAGCGACCTCTGAAGGAATGATGGCCTCGGTCCCGAAAGCCAAAACAAAAAGTGTTTCGCCCGTTGAGTTTCTGGTGGTTGTTCGATAAGACCAAAGCACATCGAGGAGCTCGGCCGCCCACTTTCCCTTCTTGTCCTCAAGCTTAGCCTTGATGGTATGCTTGAGGATCTTGTTTACGGTCTCAACTTGGCCGTTTGTTTGTGGGTGGTAGGGGGTGGAAAAAAATTCTTTATTTTCCACTTTTTGCAAAATTGGATCATCTGGAGGTCATCAAACTGTTTCCCTTTGTCAGAAATGATAACTTGTGGTAGACCGAAATGACAAATTATGTTTTTCCAAATGAACCTTATAATTTGAGCCTGGTCGATCTTGTTGAGCGGCTCGCCTCCGCCCACTTTGTGAAATAATCGACGGCTACTACGGTGAATTTATTGCCCCCGGGCGCAGTGGGCATCGGTCCAATCAAGTCGATGTCCCACTGGGCAAATGGCCAAGGGCTGTATATGGAGGAGAGCTGCTTGGGGGATAATTTGATATTGGGCCCCAAAATCTGACACTTGTGGCATGATCTCGCAAAGTTGACCGTGTCTTTGTTCAAAGTCGGCCAAAAATAACCTTGTCCGATCGCTTTGTGGGCTAGGGCCCGACCTCCGGCATGATTACCACAAATGCCCTCGTGGATTTTGGCCAAAATGTTTCGGTCTTGCTCCGGGGTGATGCATTTTAAAAGGGGGAGGGTGAAACTTCTTTTGTATAAAAGGTCGTCAATGAGTGTATACCTTGACGACCGGAGCTGAAGTTGCCGAGCTTGAATATTGTCCTCTGGGAGTTCGCCGGTCTTCAAGTACCTCTCGATCGAGGTCATCCAGCTTTCTTCGACGCTTAGGACGGTTGAGACATGGGCTCGGATTATGGTAGGGGTTCCAAGAGTGGAGAGTTGGATATTTGCGAAATCGGCTGTCCCCTCGGCGGTCGCGAGCTTTGATAGGGGGTCGGCCTGGGAATTTTGCTCTTTTAGGACCTGTTCTATGAAAACTTGGTGAAATTTCTTGCAAAGCATTGTCATCAACTCGAGATATTTCTCCATCTGCTCCCATCGACCCTCGTATTCACCTTTAATTTGGTTCACTATGAGTAAAGAATCCATGAAGATGTGAAGTCGACATACCCCTATCGTGATTGTAAGCTCGAGTCCTCTGACCAGTGTTTCGTATTCGGCCTCGTTGTTTGTAGCCACGAACTTGAAAAGGACCGCGTGAGTGAAGCTCTGGCCCTCCGGTCTGATCAGTATGATGCCGGCCTCTACACATGAGCTGGTTGACGAACTGTCCATGTAAAGTTTCCATGGGGGGTGATCTATTATGGTGAACTTTGGGGGGAAGGTGAGCTCTACTATGAAGTCGGCAAGGGCTTGGCCCTTGATGGCCGTCCTTGGGGCATAGGTGACCCCGTATTGAGCTATTTCTAACGACCACTTTAAGAGCCGACCACTGGTGTCAGGTCGGTGTAGCACTTGTCTTAGGGGTAGGGTGGTCAGAACTTCCACTTGATGGTCGAAAAAGTAGGGTCTTAGTTTTCTGAAGCTCATGACCAAAACGTACGCTAATTTTTCGAAGTGGGTGTACCTGAGCTCGGCATCGTGCAGAGCCTGGCTTACGAAGTAGATGGGGAGATGGCTTTGACCATCAGCCCGGACGAGTACCGCGCTCAAGGCTACCTCAGAGGCCGCAAGGTAAAGAAAGAGCTTCTCCCCTGGGATCGGCTTAACCAAGATTTGGGGGTTCACCAAGTATTCTTTCAACTTTGAAAAGGCTACTTGGCTTTCCCTATTCCAAGAGAATTTGCCATTTTTTGATTGTTGAGAAGAAAGGTTTACTTTTGTCACCTAGCCGAAAGATGAATCTGTTTAATGAGGCTAGGCACCGGGTCAGGCGCTGAACTTGGTTGATCGTCCTTGGTTCTTGCATGTCAAGAACGGCCTTGATCTTGGCCGGGTTGGCCTCAATTCCTCTCTGGATGACGATGTGCCCTAGGAATTTTCCGACCTCTACTCCAAAGTTGCATTTTTTTGGATTCAGCTTCATGTTGTAGCCTTGAGAATATTGAAGGTCTCCGCGAGATCTCTGAGATGGTGTTCTTTCTTTAAACTCTTTACGACTATGTCGTCAATGTAGACCTCCATCGTTTTTTCGGATCTGATCTGCAAATATTTTGTTGACCAAGCACTGGTATGTCGCTCTGGCATTGATCAGACCGAAAGATATTCTTAGCCAAGAAAACATGTTCTTCTCCATGTGGAAAGAAGTGTGCTTGACGTCCTCCACTGCCATCGAGATTTGATGGTAGCCCGCGAAAGCATCCATGAATGATATCATTTAGTGACCAGCGTGCTATCCACCAAATGGTCGATGTGTGGCATCGAAAATGGTCCTTCGAGCACACTGCGTTGAGGTCGGTGAAATCAATGCATAGCCTCCAGGCGTTGTTTGACTTTTTGACCAGAACGGCGTTGGCTGGGGCTCGTCTTTGGCTTGCTCGATGAGCTTGTTGTCCAATAGCTTATTAACTTCTTGGGCTAAAGCCTCGTACTTCTCCGGGCCAAACTTTCTTCTTTTTTGGTGGACCGGCCTTTTGTTGGGATCGATTTTTAAACAGTGGCAAGCGTGTTTGGGGTCGATGCCGACCATGTCCTGGTGTGACCAGGCGAAGACTTCGACGTTGGCCTTGATGAATTCGATCACCTCCCCCCACATTTCGGATGGGATTCTAGAGCCGATGAGCACCTCTAGCTCTGGCCTAGAGGGGTCGACTGGAATGTGTTCCAGATTTTCCAAGGTTGTGGCCTATTCGTAGCTTTGCCTGTCTCCGGTATCAAATCTCGGATCGAGATCGAGCTCGGTGTGTTCAAAGCCGATCCTAGGCTCGAGGTCGTCAATCTTCATTGGGTGGGGATCGAGCTCGCTTTGCATAATAAAGCCAGAAGTTGATGGTCCGTCCTTATTTTCCTCGAGTGAGGTCGGGTTGAGTTCTTTGAGATCGGATTGAAAGATCAGATCGTTACAGATAGAAAATAAAACAGGAAATAGATAGTTCAAACACTTCCTTGCCACTACTTGGTCACCCTTAATGGTGCTGACCACCCCCTCGGGGGGTGGAGAACTTGATACAATTGAAATAAGAAGAGGCTACTGCCTCGAAAGTGTCGAGGAACATATGACCCAAAAAGTCGTTATAAGAGTTTGGCTGGTCTATAATAACGAAGTCTAAGGGTTTAGTAATCCTAACCTTACTATCATAACAACAAACTAATTCCACAGAGAGCTTGATCCTTCCGTAGGCAGCTACGGTCGCGTCCCCAAATCCCTTGAGTTGGAGGTCGAAGGGCTTGATGAAATTTACGAGATCGCCGAGCTGGTCCAGGGCTGATTTGAAGATTATGTTGCAGGAGCGTCCGTTGTCAATCAACACCCGTTGGACCTCCTTCCCCAGGATATTGGCCGTGATTACCAGCGCGTCGCCCTTGGGGTAGGGCACCCACTCCGGTCCTTGTTGGAGAAAGTGATCTCCAGGTCTTTGTTAATCGTGGGCTCGGACGGTGTGACCAAGTTAACGTTGGTCACAGCTCGGATCTCAGCCTTTCTCTTTCAGATTGAGAGTGTTGAAATGGGGGTCAAGCCACCCAGGTTTCCTCCCCCGGCCTGAATCATGTTTACTCGGCCACCGGGGTTCATTGGGGGGAGATCGTCGTCTTTGTCATCTTCAATAGCCGCGACCGGCCGGAGAGGTCGGCCGTCTTCTTCTCCCCTGCGCTGAGGTCACTGCTGCTGTTGTTGCTTTTGCCGCCCTGCCAGCCTTTGAATCAGGTCATTCAAACGCCCTTCGTCAAACAACTTCCAGTGTTGCTTTAAGAGATCACGACATTGGCTCGTATTATGGCCTATGGAGTCGTGATAGGAGCATAATTTCTTGGGATCTAACCTCGCCCTATCTCCAATGAAAGGTTTGGGCCTAGGGAGCATCTCCCTATGCTAGATGGCGTTGAAAACATGGGCAGGAGATTGCCTAAGGGCTTGAGTGAGGTGTACTTCGACGTCTTCGAATGATTTGAAGTTGCCGGGCGGTTTAGCAATTTTTCTAGCCTTGAGGCCTCCTTTGGGGGATGCTTGAGCGATGTCTGGCTCTTTCACCGTGGGCTCGGACTCGCCGAGCCTGAGAGCCAGCAACTTCTTTCGAGCTAGGTAATCTCCGGCCCGAGCTCGGAATTCAGTGTACGTCTTGGAGAAATCCTTTGTGAGGTGTTTGAACATCGGAGATCTGCCGTGGAAACCCGCAAGAGTGGCGTGCAAAGCAAGCTGGTCCCCGACCGGCTCCCCCGCCAGGATGACCTCGTCCACCCTTGAAATATAGTCCTCGTCTAATCCGTCCTTCTCCTGGCGGATGCGCATAAGGCGGTGCCAGTTCTCCGGCCGGGCAATCTTAGCCGCGAAGTATGAAGAGAACTGAGAGCTCAGGGTGGAGAAGGAGTCGATTGAACGAGCGGGTAGCGAGACGTACCACCTATGGGCGAGGTCGCCTAGGGTGAGAGGGAAACACCTGCATTTGGTCGCATTGGTCGCACCCCGTCCGGTCATGAAGATCCGATATTTGCTCAGATGGGTCACTGGATCAGTCTTCCCTTCATAAAGAGGGGTCGTGGTGGAGTGATCTTGAGTTGGATGGGGGCGAGCTTGATGTCGACGGATAATGGCTCATTCGCGGCAGGTCGGGCCTTAGGCTGGCCCTGTGCCTCTATGAGGGCTCGCATCTCGTCAAGTTGCTTTTGCATCTTGACGATCTCTGGGTTCGGTGGCTCGACTGGCTGGTCACCTCCGTCGGCTACTGGTCCAATTCGGTAAAAAATGGCCCCTCGCCAAGTGTCGTACCCGAGGAGTCCGCTCTGGGCGAAACTGAGCTTCCTCCTGGCGGAATTAGCCGGAGCCAAACTGACCTCGGCTGCCCTCTTATGGGGCTATTGTGCCGTGATCCTTGAGTTGCAGACGGACTCGGTGTCGTCATACTCCGTGTAGCTGCTCGGGAGCCTGCTTGGGTACCAGGAGGGGGAGTTAGTGTCGAGGCGGCTAAGAACCGGATGCGAGAAGCCACGGGAACGCGTGGGAGCGGGGTCGGCCGGGTATTGGCTTTCCCCCTGACATTCTCGGGCTTTAGATTTTCCCTTGAGGGCTCGGGCCTGTAGCCTCTTCTTTGAGGCCGACAGGGTGCTCTTACAAGCTCTTGCCTCCTCGGCACGGCGGCGCCGGTTGGATTCTGCCTGATCGAGAGTGACGAAATTTCAGGCCTGTGTAGGCTGAGACTCTTCTGGGTAGCGGATTAGAAAGGCCACGCGGACGGCCTTTCCCGGCCAACCGGGGGCGACCTCTCCTGAGATCCGGGCAGTGGGGACTTGGGGCGTGGCCGGCGTCCCCGCGCCTTTGAGAGCCTGGGATGACCACTGGTTGGTCATTTTCTCGTCGTGGAGTGAGTGAGATAAGGTTTTCTTTGAAGATTTGAAGATGTATTATGAAGCTTTGAAGAATGGATGACCTCTGGTTGGTCATTTTCTCGTCGTGGAGTGCGTGAGATAAGGTTTTCTTTGAAGATTTGAAGATGGATTATGAAGCTTTGAAGAACAGTGAGTGTTCTTCAAAGAAAAAAGAGAAATCTGGGTTTAAGGGATTAGCACCCTCCTTCTAGCGCCAAATGTTGTTTACCTAAAAATGGAACTGAGAATTAATGGCTATTTAATGAGCTTAGGTAAAAACATCAAGAAATGAGGAGATAATGGACTCCATAAATGCTCTTGAGGCAATGATTGAAGAAGATGAAGATATTAAATGCAATGAAACACCAAGAATTGCCAGGGGTTATTACTCCCTAAACTTGAAGGCTTGTATA
This sequence comes from Ballota nigra, assembly GCA_947034835.1. Classification (NCBI taxonomy): domain Eukaryota; kingdom Viridiplantae; phylum Streptophyta; class Magnoliopsida; order Lamiales; family Lamiaceae; genus Ballota; species Ballota nigra. The sequence goes on from OX344722.1 coordinate 75,534,482, forward strand.
TCTTTTTGTATTTATCAATAGTTCTTCTTTTTGTACAAGGGGGAGTCTATTTATAGGTTTTTACAAATGGGGGTATTTTGATCATTTTCGACCTCTACGGGGGACAAACGCATTAAACGTCTGTAACCCCTGAATGTGCGCGAGCGCCCGTTTGTCTCTGTGCTCAGAGATCCGACCACTCCGGTGTCGCCACGTGTCCTTAAAGGACGATTCTCTGAATTATTTCCTTATTTGGATGGAATATTCTCTCTGTTGTGATGTACGGAGGCGGCTCTTTACTCTTTTTGGGCCAATTCTATCGGATTCTATCATGTGCTCGAGGGATCTTCTATTTTGGGGGATTTCATATTGAGATCGGAGGTCGGCATATCACTGGTCTCGGCAACTGGTCGTGAGGTCGGAGATCGGACGGCAGTGACGTGATCCCTAATCTCCGTGGTGGGAACTTTGGGCCAGGTCGGGGTCGGTGTGGATGATCTCCGGTCATCCAAAGAGGTCGGAAACTGAGACACTCGGAAGTGGTTAGCCAAAGCTCAGGATTGCGGGGATCTGGAGTGGTTGCCGCGAGGTTGGAGGCCACGGAGGTCGGAGATGTCCAAAGTCACATCCCGTTGACACCCGATCGGATTAGCTCTCATTGCCTTTCTCGGGGAGGTCGGTGCCGACCTCGTATAGAAATGGTCACAACCATTATAACATTAGTTCTTTCTAATGATTATTTTTAAAAAATTATTCAATTCCAGCTACGTTTAACGAGCAAAAAATATTCCGATTGAAACTCAACATAATTAGAGTTTATGATTATCTATTTTTATTTTTGGATTAAAAAGTGGGATGATTTTAAAAAAATTTTTAAAGATGTTCATTGCATAAAATTATTTGGATGTACAATTTGTTTAATGTTTACTCTTTCTTGCTTTCCAAACCCAAAAGTCTATAAAATAATATATTTTTCTTAAAAAGCAATTAGTCAGATAATATTTGCACACTAAATTACACGTGCTACTAATTAGAATAAATCACATTCATCTAAATTTCTTATATGCTAATTGCGTAATTAAAAAAAATTATAATTTTTTTAATGTGTACAAAATTAATTACTAAGCTGTTCCTTTGAATTCTTTAATAATAAAGAAAATATTAGAAAATTCACCTACAAAATTATATCATATATATATTTAAAGTGATTCTGAGATATTTATGAATACGTAAGCTTCCCAAAGACAATTAATATTTAATTTGAAAATATATAAATAATTATTATATATAATATATGACATGCTATACCTGCATTAAAAATCGATACATATGATACAATCAATTGATTTTTAAGAAAAATATTTAGTTTTCGGAAAAAAAAAAATCTAAATTTTATTGGGAGGGAGAGAAAGATTTGGTTGAAGGAATTGAACAGTTTAACTATAGATAAATGAATTGGTTAGATTGATGAGAGAGATTTGGAAGATCTTAATTTATTTTAATTTATATAATTCATGAAAAATACATTAATTATTCAAATTGATGATGTGGATGGCCAACTAAGCAATTGGGCTCCATAAGGAACCCAATTGTGGTCTCCATATCAAAACCGATATATATAATTGAACTCTTAAAAGAATCAATTCGTGCTTTGTCCGGACATGCGTCTTTTTTGCTCTAATACCATGAAAGAATTACGCCTCATTTAAAAGTCCAAACTTGTAGAGAAGTATGTAATTAATTCATTTCATTATTTCTCTTACTCTCCCCCTCACTCATGGACCGAACTCAACTTTTCCTCTTTGGGGAGGCCCAATGTGTAGACAATTCTCTTACACTCCCCCTCACTCATGCTCTCAATTGGAATCGAACCTAGGATCTTTGTTCGGACGTGAGCCTTTTGGCTCGGATACCATGAAAGAATTTTGTTTCATCTAAAAGTCCAAACTTATAGAAAAGTATGTAATTAATTCATTTAATTATTTTCCCTTGCAGTATTTACATATTCGATAATAAGTTTAGATATTTTATATTTGTACAAAGATACATGAATTTTGTTATGTTTTTATTTTTTAATGTACACTAAAGGTAATTTAAAAAACTTCAAGTAAAAATTGAAATCACATATATACATAATATACAATGATATAATATTCATATCTATATATCTATAAAAAGAGAATAGTCTGCTAAATATAACAGTCCCCATTTTCCCGCCCATTTTTCATACCATATATAGAAAGTTATTTATCTGATTAAAAAAAAATTAGCGCGTGACCTTGGGTTTTGGGGAGGGTCGAAGGGTTGCTCTACTTCTCTCTTTTTCTTGAAAGTGGTGATCTCTCTTTAATTTGATTTATTGATAACTTTTTGTTCCATATTTTACCTTTTGGTTTCTTAATTACTTTTAAGATTTTTTTTTTTGTAAAATTAGTCTGCATTGAATTAGGCTCCTTTTTTTAGCACCTGAATCTAGTAGGCTTGCTTCCTAATTCTTTTAGCACCTGGATTTATCAACATAATTTTTATTGAATATTGTAATTTTTCTAAATACTTAATCTCTTTAAAAGAGTTTATATTAACATTATTAACTTTATATTGTTGTACCATTTAACATTCTCTCTAATTTAAATGTGTTTTAATTTAATTATTTTTAAAGTAGATCTTGCGTGAGACTGTCTCATGATAAATAGGATCATAAATTGAGCATAATATATTAACATTTAAAAAAAGATGAGTATTAATTTATACTAATTTTTTAATGTCTCACTGTAGATCTCTTATTTTAACTTGATTTTATATTATTGTATAGTGGCCTTATTTAAATTAGTTGGGCTCAATCATTTTAAAGGATTTTGTTAGGACCATAATTAATAATATTAAGAATGCTTCTATTTTTTCAGCATTTATATATATATATATATATATATATATATATATATATATATATTTGAAGTAGTTGTAAAATTAATTTAATTATATTTTTAAAAACAACGATTTGTCTTTGAAATAGTAATCCTCAATACAAAAAAATTAACCAGCAAGAATCATATTTTTTGCTATTATAGTTTCTTAAGCTAAAATTTTAAATGGGAGAAAACAGTCTATCATTAAACACTTTCTTTTTTAGATAAAGAAACTATAGTAACACAATTGATGTCGTTAATAACACAATTAATATTTTATTATTATTAATTGAATTATATTAAGTATATATTAATAAATGTAATAATTTGTGCATTTACCTAACAAAATGTCTATACACATAAAAACATAAATAGAAGTTTGTAAAATATTAAAGAATGCACTTAGCTTATAGGAGAATGATAAACTTAACCCTCTGAAACAAGAGAGTGACATAACATGCCAAATTATTTTTATGGACATTCATATTATATATATAAAAATAAATTTTAAAATTAGAATTTTAATTGACTTTGATTATATAAGATTAATTTTAAAATAATATTTGTTTCTTCTATAAATTTTGGAGCAGGTCTTTGTGAATCCAAGTTTACATAAACTTTTTTTTTAACTATCATTGTTTAAAAAAAAAGTATGTATAGAATAAAATTGGTTCATACATGAATTATTAAAGGGTATTAGTTATTTTCACTAAGAGTATTAGTTTTTTTTATTGAAGAATATTAGTTGTTTTCACTGAAGAGTATTTGTTATTTTTATCGAAGAGTCTTAGTTTTTTTTCACTTAACAGCCAATACTCTTCTGTGATAATGATACTCTTCACTAATAACAACTAATACTCTTTAGTGAAAACAACTAATATCATGTATGAATCATTTTCACTCTATAATGTGTCTTAAAAGAATATTTGATTTTTTAGGCAGTGGTAATGTATGCATGACAGTGATAGTGTGTGTATAAAACAATGATATTTGAAAAGAATAGAGTTTACGTGAATTCGAATCACACAAATATAATTTTGGTATTATTAGATTCGAATATTAAACTCTAAATTATGAGATATACTCACATATACCATAGCTATAAAATTTTCATGGGTTAATTGCAAATAAAATCACAACATGTTCGCTAATTGCAATTTAATCTAAACTTTTGAATCGTTGCAAATAAAACTTCAACTTTAAATTTGTTAGCAATTCTAACAAAATGAAAGATTTCAATCTGTCCGAAAATGATGATTAGTTATGTGTAGTCATCTGAACCAATCTAAACATATTAATACAATTAATTATTCATTGCCGAGTAAGTGAAACATCATTTTAGGATAATAAAAAATTTATTTGTTGGTTTGAATTGCAACCAAATGTTAAGTTGGAGTTTTGTTTGCAAAGATTTAAAAGTTTATATTAGATTGCAATTTATGAAAAGGTTGTGATTTTATTTGCAATTAACCCAATTTTCATTTATTAAAAATTTGGCAGAAAAACTATAATTAATGAAGCTCAAAATATTTAATGTGTGGATGGCAAAATAAATTTAATTTTGATTTCAGTTATAATTTTTCACACATTAAAATTAATTAATATTTATATTGTGCATCGCACGGGAGAAATACTAGTTATAATGAAAAAGAGAGAAATCTCAGTCTCCAGTAATTTTATCTCTCTAAAAAACAGAAAAGCTTCATGTTAGTGTTGTTCAGAAAGGCTACTGGAATAAAGTCATTGTTGCAGCCTTCACATTCTGGAATAAGGAATCAGAATCACATTGGTACGATTGCTGATTATAATTAATACTGTTGATACCTTTCAGAATAATGATCTTGTTGTTGTATAGTGGAGTTATTAATATATATAGATTAGCCACTGAGAAATGATATTATTTTTAAATATATTAATTCATCTCACTTATGTATAAATGGTTCTCACAAGAAATTGATATTAAAAAATACAAAATTTATCTCACAAAAATTTGATAGTTACACTCCCACTAATTTTAAAAACACAAATTAAGTGTGAAACTAGAAATAAAATACTCAATTATATAGGGGAGAGTGACTTGACTTTTTAGTTTATGGAGAAACTCAAATTTAATTTTCAATTTCAATATTCACAAATCTCCACACCATTGACTATTTATAAATATTCAAGAGCCGCACTGAAAGTAAGTCACATCAAATTGGAATAATTTTTTAAGAACCGTAATTTAATTGTATGGTAAAATAAGGACCATAATTTTTTTAAGGCGTTGACAATTTATGGACCACACATAATTTTTTAAAGTTACGGATTTAAATCAGCTCGAATCAATCCAAATGAAACCTAAATTCAATCCGAATTCAGGCAAAATCAAGTCAATCTGCCCAAATTCAGTCCAAATAGGGCAATTAGCCGTGATGCGGAATTTTTTTATATTGACGTGTGACAATTTATGATTTTTTTAGTTTGATGTGTGACAATTTATGATCGAGTTGGAATTTCTTAGACAAAAAATTATCAGAATGGGGTAAGAATGACTAATAAATGGACATCAACGGATGAAAAATTGATAAAGTAGCACTACAAAAAATTCGCATTTTTGCGACTGAAATTAGGGACCGCCTAGAAATTGGTTTCTAATTAATGTATTAACGACCGATCAGCGACCGAGAAAGACCACCGGTCTCAAATTTAAAAAAATTGCGACCGCCAGAAAAATCGATCTCTAAATCGAAAGATTAGCGACGGCCTATGACCGGCAGAGCGGTCGCTAAACTCAAAGGTCGGTCAAAATTGACCAACATTGTTGCCGCCTGATTAGTGACCGCAATTAAGGGCGGTCGCAAACTGGTCAGTTTGACCCGTTCTTGAAAACGGGCAATGGTCATTAATGTCTGTTACTTTGCGACCGCCTCTAGCGGTCGTTAATCACAAATTTGATCAATCGGGACCGATGGTATTTGTGATTAGCGACTGTCTTAGGTGGTCGCAAATTTTTTTGAACCCTTTTTAGGTCGATTCCGTACTCACTTTTGGCCATCACTCTTCAAAAACCACCGCCGCCGCCTCCGTCGAGCAATCCCTTCCGGTCAAATCATGCATTGCTTCCCCGTCTACACAATAACTGTAAGTTTTTTAAATTTTAACTGTTTATTATGTTTGTATATCATTTTTTAAATGTTTAACCGTTTATACATGAAGTTATATATATATATATATATATATATATATATATATATATGTTTGTATAAATAATGCATGTTTGTTTATAGGATTTAAATATATGTATATGTTTGATTTCATATGTTATGTATATATATATTTTTAGTTGGTATGTTAGTTGATATATTTAATTAGTTGATATGTTAGTTTAGGAATATACATCTTTGCATGTTGATTGATATATATATTTAGTTGATTGATAGGTATTGTATTAGTTGATTGATATACGTAGCTAGGTATTAATTTAGTTGATTGAAATACGTAGGTATAGTTATGAATTTAGTTGATTGATATATGTAGGTATGAATTTAGTTGATTGATATGTGTAGGTATGAATTTAGTTGTTTGATATGTGTAGGCATGAATTTAGTTGATTGATATGTGTAGCTATAATTTTAGTTGATTGATATGTGTAGGTATAATTTTAGTTGATTGATATGTGTATATATGAATTTAACTGATTGGCATACATATGTATAGATTTAGTTGATTGATATACATATGTATGGATTTAGTTGATTGGTATACATATGTATGGATTTAGTTGATTGGTATATGTAGGTATATATGAATTTAGTTGATTAATATACGTAGGTATGAGTTTAGTTGAATGTGTATAAATATAATATAGTATGCTAATCTGTTGAATTTATAATTATTACAGATGAGCTCTCAAGATAACCCTGATCAGAGTGGGGGACAGTGTCGGGGGAAGGGGAAGGGGAAGGGGAGGGGGAGGAGGAAGAGGAGGTCGGGGTCGTTGAGACCGGAGATCCAAGAGGTTAGACAGGCCCCGGAGATGACACAAAAAAAAGTTAGTAAATATATATATATATAAACAAATTAGAAACAAAAATGAATTAATTTGATGAATTTAAAAAAAAAGGGAGTCAATTGAGGTTATATACAATTAAATGTATAAAAACGAATGAATTAATAATTTATAATAGTCTAAAATATTAAATTTACAAAATTAAAAAAAAAGTTAGTAAATATGTATATATATGAACGGATTAGAAACAAAAAGTAATTATTTTGATGAATTAAAAAAAATGGGAGTCAATTTGAGGTTATATACAATTAAATGCAAATAAACGAACAATAATAGCAAGTGTCCTAGTGGTTCACGCCTCCTCTGGGTCATCCGGAGGTTGTGGGTTCGGGCGCATATTTGACCATTTATTTCTACAAGCCTCATAAGAGCTTATATATTATATGACTCGCCTAATATAAGTTAGTGGGTCAGTGGCACAGTGGTTCGCGCCCCGCCCGAACCCCAATGGGCGCGGGTTCGAACCAACTGAGCCTTTTTTTTTTTTTGCAAGTTTGCAAATTAGCGACCATCTGCAGGTCGGTCGCTAATCACAAAAATCATACTTAACAATTAATTTTATTTAAAAATAAATTAGCGACCGCCTTGGAAACAATCGCTAAATTCTGATCCGACCGGGTCAGACCCGATCACTTCAGCGACTGCCAGGTGGCAGTCGTTAAAAGTTAGCGACCGCCTAGGCGGTCTCAGATTAGCGACCGATTTCAAAAGGCGGTGGCTATTATTAGTTACCCGCGTTTTAACGATCGATTTTTATCGGTCAGAAATAGGTCGCTAATCACATTTTGCGACAAAAAATCGATCGCTAAGTCGGTCGTTAATCCACATTTTTTTTAGCAGTGTAGAGAGAAAATTTATAGAGATTGGATTGCCGAGATCTGGGGGGACAATATGCAGTTCATTAGGTTCCGTAGCCCAACAAATCATTAGACGTCTTTTCTGTGGCGCTCTAATAAGTGAGTTTTTCGTTATATCTTAATTGTAATGTCGTCATCTCAAAAACTCAGATATAGTGTGACTTAAAAATTCGAGTTTCCTAGGATTATCAGTAAATCTTTTTGGGTTATTTTATGTGCAAAATCTACTTATTTAATTGAGATTAAAAGGGTGTTTCACCACCACAAAACACAGGAGCGGATGCAGGATTCAGTAGTGGGGTGGACTGAAAAAAAAAAAAAAATGCTCCTCACTTTCAAATTTAGAGTCAAACTCTTGTACACTAGTTGCAAATTATAAATAAGCACATGGTTGAAATGTGCACGTGCTATTAAATTAATAAGTCCGAATTTGTAGAGAGGTGTGAAATTAATTCATTAAAATATTTTCCTTTACACTCCCCCTCACTCCCAATGAGTGAACAATTTAATATGGGTGGAGTTGCTATCAGCGAGAATCGAACCTATGATCTTTGTCCGGACGTGAGTCTGTTGACTCTGATACCATGAAAAAAATTATGTTTCATCTAAAAGTCCGAACTTGTATAGAGGTGTGAAATTAATTCATTTTATTATCTCCCTTTACATTGTCCGAAAATGATGTTTCACTTATCTAAAAATGAATACTTAGTTGTATTAATATGTTTAGATTGGTTCGAATGACAACGCATAAATAATCATTATTTTGAGGCTGATTGAAATTCGTCTTTTGGTTAGAAATACAACCAAATGTTAAGTTGAGGTTTTGTTTGCAAAGATTCAAAAGTTTAGATTAAACTGCAATTTGCGATAAAATTGTGATTTTATTTGCAATTAACCCTGATTTTTTTATATTAATTCGTCTAACAAGTGATCTAAAACTTTATGTAAAATTTCGTCTAAAAATAATACTCCCTCCGTCTCACAAGTGTTTGCACCATAGTTTGGACACAACTTTTAAGACAAAAGTGTAATGAGTAGTGTTTTGTAGGGTATAAAGTGAATAAATGAGTTGAATTTAGTGTATTGTGGGCCCAAAATGTAAAAACTAATGACAATTTTTGTAAATATGTGAATATTGTGATGGTGGAGTTTATAAAAATATTTCCTTTTATGGGTGTGCAAACAATTGTGGGACGGACGAATAAAGAAAGTGTGCAAACAATTATGAGATTGAGGGAGTAATGTTTAGTTAAGTGTGGGACCAACTAATTATCTTTTTATCATAATATATATGACAAATAAAATATAATTACAATAAATATTATAATACTTATGTCTACGCGAATTTTCATTGCCCAACAAAAAGGGAAAAATCCGTAGAATAAAAAAGAAAAGGAGAAATGTTGTGAGACCTATTATTCAAATATTATTTGTTGACTCCTGTCAAAAAAAAAAAATTATTTGTTGACAGTAGTAATATACTTATTATTATTACTATAATAATACACTGGGCTTAATATTATATAAAGGGATCTATACATATGCATATATAGTAGACTAGTTGGGGTTGCACTGGTCTTTGCCCAGTGCAGGCCCTACATGGATCCGTCCATGACAAAACATAAATTTGCCTATAGAAATTGATAATATAGCTACAAAATTTTCAACAAAAATATTTATAGTGGGAATTAACTACGAATTTACCTACAAATATTACTAATTATATAGGCATTTTCATTCTCCACCTATAAAGAAATTTGTCTACGGAATTTTTGAAGGCAAATTATTTGTGGATAATTTTTGTAGACAAATGCTTGTAGGTAATTAATGTCTAGGAATTTTATTTTGTAGGTTAGAAATAAAGTGACTACAAGATATGAAAATTTTGTAGGCAAGTCGTAGACAATTCCACTATAAAAAAAAATTTGTAGGAAGATTCCGTAGGCAATTTTGTAGACAATTTCTTATTTTCTTGTAGTGTTTTACTGAGCTTATAAGCTCTTTAAAACAATTTATAAATTGCTTAAGAGTTTATAAAATGTGTTTGATAAAATAAGATATTTAAACGCTTAAAATATCATAAAATAAACCCCTAATAACTTATAAACTATAAAAAAATAAGGAGAAAATATCAAAACTAGTCATATAACTTATGTTGATTCCAAATTTAGTCCTGTAACTTTTTTTTTCTCAATTTTAGTACTGCAGTTGTCAATTCTAGTCCTGTAACTTTTTATTTTCTCAATTTTACTCCTGAAATTATCAATTTTAGTCCTGCAATTTTTTATTTTCTCAATTTTAATCCTCGAGTTGTCAATTTTAGTCCTTATATTGCTTCAAAATTTAAAAAAAAAAACTCACTAATTTGGGTCAGGACCATTATTATTTCCAAACAAGCCGATTATAATTAGATGGTCGATTAATTTTTTGATTATGTGGTAGTCCACGTGTACAATTTGTCGGAAAAAAACCCAATTTTGCCGGTAGGTATTTGAATTTTTATACCTAAAAAGACTGAAATTGATAACCCTAGGACTAAAATTGAGAAAATAAAAAGTTACAGGACTAAAATTGACAGCTCCAGGACTAAAATTGAGAAAATTAAAAGTTACGAGACTTAAATTGGAATCAAGCTAAGTACAGGACTAGTTTTGATATTTCCCCAAAAAATAAGTTGAAATTTCTCAACTTATTTTCTTAACTACCCCCACTCCAACCACCCACCCACCCCACCCCTCCTTCTCCCCCTCCCACATCAACCTGACAACCTCTACTTCAACATGAAAAAATATTTTATATTAAGATAAAAAAATTTAAAAATATTTATTATAAATTTTCAAAGAAAATTATATTAATAAAAAAATTTAGAAACTTATAATTTACTTAAAAATTATATTTTATAAATTCATAAAACAACTTATAAATATTAAAGCATATAAAATATCTTAAATAAATTTAGTCAGATGGACTCTAAAATAACTTTTCGCAATAGATCTTGAATGAGTTGTCTCTTTGCAAGGAATTTGAAAAAAAAATCTCATAGTGGTAGAGGGACCGTTATTAATGTGCAAGGAATCTGAGTTAATTAAATCCATAATTTTGTAAAAGACAATAGATATTTTGTTAATTAATTAATATAAATGAATTAATTATATATCTGATAGTGGTAGAGGGACCGTTATTAATGTGCATGGAATCTGAGTTAATTAAATTCATAATTTTGTAAAAGACAATAGATATTTTGTTAATTAATTAATATAAATGAATTAATTTTATATTCTTTTTAAGTTTAAAATTTTAGATGAGATGACATTATTTTGAAATATTAGAACTTAATCTTAGACTCACCATCAAACCGTAAAGTCCATCAAACTCAATTTTTACTTTACACTAAAAAAACATGCTGATTAGGGACAGATTTTGCAACGGAAATTCCGTTGCAAATTATTTATTTAATTTATTGAATTATAGATGACCCACCTTTTATATTAGTCTTATAGGGTCTTAAACAATTAATCCAAAAAACACGTTGATTAGAGACGGACTTTGCAACAGAAATTCTGTCGCAAATTATTTATTTAATTTATTTAATTATAGATGGCTCACCTTTTATATTAGTCTTATTGAGCATTAAACAATTAATTCAATTTTGCGCCCAAGAGGAATTGAACACGCGACTCTCGTGCATGTGGAGGAGACGTGCGCCGCTCGGACACGAGCTTCTTTCGTTTGTTTTTACGCAATTATTATATCCAAATTAAGTTTTTTTTTAATAATTCACCAAATTAATTCATTTTTCATTTATAATTTGTTTATATAAATGTTGTGTCCAACTTTTTATTTTATTTTATAAAATTATTTATATCGACAACGTGTAAATTTATAATTCGTTCATTTAAACGCAATTAATTGTATATGTGTCCAAATTGACTCATTTTTTTTTCAAAATTCACCAAATAAATTTCTTTTCGTTTCTAACTTGTTTAAAAAAGGATGTTGTGCCCAACTTTTTTTTTTGTAAAATTATTTATTTTGACAACGCGTAAATTTATAATTCATTTATTTTTACGTAATTAATTGATATATATTCAAATTGGCTCATTTTTTTTCAATAATTCATCAAATTAGATCATTTTTCATTTCTAACTTATTTATATCAATGTAGTGTCCAATTTTTTTTAATTATTTATTTAGACTACTTATTTTGTTTTATATTAATATTTTCACTAAGTATTTTTTGTATAAATACCTCATAAACATAATTTTACCTTATAAAAACATAAATACAATCCAAATAAAAATAAATTTTTTACATCCAAATAAAATTGTAATTCAAATTAATTAAATAAAACTATAAATCAAACATAATAATTGAAATTGTTTGAATAATACAAATACTTCAAATTACCAATCGTCAAATGAGTTTTCATCAAATTTTTCCTAAACAAAACGATTGCCCCAATACTTGACAAATGATATTCACACCTCATTCGGCAACTCATCAGGACCATATTAAACTTTCTGATAATATATATGCTTCCACTTGCTCACCATGTTTGAATACTTGATCCTTAACATATAATAAAATGCCAGATATACCTCTTCACGAATAATGTAATCCCATGTGAGGTTTTTCTTAAATAAAAATTAATTTTTTTACTAAGTAATATATAATCATATAAATTTAAATAAAAACAATTTAATTGAATATCTTGAACTGCCTCCAATACATCATGATCCTTTGACTTCTCATCAATGACCAGGACGAAGCACCGACATCCACGGAGTTTACCTTTAACATATAATTGAAGACTCGCGAAACTTTGTCAATAAGCATCATACTGCCTTTAATCACCAAAAATAATTATTAATAACAAAATAATAAATTAATTAACTTACTTATAATTAAAATAAATGATATATCTTTACCGCCCATTCACAACGGTAATCACTATTTTTTCATTTGCCACTATAGCCCTGTTTAAAATATAAATATGCATTAACTCAATTATAAAAAAAATGCAATCTAATAAAAAACTGGTGTGGCCGTCTTCCACCCGACCCCAACACAAAAGTGGCTGAGGCATCTCTGACCTGTGTGTTTTCCGACCTCTCGGCGACCGCTCCCGGAGGCCGCAGCCATCAGGTCACGGACGACCATTTCTAGATCAAACAATCCCCGAACTCCACAAGGGACCGGAGGTCGGCAACACGTCGGTCGCAACCAGGCCGGAAGTATCGGGCGCTAAAAGCTAAAGGAAGTCTCAACCCAACCGACCGAGCTCCGAGTGCCCGGCCGTTCCCCGAGTCCAGCGAAGCGCCGACCTCCGACCTCATTCAGAGGTCATCAAAGAAAGAAAATTTCGAGAGCACGTGTTAGAATCCGACAGAATCGTCCCAAATAAGGCAAGGAACCGCCCCCGTACGAAATGACAGAAGGAATATTTCCTCCAAATAAGGAAATGACTCAGAGAATTGTCCTTTAAGGACACGTGGCGACGTGTCAATGGTCGGCCCTCTGCAAACAAGGACAATCGGGCACCCGCGTGTCTCCAGGGGCTGCAGCCAATTAATGCGGCTGCCCCCCATGGAGGCCGGAAATGACTAAAATGCCCTTGTAAAAGAAACCTATAAATAGGCTCACTTTTGTACATAGAAATAATTATTCATTCAATACAAAAAGCTACACAAGCATTCAAGTCCAGGGATTAAATACCCCTGGCAATTCTTGGTGTTCTTGCACTCATTCCTTCATCATCATCACTCTTTAATTCTTGCATTTATGGAGCATTCAATCCACTTTCTCTTTGATGTTTTGATCTGAATCCGTTAAATAGCCATTAAACCCTTTAAACCCAGATTTCTCCTCTTCTCTTTGAAGAACACTCACTGTTCTTCAAAGCTTCATTACCCATCTTTAAATCTTCAAGAAACTTTGTCACCACACTTTCAAGAAGAACATGACCAACCAGAGGTCATCGCAGGCCCTCAGAGGTGCGGGGGCTCCGGCCACGCCCCAGGCCCTCACACCTCGGGTCTCAGGGGAAGCTACCCCCTGCCGGCTTGGAAAAGCCACCCGCGTAGCTTCGCCGATCCGATACCCGGAAGAGCCACGCCCCTCGCAGGCTCAAAATTTCATCACTCCCGATAAAGTGGAGTCAGGCCAATGCCATCTCACCGAGGAAGCGAGAGCCTGCCAAAGCACCCCATCGGCTTCAAAGAGAAGGCAGTGAGCTTGCGCCCTCAAATGGAAGGCAAAGGTCCGGGAATGCCAGGGAGAGAGCCAACTGCAGGCCAAACCTGCTCCCCTATGTTCCTATGGTTCTGTCCACCCGATCTTTGGCTGCTAAGCATGATTAGGTGTGAAATTGTCATGATTCGTAGCTCGTTTAGCCCGTGTTTTGAATGAATTTGATGAGTATTTAGAGTCAAATGAGTATTATTTTCATACATTGATGAATTTGCCTCTTTGATGCTTATAGATGGATAGATGGTGAAAAATGGAGTTCGTAGGACTTTGAATCGACTCAAACGGATGCCTGGGTGAGAAGATATTGAAGAAATACGAATAGTATTAGTTTGAGAGAACAAAAGTATCACTTAGTTGAAGAGGAGAGCCACTCGAGCAGGTTGAGCTCGAGCGCCCCCGCACGGGCAAGGAATTTGCTCGAGTGCCGAAACATACAGAGAGATTTGGGCGCTCGACCAGGTCGAGCGCCACCGCTCGACCGTGAGAACCATTCGAGCTACACAGCTCGAGTGCCACTGCTCGAGCGCGACTATCATTCGAGCTACACAGCTCGAGCGCCACCGCTCGAGCGGGTCCAGCTCGATCGCCCAATGCCTTTGGTCTTTTAACCCATTTTCTGGCCCATTAATTCCCGATTCGACCCGTTGCCTATTTATACCCCTTTCGAACATGATTTTGGATACCACTGCACGCATAGAGATAGATTTTAGAGAGAGAAGGGCACCAAGAGTTCGAGGAAGCATATTTTACTTTTGATCGAGGTTTTACATTACGAATTCATAGTTTAGATTTGAATTTTGTTATTTTAATCTTTTGCTCTTCAATACTTGACACTTGAGACTTCGTATTTTCTCTTTAATTCAATTTTATTCTCAGACTTTAATTCTTTCTTAAACCCTTGTTTATGTTCTTGAGTTTTTTCTATTAGATTAATCATGTTTTTGATCGTTGCTTGTTTAGTTGCTTTTGTTATTGTTAAAACCGTGCTAGGTTAAAACCCTTGTATGCTTGAGGTAGGATGAACTCGTAGAAGTAGGACGTTGGTACATAATTAGGGTAACTTGTGATGTTTAGTTTTAATTCTCTTAATTAATGAATGCTTAAAATAAATCCCTAATTTATCTTTGAATTTAGTACGAACATTGTTAGAGAGAGAACGATCTTATCACTCTTTTATAACTAATAGGCTTAACGAGAGGATTTAGAAGGGGTTTATTCATCAACCGGTTTATCTAGGGAGGACGACCACATCACCTTAGTTGAATTAGGGTCTCAATAATTAAGCACAATCCATTAACTTGATTATTGGTTTAGTGAGGTCGATTGATAGGACAAAGTATTAGGGTTTAATTCTTGAGCTTTTCGTCTTTCAATCTTATACTTAGGATTATTTCTTGCACATCACTGTTATTTTGAGTATGTACGTAGGAATTTCTATCTTGAGCATCACCGTCTTTTATTTGAAACCAAACCGTAGATAATTAATATTATTCTTTCTTTTGCATACATAGAGTAATATAGTTTAGATTTAATAATTCTCCAAAAAAGCAAAAAACATACACTCATATTAATTACGACGCGTAGATCCCCAGGGCTCTATTTGCATACAACCCATCCCAAGGTACGATATACTTGGTCGCTATACTTGTTGATACTACAGTAGACCCGTACGCTTGTGGGGTAACTTCTAGTAAAAGCTAGTAAAGTTTGGTTCAAGTCAATGGCGCCGTTTCCGGGGATGGCGGTGTATGTCCATTGAGTAGGACTTGGAGATAACTTAGTAGTTAGTAGTGAGTGCTTTATTTTTCTGTTTAATTCTTACTTGTTCGGAAGTTTCATTTTGATTCTTCTGTTGGTGTTTCAGGTTTATGAAAACACGCTCGCAAGGACATACGAGCGAGGAGAGAACACAGCTAGATCCTGAGACAATAGCAAGAAGAAACCGAGTCTTTTTAAGAAGGATGAATACTGCCAGTGGAGACAAAGACAACATGAATCTGGATGGAATTGGGGATTTAGATAAAGCTGCATGCAGAGTACAATGCTATAGTGGAACGGGTGGATGGAGTTGATGGAAACAACAGTTACCAGCAGATACCCATAGGGGAAACTCAGAACCAACGCCCGAACCCGCAAAACCAAAGCAACTCTGCACAAACTCAAATCCAAAACTAAAGCCAGAGCAATAACCCGAACATCCTGTCCAACAACCCTGTCTACCCACAAAACAACCCACCTTATCCTTACCCTTTCCCACCATACCCTTATCCACCATACTACCTTCCACCTCCTGCTTATAACCAACCTCCAGTTCTGCAAGTACCTCTACCACCCATCTATCCTCAGCATGTTCCTCAGAATGGTGATCATGATATAACAATCTGAGAAAGGTTTGTGGCACAGCCACAACGCTATTACGATGGAGTGGCATTGCCTCCGGTAGAGGCAAACAACTTCTCTATCTCCCCAGGAATCCTCATACTCACTTGAGGAATTTTCTGATGATTGCCTCAACTTTCAACTATAACGGCATGTCTGAAGATGCTAAGAGGCTCAAGTTGTTCCAGTTCTCTTTAACTGGAATCGCGAAGGAGTGGTATGATAACAAGCTCCCTAGGGGAGGTGTAACCACATGGGCCGAGCTCGAGCGTCTGTTCCTCGAGCGATTCTACCCGCCGTCTAGAACGATCAAAGCAAGGGTAGAGATCTTATCTTTCAAATAGAAGCCAGGAGAGGACTTACGTTAGGCTTGGGAAATATACTCTAATATGCTCATTGAGTGCCCGCAACACGGGTACAACGAAGGGGATATCATGGCTTTCTTCTACTATGGAGCCAGCAAGGCAGGCCAAGACCACCTTGATGCTTGTGCTAGTGGAGCATTCTTGAATTGTGGTGCAGCTAGGTGTAGAGAGATCGTTGATAACATTGTCAAGAATGTCGGGCAATGGAACGAGGACCCAGAATTTTAGAGAGCATATCAGTTGGAGGAGAGTGAGGCAACGGGGAAGCTGTTGATGGCGATGATGGAAAAGATAAGCAACCTCGAGGTTGGACAAAATTTGATTGGAGGGAATACGATAGTGAGTGAGAAAGTGGACCAGCCTACCGGTCAGCAAGAGGAGGCCAACTACATGGGAAGACCTAATTTTAACCAAGGAGGGTATCCACAAGGTGGCAATCAATTTGGAAGACCTCCCTATGGCCAACCATTTGTACCACTTGGTCCACAACCTCCTCAGAATCAATGGAGGAATAACCAAGGATATCAAGAGGGTCAGCCGTCAAACCAAACCCAATGGAGGAAGAACGAGAATTTCTCATTTGCCAATCCCAAGGCCAAAATCACAGTTCCTCCAGTTGTTGATCCAGGTTCAAAGCTCCCAGGTGGTGAAGGCGGTTCCTCGACTGAGGAGATGTTGAGAGTTATACTTCAGAAGGTGGAGGAAGGAAGCAAGAGATTGTCCTCATTGGAGTATGATGTGAAAGAATTGCATAAGAAAGGTGATCAGCGTGATCAAGAACTCCAAAGAAGGGACACAGATTTAAATAGAGCTCAGCAGGAAAACAATCGCAGGTTCACTTCTATTGAGTATCAAATTAATCAAATTGCAAAGTCTCAGACTAGAGAGTCGGACAAATATCCCTCAATGCCCGAGGCAAATCCAAAGGAGCAATGCAAAGCTATTGTGTTGAGAAGTGAGACCAAATATGATGGTCCTTAGATGCCTGCTTACTCAGAGAGGCCCCAAGGAGAGGTTGAGATAGAAGGAAAAGAGCCTGAGGAAGTTAGAGATGAGATTAAAGAGATAGGAGTTGAGAAAGGGGTTGAGGGTGAAGGCACTCAAAAGAGCAAAGTGCCTGAAGAGGAAGGCATTGAGGAGATTGAGAGAGTTCCAGAGTGGAAGAAGGCAAAGGAAGTAAGGAAGAATGTAAAAGAGACTGAGAGGACTAGTTTTGATATTTCCCCAAAAAATAAGTTGAAATTTCTCAACTTATTTTCTTAACTACCCCCACTCCAACCACCCACCCCTACCCCACCCCTCCTTCTCCCCCTCCCACATCAACCTGACAACCTCTACTTCAACATGAAAATTTATTTTATATTAAGATAAAAAAATTTAAAAATATTTATTATAAATTTTCAAAGAAAATTATATTAATAAAAAAATTTAGCAACTTATAATTTACTTAAAAATTATATTTTATAAATTCTTAAAACAACTTATAAATATTAAAGCATATAAAAAATTTTAAATAAATTTAGTCAGATGGACTCTAAAATAACTTTTCGCAATAGATCTTGAATGAATTGTCTCTTTGCAAGGAATTTGAAAAAAAAATCTCATAGTGGTAGAGGGACCGTTATTAATGTGCAAGGAATCTGAGTTAATTAAATCCATAATTTTGTAAAAGACAATAGATATTTTGTTAATTAATTAATATAAATGAATTAATTATATATCTGATAGTGGTAGAGGGACCGTTATTAATGTGCAAGGAATCTGAGTTAATTAAATTCATAATTTTGTAAAAGACAATAGATATTTTGTTAATTAATTAATATAAATGAATTAATTTTATATTCTTTCTAAGTTTAAAATTTTAGATGAGATGAAATTATTTTGTAATATTAGAACTTAATCTTAGACTCACCATCAAACCGTAAAGTCCATCAAACTCAATTTTTACTTTACACTAAAAAAACATGCTGATTAGGGACAGATTTTGCAACGGAAATTCCGTTGCAAATTATTTATTTAATTTATTGAATTATAGATGACCCACCTTTTATATTAGTCTTATAGGGTCTTAAACAATTAATCCAAAAAACATGTTGATTAGAGACGGATTTTGCAACATAAATTCCGTCGCAAATTATTTATTTAATTTATTGAATTATAGATGGTCCACCTTTTATATTAGTCTTATTGAGCCTTAAACAATTAATCCAATTTTGCGCCCAAGAGGAATTGAACACGCGACTCTCGTGCATGTGGAGGAGACGTGCGCCGCTCGGACACGAGCTTCTTTCGTTTATTTTTACGCAATTATTGTATCCAAATTAAGTCTTTTTTTAATAATTCACCAAACTAATTCATTTTTCATTTATAATTTGTTTATATAAATGTTGTGTCCAACTTTTTATTTTATTTTATAAAATTGTTTATATCGACAACGTGTAAATTTATAATTCGTTCATTTAAACGCAATTAATTGTATATGTGTCCAAATTAACTCATTTTTTTTCAAAATTCACCAAATAAATTTCTTTTCGTTTCTAACTTGTTTAAAAAAGAATGTTGTGCCCAACTTTTTTTTTTGTAAAATTATTTATTTTGACAACGCGTAAATTTATAATTCGTTTCTTTGGAGAGATTATTGTAACTGATTTTTGGTTGTTTGAGATACATGGTATATATAGAGGAGATGTGAAAAAATCAACGGTCAAGATTAGATTAGATATTAAGATTCAATGACTGAGAATAGTTTTAAAAGTCAATGAATTGGGTGAATGATGAGAGAGTATTTTTAAAATAGAGGCTTAAGAGCTTGCCACATAGGCTTCCAAAACTTTGTCTTTATAGTATTTTAAGATGTATATATATACAAGTGTGTATCCCCGCGAATTTCGCGGATTGAAAAAAAACTTATTATTATTATTTCAAATTATAGACATTAACTTTTTTTTTTAAATTATCTTGTAATTTTGATATAATATTAAAATTTTAATTATAATTCAATGAACAATAAAAAAAAAAATTAAACATGAGTAAATAGAAAATTTTAAAAATATTAACTAATTCACATTCAAACTCACATTAAATATTACTTAAAATTACAGTTGTTGTATACTTACATGCCCAGTTTTTTCCCATGGTATGAAGATACAATAACAATCGAACACAAAAGTTTAAATATGCAGATAGAATCACACATTTCAAATCTAAAGGTAACATTTGACAAAAATGATGTCATAGTTAAATTAAATATTGTGTAGATGCTTGTGTGGGAACAATTGATTAATGTGTTGGTATTTATAACACAATTCAACAATTAAAATTGGTGTTTATGTATTAATCTTAGTCTTTTTTAATTCAATTTACATATAGATATTTTGAAAATAAAAAAAGGTAAAAAAATCAATTGTTAAAAAAAATCGAAATCCTACTCTACAAAATAATATCTATATTTTACCGTTTCAAATTCTATTTTGCAGGTAGAATTTTATCCAAAATAAAAAATTGTGTTACAATCTATTATTGAAGGTAAGGTATTACATTTGATGGCAATATTATTTGAGAATTATATATTATCTCGGTGACAATATCTTTTCTGAAAAATTTCAATTCCCTTCTGCAATTTTTACATCTATCTATATTTTGCAAACATAAATTCCAAAAATATCTAAGAAAAGAAATCGTTCGAAAAAAATATTTTAATATTCGTATGTTAAAACAATATAAAAGAAAAATTGAAATCCTAGACTATAAAAGAGTATATGTACTTTACAGTTTAATAGTCTATTTTGGCGGCACAATTATATCCAAAAATAAATTTTTGTATTATAATCTATTATTGAAGGCAAGATATTATATTTCGTGTCAAGATTTTTTTAGTATCATACACTACTTCGGTAACAATATCTGTTATGAAATATTTCAATTCCCTCCTACAAATTTCACATCTATCAATATTTTGTAAAAATAACTTCCAAAAATATTTTAGAAGAAAAATCAACCGTGAAAAAAATCAACTTGCATTAATATAATATTTAAAATAATATTCCATATTTTAAGTAAATGTTATGTTTTCATTGATTAAAATATACTCAGATTTATTTTATTTTAGAGTAAGATACTTTAAAAGTTATAGTACTGAAATTGTTAGTAAATAAATTTAATGTCCTTTTTTTCCCAACACTATAATTTTCAATCCATAAAAAAATTATTCCACATATTTTAAGAAAAAATATATAAATTAATTATATAAAAAATAACAGTTTTTTACTTATTTATAAATTACAATATTTTTTTAATATTTTTATGTTAAAAAATATTATATTAAAAAAAATCGATATCCTAGTATAGAAAAAATATATATATCTTTCAGTTTAATAGTCTATTTTGGCCACATAATTTTATCCAAAAATAAACTTTTTTATTATAATCTTTTATTGAAGGCAAGATATTATATTTGATGACAGCATATTTTTGGTATTATACATCATTTTGGTAACAATATCTTTTCCAAAATATTTTATTTTCCTCCTACAAAAATTTCACATCTATCAATATTTTACAAAAATAACTTCCAAAAATATCTAAGAAGAGATATCGTTCGACAATGAAAAAATATTTCTACATCACTTTTAGGTTACCTGCAATACAAAACGAAAAAATATAAAACAATAACGCACACCTTATTCCGGAAAGAATAATAGTTGGATCAAAATTGTAGACGTGTGATGGGAGAATTTTCTTATTAAAAGAGAAAAAGTTATTGATGGTGGATTCTAAAAAAACACGAATGTAAAGATATGAATATAAATATATTTTAGAAACTTACAAATAATTTCTGAATACGCTCGAATTATCTTCAAGATGCATTTATAATTTTCTTATAATGTGTGTTTAATCATCTCCATGTGCATAATAAATTTGTTTACCTGCAAAAAAAAAAGGGATGGTGATCTACACAAAAAATTACAGAAATAATCCAAACAAACGAACAAAAAATAAAATCATATTTCTTCACATAGTGTAACAAATGAGAAAATGAAGAGAAGAGATGAGAATTAGGGTTGTGAATTAGAATGAAACTAAAGAGAGATTTGACATTTATAGAAAATACAAAATGAAATGTATGGTTGAGATTAAAAGTGTAAAATATATGGTGTAGATTAAGTCTTAGTAAAATTTAAAACATGCCTAAAATAACTTTTAATGAGAATTATGTATTTTGAAATAGAGAGATTTTGGACATGCCACATCACCCTAAGAATAAGGTGGTGTTGACACATCATTTTGGAGAGGTTTGGAAATATAGTATAATAAGATATATATATATATATATATATATATATATATATATATATATATATATATATATATATATATATATATATATATATATATATATATATGGTTTTGATATGGAAACCACAATTGGGTTCCTTATGGAGCCCAATTGCTTAGTTGGCCATCCACATCATCAATTTGGATAATTAATGTATTTATCAAGAATTATATAAATTAAAATAAATTAAGATCCTCCAAATCTCTCATATCAATCTAACCAATTCATATATCTATATTTAAACCGTTCAATTCCTTCAACCAAATCTTTCTCTCCTTCCCAATAAAATTTAGAATTTTTTCGAAAACAAGATTTTTATTTTAAAAAAAAAAAAAATTAGTTGATTATGCCGTGTGAAATACAAATTGAGGATGTATGGATTTTTAATGCAGGTATAGATTAAATTTTGGACATACCATTTTTCTAAAATTTAGATATTTTTAATTACAACTAATATACCATTATTGTTGTTTACCTAAAAATGGAATTGGAAATTAATGGCTATTTAATGAGCTTAGGTAAAAACATCAAGAAATGAGGAGATAATGGACTCCATAAATGCTCTTGAGGCAATGATTGAAGAAGATGGATATATTAAATGCAATGAAACACCAAGAATTGCTAGAGGTTTTTACTCCCTGGACTTGAAGGCTTGTATATCTTTTAGTATTTATCAATAGTTCTTCTTTTTGTACGAGGGGGAGATTATTTATAGGTTTTTACAAATGGGGGTATTTTGTTCATTTTCGACCTCTACGGGGGACAAACACATTAAACGTCTGTAACCCCTGAATGTGCACGGGTGCCCGTTTGTCCTTGTGCTCAGAGATCCGACCACTCCGGCGTTGCCACGTGTCCTTAAAGGATGTTTCTCTGGATTATTTCCTTATTTGGATGTAATATTCTCTCTATTGTGATGTACGGAGGCGGCTCTTTACTCTTATTGGGCAGATTCTATCGGATTCTATCACGTGCTCGAGGGATCTTCTATTTTGGGGGGTTTAATATTGAGATCGGAGGTCAGCATATCACTGGTCTCGACAACCGGTCGTGAGGTCGGAGATCGGACGGCAGTGACGAGACCCTTAGTCTCTGTGGTGGGAACTTTGGGCCAGGTCGGTGTGGACGATCTACGGTCGTCCAAAGAGGTCGGAAACTGAGACTGTAACACCCCGAATCCAGAATATATTAATTATATCGGATTCGAAGTATTATTGTAATCAAAAGTCCGAACTATAAAATTTTTGATATAAAAAGGGATAACAAAATGAGAGATGAGTTTTGTGCAGCGGAAGAATGAGTAGAATAATATTTATAATATATCTCTCACACATATATAAAGCATAATATCAACAGTATCATTTTATTTAAGTGGGGAACTCCGTGTCGTCTCTATTACTGTCCTTGCTCCACGAAATCATAATCTGCAAGGGTTGTAAAAAGGGGGCGTGAGATTTGAATTCTCACGTATGGGTGATTTGCAACGTCATGGGATTGGTAAATCCGAAATATATTAAGTTATACTTATTAATAAAGTATATAATTTATTTAATCAATTGATATAATAATACGAACATCATAAATCATATAAATAACAAGTTCACATAATAATCAGTTGGGCACAACAGGTTTCACATCATATCATTGAAATATCACAAGTTGGTTCACCTTAAGGGGCAAAGCCCACAATCATTTTCACATATAGTAAATCTCTTCCAAAACACCCTAAATAGTATCAGCGACCATGAATCTGATTTATTATCACTCATGGCCGTACGCGTCATTCCGCAAGAATAAGTATCGGTGACCATGAATCTGACTTATTGTCACTCATGGCCATACGCGTCATTCCGCAAGAATAATTACCAGCTTTCCTTTTTTCCTCACAAAAACTATCATTTCAAAACATGAGGAGAAATACACATAATTCATACTCAAAAGATTCATGCTCACAAAGTGTCCTCATTACCATGCAGTCATAAACGATTTATATAATTAGATAAACACAACAAATCCATATAAGGTATATATATAATAATATCATATAGTTCACACACTTATATAATAGGTTTACACTTATGTTGTATAAGTTGCTTTAGATTAATTTAGTCGAGTTCAGAGTATACCAGCACAGCGTATTATAAGCAGATCGATCAACAGATCATCACCCACCTGATTGTTTCGAGTCCCGAGAATGATGTGTAGGCAGAGGGTCGAGTCCTCCGTGCGTGTCCCGAAAAGTACAGAATCCTAATAAGGAGTATTCCGATTAAAAGATTGACTTTGAATTTGAAAAGCTTAAGAGTGTGAAACTCGAGGATTGAGTAGATCGTTGTCTTTAGAAAACTATTGAAAACTAAGTTTTCAAAGGTTGATTTCAAATTGATAAGTACACCCCTTTTTAAGAGGAGGTGTATTAGGGGGGTGTATTTACTAAAAGAAGTGGTGTAACAGGGGGGTGTATTTACTGAATTCAGTGGTGTTCTTAACAAAGGCCCTTTAAGAAAGAAAATATAAGAATTCATATTTTATAAAAACCTCTTATTAAAACTTATTAAAGACTTTGGCTTTTCTAAGACAAAATATAAAAAGTACTTTTCTTTTCTAATATTAATATTACTTCTAAAGTTGATTAGTGACACTTTTAGGAAATAAAAGGATCATATTAATTTTCCCAAAAATACTCTTTTCATTTGTTATTAATTTTAGATATAAACTACTTATCTTTTCGTTCCTAATTCTCTAACAGTCGCACAAGGGGAAGACGAGTTTCCCTTTGTCTCCAAAAACTCAACTAATATTACTAACAACTAATTTCATCACCATATCATCAGCTAACCAAACCAAACTAATTCATCCATCTAATTATATTATCCAACTAATACAATAATACTAACCAGCTAAATCAACAACACTAAACAACTAATTTAACAATATTAATCAACAAAACCAATACCACCAAACCTAACAACTAACACTATATAACAATTTCAATAATACTAATATCAACAACATCAAAACTCCACCCATCAATCTTATAGTCTCTAAACAGAAAACTCCAAAGTTTACAAAACTCATAACCGTGCCGGTTTTCTATTCTAACTAATACGAGAAATAGAGAAGGGGCTAGCAATTCTTACGAGTCCCAAATTGGGCGGCCTAACGGCGTCGTAAAAGGGTTCGATTATTTGTCGGATAATTTCGGCAGCATACGGCGTGATTTGGGAATTCGGAAAAGTGAATTGGGCAGCCTAACGGCGTCGGTTTGAAATTCCAGAAATTCGGCAAAATCAACCGGTTCAACGGCGTCAAATCAATCGGAAAATTGAACGACAAAAGGCTTCGGTTAGAAATCGAGTTTAATCGGTACAAATCGAATTACTCAAAAATTGAAATTTGAAGCTTTAATGAGTAGAAATTGAAAGGGGAATTTTCAATTACCGGAAGAGGAAAAAGAGGCGGCGGCTTTAGGCGGAAGCACGGCGGCGGTGCGGCGGAGCTACGGCTGAGGCGGCGGCGCTTCGAATCGAGGGAAAGCTGGGTCGCGGTCGCGGAGCTCGGCGAGGCGAGAGACGTCTGCGGCGGAGGAGGCGGCGCTGGGCCGTGGTCGCGGTGGCGCTGGGCCTCGAGCTGAGGCGGCTGTGACGCGGCGGAGCTCGGAGGAGCAGCGACGGTGGAGCTCGTTCGCCGGAGGAGAGAGGAAGGGGAGCGGCGCGGTGCTTCGTCAGGAAGGAAAGGCGGAACGGCGAGGGGCGACGGCGGTGGACGTCCGCCGGAAAATCGAAACGGGCGTGAGGCGTAGAGAGAGAAATGAGTGAAATTGGGGAAAAAACTTAAATGAGGAGGAAAGGTATTGCGTACTGAGAGAAGAGGTTATTTATAGGGAAAATCATAATTTAATTAATGAATAAATTTAAAGGGATGGAAAAGCATGTGGTTGGGAATTAAGGAGAGTAAGATTTCCTTAAATATCTTGTACTTCTATTAGGCCTTGTTTGGTTCCGTTTTTAATTCAAATTGGAAATTAATACGGTTTTAAGACTTGATTAATATTTTAAAGTATTTTAATTATTCTCAATAAATTAAACGGATTGAAAATATAATTTTAAACTTTGAATAATTAATTTCTCGTAGTCCCTTATCCGTTTGAAATATTCAATTTCTTTCTTCGAACTTGGGAATTTGAAAATAGAGTATATATTTAAATTACACGTTAGCACACAAAATAATAAAATTAAAAGAAACAAGGATAATAATATAAAGTTTCTAGCAAAATAAAAGGTATAAAACGGGACGGGGTATTACATCCTCACCCCCTTAACGGGAATTTCGTCCCCGAAATTCAGCTTCTAGGTATTGCTCGACTAAATCTCGTATGTTCATCTTCAAGTGGTTCCTTCCTCTACATGTCAAAGTTATTGAACTAACACAATTGGTGGTGAAACTTGAAACCGTATTAGGGTATGTAGAGTATGATAGAATTTCCTAACTATTTCAACTTTTGGAATTAGGTCCCATATTTTTTTTTTCATGAGGTTTAATGGTCCTATATTACCTAGTACGTGGTGTTCGTCTAATTGTCACTCTATTGGGGGTTCTGAAGCGAAAAGAATAATATTGCTACGTCATATAGGTATGAAAAATTATAAAAACAGAATCGAATTACGTAAGCAACACAACGCTAGTACTGATATACACGTGAGTATGTAGTTCACCGCAACGCATTGCGGCCGCAAAATGGTACAGTGATCACATACGCACCGTATAATAGAAACCAGTGACGTATCATTTAACAATAATCAGATAAAATATAACAGTTAATATAGAACAAGTAACACACATTGCCAAGTAGCAATTTCGTAACACATATATATTATATAAAAGTCTCAAGTTCTATGGAGGTCAGTCTACTTACGTCATATCCAAAAATAAAGTAAGTCTTCTAGGTATCGAGCTACTACCATCTTAGGTGGATTCTAACATACAAAGGAAATTTCTAGTCAAAATTTTAGTCATGCAGAAACATAATATAAACAATTAAAGCACATAGTTTAAACAATTTAAGCATATAATTTAAACAATTAAAACACATAGTCCAAATAGTAATATAGCAACATTTATGAAATTTATAAACTTTAAACAAATATATTCATTTATGCAATTCACAAATAATTGTATTTTAATTGAATATAAACGACATTTCGTAGTTCTTTCCACACCACGTAGGTGTTGTTTTGAGTTCTCGATCTTTTGATTTGAGTTTTGTTATGAAAGTCAACTTGTTACAAGTTTATAAACTTATAGGCACTTTTGATAATAAAACAAGAACATACCTTCGAAGAGCTTCAGACGGTAATAGGAGACACATTACCCCTCAAGTAATTTAATTAGTGGTCTATACACTTACATGATAAAAAATTAATTTAAGAAAAGAATTTTGGTTTGATAAAAAACAATGATTTGGGTTTTGGTCCGAAAGTTTTGAACATAAGCTCTGATACCACCTGTAACGCCCCGAATCCAGAATATATTAATTATATCGGATTCGAAGTATTATTGTGATCAAAAGTCCGAACTATAAAATTTTGGATATAAAAAGGGATAACAAAATGAGAGATGAGTTTTGTGCAGCGGAAGAATGAGTAGAATAATATTTATAATATATCTCTCACACATATATAAAGCTTAATATCAACAGTATCATTTTATTTAAGTGGGGAACTCCGTGTCGTCTCTATTACTGTCCTTGCTCCACGAAATCATAATCTGCAAGGGTTGTAAAAAGGGGGCGTGAGATTTGAATTCTCACGTATGGGTGATTTGCAACGTCATGGAATTGGTAAATCCGAAATATATTAAGTTATACTTATTAATAAAGTATATAATTTATTTAATCAATTGATATAATAATACGAACATCATAAATCATATAAATAACAAGTTCACATAATAATCAGTTGGGCACAACAGGTTTCACATCATATAATTGAAATATCACAAGTTGGTTCACCTTAAGGGGCAAAACCCACAATCATTTTCACATATAGTAAATCTCTTCCAAAACACCCTAAATAGTATCAGCGACCATGAATCTGATTTATTATCACTCATGGCCGTACGCGTCATTCCGCAAGAATAAGTATCGGTGACCATGAATCTGACTTATTGTCACTCATGGCCATACGCGTCATTCCGCAAGAATAATTACCAGCTTTCCTTTTTTCCTCACAAAAACTATCATTTCAAAACATGAGGAGAAATACACATAATTCATACTCAAAAGATTCATGCTCACAAAGTGTCCTCATTACCATGCAGTCATAAACGATTTATATAATTAGATAAACACAACAAATCCATATAAGGTATATATATAATAATATCATATAGTTCACACACTTATATAATAGGTTTACACTTATGTTGTATAAGTTGCTTTAGATTGATTTAGTCGAGTTCAGAGTATACCAGCACAGCGTATTATAAGCAGATCGATCAACAGATCATCACCCACCTGATTGTTTCGAGTCCCGAAAATGATGTGTAGTCAGAGGGTCGAGTCCTCCGTGCGTGTCCCGAAAAGTACAGAATCCTAATAAGGAGTATTCCGATTAAAAGATTGACTTTTGAATTTGAAAAGCTTAAGAGTGTGAAACTCGAGGACTGAGTAGATCGTTGTTTTTAGAAAACTATTGAAAACTAAAGTTTTCAAAGGTTGATTTCAAATTGATAAGTACACCCCTTTTTAAGAGGAGGTGTATTAGGGGGGTGTATTTACTAAAAGCAGGAGTGTAACAGGGGGGTGTATTTACTGAATTCAGTGGTGTTCTTAACAAAGGCCCTTTAAGAAAGAAAATATAAGAATTCATATTTTATAAAAACCTCTTATTAAAACTTAACAAAGACTTTGGCTTTTCTAATACAAAATATAAAAAGTACTTTTCTTTTCTAATATTAATATTACTTCTAAAGTTGATTAGTGACACTTTTAGGAAATAAAAGGATCATATTAATTTTCCCAAAAATACTCTTTTCATTTGTTATTAATTTTAGATATAAACTACTTGTCTTTTCGTTCCTAATTCTCTAACAGTCGCATAAGGGGAAGACGAGTTTCCCTTTGTCTCCAAAAACTCAACTAATATTACTAACAACTAATTTCATCACCATATCATCAGCTAACCAAACCAAACTAATTCATCCATCTAATAAAATTATCCAACTAATACAATAATACTAACCAGCTAAATCAACAACACTAAACAACTAATTTAACAATATTAATCAACAAAACCAATACCACCAAACCTAACAACTAACACTATATAACAATTTCAATAATACTAATATCAACAACATCAAAACTCCACCCATCAATCTTATAGTCTCTAAACAAAAAACTCCAAAGTTTACAAAACTCATAACCGTGCCGGTTTTCTATTCTAACTAATACGAGAAATAGAGAAGGGGCTAGTAATTCTTACGAGTCCCAAATTGGGCGGCCTAACGGCGTCGTAAAAGGGTTCGATTATTTGTCGGATAATTTTGGCAGCATAATGGCGTGATTCGGGAATTCGGAAAAGTGAATTGGGCAGCCTAACGACGTCGGTTTGAAATTCCAGAAATTCGGCAACATCAACCGGTTCAACGGCGTCAAATCAATCGGAAAATTGAACGACAAAAGGCTTCGGTTAGAAATCGAGTTTAATCGGTACAAATCGAATTACTCAAAAATTGAAATTTGAAGCTTTAATGAGTAGAAATTGAAAGGGGAATTTTCAATTACCGGAAGAGGAAAAAGAGTGGCGGCTTTAGGCGGAAGCACGGCGGCGGTGCGGCGGAGCTACGGCTGAGGCGGCGGCGCTTCGAATCGAGGGAAAGCTGGGTCGCGGTCGCGGAGCTAGGCGAGGCGAGAGACGGCTGCGGCGGAGGAGGCGGCGCTGGGCCGTGGTCGCGGTGGCACTGGGCCTTGAGCTGAGGCGGCTGTGACGCGGCGGAGCTCGGAGGAGCAGCGACGGTGGAGCTCATTCGCCGGAGGAGAGAGGAAGGGGAGAGGCGCGGTGCTTCATCGGGAAGGAGCGGCGGAACGGCGAGGGGCGACGACGGTGGACGTCCGCCGGAAAATCGAAACGGGCGTGAGGCGTAGAGAGAGAAATGAGTGAAATTGGGGAAAAAACTTAAATGAGGAGGAAAGGTATTGCGTACTGAGAGAAGAGGTTATTTATAGGGAAAATCATAATTTAATTAATGAATAAATTTAAAGGGATGGAAAAGCATGTGGTTGGGAATTAAGGAGAGCAAGATTTCCTTAAATATCTTGTACTTCTATTAGGCCTTGTTTGGTTCCGTTTTTAATTCGAATTGGAAATTAATACGGTTTTAAGACTTGATTAATATTTTAAAGTATTTTAATTATTCTCAATAAATTAAACGGATTGAAAATATAATTTTAAACTTTGAATAATTAATTTCTCGTAGTCCCTTATCCGTTTGAAATATTCGATTTCTTTCTTCGAACTTGGGAATTTGAAAATAGAGTATATATTTAAATTACACGTTAGCACACAAAATAATAAAATTAAAAGAAACAAGGATAATAATATAAAGTTTCTAGCAAAATAAAAGGTATAAAATGGGACGGGGTATTACAGAGACACTCGGAAGTGGTTAGCCAAAGCTCGGGATTGCGGGGATCGGGAGTGGTAGCCGCGAGGTCGGAGGCCACAGAGGTCGGAGATGTCCAAAGCCACATCCCGTTGACACCCGATCGGATTAACTCTCATTGCCTTTCTCGAGGTGGTCGGTGCCGACCTTGTATAGAAATGGTCACAACAATTGCCCTCCAGTTTAGCCCTCTCGAGGTGTGAGGGGTGAACTGGACGCCCTGGTTTTGAAGTGGTCGGGCCGGACCTCACGACGAGTGTGCTTGAGGACGGGGATAGAGGTCAGTTGGCTTTTGCTTTTATTGGCATCTGAAAGGACGCCTTTGGGGAGGCATGCCCAAAAAGATGCGCGTGACATCATGTGTCACCTAGGATTCCGCTCACGGAATTAAGCGTGCACATCCATTTCACGTAAGGGCCTCATCGTTTCAACTTCTTGCATCTAGGCCCCTAGGCCTAATAATTTTTAATTGCGGATCTGCCCCACTCTCACTCTATAAATAGTTGAGATTTCATTTTGTTTTGGATTTTTCACTTTCGCGCTTTACCGAGAGTTCCTAGCAAGCTTTGAGTTTTCCAGTTTTCTTCGCGGCGAGGTGTACAGTGGCGATTGAGAATTCACGGCGGTGATTCATTGGTAAGTCAATTTTCTTTGAATTTTTCCTTTTTTCTTCAATCTTGCGACAATGGTGAGACGGTGGACTGGGCATCCGCCTGGCGGTAGCGAAATGGGGCGGTATTTGTTCGACGCTGGTGGTAGCTCGAGCGGCGAAAGTGGCTCTTCTCCCCAACGAGTCACAGTGGGGCACTTCTGGGCAAGGGACGATGATGGCTTGGGTTCGTTCTTCCCAGATTCCAACTGATCTCTCCTTGGGATGCCAGCCGGCGGGAATCGAGGCGGCGAGGCTGGATCTTCATCCCAGGTGGCCGGCGTCGGCACTTCTGGAACGTTTGGGATGATCTGGGTCGGTCCTTCCGCCTGGATGAGAGAACCCCTTGACGACCTTATCGAAGGGAGGGATGAAAATGTACCAGCCACGGAGAACGAACTCGCGACTAATAGGCTCCTGATGGACCTGGCGGCCGAGCAAGTAAAGGAGAGGTTAGCCTCGACAGAGTTTCATGAAAGGTCGACACCACTAGGGCCGAACAGTGAGGTCGGCGGGGGCTTGGGCGATAGATCGGCGATGGAGGATGAGGTAGAGCCGATTGAGGTAGAGGAAGTCACGGAGCGGTCTGAGCCCGTGAGAACCCGGAGACTGGCGCTTGGAGACCGGAATGACCAAGATTTTCAAGACCAGGTTAAGAGAGCTTTTCGGCTTTGGAAAGATTATGTTGAGGGTCAGGATGGGTATGAGCCGCTAGACTTCAATTTCGACGCCTACCATGAGCGCTCCGCCTTTATTCCCATTTTACGGGACCGAATATCGTGAGGCCGACGGATCTTTCCGAGTTGAAGAAATGGTCATGTGGTTCCTACCGGAGTACAGTCACGCAAGAGTTTTTGGATGATGCCCGAGTCGGATGGGACATCCCGTACAACGTGCGCCTCTATACGCCTTAGCCTGACGAGAGAGCGGATCAACCCCCGTGCGGAATGGTGGCCGTTACTCACGACATTAAGGAGGTCGGGCTCAGATTTCCACTGCACCCAGTCGTGTCCTACCTACTGAACTTCTGGGACCAGGCGCCGATCCAGTTACTCCCCAATGCGTGGATGATCGTCTTGGGGATCATGACGCTCTTTGGACAAAATTTTCTATATCGGCTGTCTTCCCCTGTGGAGATGGCATTCATGTTGAGGCTTGTTAGTGACAAAACTCAGAATGGTGAGGTCTACGTCCAAACGAAAGGACTAAAATTCATGACGGGTCTCCCAAGTAAGGCTCGTAATATCCGGGAGAGGTGGTTCTTCGTGGCCGGTGCCTGGCAGACTGGTTATCCTGACGGGGAGGGGATCGGCATTCCTACCAACCATCGACCGAAATATGATAGTAAGATTTTGAGAACTCAAAATTTTGAGTGGATTGTACTGATCTAATTCTCTGTCTTTTCTTGCAAGTTATCTGTGCCCTTCCGAGCGCGAACTCAACTTTGATTTCGGGGTCGTTCACGAGAGGGTCCTTTAATTGCCCGAGAACGAGAGGAACCAGGCGCTCCTACGGACTTGGCAAGTGAAACTAAACGGTCGGATTTTCTGGTTTCCCCGACATTTAAGGCATCCAGGTGATGATTTTGGATCCTAATAACTTTTGTGATATCTAAAAGCTCGGGTAAACGTGTTTGTTAACTGTCTCCCATTTTTATGCAGTGCTTGAGTTCAGGGTCGTGAGAAAGTGCCCCCGGAACCTCCTTGATCAGTGCCCAAAGATGTTCTCCTGGCTCGTAGGTGCCCTTTCTAAACTTGAGGTTGTTAAAGTTGCAAAGAAAAAGAAGAAGACGGCCGCTGGTCGCAAAGGTATCGTTATTCATGAACCGACTCCTCAATCCTGGACTCGGGATCTGGCTGAGATCACCGACCGCTGCCCTTGAGATGCCGCTCGGGCCAACGTTGCTCTAGCCAACCAAGCGGCCATCATGGCCAACTTCGTAGAGAGCGAGCTGAACTCCGCCACGACCATATTAAGGAAGACTGAGGCGGATCTGACCCGAGCGCGAGAGGAGAGAGCCATCCTTGAGAGAGAGAACTTCGAGCTCAAAAAGGAAAGAGACAATGTTGTTGGCCAGGTCGAGTTCATGGTGAAAAAGAGGGATGAGGCGCAGGAGAAAGTTGACACCGCCGCCCGGGAGCATGATGCAGCTGTGGCTCGGGACGAGGCTCTCGCCGCTGCTATGGAGAAGATGAGGCTTGACCTCGAGGCCGTGCAGACGACTGTAGAGGCTGAGAGAAAGGCCAGAGAAGCCATTGCTGAGCAGCTGCACTTAAAGGCGGAAGAGCTCATCGTTGTGAATGCCCGGCCGACCTATGACATAAATGATCCCTATACCAGCCCCCTCCTATTCTCCGAGTACTACTACTACATGGCGGCTACGGATCTCATTCGAGAAGGTCGCCAAGACTCCGATTCACGATAGCTACTAGCTCCACTTCCTTGACCTCGAGACCGATTATGGGGTTGACCTTTCTTGGTACCTGCGGAGAGATTGATAATTGAAATCGGGTCAGCCTGCACCGGCTACCGTGATTGAGGAGGTTGAAGGTGATGACGAGAATGGAGATGAAGAGGAGGAGACTGATGAGGAGACCGCTTAGGGAGGAGGGGTTGGGCTGGAAGCGTGCGTGGACAAGGTTACCGAGTATGTTGCTGGGGTCGGCGAGACTGCAAACGTGATCGGGAATGCTGCTGCTGGGAACGAGGCCGACGATCATTAAGATCTT
The DNA here is from genome assembly GCA_947034835.1 of Ballota nigra. Taxonomy (NCBI): domain Eukaryota; kingdom Viridiplantae; phylum Streptophyta; class Magnoliopsida; order Lamiales; family Lamiaceae; genus Ballota; species Ballota nigra. The sequence goes on from OX344722.1 coordinate 75,568,646, forward strand.
TACTTTTTATATTTTTGAATGAACACTGCTTTTTATCCTTCTGGTTTGTATCCGGCTTCTGACCGGGCTTTGAAAAATGCTTATTTTCCTTTACTTGTTGTGATTCGAATGTGATGAACCTGTTTTAATTTATAAATATTGTTCCCTTAGTTATCAACTTTCCGGGTTTGTTTACTTTATATTTTGGCACGGGTTTGTATTTGGGGTTGTGAAGAAATTTACTAAGTGCTTGCATAAAGGTTTCTTCGGAAATTTGGCTAAGTTTTTTAAGGAATTTGACTATGTGTCTGAGAGTATTTGTGAGTGAAACTTGAAAAAATGTCTAAAAAGAAACTTGGACTTATCTTTGACATAAAGGGTGATGATCTGCCGAGGCCGGGTGTGCGTCATTTTTTGCTTCTTGATCAGTCCGCCCCGACCTGTGCTATGATACGATTTTTTCAAACTTAAATATGGTAATCCTACCTTGATACGGTCGACATACGCTTCTAAATTGAGCTCGGCTTTTAGATGACCTGGATGGTCTTCCCGAGCTTAAGTGAGATATGTCGATCTCGATACGATCGACATATGCTTTTGAGCTGAGCTCGGTCTTTAGATGATCTTGATGGTCTTACCGAGCTCAAGTGTGATATGTCGATCTCAATACGATCGACATATGTTTTTGAACTGAGCTCGGTCTTTAGATGACCTTGATGGTCTTACCGAGCTCAAGTGTGATATGCCGATCTCGATACGATCAATATATGCTTTTGAACTGAGCTCGGTCTTTAGATGACCTTGATGGTCTTACCGAGCTCAAGTGTGATATACCGATCTCGATACGATCGGCATATGCTTTTGAACTGAGCTCGGTCTTTAGCTGGCCTTGATGGTCTTACCAAGCTTAAGTGTGATATGCCGATCTCGATTCGATCGGCATATGCTTTTGAAATGAGCTCGGTCTTTCGGGGGAGATTTGTATTGTCAAATAGAACTTTTATTGATAAGTAGGAGCTTTAGTACAAATTACAAAGTGGTTATTGATAATACTTCTTCAAGTGGATCACGTTCCAGGGGTATTGGTCCGGAGTGCCGTCCATCAGCTCGAGCTCGTAAGCTCCCTTGGAGAGCCACTTGGATATCCTAAATGGGCCCTCCCAGTTCGAGCCGAATACCCCTTTTGGACCTTGAATTTTCTTGAGGACGAGGTCACCGACTTGGAATTGCCAGGCCTTCACCTTTGTGTTAAAAAAATTGGATTTTTTCTTGTAGATGGCATTTCTTAGGTCGGAGTTGAGCCTTCTTTCTTCGAGCATGTCGAGGTCGATTCTTCGAGCTGTGTCATTGTCTTCAGTGATCATTTGAGTCATCCTGTGGCTTGGGAGAGCGACCTTCGAAGGAATGACGGCCTCGGTCCTGAAAGCCAAAACGAAAGGTGTTTCACCCGTTGAGTTTCTGGTGGTTGTTCGATAAGACCAAAGCACGTCGAGGAGCTCGGCCGCCCACTTCCCCTTCTTGTCCTCAAGCGTAGCCTTGATGGTATGCTTGAGGATCTTGTTTACGGTCTCAACTTGGCCATTTGTTTGTGGGTGGTAGGGGGTGGAAAAAAATTCTTTATTTTCCACTTTACGCAAATTTGGATCATCTGGAGGCCATCAAACTGTTTCCCTTTGTCAGAAATGATAACTTGTGGTAGACCGAAATGACAAATTATGTTTTTCCAAATGAACCTTATAATTTGAGTCTGGTCGATCTTGTTGAGCGGCTCGCCTCTGCCTACTTTGTGAAATAATCGACGGCTACTACGCGAATTTATTACCCCCGGGCGCAGTGGGCATCGGTCCAATCAAGTCGATGTCCCACTGGGCAAATGGCCAAGGGACGTATATGGAGGAGAGCTGCTTGGGTGATAATTTGATATTGGGCCCCAAAATCTGACACTTGTGGCATGATCTCGCAAAGTTGACCGTGTCTTTGTTCAAAGCCGGCCAAAAATAACCTTGTCTGATTGCTTTGTGGGCTAGGGCCCGACCTCCGGCATGATTACCACAAATGCCCCTGTGGATTTCGGCCAAAATGTTTCGGCCTTGCTCCGGGGTGATGCATTTTAAAAGGGGGAGGGTGAAACTTGTTTTGTATAAAAGGTCGTCAATGAGTGTATACCTTGACGACCGGAGCTGAAGTTGCCGAGCTTGAATATTGTCCTCTGGGAGTTCACCAGTCTTCAAGTACCTCTCGATCGAGGTCATCCAGCTTTCTTCGACGCTTAGGACGGTTGAGACCTGGGCTCGGATTATGGTAGGGGTTCCAAGAGTGGAGAGTTGGATATTTGCGAAATTGGCTACCCCCTCGGCGGTCGCGAGCTTTGATAGGGGGTCGGCCTGGGAATTTTGCTCTTTTAGAACCTGTTCTATGAAAACATGGTGAAATTTCTTGCAAAACATTGTCATCAACTCGAGATATTTCACCATCTGCTCCCCCCAAGCCTCGTATTCACCTTTAATTTGGTTCACTATGAGTAAAGAATCCATGAAGATGTGAAGTCGACATACCCCTATCGTGATTGTAAGCTCGAGTCCTCCGACCAGTGTTTCGTATTCGTCCTCGTTGTTTGTAGCCACGAACTTGAAAAGGACCGCGCGAGTGAAGCTCTGGCCCTCTGTGTCGGCCTCTACACATGAGCTGGTTGACGAACCGTCCATGTAAAGTTTCCATGGGGGGTGATCTATTATGGTGAACTTTGGGAGGAAGGTGAGCTCTACTCTGAAGTCGGGAAGGGCTTGACCCTTGATGGCCGTCCTTGGGGAATAGGTGACCCCGTATTGAGCTATTTTAACGACCACTTTAAGAGCCGACCACTGGTGTCAGGTCGGTGTAGCACTTGTCTTAAGGGTAGGGTGGTCAGAACTTCCACTTGATGGTCGAAAAAGTAGGGTCTTAGTTTTCTGACGCTCATGACCAAAATGTACGCTAATTTATCGAAGTGGGTGTACCTGAGCTCAGCATCGTGCAGAGCCTGGCTTACAAAGTAGATGGGGAGATGGCTTTGACCATCAGCCCGGACGAGTACCGCGCTCAAGATGACCTCAGAGGCCGCAAGGTAAAGAAAAGCTTCTCCCCTGGGATCGGCTTAACCAAGATTTGGGGGTTCGCCAAGTATTCTTTCAACTTTGAAAAGGCTACTTGGCTTTCCCTATTCCAAGAGAATTTGCCATTTTTTATTGTTGAGAAGAAAGGCTTACTTTTGTCATCGAGCTGAGAGATGAATCTGTTCAATGAGGCTAGGCACCCGGTCAGGCGCTGAACTTGGTTGATCGTCCTTGGTTCTTGCATGTCAAGAAGGGCCTTGATCTTGGCCGGGTTGGCCTCAATTCCTCTCTGGCTGACAATGTGCCCTAGGAATTTTCCGACCTCTACTCCAAAGTTGCATTTTTTCGGATTCAGCTTCATGTTGTAGCCTTGACAATATTGAAGGTCTCCGCGAGATCTCTGAGATGGTCTTCTTTCTTTAAACTCTTTAGGACTATGTTGTCAATGTAGACCTCCATCGTTTTTTCGGATCTGATCTGCAAACATTTTGTTGGGATATAGATTAGATGTTTTGGAGATGTTAAAATAAGAACTGGTAACTAGTCTAGGACTAGAATAGGTCTTAGGCTAAGGGGGGAAGGGAATTAGACAAGACAAGAGGAGTCCCAGACAAGAAGAGTCCCGGAGAAGAGGAGTCCCAAACAAGAGGAGTCCCAGACAAGAGGAGACCCAGACAAGAGAAGTCCGAGACAAGAGGAGTCCCAGACAAGAGAAGTCCCGGACAAGAGGAGACCCAGACAAGAGGAGTCTGAGACAAGAGGAGTCCCAGACAAGAGAAGTCCCAGACAAGAGGAGTCCCAGACAAGATGAGTCTTGGACAAGAGGAGTCTTGGACAAGAGAAGTCTTGCACAAGAGGAGTCTTGGATAAGATGAGACTTGGACAAGAGGAGTCTTGCACAAGAGGAGTCTTGCACAAGAGAAGTCTTGGATAAGATGAGACTTGGACAAGAGGAGTCTTGGACAAGATGAGTCTTGGACAAGAGAAGTCTTGGACAAGATGAGACTTGGACAAGAGGAGTCTTGGACAAGAGGAGACTTGGACAAGATGAGCTCTGGACAAGATGAGGTCGGGATAAGATGAGGCCGGGACAAGATGAGGTTGGGACAAGATGAGGTAGAGGACCAGATGAGGTAGAAGACCAGTTGAGGTAGATGACCAGATGAGGTAGAGGACCAGATGAGGTACCAGATGAGGTAGACAAGAAGAGGTGTACCAGACTACTCTACCAGATGAGCTCTACCAGACTACTCTACCAGATGAGCTCTACCAGACTACTCTACCGGATGAGCTCTACCAGATTACTCTACCAGACTACTCTACCAGATGAGCTCAACCAGATGAGCTCTACCAGACTACTCTACCAGATGAGCTCTACCAGACAACTCTACCAAGAAGATCTTGTGATCCAAAGATAAGAAGAATCAAGAAAGGAAAGTCAACTGATATCAAGGAAGATTGGTTGTAGATCAAAGAAGAATCAATCAAAGAAGGAGTCAACCAATCAACCATATAATCAATCAAGATGATTGATTATATTCCTTTATTTGTAGTTGTTTGAATTTCTAGCTTCCAACGGCTAGTTATTTGACACCTATAAATAGGAGTGCATGGTGATGAGTTCAACACAAGAAAGACGGGCAAGAGAGCACAAAAGATAGAGAAATACACGAACACACCATACACTCACCTTGTTCATACACGTATTATATCTACTCTTGTAGGAGTTCTAGTTGGAATATTACTCAACATATTCACCACATTGAAAGGTTGTTGTAAGTTGTACGAAGGAGCTGGTACTTCCCAATTCCATTAGTAAGTAAGTTGGTTGGTGAGTGAGACCCCTTTGGTGAAAGGGAGAGTGGACGTAGGATCGTTATATCCTAACCACTATAAAATCCTCGTGTCTCTTTTATTTGCTTTATTTATTTCAATTTCTGCATAATTAATTTTAGCACTTTAAAAAGGATTTTCTTAAAATTAAGAATAAAACGCTTTCCGCAAATAATATTTTTGGGACCAACAAGTGGTATCAGAGCAGTGTGTCCTAGACCACTGCTTTGAAAAGCTTTTAGTGGTCACCAGGACAGGTCCAATTTTTTGAAAAACCCAAATATTTTTTTGTGCTAACAATTTCTTGCAAAAATGGGTTCGAAGAAAAGTAGTAGAAGATACACTAGGAGTCACTCCAAAAGAAGCTTCACAGCCGAGGAAGAAGAGGTATCCACTTCTGGTTCATCATCAAATTTTGGACCAAGCAAAGAGATATGTCTTATGACAGATGAGGTATGTAATCGAACTCCATCTTCTTCTTCTTATTCTTCTTTTTCTGAACAATCAGAGGAGTCTTATACGCAAAATTTGCTATTAGATCTCCAAAAATCTGTACAACTTTTTCAAAAGTTGGAAGATGAGAACACAAAGCTGAAAGCAGAAAATCAGAAGCTTTCACAATGTTTAGGCAACCCAACTGATCTACCAGCTGAACAGGTTCAAACACTGGTAGAAGAGTCCACTGACTTGAAAACTAGATGTGATGAACAAACTAAGCTGATAGAAAAGTTGCTTGTTGAAAACATTGAGAAAGATAATGAATATACTCTGCCGAAAGCTAAATTCGATGAACTCTTCCATCAAAACAAAATTGTAAAAGATAGTGAGGACAAGCTCAAGCTGAGACTGGAGCAGCTGACTACAGCAAACAATGCTGTGTCACACATAGCTGCCTCATCTCAAAGAGAGCATGATAAGACAGGCCTTGGTTATTCCAAACCTGAACCCTCACATGTTCAGAAAGAAGAAAAGTCTAGGAAGAGGAGGAATTTTAAAAGACCTCAGCAAGGTCAGCAGAGTAGAAAACAGTCTGGACCTTCTCAAAAGAAGCAGTCCCAGCCGACTCCTACTCAGCTGCAGAAGACTTTTAAGTCATCTGCCAGACCAGCTGGAACTTTTGATGGTTCTAGCAAGACTTATCCTTATCAAGTCAATGGCGCCGTTTCCGGGGATGGCGATGTATGTCCATTGAATAGGACTTGAAGATAACTTAGTAGTTAGTAGTGAGTGCTTTATTTTTCTGTTTAATTCTTACTTGTTCGGAAGTTGCATTTTGATTCTTCTGTTGGTGTTTCAGGTTTATGAAAACACGCTCGCAAGGAGATACGAGCGAGGAGAGAACACGGCTAGATCCTGAGACAATAGCAAGAAGAAACCGAGTCTTTTTAAGAAGGATGAATACTGCCGGTGGAGACAAAGACAACATGAATCTGGATGGAATTGGGGATTTAGACAAAGCTGCTGCAGAGTACAATGCTATAGTGGAACGGGTGGATGTAGTTGATGGAAACAAAAGTAACCAGCAGATACCTATAGGGGAAACTCAGAACCAACGCCCGAACCCGCAAAACTAAAACAACTCTGCACAAACTCAAACCCAAAACTAAAGCCAGAGCAATAACCCGAACATCCTGTCCAACAACCCTGTCTACCCACAAAACAACCCACCTTATCCTTACCCTTTCCCACCATACCCTTATCCACCATACTACCTTCCACCTCCTGCTTATAACCAACCTCCAATTCTGCAAGTACCTCTACCACCCATCTATCCTCAGCATGTTCCTCAGAATGCTGATCATGATATAAAAATCTGAGGAAGGTTTGTGGCACAGCCGCAACGGTATTACGATGGAGTGGTATTGCCTCCGGTAAAGGCAAACAACTTCTCTATCTCCCCAGGAATCCTCATACTCACTTGAGAAATTTTCTGATGATTGCCTCAACTTTCAACTATAACGGCATGTCTGAAGATGCCAAGAGGCTCAAGTTGTTCCAGTTCTCTTTAACTGGAATCGCGAAGGAGTGGTATGATAACACGTTCCCTAGGGGAGGTGTAACCACATGGGTCGAGCTCGAGCGTCTGTTCCTCGAGCGATTCTACCCGCCATCTAGAACGATCAAAGCAAGGGTAGAGATATCATCTTTCAAACAGAAGCCAGGAGAGGACTTACGTTAGGCTTGGGAAAGATACTCTAATATGCTCATTGAGTGCCCGCAACACGGGTACAACGAAAGGGATATCATGGCTTTCTTCTACTATGGAGCCAGCAAGGCAGGTCAAGACCACCTTGATGCTTGTGCTAGTGGAGCATTCTTGAATTGTGGTGCAGCTAGGTGTAGAGAGATCGTTGATAACATTGTCAAGAATGTCGGGCAATGGAACGAGGACCCAGAATTTTAGAGAGCATATCAGTTGGAGGAGAGTGAGGCAACGGGGAAGCTGTTGATGGCGATGATGGAAAAGATAAGCAACCTCGAGGTTGGGCAAAATCTGATTGGAGGGAATACGATAGTGAGTGAGAAAGTGGACCAGCCTACAGGTCAGCAAGAGGAGGCCAACTACATGGGAAGGCCTAATTTTAACCAAGGAGGGTATCCACAAGGTGGAAATCAATTTGGAAGACCTCCCTATGGCCAACCATTTGTACCACTTTGTCCACAACCTCCTCAGAATCAATGGAGGAATAACCAAGGATATCAAGAGGGTCAGCCGTCAAACCAAACTCAATAGAGGAAGAACGAGAATTTCTCATTTGTCAATCCCAAGGCCGAAATCACAGTTCCTCCAGGTGTTGATCCAGGTTCAAAGCCCCCAGGTGGTGAAGGCGGTTCCTCGACTGAGGAGATGTTGAGAGTTAAACTTCAGAAGGTGGAGGAAGGAAGCAAGAGATTGTCCTCATTGGAGTATGATGTGAAAGAATTGCATAAGAAAGGTGATCAGCATGATCAAGAACTCCAAAGAAGGGACATAGATTTAAATAGAGCTCAGCAGGAAAACAATCGCAGGTTCACTTCTATTGAGTATCAAATTAGTCAAATTGCAAAGTCTCGGACTAGAGAGCCGGGCAAATATCCCTCAATGCCCGAGGCAAATCCAAAGGAGCAATGCAAAGCTATTGAGTTGAGAAGTGAGACCAAATATGATGGTCCTCAAATGCCTGCTTACTCAGAGAGGCCCCAAGGAGAGGTTGAGATAGAAGGAAAAGAGCCTGAGGAAGTTAGAGATGAGATTAAGGAGATAGGAGTTGAGAAGGGGGTTGAGGGTGAAGGCACTCAAAAGAGCAAAGTGCCTGAAGAGGAAGGCATTGAGGAGATTGAGAGAGTTCCAGAGTGGAAGAAGGCAAATGAAGCAAGGAAGAATGTAAAAGAGACTGAGAGGACTAGTTTTGATATTTCCCCAAAAAATAAGTTGAAATTTCTCAACTTATTTTCTTAACTACCCCCACTCCAACCACCCACCCACCCCACCCCTCCTTCTCCCCCTCCCACATCAACCTGACAACCTCTACTTCAACATGAAAAATTATTTTATATTAAGATAAAAAAATTTATTATAAATTTTCAAAGAAAATTATATTAATAAAAAAATTTAGCAACTTATAATTTACTTAAAAATTATATTTTATAAATTCTTAAAACAACTTATAAATATTAAAACATATAAAATATTTTAAATAAATTTAGTCAGATGGACTCTAAAATAACTTTTCGCAATAGATCTTGAATGAATTGTCTCTTTGCAAGGAATTTGAAAAAAAATCTCATAGTGGTAGAGGGACCGTTATTAATGTGCAAGGAATCCGAGTTAATTAAATCCATAATTTTGTAAAAGACAATAGATATTTTGTTAATTAATTAATATAAATGAATTAATTATATATCTCATAGTGGTAGAGGGACCGTTATTAATGTGCAAGGAATCTGAGTTAATTAAATTCATAATTTTGTAAAAGACAATAGATATTTTGTTAATTAATTAATATAAATGAATTAATTTTATATTCTTTCTAAGTTTAAAATTTTAGATGAGATGAAATTATTTTGTAATATTAGAACTTAATCTTAGACTCACCATCAAACCGTAAAGTCCATCAAACTCAATTTTTACTTTACACTAAAAAAACATGCTGATTAGGGACAGATTTTGCAACGGAAATTCCGTTGCAAATTATTTATTTAATTTATTGAATTATAGATGGTCCACCTTTTATATTAGTCTTATAGGGTCTTAAACAATTAATCCAAAAAACATGTTGATTAGAGACGGATTTTGCAACAGAAATTCCGTCGCAAATTATTTATTTAATTTATTGAATTATAGATGGTCCACCTTTTATATTAGTCTTATTGAGCCTTAAACAATTAATTCAATTTTGCGCTCAAGAGGAATTGAACACGCGACTCTCTTGCATGTGGAGGAGACGTGCACCGCTCGGACACGAGCTTTTTTCGTTTGTTTTTACGCAATTATTGTATCCAAATTAAGTCTTTTTTTAATAATTCACCAAATTAATTCATTTTTCATTTATAATTTGTTTATATAAATGTTGTGTCCAACTTTTTATTTTATTTTATTTTATAAAATTATTTATATCGACAACGTGTAAATTTATAATTCGTTCATTTGAACGCAATTAATTGTATATGTGTCCATATTGACTCATTTTTTTTCAAAATTCACCAAATAAATTTCTTTTCATTTCTAACTTGTTTAAAAAAGAATGTTGTGCCAACTTTTTTTTTTGTAAAATTATTTATTTTGACAACGCGTAAATTTATAATTCGTTTATTTGTACGTAATTAATTGATATATATCCAAATTGACTCATTTTTTTTTCCATAATTCATCAAATTAGTTCATTTTTCATTTCTAACTTATTTATATCAATGTAGTGTCCAATTTTTTTTAAATTATTTATTTAGACTACTTATTTTGTTTTATATGAATATTTTCACTAAGTATTTTTTGTATAAATACCTCATAAACATAATTTTACCTTATAAAAACATAAATACAATCCAAATAAAAATAAAATTTTTACATCCAAATAAAATTGTAATTCAAATTAATTAAATAAAACTATAAAGCAAACATAATAATTGAAATTGTTTGAATAATACAAATACTTCAAATTACCAATCGTCAAATGAGTTTTCATCAAATTTTTCCTAAACAAAACGATTGTTCCAATACTTGACAAATGATATTCACACCTCATTCGGCAACTCATCAGGACCATATTAAACTTTCTGATAATATATCTGCTTCCACTTGCTCACCATGTTTGAATACTTGATCCTTAACATATAATGAAATGCCAGATATACCTCTTCACGAATAATGTAATCCCATGTGAGGTTTTTCTTAAATAAAAATTAATTTTTTTACTAAGTAATATATAATCATATAAATTTAAATAAAAACAATATAATTGAATATCTTGAACTGCCTCCAATACATCATGATCCTTTGACTTCTCATCAATGACCAGGACGAAGCACCGACTCCACGGAGTTTACCTTTAACATATAATTGAAGACTCGCGAAACTTTGTCAATAAGCATCATACTGCCTTTAATCACCAAAAATAATTATTAATAACAAAATGATAAATTAATTAACTTACTAATAATTAAAATAAATGATATATCTTTACCGCCCATTCACAACGGTAATCACTATTTTTTCATTTGCCACTATAGCCCTGTTTAAAATATAAATATGCATTAACTCAATTATAAAATAAATGCAATCTAATAAACAAACTGTTGTGACCGTCTTCCACCCGACCCCGATACAAACGTGGCTGAGGCATCTCCGACCTGTGTGCTTTCCGACCTCTCGGCGACCGCTCCCGGAGGCCGCAGCCATCAGGTCGCGGACGACCATTTCTAGATCAAACAATCCCCGACCTCCACAAGGGACCGGAGGTCGGCAACACGTCGGTCGCAACCAGGCTGGAAGTACCGGGCGCTAAAAGCTAAAGGAAGTCTCAACCCAACCGACCGAGCTCCGGGTGCCCGGCCGTTCCCCGAGTCCAGCGAAGCGCCGACCTCCGACCTCATTCAGAGGTCATCAAAGAAAGAAAATTTCGAGAGCACGTGTTAGAATCCGACAGAATCATCCAAAATAAGGCAAGGAGCCGCCCCCGTACGAAATGACAGAAGGAATATTTCCTCCAAATAAGGAAATAACTCAGAGAATTGTCCTTTAAGGACACATGGCGACGTGTCAATGGTCGGCCCTCTGCAAACAAGGACAATCGGGCACCCGCGCATCTCCAGGGGCTGCAGCCAATTAATGCGGCTGTCCCCCATGGAGGTCGAAAATGACTAAAATACCCTTGTAAAAGAAACCTATAAATAGGCTCACTTTTGTACATAGAAATAATTATTCATTCAATACAAAAAGCTACACAAGCATTCAAGTCCAGGGATTAAATACCCTTGGCAATTCTTGGTGTTCTTGCACTCATTCCTTCATCATCACTCTTTAATTCTTGCATTTATGGAGCATTCAATCCACTTTCTCTTTGATGTTTTGATCTGAATCCGTTAAATAGCCATTAATTCCCAGCATATACTTTTAGATAAATAACATTTGGTGCTAGAAGGAGGGTATCAAACCCTTTAAACCCAGATTTCTCCTCTTCTTTTTGAAGAACACTCACTGTTCTTCAAAGCTTCATTACCCATCTTTAAATCTTCAAGAAACTTTGTCACCACACTTTCAAGAAGAACATGACCAACCAGAGGTCATCGCAGGCCCTCAGAGGTGCAGGGGTTCTGGCCACGCCCCAGTACCTCACACCTCGGGTCTCAGGGGAAGCTACCCCCTGTCGGCTTGGAAAAGCCACCCGCGTAGCTTCGCCGATCCGATACCCGGAAGAGCCACGCCCCTCGCAGGCTCAAAATTTCATCACTCCCGATAAAGTGGAGTCAGGCCGGTGCCGTCTCACCGAGGAAGCGAGAGCCTGCCAAAGCACCCCGTCGGCTTCAAAGAGAAGACAGCGAGCTCGCGCCCTCAAATGGAAGGCAAAGGTCCGGGAATGCCAGGGGGAGAGCCAACTACAGGCCAAACCTGCTCCCGTAAGTTCACGTGGTTCTGTCCACCCGATCTTTGGCTGCTGAGCATGATTAGGTGTGAAATTGTCATGATTCGTAGCTCGTTTAGCCCGTGTTTTAAATGAATTTGATGAGTATTTAGAGTCAAATGAGTATTATTTTCATACATTGATGAATTTGCCTCTTTGATGCTTATAGATGGATAGAGGGTGAAAAATGGAGTTCGTTGGACTTTAAATCGACTCAAACGGATGCCTGGGTGAGAAGATATTGAAGAAATACGAATAGTATTAGTTCGAGAGAAGAAAAGTATCACTTAATTGAAGAGGAGAGCCACTCGAGCAGGTTGAGCTCGAGCGCCCCCGCACGAGCAAGGAATTTGCTCGAGTGCCGAAACATACAGAGAGATTTGGGCGCTCGACCAGCTCGAGCGCCACCGCTCGACCGTGAGAACCATTCGAGCTACACAGCTCGAGTGCCACTGCTCGAGCGCGACTATCATTCGAGCTACACAGCTCGAGCGCCACCGCTCGAGCGGGTCCAGCTCGATCGCCCAATGCTTTTGGTCTTTTAACCCATTTTCCGGCCCATTAATTCCCGATTTGACCCGTTACCTATTTATACCCCTTTCGAACACGATTTTGGACACCACTTCAAGCATAGAGATAGATTTTAGAGAGAGAAGGGCACCAAGAGTTCGAGGAAGCATAATTTACTTTTGATCGAGGTTTTACATTACGAATTCATAGTTTAGATTTGGATTTTGTTATTTTAATATTTTGCTCTTCAATACTTGACACTTGAGACTTCGTATTTTCTCTTTAATTCAATTTTATTCTCAGACTTTAATTCTTTCTTAAACCCTTGTTTATGTTCTTGAGTTTTTTCTATTTGATTAATCATGTTTTTTATCGTTGCTTGTTTAGTTGCTTTTGTTATTGTTAAAACCGTGCTAGGCTAAAACCCTTGTATGCTTGAGGTAGGATGAACTCGTAGAAGTAGGACGTTGGTACATAATTAAGGTAACTTGTGATGTTTAGTTTTAATTCTCTTAATTAATGAATGCTTAAAATAAATCCCTGATTTATCTTTGAATTTAGTACGAACATTGTTAGAGAGAGGACGATCTTATCACTCTTTAATAACTAATAGGCTTAACGAGAGGATTTAGAAGGGGTTTATTCATCAACCGGTTTATCTAGGGAGGACGACCGCATCACCTTAGTTGAATTAGGGTCTCATTAATTAAGCACAATCCATTAACTTGATTATTGGTTTAGTGAAGTCGATTGATAGGACAAAGTATTAGGGTTTAATTCTTGAGCTTTTCGTCTTTCAATCTTATACTTAGGATTATTTCTTGCACATCACTGTTATTTTGAGTATGTACGTAGGAATTTCTATCTTGAGCATCACCGTCTTTTATTTGAAACCAAACCGTATATAATTAATATTATTCTTTCTTTTGCATACGTAGAGTAATATAGTTTAGATTTAATTATTCTCCAAAAAAGCAAAAAACATACACTCATATTAATTACGACGCGTAGATCCCCAGGGCTCTATTTGCATACAACCCATCCCAAGGTACGATATACTTGGTCGCTATACTTGTTGATACTACAGTAGACCCGTACGCTTGTGGGGTAACTTCTAGTAAAAGCTAGTAAAGTTTGGTTCAAGTCAATGGCGACGTTTCCGGGGATGGCGATGTATGTCCATTGAGTAGGACTTGGAGATAACTTAGTAGTTAGTAGTGAGTGCTTTATTTTTCTGTTTAATTCATACTTGTTCGGAAGTTGCATTTTGATTTTTCTGTTGGTGTTTCAGGTTTATGAAAACACGCTCGCAAGGAGATACGGGCGAGGAGAGAACACAGTGTTAGGATAAAAATTTGTTAGTTTTGATGAGTTAAAACAGACCAGAAGATGTAATAGGACCATCTGGACCTGTTAGCCAGATGAGGATTAGTTAGGACTTAGTCTTGGGGGAACTGCCAGACCAGAAGACCTCACCAGAAGAGTCACCAGAAGACCCCACCAGAGGACTTCACCAGAGGACTCCACCAGAGGACTTCACCAGAGGACTCCACCAGAGGACTTCTCCAGAGGAGATCAGACCAGAGGCAGAGGTCCTTCCCCAGACCAGACGAGTCCGGACCAGACGAGTCTGGTGGAACAAAAGATGCTCAGTTTGATTCCCTTTTTTCTACTGAGTATTCTGGATGTTCACCAGATAAGGACCAGAAGACACCGAGGTTGCCTGGTGTCTGGTCCTGCCTTCTCTGGAGAGAATCAGAGTTAGGCAATTGGAAGCATTAACCGTTGGTGATTCAAAACAAGTCAAAACAAGATTGGATTGAGAAGATATGAAGACAATCATTCAAGATCTCACCAACCCAATCAATCAATTAGGGAATTGATTGATTGAAGCTTCCATATATAGAGGATCTGATTGGATTAGCCTCCCAACGGCTATGTCCTTAATCCCCTCTATATATACTTGAGTGCAGATCAAGAAAAAGCTCTAGAATCATTCACGCGCATATAGCCATACTAAGCTTTTGATCACTACGCATATTGCACTCACACTTTGTTCTTAATTACTTATCTACTCGTAAGGAGTTCATATACTCAACCTGTTCATCTTGTTAGACAAGGTTGGAGTAAGTCTATCTTTAGATCGAAGTTAGATCTAAAGAATTTGTAAGAAGGTGCTGGTACTTCAGAAATTCCAGTGAGTAAGTTTGTGAGTTGGTTGTTAGTGAGACCCCTTGGTGATAAGGGAGAGTGGACGTAGGATATTTATCCGAACCACTATATATCTTGTGTCTTTTATCGCTTTATTTTAATTATTGATTATTGCTCTCTTATAAAAGATTTTGGAAAGACATTTAAACATAAGCTTCCGCAATTAATCTATCAAGTGGGACCAACAAGTGGTATCAGAGCAGTGTGTCCACGACCACTGCTTTGAAAAGCTTTTGGTGGTCACCGGGCAGATCCATTGCTCTTTAGTGCTTTTTATTCAAGTTCTTGTTATTTCCCTAAACTTCTTATCAATATGTCTTCGAAATCTTCTTATAAGAGTCGCAAACTGCCAGAATTCTCGTTCGAGGATTATAGCCACTGGAGCTTCATGATGAGTAATCATCTTGGAGCTATTCACCACCGCATGTTAGATGTGGTTGAAAGTGGCCCCATCAAATTTTACTGGACTCCTATTGATAGTGGCAGGTCTGAATCCAGAGAAGAAACTAGCGACGCTGCAGAGGATAGAGTTCCCAGACAACGAATCCTCAAAAAGAAAGACGAACTTGACAATGATGAGAGAAAGCTACATAACCTGGACCAGGTGGCGAGGACTGAGATTATCAACACTCTTACTAAAGAAGTAATTGAAAAGGTCAGGACGTGCACCACTGCAAAAGAGATGTGGGACAAGTTAGCTCTGCTCTGTGAAGGAACAGAGAAGATTAAAGATAACAAGCTCCAAGCTGTTCAACACTCTTTTGACACATTTAAGATGAAACTAGACGAGACCATTGACCAGCTGGACATGCGTCTCACGAATCTCTTAAACAAGGCTAGTGCCTTAGGTAAGACCTATTCTGAAAAAGAGATTAATAGTAAAATATTACGTTCACTAACAAGCAGGTGGAGAATTAAAGTCACTGTGATCAAGGACAACAAGGATCTCAACACTCTGGATCACCATCTTCTGTTGTCTGATCTCAAAGCTTACGAATATGATCTTCAAGAGGAGGATCAAACAGAAGAGGTTTCCTCTTCTGGCCAGAAAGGAGTTGCATTCTCTTCAACTCTCAAATCTGATGCCAAGCCAAAGGAGTCTACTGCAGATGACTTGAGCCTCAAGGAGCAGGTAGCACTTCTAACTCATAAATTAGACAAAATGAGTTCAAAATATGGCAGGTACAAAAGGCATTGGAAGGAGTCTACCAGAAGCAGGAAGAGTTCTTTCAAGCCTGCAGAGAAGGAGAAGACACCTGGAGACTCAAGGGAAACCAGATTCAGAACTCCAGAGGGAGGAGAGATGACAACCCTAGCAGCTCTGGGAGATCAGATCATCAGAGGAGGGATGGTAGCTCTGGCAGACCCGACTACCAGAGAAGAGAAAGTAGTCCAGCCAGATCAGACTACAACCAGAGGAGGAGAGAGCCAAGTCCTAGTCCCAGAGGAGACAATGCTTGCTATACATGCAACAAGACTGGTCACTACAGTTATGATTGTCCTCAGCTTACTCCTAGAGAAAGAGAAGAGAAAAGAATCAAGAGAGATAGGAGATATGCAGATAAGAGAGCACTGCTGGCAGAAGCAGAGGAGGAGGATACTAGTTCCAGTTCTTCTTCTTCTGACTTTGGATCAGATGATGATGTGTGTCTCATGGCAGACATCACTGAGGTAAATGAAACTACTCTTGTTTTATCTAATTCCAAATGTACTGAATCCTCTAATTCATCTGGTAACTCCAGAGAGTCTGATATGCAACAAATGCTATCAGATCTCCAAAATTGTGTCCAACTCTGTCAAAAACTTGAGAAAGAGAATGGTAGGCTCAGAGCTGAAGTTCAATCACTCTCTCATGAGCACAAATCCACCAGAGAACTCATGAAAGATCATTCCAAAGAAGTCTCTGAACTTCAGGAAAAGATCACAGAAAGAGATACTCTGGTAGATCAACTCATGAAAGAAAGGAACTCTCAAGAGGATGAGATCACCGAACTCAGAGCCAAATACCAAACTCTTATTAAGGGAAAACAAGTTGTTCACAACATAGAGGAGATACCTATGCCCAGAGAAGCTCCTAAGATACCATCTGTTGTATCTATCATATCAGAGTCTTCTCAGCGCATTTGTGATAAGAGTGGTTTAGGATATTCTGGAATTACCACTAAAACTCACAAATACCTTTATAACAAAGACAAGTCTGTAAGAGCTGGTAAATTGGTAGAAATCTGGAATGATAAAGACTTAACTGGTAATGGTTACAAGGTGATTCACAATCCTGATTGGAAAAGGAATCACTCTGTTAATCACTTAACTAATGGTCCAGAAGAGCTGACTGTTCTGGAAGAGAAGATGTTAGAGAATAAGTGTCAACAAGGGGAACCATTAAAGATTGATGGTTCTGTGAACAATGAGTCCCAAGGAGTAGATATTACTCAAATTGGAGGACCCCAGAGAAATCCTCAAAGGGAACCTAAACAGATTAGGGGACCTCAAAGGAAACACTCAAAAAGGGGGAATACCAATCAGAGTAACAACTACCAGAGAAGGAACAATGTTCAACAGAACCAGGTACCCCAGAGACATTTTTCTCAGAAGAATCAATTCCAGAATAGGTATACTCAAAGGAACTATAATCACCAGAACAGGTCTAATTATCAGAACCAGAGGAGGTCTTCCAGACCCATCTCTAGAAAACCAACTGATCTGGGAAGTTATGACACCAGAGATGGTTCCTCTAGGATGTACCCTTATAACCAGGCCTTTAAGACCATGTCTTTGAGGCAGGCCATTCCAAAGGCCAGATTTGAGAAAAGGTACACCAGACCTGTTTATAGGAAAGGTGTCCTTATCAGACCAGTAGCTCAATATGTCATAGTAAGAGGACATGTACTGGTAGATAGATTTGGAAGGAAGATAAGATCTCCTCATCCATCAAGGGATGATCTTTATCTATGGATTCCTACAAAACCTGCAACTAACCAATCAGGACCCAGCACTAGTAGGGGACCTAATTGATCTCTCTGCAGGTAGATAAGAGTCCATTGGAGAAAGGATTTTCAAGCAACCATGTCTGGTACATTGATAGTGGATGTTCCAAGCACATGACATTCCAGAAGGATAATCTCCAAGATTTCAAGCCATTAAATGGACCAAGAGTGATGTTTGGTGACAACAACTATGGAGTCACCAGAGGAGTTGGAAAGTTGACCTTCAATGGTGTATCTGTAGATGAAGTCTACTACGTAGAAGGACTCAAGCATAATCTGCTTTCAGTATCCCAATTCTGTGACAAGGGATACTCAGTGAAGTTTTCTAGTGATTCATGCACTGTTTTCTCTTCTGATTATAATGATATCTTGCTAATAGGCTTGAGGAAGGGTAACATTTATCTTGCAGATTTTAGCAGTTGCCCAAGGAATGCTTGCCTGGTTGCTAAAGGATCTGCAGAGAACAGCTGGATTTGGCACAAGAGATTGTGTCATCTTAACTTCAAAACATTGAACAAGATTGCCAGAAAGGGTCTCATTCGAGGTCTTCCAAATGAAGTGTTTAAGAAGGATCAGGTTTGTGGTTCATGCCAGAAGGGTAAACAACCCAAGACTTCCTTTAAGGATGTCCAGAGCACAACCACAACCAGAGTACTTCAACTACTTCACATGGACCTGTTTGGACCTGTTTCTCCTCTTAGTTTCAGTGGAAGGAAGTACACCTTAGTAATAGTAGATGACTTTTCAAGATACACTTGGGTAGTGTTCTTGTTTAAGAAAAATGAAACTATAACTAAGCTGCCAGAGTTCTTCAAGCAGATTCAGAATGAGCAGAACCAGAGCATTGTCAGGATCAGAAGTGACAAAGGAACAGAGTTTTTGAACTCACATATTGCAGATTATTGCAAGGACCATGGAATTTTTCATGAGACATCTGCTGCCAGAACACCTCAACAAAATGGAGTTGCAGAAAGGAGGAATAGGACTCTCAAAGAAGCTGCAAGAACACTTCTGGCAGAGTACAACACTCCACAGAGATTTTGGGCAGAAGCCATCAATACAGCTTGTTACACTCAGAACAGGTGCCTGATTGCCCAGAGACACAATAAGACCCCATATGAGGTATGGAAAGGTAAAACCCCATCTGTTTCATATTTTCATGTTTTTGGATGTAAGTGTTTCATCCATGACAATGGGAAATCTAAATTAAGAACCTTTGATGCTAAAGTGGCTGATGGAATATTTTTGGGATATTCCAGCACCAGTAAAGCTTTTAGAGTTTTTAATAAGAATTCACTTTGTGTGGAGGAAACACCTCATGTTGTTTTTGATGAATCTGCTTTTGAGTTAAAGGTGGAAGCTAAGTCTCCTGATGAGACCCAGAATCAGACTACACCCAGAGTTATCAAGGTCAATCCACCTGTTCTTGATTCAGATTCAGATTCAGATGATGACCCATCTCCTGGTTCTCTGAAGCAGCAGCCTTCACAAGGAGCAGAACCAGAAGAGGTTGGAACTCCTGTAGGGGGAAGCTCTTCTGCAGGTGGTGATAATCACCAAGGTACTGCAGAAGATGATCACCCAGGCAAGACCACGGGAAGGAGGACCCTGGTTGATCACCCCAATGACCTGATCTTAGGAGATCCAACTAAGGGTGTCCAGACCAGGAGAACCCTTAATTTAGCTGCCTTATTCAGTTGCTATGTGTCCTTGATTGAGCCCAAGAACATCAAGGAGGCACTGAAAGATTCAAATTGGATTGTGGCTATGCAGGAGGAATTGAATCAATTCACCAGACAGGATGTTTGGGAGCTGGTAGACAGACCAAGACATCAAAAGGTGATAGGCACTAAGTGGGTTTTCAAAAATAAGAAAGATGAGAATGATGTCATTACTAGGAACAAGGCAAGGCTAGTGGCCCAGGGCTATTCTCAGTCTGAAGGAATAGACTATGATGAGACTTTTGCTCCTGTTGCCAGACTAGAAGCCATCAGATTGTTCTTAGCATATGCTGCTCACATGAAGTTCAAAGTATACCAGATGGATGTGAAATCTGCCTTTCTTAATGGGATTCTCATTGAGGAAGTGTATGTTGAACAACCTCCTGGTTTTGAACAAGGTGACAAGGTGTTTAAGCTTAAGAAAGCTCTTTATGGGCTGAAGCAGGCACCCAGAGCATGGTATGACACTCTTTCTCAATTTCTTCTGGACAATGGTTTTACTAAAGGTAAAATTGATAGGACCTTGTTTAGGAAAGAAGAAGGAAAGGACATCCTTCTGGTCCAAATATATGTTGATGACATCATATTTGGATCCCCTAACAAGAAGCTGTGTGAGAAGTTTGGTGAGCTCATGCAGGGATAGTTTGAGATGTCCATGATGGGAGAATTGAATTACTTTTTGGGTTTGCAGGTTAGGCA
Source organism: Ballota nigra (assembly GCA_947034835.1). NCBI lineage: Eukaryota > Viridiplantae > Streptophyta > Magnoliopsida > Lamiales > Lamiaceae > Ballota > Ballota nigra. Next base: position 75,588,775 of record OX344722.1, read on the forward strand.
ATCAGAGAAGGGAATTTTTATTAATCAAGCTAAGTACATCAGAAACATGTTAGAGAAATTTGGAATAGGATCTAGCAAGGCAGCCAAGATCCCTATGATGACAAATTTCAACATGGATCCAGATGAGTCTGGAGAGAGTGTGGACCAGACTCAGTACAGAGCACTTATTGGTTCTCTTTTGTATCTGACTGCAAGCAGACCAGATATTACTTTTGCTGTAGGAGTTTGTGCCAGATTTCAAGCTAACCCCAAGAAGAGTCACTTGGAAGCAGCTAAGAAAATATTGAAATATCTTAAGGGAACTGTGAATTTAGGATTATGGTATCCTGCAGATGACAACCTGGAATTGAGTGGTTATTCAGATTCAGACTATGGTGGGTGCAGAATAGATAGGAAATCTACAAGTGGTACATGCCAATTTTTAGGGAATAAATTGGTATCCTGGTTTTCCAAGAAGCAGACTTCAGTTGCTACATCAACAACAGAAGCAGAGTACATGGCTGCAGGGAGTTGTTGTTCTCAACTTCTCTGGATTAGTCAACAGCTTAGGGATTACCAGATTAGAGCTAAGGATATTCCTATTTTCTGTGATAGTAATAGTGCCATTGCAATCACCCAGAATCCAGTTCTTCATACCAGATGCAAACATGTTGATATAAGGCATCATTTTATCAGAGATCATGTTGAGAAGGGAGACATAAGGATGGAAAAGATTGCAACAGAGAGGCAGAGAGCAGATATTTTAACCAAGCCTTTGGCTGAGACCAGATTCAGAGAGTTAGCTTTTGAGTTAGGATTGTTGGATCCAGAGACAAATTTGATTTAGGGGGAACATCAGAGAAGTATCCTTACTTTATAAATTTTCTTCATAAATTTTCCTTATGATAACATACCTGCAGATTAGATATATCAGAGAGGGTATACCTCCAGATGAGGTATACACCAGGTGACACTTATCCCAGATGAGGTGCTGAGTCAGAGATATGTCCAAAGTCTTTACTGACCAGGACCAGATAAGTTCCATCAGAGAAGAAGTATCACCAGACAGACTAGTTGTGGTATCATCTGATTACAATATCAGGTGACAGGTATGTCTCTTCTACTCTGGCCTCTGATCATTGGGATACACTTTTCAATTTAGTAAGTACACTCAAAACCTTTCAACTTCGGAGTGTATTTAAGACTAGGGTATAGGGCCTAGGCAATCATTTCGCTTTTTCTCTTGACTGCCACAAAACCCCTTTATGCCCAGTCCCAATGACTATGCCAACGCACCAGATTAAATCTGTATTTCGCCCTTCATCATGGCCATCGGATTTAATCACTGTGCAAAATGTCAATCAATGCTAAAATTGATTTTGTTTCCTAAATTGAATTTGAAACAACACGTGTTCACACTTCATTTAATTTTCATGCCACGCGTATTACTCTATTTAAACCAATTTTGTTTTCAATCTGTCCTTTCACGTTTCAATACTATTCGAACCCTAACCTCTCTCTGCAAAGCATTCTCTCTCTCTCTCTCTCTCTCTCTCTCTTTCACAGTTATGGCACCCAAGTGCAATTTCGATCCAGACTATGTCTGCAAGAAACTCAAGACAGAGATGGTGGTGGACTTCTATTCCACTAAGAATCCGGCCGCTTTGGAGATTTTGGAACTTCTCCGCCGTTCTGGACTGGAGGAGTTGATCTCAAAGGTTCCCAAGGATCTGCGTACCTTGGATGGATATGCTGCACAGTTTCTTATCCGGATGAAGATCCACGAGGACTATGTTTCATCCAAGATTGATTCAGAGGATCTTGTTTTCTCTAAGGCAGACTTCTGTGGTCTTTTTGGTAACCTTTCTGCGGAAGGTGTGGACCCACTGAAGTACAGAGAAGGAGAGGCGTTGGAATCCTTCAAGATGTTTGCCAGAAATTCGTGCCAGAATATTACTAAAGGTTTCTTGGACAAGCATCTTAGGCAGAAGTATAAGGTGCTATTTGACATTGTGGTGAAGATTCTCATGTGTGAGAGCCATAGCACAGATGCCATCTTCGTTGGCAGGCTCTGTGTTATGAGGGCCATTCTGGATGGTGTTCAATGTAACTGGGCTGAGTTCTTCTGGGGGGTGCTGAGGAAGAACAGGGTGAAAATTCAGAAGGAAGAATGCCCCCAGTTGCCAGGAGAGCAGCAATTTGTGTTCAATGCTAATGTATCATTGGGCACAAAACTCACCCTAATTCTGGATTCGATTCTTCCAGAGAAGAAATGGAGACAATCCTGGTGTAAGGGCTTCCATAAGTCCAAGATTATGTTCTCCAAGGATGGTCCTCTCCATGGCCATCCTGACTCTGATGGTGAGCAAGCCATCCCTGCTCCTCCCCTTCAAGCCATTCCATCACCTGCTAAGGGGCAGAAGCAGCAGCAGCAGCAGAAGACTCAGAAGAAAGCTGCTGGAGCAACTGGTTCTTCAAATGTTGCTTTCTCTGGTTTCTCTGAGGAGGACCAGATCCCTCTTCTTGCTGTACTGAAGAAGAAGAGTGAGGTTGCCAAGAAGGCAGGAGCTTCTAAGAGGAAGCAGCCAGACGAGGCCAGGAGACATTCCGCTAAGAAGAGGAGGACTGGCAGAGGAGCTCCCAAGAAAACCCTTCTGGTGGATGAGCCATCAGAAGAAGAAGAGGAAGAAGATGAAGTGCCTCTTGTGAGGAAATCCAAGGCCAAGAGAGCCTTTCTTCAAGATTCAGACTCTGGATCTGATCTTGGAGAGGCCTTGGAGAAGGCCATTGAGGATGCCACCCAGATGATGGAGGTTGCTCCAGAGCCTGTTGTGCCTGCTGGTGTTGACCCAGCAGAGGTAAACCCTTCCTTTCCCTCTTCCTCCCCCATAAATCTTGTTTCCCTTTCCATCTCTCCCCCAGATAACATTCCCCAAACCCCATCTGCCTCTGGTAACCCCATTCTTCCACCAGAGCAGACTATCCCAGATACACCCATCTATACTCCCTCTACCATTCCTACACAAACACCTTCTCCCCCAATTTCCCAAACACATATCCCCACTAACCCCTCTCCCCCACCTTCTGTATCAGAGGTTCCCTCAACCTCCTCTGGTGCAGAAGTCCCCCCTTCAAACACTTCCACCTCCCAAATCCCTCCTACACATTCTGTACCAGATATTCCTTCCTCTTCTGGTGCAGAGCAACCAATCCCTACCACCTCTACTTCACAAAATCCAAACCCTCCCCAAACCCATACAGACCAGGACCCAACCATTTCTATGGCTCTGGGATTCGCTGGCCCTCCTCCCTCCCCAACCTGTTTATCCAGCGATGATAGTGAAGATGAGGAAGCTTCACTTGAGCCTGTTGACTTAGCCCCTTCCTCCTCTGCCTCTGGGCCCAAACCCTTCACTTTCTCATCTGCAGAAATGGGTCCCATTAGGCAGAGTATGAGTGTAAGTGCTCAGCTCTGGCTAAGAGAGCATTTTCCAGTTCTTCTGGAGCACTTACCACTTCTGGCAGAGCTTACTGATGCCAAGGTCTGGAGCAAGGCCAGACTTGAAGATGTGGAGGACCTGGTGCTATTGCTTGAGGAAATGGGTGCCTCCAACTTCACTGCTTGGGAGATTGAGCTGAAGCAGAAGATGAACATTCAGAACCCAGCAGAGCTGGAGACTCCTGGTGCAGCTAAAGTCTTGATTCGCACCCTGCTCATCCAAAGAGGAGTAATGCTCACTCCAGAGGGCCCCACTTACAAGTTTGGTCCTCACTTTGTCTTCCCTCCAGAGCTTTATTCAGACGAGGAGGACTTTGAGATGTCTCCTGCTGTGCTCCAGAAGATGAAGGTCTTCTTCAACGAGCAGATCATACAGATAGGGCGCTTTTCCAAAGCAATCCAACATATGGCCCCTGCTATGATAGAGCATCAGATCAAGCAAGAAAGGAGAATCTTCCTGAAGCAGATCAAATCCACTCTGGCAGAGGTTAAAGCTTCATTCAAGGCTAATGGCTTGTTTGTCAAATTAGATGTAATGCACAGCCAGAAGCAGCTCCAGGAGCATGTGATGGAGCAGTTGAGGCCAGTTTCTGTACTCAAAGTGGAAATGGCCAGCCAGATGATTCAAACTGCTAGACTGAAGGACTCCCTCCAGGAGATGTTGGAGAAGCAAGAGAGACTTGTTGCAGAGTCTAAGGCTTACCTGGAGGAGGCCAAGCAGCTTCGTGATCTTCACTCTTCCTCCAACACTGCCTTGCCTGATCTCATAAGGCAGGTAGTGGAGCCCCTCCTTGATGAAGTTAAAAAGGGGGAAGAGAAGGCCAGAACTGATCTGGCGAAGACCACAAATGAGACTCTTTTTAGCCATGGAGCTCGTCTGGACCTGCTGGAGAACACATTGGCCCAGGCTGAGTTGCAGAAGAAAAAGAAAGAAGAGTTGAAATCTCTATCTATGGCTAAACAGCTTGCTGCAGAAGAAGAGTCATCTGAAGCTGAGCAGGATCCCTCTACCATTCCTGGTCCTGCTAAGAGGAAGATTAGAAAAGTAAAGAAGAGTTTCCTTGAATCTGTTGTCAAAGAAGCAGAGAAGAGATACAAGGAAGAGACTCCAGAGGAGAGGCAAGCCAGAATCAGGAAGAACATAGATGAAGAGCAGAGGCTCAGATATGTTAGGAGACAGAACAAGAAGGCCAGAGAAGCTGGTATTCCTTCTGGTGCAGGTGGCTCAGGTCAGAAGAGGAAAGCTCCAGTGGAAGTTATGAACATCTTGCCACTAAGGACAGAAGGGTCTTTTGACTCTACTGTGTCGTATCCTCTGATTGAGAGATGGAGAGAAGCCAAGACCCTCTGGTTCATTCAGCATTATATCCAGAGGCCAGCACCAGAAGATGATGAGCTGATCAACAGAACCTTCCATTCTTGGATGCAAGCCTATGATGCAGACTTGTACAAGCAGCTGATGGATTCAACCATTGAGTTCAACCTGGAGGTGACTGCTCCTGAATTTACTTATCTTAACACTCCCATGATTGGGAACCAGGTGGATTGGGCAGAACTGAAGAAGCTTTACAAGACCAAGGTGTTGGTGGATTTCACCCCAACATCTTCTGCAGAGTTGAAGGCCGTCCAGGATAGGTTCCTTGACTGGTTTCTTGTCCCTAAAGAGAACAGAAGATATGCCTAGAATAGGACAATGAACTTCAATAAAATCTGTAATTATTTTGTCCTCTGATTATTAATGAAAAATACATATCTTCTCTGTTCTAAAGACAACTCCTTGTTGTCTTATTATTTGCCTGATGAGATCTATTCTAAGGTCTCATCCCTTTATTGTTTTCTTGCTTAAGTTTTTCTTTTGATCAGTTCTGGTAGTGTTTTAACTCCATCAAAAAGGGGGAAATTGTTAGGATAAAAATTTGTTAGTTTTGATGAGTTAAAACAGACCAGAAGATGTAATAGGACCATCTGGACCTGTTAGCCAGATGAGGATTAGTTAGGACTTAGTCTAGGGGGAACTGCCAGACCAGAAGACCTCACCAGAAGAGTCACCAGAAGACCCCACCAGAGGACTTCACCAGAGGACTCCACCAGAGGACTTCACCAGAGGACTCCACCAGAGGACTTCTCCAGAGGAGATCAGACCAGAGGCAGAGGTCCTTCCCCAGACCAGACGAGTCCGAACCAGACGAGTCTGGTGGAACAAAAGATGCTCAGTTTGATTCCCTTTTTTCTACTGAGTATTCTGGATGTTCACCAGATAAGGACCAGAAGACACCGAGGTTACCTGGTGTCTGGTCCTGCCTTCTCTGGAGAGAATCAGAGTTAGGCAATTGGAAGCATTAACCGTTGGTGATTCAAAACAAGTCAAAACAAGATTGGATTGAGAAGATATGAAGACAATCATTCAAGATCTCACCAACCCAATCAATCAATTAGGGAATTGATTGATTGAAGCTTCCATATATAGAGGATCTGATTGGATTAGCCTCCCAACGGCTATGTCCCTAATCCCCTCTATATATACTTGAGTGCAGATCAAGAAAAAGCTCTAGAATCATTCACGCGCATATAGCCATACTAAGCTTTTGATCACTACGCATATTGCACTCACACTTTGTTCTTAATTACTTATCTACTCGTAAGGAGTTCATATACTCAACCTGTTCATCTTGTTAGACAAGGTTGGAGTAAGTCTATCTTTAGATCGAAGTTAGATCTAAAGAATTTGTAAGAAGGTGCTGGTACTTCAGAAATTCCAGTGAGTAAGTTTGTGAGTTGGTTGTTAGTGAGACCCCTTGGTGATAAGGGAGAGTGGACGTAGGATATTTATCCGAACCACTATATATCTTGTGTCTTTTATCGCTTTATTTTAATTATTGATTATTGCTCTCTTATAAAAGATTTTGGAAAGACATTTAAACATAAGCTTCCGCAATTAATCTATCAAGTGGGACCAACACATAGCTAGATCCTGAGACAATAGCAAGAAGAAACCGAGTCTTTTTAAAAAGGATGAATACTGCCGGTGGAGACAAAGACAACATGAATCTGGATGGAATTGGGGATTTAGACAAAGCTGCTGCAGAGTACAATGCTATAGTGGAACGGGTGGATGGAGTTGATGGAAACAACAGTAACTAGTAGATACCCATGGGGGAAACTCAGAACCAACGCCCGAACCCGCAAAACCAAAACAACTCTGCACAAACTCAAACCCAAAACTAAAGCCAGAGCAATAACCCGAACATCCTGTTCAACAACCCTGTCTATCCACAAAACAACCCACATTATCCTTACCCTTCCCACCATACCCTTATCCACCATACTACCTTCCACCTCCTGCTTATAACCAACCTCCAGTTCTGCAAGTACCTCTACCACCCATCTATCCTCAGCATGTTCCTCAGAATACTGATCATGATATAACAATCTGAGGAAGGTTTGTGGCACAGCCGCAACGGTATTACGATGGAGTGGCATTGCTTCCGGTAGAGGCAAACAACTTCTCTATCTCCCCAGGAATCCTCATACTCACTTGAGGAATTTTCTGATGATTGCCTCAACTTTCAACTATAACGGCATGTCTGAAGATGCCAAGAGGCTCAAGTTGTTCCAGTTCTCTTTAACTGGAATCGCAAAGGAGTGGTATGATAACAAGCTCCCTAGGGGAGGTGTAACCACATGGGCCGAGCTCGAGCGTCTGTTTCTCGAGCGATTTTTTTTGGGACCGCCAATATACATGATTTGGCGGTCGCTAATTTTTTTTTTCTTTTTTAGTCACAGACCGTACTCACTTTCGGCCTACGCTAAAAAAGACTCTGTCGCCGCCGCCACTGTCCGTCGAGCTTTCTGTTCCGGTCAAAACCCTCCTTGTTTCTCCGTCTATCTAATAAACATAAGTTTTTCAAACTTTAGCCGTTTATTATATATCTTTGTATATTTGAATAATGCATGAAGTTAGATATATATATATATATATATACGTATATATATGAATTTAATTGATTTATATTCATAGTTGTGAATTTTGTTGTTTTATATTCGTAGTTGTGAATTTCGTTTAGGGATATTCGTAGTTGTGAATTTAGTTGATTTATATTTGTAGTTGTGAATTTAGTGATTTATATTCGTAGTTGTGAATTTTGTTGATTTATATTCGTAGTTGTGAATTTCGTTTAGATATTTGTAGTTGTGAATTTAGTTGATTTATATTCGTAGTTGTGAATTTTTGTAGTTGTGAATTTAGTGATTTATATTCGTAGTTGTGAATTTTGTTGATTTATATTCGTAGTTGTGAATTTCGTTTAGGGATATTCGTAGTTGTGAATTTAGTTGATTTATATTTGTAGTTGTGAATTTCATTTAGGGATATTCGTAGTGTGAATTTAGTTTAGGAATTTTCGTAGTTGTGAATTTAGTTGATTTATATTCGTAGTTGTGAATTTAGTTTAGGAATTTTCGTAGTTGTGAATTTAGTTGATTTATATTCGTAGTTGTGAATTTAGTTTATAAATTTTCGTAGTTTTGGATTTAGTTTAGAAATTTTCGTAGTTGTGTATAAATATAATATGTTATGTTAATCTTTTGAATTTAAATTTATTACATATGAGCTCTCATGATAACCCCGATCTGAGTGGGTCACAGGGTCAGGGTCAGGGTCGGGGGAAGAGGAGGTCGGGGTCGTTGAGACCGGTGCCCCTGGAGGTTCGATGAGCCCCGGAGATGACACCATCCTCCTCACAACAGTCCAGTGCTGCTGGCTCTACTACTGTTGCCGAATATTCGGCTTCACGGCAGCATCCCCTAATTGATAGCCGTCTCACTATTGTCACTAGCGACAACATGTAAGTATTTTTTGATAACGAATTAAATAATTTTAAGTGTATTCATTAATATTAATATTAATTATTAATATTAACTTGAATTTTTTTTATGTCACAGTATGCTTCCAGGCCATGAGACCAGCGCTCGCGTTTCAGAGGCCATTAAGAAGCTCCCATTCGAGGTTGGCGCCCACTCGTGGTCCATGGTGCCCGAGCAAAAGAGGAGGGAGTACTTCGAGGAGTTCAAGGTATATTTATTATAATTTTAATTACATTTAATATTTTATATTGAATTTATTTGTTAATATTTTATTTTTAATTTAACTGCAGAAGTTGTGAGTCTGGGCCGAAGCCCATGATAGTGTTATGTACGCCTTGTTCTGCGCAAAAGCGCAAGAGTGGTACAAAATATTATCTACGGGCTGAGGAAGAAGTTCAATAGTGGGGCGCAGCTGGAGCTGGGCACAGGGCCAGACGGACGTTCCGTCTGGGACGCTTTGGTTGCTCACTGGAATAGTGAGCAATTCAAAGCCAAGTCTGAGAAGTCCAGGGAAAATCGGTTGAAGGACCCCACCGGGCACGGCGTCGCCAGACATCGGGCTGGATCCCGGTCCATCTACGAGCACTCCCTCACCTTTGTAAGTATCTATTGAATTTTAATTACATTTGAATATTAATAAATTTTAAATGTTTAACATATCATTAAATTTGGTTCGAAACAGGAGAGAGAGCATGGACGAAAGTCCTCTCTCTATGAGCAGATGGAGATCTCCTACCCAGTGAACCCGGAAACTGGGACGTCTACCTACGCCCGCACCACCGAGATCCACGTAAGTGTTTAAGTAATTTTGATTAATTTTAATTTAATTATTATAATTGTAGTTTAATTATTATAATTGTATTTTATTTATATAATTTCAGAACCAATTTAAGGATCGTCTCGCCTAAACCTCGCAGTAGGTAGCCCCTGGAGACGACAGCGGGGAGAACCCCAACCCTCCCCCGATTGACGAGGACCGCATCTATTTTGATGTGGTCGGAGTCAAGAAGGGGAAGGTCGTGGGGCATGGCGGTCATAGTAAGGCCATTCTGCAGACCTACCGCCAGAGCAGTGGATCGTCCTCCTCGATCGACTCTGCGCCCTCTCAGGTAGAGCGTGAGCTGAGAGCCGTCCGAAAGCAGATGGATGCCCTCACGAGTTACAACGTGAGTCTTCGAGATTGGTTCACCAGCATCACTCAACAGATGGGCATTAATGCCCAACCCCCACTCCCACCACATTTTGATACCGGTGGGAGCAGGCACGGAGGTGGTAAGGGCGAGGGCGATGGTGGGGATGATGATATTGATATCAACGAGTTCCTCTCCGGCCTCCGCGGGCCCCGATCCCATCCTTCCGACCTCGATAGCAAGGTTGGCACCAAGCCCCATAAGATACTCACCGCATTTCTAGATGCAAGTTAACCGCGCCGAGACCGGGCCGGTCCGACCGCGGCCGAGAGAAACGTCTAAAGGTCCCCTTAATATGGTTAAAGCCCAAGGAGAACTCCCAACTTCGTTAAGTCTCGGAGACCGATCTCCGACCTCGATAAGCTTCCAACCTCAGACGGGCAGAAGGGCACGTGATAGAATCTGGCAAGATCTTTCCATAAGAAGTAAAGAGCCACCTCCGTACTCAGTGACAGAGAGAATATTCCCCCAAATGAGAAAAATTCTCAGAGAATCGTCCTTTTATGGACACGTGTCGATGCACCAGTGGTCGGCCACCTGCAGACTGTGGCGTACGGGCACCCGAGCATCCCCAGAGGCTGGAGGCATTTAATGCCCCTGTCCCCTGGGAGGTCGGAAATGACGATGGTACCCCCGTATGGAGAAAACTATAAATAGTCCCACATTTGTAAAAAGAAAGAGAGCTCAACACATTCAATCAAAGCAATATAATACTAATTTAAGTCCAGGGACTAAAAGCCCCTGGCTATTCTTGGTGTTCTTGCATTTAGTTCATCATCTTTATTGTTATACCTCATCACAATCATCCATTTAGCATTAATGAATCCAATCATTTGATGTTTTTACCAAAGCTCTCATAAATAGCCATTATTTCTTAGCCTCATTTATTTGGTAAACAACAAATAACATGTGTCCTAGTGGTTCACACCTCTTCCGCTCTACCCGGAGGTCGTGGGTCCGATTCCCCTTGGGCGCATATTTGCCCATTTATTTCTACAAGCCTCACAAGGGCTTATATACTACATGGATCGCCAGATCATAAAATTTATTTGGAAAAATATCATCTGTCGTTTCGGCCTGCCACAAGTGATCATCTCCGATAACGGGAAGCAGTTTGACGGTCTTCAGATTGTCCAGTTTTGTGAAAAATGGAAAATCAAGAAAGTTTTCTCCACCCCCTACCACCTGCAGACGAACGGCCAGGTAGAGGCCGTAAACAAAATCCTCAAGCATACCATTAAAGCAAAGCTTGATGACAAGAAGGGGAAGTGGGCAGCCGAGCTCCCCGACGTGCTTTGGTCATACCGAACAACTACTAGAAGCTCGACAGGTGAAATACCTTTCGCTTTAGCCTTTCGTACCGAGGCTGTCATCCCATCGAAGGTTTCCCTCCCGAGCCACTGAGCAGCCCACACGATCACTGAAGACAACGACACCGCCCGGATGATCGATCTAGACATGCTAGAAGAACGAAGACTCAACTCCGATCTCCGGAACGCAGCCTACAAGAAATCCAAAAAAAATTTCAACTCTAAGGTGAAGGCCAGACGATTCCAGGTCGGCGACCTCGTCCTCAAGAAGGTTCAAGTTCCTAAAGGGGTATTCGGCCCGAACTGGGAGGGCCCATTTAGGATATCCAAGTGGCTCTCCAAGGGAGCTTAAGAGCTGGAACTCATGGACGGCACTCCGGACCAATACCCCTGGAATGCAATTCACTTGAAGAAATACTATTAATAATTAAGTTGTACTACGTAGTCAAAGTTCTTATCAATACAAAGTTCTACGCACAGCTCAATCTCATTCACTAAAAACCGAGCTCAGTTCAAAAGCATATGTCAATCGTATCGAGATCGGCATATCACACTTGAGCTCGGGTAGGCCACCTAAGCCATTTTTAAAAAAACCAAGCTCAAGTTCAAAAGAGTATGCCGACCATATCGAGATCGGCATACCACACTTGAACTCGGTAAGGCAACCAAGGCCATTTCAAACACCAGGCTCGGTCCAAAGCATATGCCGACCATGTCGAGGCCGGCATATCTTTCACTTATGCCCGGGAAAAATCTCAACTCGTTAAAATTTAAACATTTTTAACAGAGATAAACAACGAGGAAAAATAATAACAAAATAGCAAAGTTAGAAAAAAAACTGAAATTCATAACAAAACCGGTCTAAAGCCGGAGAAAGGAGTACAATAGTTCAAAAGGAAAACAGATCCGGTCAGTAGCCGGTTACACACGGAAAGCAATAAAAAGGTAATGTAAATTTCGATCTTCAAGGATCGCCCGCCCCGCCTGAGCTTGCCTGCTCTCCTGACCCGGCCACGAAGTTAGTTACTTCATTAATACAGGCTTCTGCCTCGGCCACATGTCCGCCCGGTGCCTGGGGGCCTTCCGGGGGGGCCCCTTCTTCCTCTTCTTCCTCCCACTCTTCATCCTCGGCGGCCGGAGGATGAAGACCCGGTTTGAGCAGCCTATGCCGATGGGGGAACCATGATAGGTCCACCCCGTAATTGGTCTCGAGGTCTAGGAATGGGAGCCAGTAGCCTTCATGGATCGGGTTCTTGGCGGCATACTCCCGGAAGTAGTCTTCTTGGGCTTTCGTGTCGAGATTGGCCTGACGCCCAACTCGGATCAGGTCGGCAGTGGCCATGTAGTAGCAGAATTCGGTAAAGAGCAGCGGGCTGGTAACCGGATCATCTGGATCGTAGGCCGTCCGACTCAGAGCGGCAGCCAACTCATCAGCCTTCTTCTGCACCTCCCTCTCCAACTCGGCCTGCCGGGCACGAGCCTGGTCAGCGTCCCCTCTGGCCCTATGCGCCTCCAGCCGCAGCTTAGCATTGATGTCCTCCATTTCAGCGATCCAGTGCTGGGCATCCTTCAGGGCCTTGAACGCCGTCTCCACCCGGCCAAGAGCTTCCTCTTTCTCCATCAGAACGGTCTCCATCTGGCCGACTGCATGGTCTCTCTCCTTCTTGAGCGCGGCATTCTCGCTCTCGAAACTAGCCCTCTCCTCCCGGGCACGGGTCAGGTCGGCCTCTGCTTTCCTGAGCGATTTGACGGTCGTGTTGAGATCGTTCTCCGTGAGGTTGACCATGATCGCCGCCTGGTTGATCATAGCAACGCTGGCCCGACCGGCGTATCGAGGATGGCGTTCGGCAATGGCAGCCAGTTCCCGAGTCCAAGACTGGGGCAATAAGTTCACCGCCCGGCTCATGTAGTCCGGCATGTCAACAGTAGAGCTCGGGGTGCGAGACGACAGGAAGTCAAGCACTAGCGGAGGGAGATCGGAATCATTGCGCGTTCAACCTGAGTTAGATGAAATAAAAAAAACAAGTCAGGTACCACTCAAATCGATTAAGTAACAGAAACTGTTGAATTTGAGCAACTTACGCTTGGAAACGGGCCGGATCGCGACCAAAGTAGGTCATGTCATCTTCCCGGCCGGGGTCCTACACCACTGGGGCCATCGCTTCCGCTCCAATGGGCCTGGGCCCGGGAGGCGTATCGTCTGAAATATCGATGGGGGCCGGGCCGGGCTCGACTCGTGAAGGCCGGCCTCATCACTCTCAATCTCCTCACGGCCTTTCTTCCGACCGGTGATCAGGGAGGAAGCAGGTGCCTCGGTGTCAGCTGTCCCAGCGGTCGGAACAAACTGGAGGGGGAGAGGCTCTTGGATTACTATCCCGGTCTGGGCTCCGGCCCCCCTCTTCTTCTTCGTCCCCTTGGCCCCTGGCCTCACCGCACAAGCTCCTAGCCGGAAAAACATTTCTGGGCAGCGGTCGAAGAACTCTGGTGGACACTTTTTCACGATCGAAAACTCAGGCACAACATTATCAAAATGCAAAGTGTTAAAAAAACACACACACACTATCACAACCCGAAGACCCGGGCTCACCCTAGTAGTTACCCGTCAAATTCAGATGGCGCGGAAACTGGAAGAAACAGCTTGAAAGTCGAGTTTGTCGGGTCTGGAGGATAGCTTAGTTCCTCTCCGTGGTCGACAGGGACAGTATCCGCTCCCGAACGACCGCAAAGTCGAAGTTCAACTCACGATCGGAAGGACAAGAGTAACCTGCAAAGAAAAATAAAAAATTAGATCAGTACTTTTATTCAAAGATAAGTTCAAATTTTCTTACTAGGATTTTTTGGACGGATGTCGGTCGGAACCCCAATCTCGAGTCCGCCCGGATATCCGGTCTGCCAAGCTTCTCCAACGAAGAATCATTTTTTCCGGTCGTTGCGAGCCTTGCTTGGCAGACCGGTCACTAATTTGGGCCCCTTGGTCTGAATGAAGACCCCCCCGGTCCCGCTCTTCTCACTCTATACCCGGTACAGATAGGACATCTCCCCCGAGGTCGGCATACGATGCAGCCGATTCTCACCGAAGAGCACCATGGCACTCAGGATGATCATCCATGCATTTGGCAGTAGTTGGATGGGCGCCTGGTTCCAGTAGTTGAGAAGATAGGAGATGGCCGGATGGAGGGAAAAACGGAGCCCGACCTCCATCATGTCCTGTGTCACGGCCACCATCCCCGGAGGGGGTTGATCTGCCCGCTCATTAGGCTCAGGGGCGTAAAGGAAGACGGCGTACGGAATGTCCCAGCCAGCCCGGGCTTCATTAAGGAACCTCTGTGTGATTCTGCTCTGAAATTGGCCGATCGTCCATTTATTGGATTCCTCCAGATCGGCTATCCGTATCGTGCTAGGATCTCGAACGGTCGATCCCCGGGGATAGTGCTCTTGATACTCCTCGTAGTCGAAGGAGAGGGACTCGATCTCTTCCTTCTCCTCTACGTATTCCGACCACAATCGAAAGGCTCTTCTGACCTCGTCCTTTCGGATCTCACCCGCCCTTCGGACCGCTGCAGGCGACCCTCCGACCTCTTCGGCATCCGACCCCTAGGCCTCATTCGCCATCCCCAACCTCTCCTTGATTTGTTCGGCTGCGAGATTTTGGAGCAATAGGTTGTTGGCCATGTCGTCGCCCTCACCGCGACCACCGTCCTCTTTATCTTCTCCCAGAAGATCATCCAACGGTTCCCGACTCTCCATCGGATGAGCCGTCGTCTCGATCCGGGATCTCTCAGTCACGGTCGGGCCCCTCTCCCTGACGCCTTCGCCCAGTAACGACCGGCCCGGGCTCGGGAAGAGCGCATCCAGACCATCATCGTCATGAGCCCAGATCGAGCTCGCGCTCAGACGCGACGGAGAGGCTCCTCCACCGCCGCTGGAGCTTCCCCCTTCAACGAAGAGCCTCCGATTGGCTTCGCCACCGCCACCGCCGCCGCCGCTCGAGGAGGCACCACCTCTTTGCCCTGGCGGAGGACCAGTCCACCGCCGTACCATAATTAAAAAGAAGGAATAAAGTTTATGAGACTAGAAGTAAAGATTACCTCTCAACCGCCTAAATCGCCGTCGTACGAGATTGAACACCGCCTCAAGTTCCCCGGAATAACCAACGCGGATTTGCAATGCCTGCTCTGAAAAACTCGAAAGCGCGAAAGTGAAAACTCAAAATGGTAAGAATCCCCCCTATTTTTAAGAAATTGTGAGGGGCCAATTTCGAAAATAAAATTCTAGGCCCAGGGGCCTAAGTGCAAGAAGTTGAAGCGACAGGCCCCACATCAAAATAGTTGCGCACGCCAGTAATGAATGCGCGGGATCCGAAACGTCGCATGATGTCACGCACATCTTTTTAGGCGCGCTTACCCACGCACATCTACTCAAACGTCAGGTAATAAGAGGCCGACTTCCGGGCAGAATAAGGCCGCGGCACCGACGACCAATGGCAGACGACCACCTCGCCTCCCATCAACTCTGAGAGTCGAGCTAGGGGGCAATTGTTGTGGCCATTTATATCACAGGTCAGCACCGACCTCATTCCGGCCAGAAATAACAAACCAGCACGACCGCGACGGGCCGATCTAGCCGACTACCCTCCGGCCTCCGCGGGCTCCGATCCCATCCTTCCGACCTCGATAGCAAGGTCAGCACCAAGCCCCAGAAGATACTCACCGCATTTCTAGATGCAAGTTAACCGCGCCGAGACCGGACCGGTCCGACCACGGCCGAGCGAAACTTCTAAAGGTCCCCTTAATATGGTTAAAGCCCAAGGAGAACTCCCAACTTCGTTAAGTCTCGGAGACCGGTCTCTAACCCCGATAAGCTTCCGACCTCAGACGGGCAGAAGGGCACGTGATAGAATCTGGCAAGATCTTCCCATAAGAAGTAAAGAGCCGCCTCCGTACTTAGTGACAGAGAGAATATTCCCCCCAAATGAGGAAAATTCTCAGAGAATCGTCCTTTTATGGGCACGTGTCGATGCACCAGTGATCGGCCGCCTGCAGACTGTGGCATACGGGCACCCGAGCGTCCCCAGAGGCTGGAGGCATTTAATGCCCCTGTCCCCTGGGAGGTCGGAAATGACGATGGTACCCCCGTATGGAGAAAACTATAAATAGTCCCACATTTGTAATAAGAAAGAGAGCTCAACACATTCAATCAAAGCAATATAATACTCATTTAAGTCCAGGGACTAAAAACTCATGGCTATTCTTGGTGTTCTTGCATTTAGTTCATCATCTTTATTGTTATACCTCATCACAATCATCCATTTAGCATTAATGAATCCAATCATTTGATGTTTTTACCAAAGCTCTCATAAATAGCTATTAATTCCCAGCCTCATTTATTTGGTAAACAACAAATAACATGTGTCCTAGTGGTTCACACCTCTTCCGCTCTACCCGGAGGTCGTGGGTTCGATTCCTCTTGGGCGCATATTTGCCCATTTATTTCTACAAGCCTCACAAGGGCTTATATACTACATGGATCGCTTAATATGAGCTAGTGGGTCAGTGGCTCAGTGGTTCGCACCCCGCATGGACCTTAACGGGCGCGGGTTCGAACCCAATGAGCCACTTTTTTTTTTACGCTGGATCGCTGATTAGCGACCGCCTCCAGGTCGGTCGCTAATCAGAAAATAAAAAAAAAAAAAATTTATTTCGAAAAATAAATTAGCGACCGCCTATTGTCGGTCACTAAATCCTGACCCTACCGGGTCGGACCCGATTGATTCAGCGACCGACATTAGCGACCGCCTCGACGGTCGCAGATTAGCGACCAATTTCAAAAAGCGGTCGCTAATATTAGCTACCCGCTTTTTAACGACCGATTTTTTCGGTTAGAAATCGGTCTCTAACCACGTTTTGCGACCGAAATCGGTCGCTAATACCCTTTTTTTTTTCTAGTGGTAGGGTATCCCGTCATTACGGGTCAAGATATTTCTGCCTGTGAGCTCGAATTGCAAAAAAAATTGTTTGCGTATATTTTTATTAACCAAAATTTTAAAATTGAGATTAAATTGTGGTTTGCGAAGAGGTGTCGAATTTATTCCCCATTAAACCAATTCTATTTATTATTGATAGGCTATTCATCTTTAAATTCATACGTGATAAATATATAACACTGTTTTTAATGTTTTTTCTTTTAATTTTTTCTTTTTTTTATTATTTGAGTAAGTAGATTACCAACTTGATAGTTGTAGCATTCTTCGACGTCAACTTTGCTTTTAATAAGTTCCACAAATTTCAGAAACTTAACGAGTGGGAGGATGCAATTTCTAAATTCACAAAAAATTGAATTTTTTTTACAATTGGTACTTTAATTTTTCCGGAATACACATTTGCTCAATTATCTTCTTATTTTCTCGGTTATAGTTCTTCTGTTATAAGAATAAGTCCTTTCCGATGAAAATTTTATAAAAACCTCCGGAATTGGAATAATATTCATATATACTAATAAAACTTTTCTTATACTCCCTCTGTCCACGAGCTTTCTTCCCACTTCTTTTTGTTGAATGGAAAATGTATTTGTTTATTAATATATGGTGAATCACATGTTGACTTTTGGGATAAAGTAATGAATATCATTGAAAAGTGAATTGAATGAGTGACACTTTAGTAATATTGTGTGAATTTGAAGGTTAAAGGGTATATGTAATAAAATATTATTTTTGTCATTTATGGAATGAGAAGTTTACTGGGGGACGGCCCGAAAAGGAAATTGGAAAGTTTACTCAGGAACGGATGGATTATATCTTAAAAATTTGAATCGTTATCCCTACTGAAAGAATTGCATCTCATCTAAAAGTTCGAACTTGTAGAGAAGTATAATTCATTTAATTATTTCTCTTACACTCCCCTCACTCATGTCCGAACTCAATTTTTCGTATTTGGGGAGGCCGAACTCAACTTTCCCTCTTTGGGAAGGTCCAATGGGTAGACAATTTAATATGGGTGAAATTGTGTTTTTTAACAGCGCTGTTAAAAAACAAAAAAAAAAAAATTGGAAATTAATTTTTTCTATTTTTACAAATCATAGTTTTATTTTAATAATTAAGTTCATGTACAAAACCGTTCAGCTTATCGGCGCGTCGTAGTTCCTGTACCAGGTTCGTGTTATTCTATTAATTAACTGACATTCTTTAATTTTAGTGAAAATGGTTGAAATTAGGTTTCATTTGAGCCTTCAAAAGGGGGTTAGTGGGCCAATGATTATTGGTTCACTAATTGCTTATAATTAATGTTGATTTACTTAAATTATAGATTTAAGTTAACATTACGCCGCTGATATTTTTTCAAAGAGTATCGCTCTTGTACACTTGGTGTATAGTGCATTCGCTCAACAGTTGGTCCCAATTATACTAAAAAGTTGGTCTCAATTACACTGAAAAATTGGTCTCAGTTACACTGAAAATAGTTTTTAGTGTAAATTTTTTAGTGTAATTGGAAACAATTTTTAAGTGTAATTGGGACCAACTTTTCAGTATAAACAATATCAACTGTTGAGTGAATGCACCGTGCACTTGGTGCAATGAGAGTTTGTCTAGTCCGAAATTGTTGATAGTTTGTTGACTTTACCATTTTTTTACTTTTTATAAAATATAAAATTAAGCAAAGTTTATTTGAAATTAGTTTATGATAAATTTATCATGAAATTATATTAAAGTATCGAATATTTGAGTAGGAATATATTAATAAATAAGTTATATTATATTTTAAAATGAGTAACTATAAATAATTAGTATCACATTATATTTTTTATGATTTTCTTTTTTTATTAGTCACATGACATGCACGAAGGACTAATAAATACAAAAATAAGACATTTTGGAGGTGCTTGGTTAGCAACTCTTCGATGATAATGGGACATTTAATATATAAAGAATTAAAACAAGGAGTAATAAACAGCAGACATTTATTGAGTAGGCCGGTGAGTAAAACCGGTCATTATTACATATTACATATTACATATTACATATTTCACTACTAAACACACTTAAACGACATTCAACAACATGACACACATAAATTACATTAATAAAACAGCACCACCGTTGAGGAGGAGGATAAGGAAAATTTTTCCAGGCCATTGTCAAGGATCAAATTCCGTTGATTAGATGTCATAATACTTATCCTCCACAAGGATGGTTTTCACGCACGCTTCTTCCATCTACATAATAAAATATATTGAATTATATTAATCAACTCGTTCACCAAAACTAGAAACTAATAGAAAACCATGCAACAACACACGTATAATTAATTTATGGCTCTTTCAATGATTTCTTAACGTAAACCCAAAATATAAATAAAAGTATATATGAAATTTTAACGTATAATATAATTGCTTGCATGGAAAAAACAAGAAGATTAATTACTTCATTGGGTCGATGGCATCCCCAAACAAGCCAAGCGCAAACATGGCTAGAGAGAAGATAGGTGAGAATAAGAAGAAATAGGATAAATTAATTGAGTGAAAGGTTTGTTGTGGTGAGTGCAAGAAGATGCGGGAAGGCTGGTTATATATAGGAAGAGTAGGAATACGAATACGTACGTGACGTTAAATAATTTAATTAATTGCCCCTAGTCTTAGACACGTATCTCACATGCATACCACACCAATTCCTTGTCACCTATCTCCCACTAATTTCTTGGAACTTGATGATGTATACTGAATCAATTATTCAATAATCATAATTTTTGTCTTAGAGCGATCAGGTTACCCCCTTTGTCCTTTAGTAAAACTTGTAACCTAATAATTTTACACGTTATTATAAATCCAGACTTTTATAAGTTAATTTTCTTTTATGGTATCGGTGTCAATAAGCTCACGTTGAAATATAAAGATTTTGTGTTCGATTCACGCTGATAGTAATTTACCCATACTTAATTGTGTACTCATTGGATCTCTTCCCAAAAAGGGAAAATTGAGATTTCAGTTCATGAATGAGAGGTGTGTGTTGTTTGCCTAAAAACTAGGACTGAGAAATGATGACCATGTGAATGGTTTAGACAAAAACCAGTGAATAGAGCAATGAATGACTCCATTAATGCTTGTAACTCATCATTAGTGGATAATGAGGATGAAAATAAATGTGTAGTAAATAAGCCAAGAATTGTCGGGGGATTTATTCCCTGGACTTAAATGAGTGTGTTGTGTTTTTGATAGATGAATAATTGTTTCTCTTAGTAAAGGGGGAACCTATTTATAGGTTTTACATATGGGGATATTTTGGTCATTTTCGACATTGACGGGGAACCATTACATTAAATGTCAGCAATCCCTGAACGCGCGCAGACGCCTGTCCGTCCTTGTGCTCAGGTGTCCGACCACTCCGGTGTCGCCACGTGTCCCAGAAGGACGATTCTCTGAATAATTTCTTCATTTGTGTGGAATATTCTCTCTGCCTCCGTGTACGGAGGCGACTCTTTATCAAATTTGGGTCGATCCTGTCGGATTCTATCACGTGCTCGATGGATTCTCCGATTAGCCTGGAGGGTGGGGAGGTCGGAGACGAGCTTGGTGCCGGTCTTAAAAAGGGATTGGAGGTCGGAAACGGACAATGTTGCCTAAAGTTCGTCTTGGTGGTATTTTATCCTTATATCTTTCTTTATTGAGATCGGGGTCGGCCTCCGTGCGGACCCCAAGGGATCGGTTCGATGAGACGAGATTGGCCCGTGCCTGAGCTCGGACGAAATCGGCGAGGTCGGAGATTGCCAGTGAGTTGTTCTCATGGAGGGGCGTTGTCGGACGCCGGCCCTATTCTCTTTGTGGGAGGTCGGCTCCGACCTCAAATAGAAGTGGTCACAACAGTGTGTAAGAGAAATAACTAAATGAGGTAATCGCACACCTCTTTACAAGTTCAAACTTTTAGGTGAATTGGAATTCTTTCAAAACTTCACACTTTCATTTTTTGTTTGTTCCACGATAATTTTTACAACCCTAAAATAAAATTAATATTCTCTAACAATATCATTTTTTAGCAATTTTAAAAAAGAGCTTCTATAAAGGAAATAATTATATCAATTGATTTTACATGCATCTCTCTCACTCTCTCTAAAAGTTCAGACTTTTATTTTAGATGAGATAAAATTATTTTATGGTATCAGAGTTAAAAGCACACTCAAGATAAAAAATTTGGGTTCGATTCCTTTTGAAAACAACTTTATCCAAATTAAATTGTTCACTTATTGATAACTATACGTGAAATTTAATTAAAGGAACCGCAATTTGTTAGTTGTTACGTGACATCTGCATGTTACACTCTAGGCAATTCCATTTTCTTATGCATGTGGAAATTAATTAAAGCTTGCAAGCAGCCATTTTAAAAAACATTTAAGGAGGGTTAATTCTGTTACATATAGCTGAGGTCATTTCATTGTCCTGTATATGTGGGGCCAAACTCTGAATTTATTAATCAATGAAAACGTCCAAGAATATTGCTTTGTGTACCATTATGTATTATATATCTCGTTTTATTTTTATATAATGCTATTTATTATTATATATTTTATTTATTTAATGAATTAAACTAAATAATTTTGTAATCTATTTTATATAATATACGATTACGAAGAATTTAAATTCTTTTTATGACATGAGTTATCTCCATTTCTTTGTGTAAATTTTGAAAAGAGAGAGACACACATTAATACATGAATCACATTCATCTGTATTTTCACCTATTATTTTAATTATTTTTCTATCTTTTCAAAATTTACAAAGAATTCACACCAATGAACTGCAGAATATCTATTTACTTCTTTTTCTGCCTTGGACCTTCAGATCGTAGAATCTAATTTTTAAATGATAATGTAATATTTTTCATTATTGATTAGTGAATGAATGTCAAACTTTGAGTTAATGCACCGACAGGGGATGGGGACAAAGACCCTGTCCACTTGTATTTTTATATTTGTGCAAATTGGGCTATGAATAATAATTTTCTACACTCATATTTTTGTATTTGTGTTTTAATTGTATGAAAAAATTTGGGGTTTTTTGGCTTTGAAGATTTTGAGGACAGGATATATACATTAGTAGTACGGAAGGATCTTCTTGAGGTAAAAAAAAAAAATAGTATGCAAGTAAAAGGAAACAAGTTTATTAATTAATACATTGACAAGAGTTGAGTCCAACAAGTTATGCCATAAACAATGAGAGACATAGCTGCTCGTTTGATTAAAACTCAATTTCAAATTAGGGGAATGTAGAATCTTGACATGAATGATTTGCTCGACCATTTTAAATTATTGGACATTTTTTGTTAATTTTTTTTTATATGTGACGTGGCTAATTTTTTTAATTCTCCCATAAGTCTTTCCCGATTGAAAAATTGGGAACAGCCTGTTGTGCCAGTGCATCTTTATCGAAAATTTAAAGTTACAAATTACAATACATTTTTTGTATGATTAAAAAATATAATCTTAACTAAAAATGTTGTTGC
Source organism: Ballota nigra (assembly GCA_947034835.1). Taxonomy (NCBI): domain Eukaryota; kingdom Viridiplantae; phylum Streptophyta; class Magnoliopsida; order Lamiales; family Lamiaceae; genus Ballota; species Ballota nigra. The sequence goes on from OX344722.1 coordinate 75,611,101, forward strand.
AATACATTTTTTGTTACAATATATTTTTTTGTTTTTAGCAATTATGTAATGTTAAAAAGTGTGAGTCAACAACGGTTCCGTTCTTTGATTATTGCTGTAATTAATTATATCATGCAATTTCTTATTTTTATTTTGTTAAGGAGGGTCTTGAACTCCCCTTCACTTCATATTGTTGGTCCCTTAATCGGGTAAAATATAAAGTGAAGAATATGCTCGGGTGATAGACACTACTTCCTCCGTCCCACTATTATTTGCACACTTTCCTTTTTCGTCCGTCCCAAAATTATTTGCACACTCTAAAAAAGGAAACATTGATTTGCATACACACTTATAATAATATACACATATTTAAGTAACTTTTTTTTAATATGTGTGCCGTTTGTTGTATGCGAATAATACCGGATGGAGGGAGTAGAACACAATCTCCAGAATAAACATCCACAATATTTTATAAGTTATTTTTTTGTCCAACTTGATGTTGCTAGAAGCATAGAAGATATCTGCTCCGTCACCATAACTCTCAAGTCTTAACTACTCAACTATGCCATAGGGCCATGCAATTTCTTATTCGATATGTGGGGCCAGCTGCTGCCATTCAATTTTGCTGAAAACGGTTGAAAGTGGGCTGCATATTTGGACCTTCATTAGGCTGCTAGTGGGCCAACACTACACATATAATGGAGGCACACGTTATTTGCACTACGTCTCTGCTAAATTCACTACCAAAATGAATACACTGTTTGGTGTTCACAATTTTTTTCACTTTTACAAAAGAAAAATTCAAATATAGTGAAATTGAAAAAAAAGCGGAAATTTTTGTAAAATTTTCGGAAAAAAATGTCGAGAGTAGTGTTATTAACAATAAAGCTTAGTGAAAATAACCATGGCCTATAATGGAACTGCAAAACAGGCTGTAATGGGGCCAAATCTTTATCGAGTAGCAAGAATGATTCGGGGAGAAGTTCGGTTAAACTTTTCTTTTTTTTAGAAACTTCGTTTTATTTATTATTAGGCCAAGGTTATATAAAGTCCTATCTTTTATTAATACAACCCCGCCAAAAAGTGTTCGGAAAAAAAATCCGAAAATTTTGACTATTTTCGGAAAAAAATTCCGAAAATGTATAAAAAAAATACTGAACATATGAATTTTCGAAAAAAATTTCCGAACAATTTTTTGGGTTGGGTGTATTCATAAATCACTGGACTGTATTTAACCTTGACCTTATTATTATTATTATATATTTGTATTATGATGTGATTAATTATTCAAATATATAATTTTATTGCTATTTATCATTTATTTCTGTTTTAATTAATTAGTACTCCCTCCGTCCCGAAGGAACTTGCACACTACCTTTATTTTCGTGTTTTAGCGAGCGAGTTGTTTATTAATATTTGAAATGATAAAGTGACTTTTAAAATAGGGTATGATAGATCTATATCTCCTCTATTATAAAGTAACTTTAAAATTACTTTATCATTTTAAATAATAATAAAAAAACTCGCTCGCTAAAACACGCGAAAACAGTAACTGGGCAAGTTCCTCCAGGACGGAGGTAGTAATTCAAGACAAACTTCATAAATTTACCGGAGTAACTTTGATTATTATTAGCAACAAAATATTACCATATCTTCACATACTTCGACTCGTTTCCTCCTTCTACTTAAAAAGAGTACGTATTGAGTGAACATGGTTCATACATGAATCTTTGAAGGGTATTATTTATTTATACTAAAAAGTATTAGTTATTTTCATTGAAGAGTATTAATTGTATACACTGAAGGGTTTTAGTTTCTTTTCATTAAACAACTAATACTTTTCAGTGAAAACAATTAATACTTTTTAATAAAACAATTAATACTTTTTAATTAAAACAATTAATACCCTTCAATAGTTCATATTCAATGATTCATGTATAAACCATTTTCACTCTATACTTTATCACTAAAAAATTATAGGGTGCGTACAATAATTTGATAATTTATTTAGCCGCGCCAAATCATATTATGAAAATTATGATTTTTTTTTTTATAATGGAATAACTTGTTTTTCCCCGGAACTTAGTTACACTCTAGTTATTTTCTCAAGTTTTCTTTTCTATAAGGTAAGTTTTCTACAACTATTTGATCTTTTACCCCAAATTTAAAAGTCTAGTAGTAGTAATTCTAATTTAATTTCTTGTTGGTGAAGTAATTGCCTACATGTCAATTATTTTTATATCTTCTTAATGATTTGGTAGTGTCATAGTCTTTCTTGTATATTTTTGTAATGATTTACTTAGTCATAGTCTTGAAATTTGATGGTAATTTTTTAATTATCATATAATGGGTCTTTATCTTTGTGATGTATACTAATCAATTTCTATTTCTATTATATAAATATCTACATTATTGAATTTGATCAACAAAATATATACTTCACTATTTTTTTTCTCTACAATATTATTATATTAAATGTAAACTTTTTCTCTTAGCTCCTGCAAATGAAAAAGCTAGCTTCGCCCCTTCTACTTCCCACGTCTGTCTTCAAATATTTAAGTCAACATAATGGCAAAGTATTTTGTGAATAAATTTCACCGTATAACTTATTTGAAAGGTATTAATTATTTTATTAAATGATATTAATTGTTTTAATTAAAAAATATTAATTTTAAAGGATATTAGTTTTCATCATAAACAAGTTTCACACTATACACGTATTTCTAACATAATTAGGTAATTGGACTATACATGGGCTGAATCTTGCAAGTAAGCAATATAGCTCTTATCCAACGCCTCTCCACACACGAACTGTGCATGCATCTTTTACTTGATATAAATCCATGACTGAAATTCTTGCTGCAGTTTTTGAGAAAACTGAATCTCTTTTTCTGTTTCAGCTTGATTTGGCTTAATTAATTAGGTTTTGGGGAAAATTATTCAAGTTTGAGGCCTGTCAAAATGGCCATACTAGGAATGAAATTGCTACGATCAACAGAGCAAGACAGTGTTCATCAATTAATTAAGAAGACATGTGAGATGATTTCATACAAAATTATGTCACATTTAATACTCTTATTAAAATTTGACCTAGTGTAACGTTAATATTTTATTTTAATTTCTTTATTTGTTGTCAGTATTACTTAATCATTTATCTATGTTTGATTATATTTAAAAATTATTAAGTTTAAATAATAATTATATCATATTATCATTTTACATGCAAAAGAAAAATGCATAAAATTTGAATCTAGTTGATTGAGACGAAAAAACAAGAATGAACAAGCACGTTTAATAAACTATGTGAGTAAGGTGAACCCACATTTATTCTTACAATATGACACGACGGTTACAAACAACAACAACAAAAGAAAACACACTTATAGGAAATTCAACATATCAACACATAATAAGCTACTTTAATAATTAAAGTAGACCACCATTGACGAGGAGGATAAGGTGAAAGGTGAATTTCTCCAGAACATTCTCGAAGAAAGCTCAACTTCCATTGATTTTATATGATGCTCCTTATCCCCGGAGCCGGAGTGATGGTTTTCACGCACGATTCCATCTGCATAATTTAATAAATAAGAATTTAAAAGCTAATAATTAATATCAATCGTGCAAGTTCAAATCACACACATATATAGAGTTTTTTCATTGATAACATACATAACTCATAAAACAGATGAAAGTATATTTGATACGTTTAACGTGCATAATTGAAAAAGATATAGTTACTTAAATAGTGAAATTTAACATAGCTAGGGAGAAAAGATGAAGGTGAAGAACGTAGGATATATTAATTGAGCACAAGGATGAGAGAAAAAGAATATATATGCTTACTTAAATGGATTTGATGCACTACCCTTGACAAAGCCGAAACCAAACATGCTTAGAGAGAAAAGATAAGGGAGAAGAAGTAGGATTTTTTAATTGAGTGGAAGGTGTGGGTGGGAGTAGTGAATTTAAGGTGGTTTATATAGGAGATGAGGTTGGCCCTTTTGGGATGACGATAGGTTTGACTTAATTATATGCATATGAGCCAGAACAAGGCTTGTTAAATTTAAGTATTATGTATATCGTAAATGTAAACATGCAATACCAATTTATTAATTCACCTGATCAAAGTAAGGGAGTGTTTGGTTGGTAGATTTGAAGGTAAGGTATGAGAATATTATCAAAATTTAAGTGTTTGGTTGGAAAGTTTGATATATTCCACGAATAACATCTTAATATCTTTTTTTTCTTTTTTTTTTAAGGTTAGAAAATTATTGTTAATCGCGTTTTGGATTCACAAGAAAACTTGTTTCCGGGAATCGGAATCAAATGCAATAAGAAAGAAATTGAAAATCACACAAGAACACCAGATTTACGTGGTTCGGAGAAGAACTCCTACGTCCACGGGATCCGAGAGGATAGAGTATTTCACTAAGAAAGAAAACGGAAGTTACAAGTTACAATCTCACACAATCTCTCGTGTTTGCTCTCACAGATGAAGATCTAAAGTTCTAAGTGTAGTTCTCTCAGCTGAGAACCCCCTTTTATAATTACAGAGATTGAGAAACGAACCCTAGGTTCGATTCAGTTGTAACAAACTCAATGTAAGCAGTTGTCCAGCTGGCTAACGACTTCAATAACCGCCATGGTTGATTCAGTTAGAACCGCCTTCAAATTAGCATCAATTTGGTGTACTTCGCAAATTACGGACTTCAGGATCAGATGAGAAACCTCCTCTGGCTCTGGTCCTTTTACACCAGATGACCTCTGGTCCCAGACCTCCTCTGATGACTTATCTACCAGACTCGTCTGACCAGACCTCACCTGATGGACCTCCTCTGATAGCTCACCTGCCAGACTCCTCTGGTCAGGCTTCTCTGGTCAACCTCATCTGGTCCACCTCTTCTGGTACTCCAAATTCACTAACTCCCACGGCTAACACTTTACCAACATAGCTTCCTACTGAATTAAGCCCAGCAGATTACATACTTCACATTTGACCCTTCACAATTCTCCACCTCAGATGAGAAGTATCAATCCTCTCCTCCTCTCCTCCATGCTCCAGCTTGGGCCTAAGGAACATCCCATACACTCATCTTTACCAATTCAACACAGAATTTGAATTTCGTCCCTGGTAAAGACTTTGTACACATATCTGCAGCATTGTCCTCTGTAGATATCTTCTGGATGAGAACCACTCCTTTATCAATGATTTCCCTTACAAAATGCAACCTTACATCAATATGCTTTGACCTCTCATGAAATACTTGATGTTTCACCAGATGAACTGCACTCTGGTTATCACAATGAATGACCACAGCCCTTTGACTTATCCCAAAATCCTTGATTATGCCTTTCAACCATAAAGCCTCCTTAACAGCCTCAGATACTGCAACAAACTCTGCTTCTGTAGTAGACAAAGTAACTCCACTCTGCAGAATAGATCTCCAGCTCACAGCAGTATTGTACAATGTAAAGATATACCCTGTTAAGGATCTTCTGGTGTCCAGATTAGCAGCAAAATCAGAATCTACAAAACCTTCCAGTGGACTCTTCTGGTCAGTCATCCTCTCAAACATCAATCCCAGATCAGATGACCCTTTAAGGTATCTGAATATCCATTTCAAAGCTTCCTAATGTAATCTCCTAGGATTAGCCATGTATCTGCTCACCATACTCAATGAATAAGCCAAGTCTGGTCTGCTGCAGACCAGAGCATACATCAGGCTTCCAACCCCACTTGCATAAGGTACTTTCATCATAGTCTTCTTCTCTTCATCAGACTTTGGTTCCATTTCCTTAGATAATTTGAACTGTTGTCCCAGAGGAGTTGACACAGCTCTACTCTCATGCATGTTAAACCTCTTCAGGACCTTCTCAATGTAACTCTTCTGGGATAAGAATAGTCTTCCAGCTTTTCTGTCCCTAAGAATATCCATTCCAAGAATCCTTTTAGCATTTCCCAAGTCCTTCATATCAAATCTAGCACTGAGCTTCTTTTTGATACTCTGAATCTTCAGAAGACTTTTACTGGCAATAAGCATGTCATCCACATAAATCAGAAGATAAGCTATCACATCATTACCTTGCCTTTCCAGGTATACACAAGTGTCATACTTGCTCCTTACAAAACCAATGGATAGCATAACTTCATTGAACTTCTTGTGCCACTGCCTTGGACTTTGCTTGAGGCCATACAATGATTTCTTGAGCAGGCACACTTTCCCTTCACTCCCTGGTTCAACAAACCCTTCTGGTTGGTGCATGTACAGATCCTCAATAAGATCACCATGCAGAAAAGCTGTCTTTACATCAAGTTGTTGTAGCTCCAGATCCTCTTGGACAACTCTACTGAGAAGTAGCCTGATTGAACAATGCTTAACAACAGGTGAGAAAACCTCATTGTAATCAATTCCTTCCCTCTGAGTGAATCCTCTGGCAACTAGCCTGGCTTTAAACCTCACCTGATCTTTCACACCAGATTCAAGCTTCCTTTTAAACAGCCATTTACAACTGATTAGCTTCTGCCTAGGTGGCTTATCAACAAGAATCCAAGTTTGATTCTTCTTAAGAGACTCCATCTCTTCTGTCATGGCTGTAATCCATGACTCCCTATCATCACACTCAAGGGCTTCCCTGTAGCTTTTAGGTTCCTGGTACTCTATGGCTTCTGCTGTAACAAGTGCATAGGAGACCAGATCCACACGACCAAACCTTGCTGGAGGATGTATTTGTCTTCTGGATCTGTCTCTTGTCAAACTATAATTTCTCAAGTCTGCTTCTGGCACTTCTTCCTCCTCTTCTGCAGGTGCACTATCCTCATCTGATGACCCATTCTCTCCTGTTTCCTGCTCTGGTTCAGAACCAGATGCACTCTCATGATTATCATGATCAGGCTCAACCTCAACTTGAGTAATTGGCTCAGAAATAACCCCATCCATCTCCTCAGCTGATGGCTCCCTATCACCTCCACCTGACTTGTATCCCATCTGAGATTCATTAAACACAACATCTCTACTGGTGATACACTTCTGGTTTCCAGGCTCCAGACACCACAACTTATACCCCTTAACACCTTTTGGATACCCAATGAAAATATATTTTAAAGCTCTAGGTTCAAGTTTGTCTTGCCTCACATGAACATAAGCTAGGCACCCAAAAACTTTCAACTTTGAGTAATCTGATATCTTTCCATACCAAACCTCATCTGGGGTTTTAAACTCAATAGCAGATGATGGCACTTTATTAATGAGATACACAGCTGTGTTAACAGCTTCCCCCCAAAAACTCTTAGGTAAATGAGCATCAGATAACATACACCTAACCCTTTCCAGAATAGTTCTATTCATCCTCTCTGCTAGACCATTCTGCTGGGGGTTTGAAGGAACAGTTTTATGCCTAGTAATACCCTTCTCCCTACAGAATTGTTGAAACTCCTCTGATAGGAATTCAAGCCCATTATCTGTCCTTAAGTGCTTGATAGACCTGCCTCTCTTATTCTCAAGTTCAATTAACCATTCTTTGAACTTAGAGAAGGCATCACTCTTCTGTTTAAGAATGTAAACCCAAACTTTTCTGGAATAATCATCAATAAGGGTAAGGAAATACCTGCCTCCACCATGAGTGGATACCCTTGCTGGGCCCCATACATCAGAATGTATATAATCCATAACCTCCTTGGTGGTATGCTTCCCTTTCTGGTATGCTTGCTTCTTTGATTTCCCAAGAACACACCTCTCACAGAATTCCAGCTTACATATCCTCTTCCCTGGGATTGCTCCCTTCTTGGATAACTCCACCAGGCCCTTCTCACCAACATGTGACAACCTCTTGTGCCACAAATTTACCTCAGAAGACCCCATGGTAACATCAGCTGATCCTGTTACAGTTCTTCCAATCAAAGTATACAAACCATTCTTGATAGCCCCCTTCATGACAATCCTTCCAGATTTGGTTATTGACAGACTTCCCTTGTCTGTCTTGAATTCAAACCCCTTTGAATTCAAGGTACCAAGAGAAACAAGATTTCTCTTTAACTCAGGAACAAACCTGACATCAGATAAGATCCTATCAACCCCATCAAACATCTTGATCTTGATAGAACCAGATCCTTGCACTCTACAGCTCTCATCATTACCCAAAAGAACAAGACCTCCATCAATCTTCTCAAGATCCAGGAACCAGTCTTCATGTGGACACATATGAAAAGTACACCCAGAGTCCAGGACCCACTCTTGACTTAGTCTCTCATGACTAACCATCAAGACCTCTGCACTATCATATCCTTCAACCTCCACAACAGCTGCATCTCCATCTTGATCACCTTGATTGTCTTTCTTCTTTCTCTCAGGGCAATTCTTTCTCAGATGACCTTCCTTATGGCAAGTGAAGCACTTCCTCTTCTCAACAAAATCAGATTTCTTCCCACCCTTCTTCCCTTTTCCACCATCCTTCTTCTTGGACTGAAACCCCTTATTCTTCTTGGATTGAACATTCAATCCTTCAGCAGGCTTCTTCCCATCAGCTTGGATCTGTAGAAACTTGGTTTTCAGGGCAGTTTGAACATCATCAAACATCACCTGATCTTGCCTACCAAACAACAAGGCATCTTTGAAATTTTCCAGAGACTTAGGTAGGGCATTCAACAACATCAATGACTTATCTTCATCATCAATTGTAACATCCAAACTCTCCAGATCATCCACCAATCTGTTGAACTCGTCCAACTGATCACCAAGATTCTTATCTTCACTCATTTTGAAGACTTGAAGCTTCTGTTTCATGTATAACTTGTTCGTAACAGACTTGGTCTGGTATAACTGCTCCAACTTATTCCAGATCCCAAGAGCGGTTTCCTCCTTCGATACTTCCCTCAATGGCTTGTCCCCAAGACACAAGATAAGGGCACTATGCGCCTTCCTCTTGTTCTCCTCCACCTTCGCCGGATTAGATCCAGAAGCCACCTGAGCCGGTGGCAACAAGGCTTCGTACAACCCATTGTGTACCAGGAGTGCCTTCATCTTGATCTTCCATAAGCTGAAATCGTTCTTCCCCGTGAACTTCTCAATATCGAACTTAGTTGCAGCCATGATTGCTTCCCACAGACGGCGCCACTTGTTAATCGCGTTTTGGATTCACAAGAAAACTTGTTTCCGGGAATCGGAATCAAATGCAATAAGAAAGAAATTGAAAATCACACAAGAACACCAGATTTACGTGGTTCGGAAAAGAACTCCTACGTCCACGGGATCCGAGAGGATAGAGTATTTCACTAAGAAAGAAAACGGAAGTTACAAGTTACAATCTCACACAATCTCTCGTGTTTGCTCTCACAGATGAAGATCTAAAGTTCTAAGTGTAGTTCTCTCAGCTGAGAACCCCCTTTTATAATTACAGAGATTGAGAAACGAACCCTAGGTTCGATTCAGTTGTAACAAACTCAATGTAAGCAGTTGTCCAGCTGGCTAACGACTTCAATAACCGCCATGGTTGATTCAGTTAGAACCGCCTTCAAATTAGCATCAATTTGGTGTACTTCGCAAATTACGGACTTCAGGATCAGATGAGAAACCTCCTCTGGCTCTGGTCCTTTTACACCAGATGACCTCTGGTCCCAGACCTCCTCTGATAGACCTCCTCTGATGACTTATCTACCAGACTCGTCTGACCAGACCTCACCTGATGGACCTCCTCTGATAGCTCACCTGCCAGACTCCTCTGGTCAGGCTTCTCTGGTCAACCTCATCTGGTCCACCTCTTCTGGTACTCCAAATTCACTAACTCCCACGGCTAACACTTTACCAACATAGCTTCCTACTGAATTAAGCCCAGCAGATTACATACTTCACATTTGACCCTTCACAATTCTCCACCTCAGATGAGAAGTATCAATCCTCTCCTCCTCTCCTCCATGCTCCAGCTTGGGCCTAAGGAACATCCCATACACTCATCTTTACCAATTCAACACAGAATTTGAATTTCGTCCCTGGTAAAGACTTTGTACACATATCTGCAGCATTGTCCTCTGTAGATATCTTCTGGATGAGAACCACTCCTTTATCAATGATTTCCCTTACAAAATGCAACCTTACATCAATATGCTTTGACCTCTCATGAAATACTTGATGTTTCACCAGATGAACTGCACTCTGGTTATCACAATGAATGACCACAGCCCTTTGACTTATCCCAAAATCCTTGATTATGCCTTTCAACCATAAAGCCTCCTTAACAGCCTCAGATACTGCTACAAACTCTGCTTCTGTAGTAGACAAAGTAACTCCACTCTGCAGAATAGATCTCCAGCTCACAGCAGTATTGTACAATGTAAAGATATACCCTGTTAAGGATCTTCTGGTGTCCAGATTAGCAGCAAAATCAGAATCTACAAAACCTTCCAGTGGACTCTTCTGGTCAGTCATCCTCTCAAACATCAATCCCAGATCAGATGACCCTTTAAGGTATCTGAATATCCATTTCAAAGCTTCCTAATGTAATCTCCCAGGATTAGCCATGTATCTGCTCACCATACTCAATGAATAAGCCAAGTCTGGTCTGCTGCAGACCAGAGCATACATCAGGCTTCCAACCCCACTTGCATAAGGTACTTTCATCATAGTCTTCTTCTCTTCATCAGACTTTGGTTCCATTTCCTTAGATAATTTGAACTGTTGTCCCAGAGGAGTTGACACAGCTCTACTCTCATGCATGTTAAACCTCTTCAGGACCTTCTCAATGTAACTCTTCTGGGATAAGAATAGTCTTCCAGCTTTTCTGTCCCTAAGAATATCCATTCCAAGAATCCTTTTAGCATTTCCCAAGTCCTTCATATCAAATCTAGCACTGAGCTTCTTTTTTATACTCTGAATCTTCAGAAGACTTTTACTGGCAATAAGCATGTCATCCACATAAATCAGAAGATAAGCTATCACATCATTACCTTGCCTTTCCAGGTATACACAAGTGTCATACTTGCTCCTTACAAAACCAATGGATAGCATAACTTCATTGAACTTCTTGTGCCACTGCCTTGGACTTTGCTTGAGGCCATACAATGATTTCTTGAGCAGGCACACTTTCCCTTCACTCCCTGGTTCAACAAACCCTTCTGGTTGGTGCATGTACAGATCCTCAATAAGATCACCATGCAGAAAAGCTGTCTTTACATCAAGTTGTTGTAGCTCCAGATCCTCTTGGACAACTCTACTGAGAAGTAGCCTGATTGAACAATGCTTAACAACAGGTGAGAAAACCTCATTGTAATCAATTCCTTCCCTCTGAGTGAATCCTCTGGCAACTAGCCTGGCTTTAAACCTCACCTGGTCTTTCACACCAGATTCAAGCTTCCTTTTAAACAGCCATTTACAACTGATTAGCTTCTGCCTAGGTGGCTTATCAACAAGAATCCAAGTTTGATTCTTCTTAAGAGACTCCATCTCTTCTGTCATGGCTGTAATCCATGACTCCCTATCATCACACTCAAGGGCTTCCATGTAGCTTTTAGCTTCCTGGTACTCTATGGCTTCTGCTGTAACAAGTGCATAGGAGACCAGATCCACACGACCAAACCTTGCTGGAGGATGTATTTGTCTTCTGGATCTGTCTCTTGTCAAACTATAATTTCTCAAGTCTGCTTCTGGCACTTCTTCCTCCTCTTCTGCAGGTGCACTATCCTCATCTGATGACCCATTCTCTCCTGTTTCCTGCTCTGGTTCAGAACCAGATGCACTCTCATGATTATCATGATCAGGCTCAACCTCAACTTGAGTAATTGGCTCAGAAATAACCCCATCCATCTCCTCAGCTGATGGCTCCCTATCACCTCCACCTGACTTGTATCCCATCTGAGATTCATTAAACACAACATCTCTACTGGTGATACATTTCTGGTTTCCAGGCTCCAGACACCACAACTTATACCCCTTAACACCTTTTGGATACCCAATGAAAATATATTTTAAAGCTCTAGGTTCAAGTTTGTCTTGCCTCACATGAACATAAGCTAGGCACCCAAAAACTTTCAACTTTGAGTAATCTGATATCTTTCCATACCAAACCTCATCTGGGGTTTTAAACTCAATAGCAGATGATGGCACTTTATTAATGAGATACACAGCTGTGTTAACAGCTTCCCCCCAAAAACTCTTAGGTAAATGAGCATCAGATAACATACACCTAACCCTTTCCAGAATAGTTCTATTCATCCTCTCTGCTAGACCATTCTGCTGGGGGTTTGAAGGAACAGTTTTATGCCTAGTAATACCCTTCTCCCTACAGAATTGTTGAAACTCCTCTGATAGGAATTCAAGCCCATTATATGTCCTTAAGTGCTTGATAGACCTGCCTCTCTTATTCTCAAGTTCAATTAACCATTCTTTGAACTTAGAGAAGGCATCACTCTTCTGTTTAAGAATGTAAACCCAAACTTTTCTGGAATAATCATCAATAAGGGTAAGGAAATACCTGCCTCCACCATGAGTGGATACCCTTGCTGGGCCCCATACATCAGAATGTATATAATCCATAACCTCCTTGGTGGTATGCTTCCCTTTCTGGTATGCTTGCTTCTTTGATTTCCCAAGAACACACCTCTCACAGAATTCCAGCTTACATATCCTCTTCCCTGGGATTGCTCCCTTCTTGGATAACTCCACCAGGCCCTTCTCACCAACATGTGCCAACCTCTTGTGCCACAAATTTACCTCAGAAGACCCCATGGTAACATCAGCTGATCCTGTTACAGTTCTTCCAATCAAAGTATACAAACCATTCTTGATAGCCCCCTTCATGACAATCCTTCCAGATTTGGTTATTGACAGACTTCCCTTGTCTGTCTTGAATTCAAACCCCTTTGAATTCAAGGTACCAAGAGAAACAAGATTTCTCTTTAACTCAGGAACAAACCTGACATCAGATAAGATCCTATCAACCCCATCAAACATCTTGATCTTGATAGAACCAGATCCTTGCACTCTACAGCTCTCATCATTACCCAAAAGAACAAGACCTCCATCAATCTTCTCAAGATCCAGGAACCAGTCTTCATGTGGACACATATGAAAAGTACACCCAGAGTCCAGGACCCACTCTTGACTTAGTCTCTCATGACTAACCATCAAGACCTCTGCACTATCATATCCTTCAACCTCCACAACAGCTGCATCTCCATCTTGATCACCTTGATTGTCTTTCTTCTTTCTCTCAGGGCAATTCTTTCTCAGATGACCTTCCTTATGGCAAGTGAAGCACTTCCTCTTCTCAACAAAATCAGATTTCTTCCCACCCTTCTTCCCTTTTCCACCATCCTTCTTCTTGGACTGAAACCCCTTATTCTTCTTGGATTGAACATTCAATCCTTCAGCAGGCTTCTTCCCATCAGCTTGGATCTGTAGAAACTTGGTTTTCAGGGCAGTTTGAACATCATCAAACATCACCTGATCTTGCCTACCAAACAACAAGGCATCTTTGAAATTTTCCAGAGACTTAGGTAGGGCATTCAACAACATCAATGACTTATCTTCATCATCAATTGTAACATCCAAACTCTCCAGATCATCCACCAATCTGTTGAACTCGTCCAACTGATCACCAAGATTCTTATCTTCACTCATTTTGAAGACTTGAAGCTTCTGTTTCATGTATAACTTGTTCGTAACAGACTTGGTCTGGTATAACTGCTCCAACTTATTCCAGATCCCAAGAGCGGTTTCCTCCTTCGATACTTCCCTCAATGGCTTGTCCCCAAGACACAAGATAAGGGCACTATGCGCCTTCCTCTTGTTCTCCTCCACCTTCGCCGGATTAGATCCAGAAGCCACCTGAGCCGGTGGCAACAAGGCTTCGTACAACCCATTGTGTACCAGGAGTGCCTTCATCTTGATCTTCCATAAGCTGAAATCGTTCTTCCCCGTGAACTTCTCAATATCGAACTTAGTTGCAGCCATGATTGCTTCCCACAGACGGCGCCACTTGTTAATCGCATTTTGGATTCACAAGAAAACTTGTTTCCGGGAATCGGAATCAAATGCAATAAGAAAGAAATTGAAAATCACACAAGAACACCAGATTTACGTGGTTCGGAGAAGAACTCCTACGTCCACGGGATCCGAGAGGATAGAGTATTTCACTAAGAAAGAAAACGGAAGTTACAAGTTACAATCTCACACAATCTCTCGTGTTTGCTCTCACAGATGAAGATCTAAAGTTCTAAGTGTAGTTCTCTCAGCTGAGAACCCCCTTTTATAATTACAGAGATTGAGAAACGAACCCTAGGTTCGATTCAGTTGTAACAAACTCAATGTAAGCAGTTGTCCAGCTGGCTAACGACTTCAATAACCGCCATGGTTGATTCAGTTAGAACCGCCTTCAAATTAGCATCAATTTGGTGTACTTCGCAAATTACGGACTTCAGGATCAGATGAGAAACCTCCTCTGGCTCTGGTCCTTTTACACCAGATGACCTCTGGTCCCAGACCTCCTCTGATAGACCTCCTCTGATGACTTATCTACCAGACTCGTCTGACCAGACCTCACCTGATGGACCTCCTCTGATAGCTCACCTGCCAGACTCCTCTGGTCAGGCTTCTCTGGTCAACCTCATCTGGTCCACCTCTTCTGGTACTCCAAATTCACTAACTCCCACGGCTAACACTTTACCAACATAGCTTCCTACTGAATTAAGCCCAGCAGATTACATACTTCACATTTGACCCTTCACAATTATTTTAAATGTAAGTGCAAAAACGATCGAGCAGGCCGTCTACAAAAGATGGAGGCTCGACCAAACATAAAGATTGTCATAAAAGCAAGACGTTCTAGCTAAAACATGTGTCACATCATTGGTATTACGTCGAACAAAACTCATTTTGAATGAGGAATGATCAACCAATTACTTAATATAAATCTGGATAAACCCCACACTTTAAAAATGGAAAACTTTCTATAAAATTCATCTCCACAATATCTTCAATTTTGCACGAAATGTGATTACTTTTGGCCCTATATACACACAATCCAACTAATTTCTTTACTTTATACTACATCCGTCCCTCTTTTGTTTACCCACTTGACTTTTCTTAACTTTAATATGAGACTTGATTTGTAGTATTTAAATGGATAAAATAGTTTTTTTATGATTACGTATTATTCAATTTAAGTGGAGGAGACAAAATGAAGATGTTTTTCTATGTAATTATTAGTGGGATGATGTGTAATTTAAAAGTGTTTGAAAGGGGTAAATAGTAAAATAGGTCAAAAAAAAAAAGGACGATGAGATTACATATTACCCCTCAATACCTACTCATTCCTCAATTTTCTTAATTTTTGTGTCCTTTCTCCAGTGAAAACTATTCAGGGACGTAGAAAATATTATTATTATTATTATTATTATTATTATTATTATTATTATTATTATTATTATTATTATAATTATATTATACTTACCCCGTTCCTTTTTTTAGACTCATTTAACTCATTCACACAAATCAATTTTATCATTTATAAGAGTATAAAAAGAACTATATATACCCTTCTTATTAATTAACGTCAAGACAATAATAAAAGTTTAAAGTTACAAAATGATGACTAAATACTAATAGTACTATTACAATTAATTAGGGTTTTTTTAAGAAAGAAATAGGACAAGATATTACTAGTTGAGTGAAAAATAAAAAGAGACACAATTTTAATTTAAATGAGACAGATAATAAGAGACGGCTAAGTAATATTTAAACATTATTAAGTCCATGAACCTAATTTTTTTAATATACAAAAAATATTATGGTAATGTGTATTACTAAATATTTTTATTATACCAAATCTTCATTGGTGATAATGTTAGTCAATTATTTTTTTACTAATCAAATAATTCAGTACTAATAATTATAATTTTATTATTCCTCACTACTTTTCATACATTTGTTAATTTCTGTTAGCAAATCAAGCACCATTAAAATTCCAATTGGCAAGAGAAAAGGCCCGATTACAAAAATGTAATATCTCAAGTAGAATATTAAGTCTAATATGCATTAGGTGTATAAATTTTAAGTTTACGCACTTACCACATTTTAATTATATTAGTTTGTATATTTTAATTTTTGTTTTTTGTTTTTTCACGTTTCAATTATATTAATCAATTTAATTGTATGATGAAATTTGTGCATGAGTCTACCGCTTTAGTTGCCATATATTGCAATTACGTAATGTTGTGGGACCCAACGAGTAAGTCAAAACACTGGCTGCTTCTTAATTCGATTGTAACAATTATTTTCGATGGGGCCTAACAAATTAAATCATGCAATTGCTTAATTGATACTCCCTCCGTCCACGAAAATTTTACCCGGTTACTGTAGAGCGCAGTTTTTAATGAAAATTGGTATTTTATTGAAAAAGTGAATAAAGTAGATAAAGTAAGAGTATTGTGGTGGGTATTGTGGGGCCCATTTTTTGTTTGTGAGTTTAGTTTATTTCCAAAAGAGGAATGGGTAAAAATTTGGTGGACGGACCAAAAAGGAAAGCGGGTAAAAATTTGGTGGACGGAGGGAGTATTTGATATATAGGTGGGGCCAGCCGCCAGGTTGGATGTTTTTCCATCGGCTGCTGTCATTCTTCGATTTGGTTGAGAACGGTTAAAAGTGGGCTGCATTTGGGGCTTCATTGAGCCCCTAATGGGCCAAATTTAATCATATCATGGAACTTCAAAATGGGCTGTAAGCGGGCCAGATTTTTATCGAGTTGCAGATGTGGTATATTGATTAGATTTATATAGATAGTTCTACTAAATAATTTTAAAATAGATAAAATTTTCAATAATTAAATTATTAAATTATAAGTAATGTGAATTTTATTTGACTTGGTGTATTTTAAAATTAATTAATTTAACTGCACGGTTTTGTCGAAAATTATTTTGGGATTTTTCAAAATAAAAATTCAGATTTTTTATTTTTTTATTTAGATTATTTTCAGATTTTTTCAATTCTATTTAGTATTTTAGATAATACTAACAATTTTTTGCAGTTTCAAAATTTCTAATTTTAACTAAATAATTATGAGATTACCCGGATATATTCACATTTATAATAATTAATAAAAAAAATAGTGGGTAGGTGGAAAAAGTACATTTAATGGATTGTTCTCAAAAAAAGTTTGGCAACATGCGATTGAAATTTTGCTACACGCTCCTTGTAGATAGGATGAAATAAATACGACCATATACTCGAGCCCATCCTAATGATAAAGTTAAAGTATCTGCGGAGGAGTTCAAGAGATGGTTGAAGAAATTCGATGATAATAGAAATGGGGTGGCCCAATGAGTGGACAATTTAATATGAGTGGAGTTGCTCTTAGCGGGAATTGAACCAGGATCTTTGTCCAGACGTGGGCCTTTTGGCTCTGATACCATGAAAGAATTTTGTCTCATCTAAAAGTTCGAATTTATAGAAGGGTGTGGAATTACTTCATTTAATTATATCTCTTATATCAACAATAATTTTTTTTGGTTATATGCGTTTACTTTGTTCAGCAATAATTTCTTTGGTTTTTTGTTCCCGTTCGTGCGTAGCTTTTGGTTGCATAGATATTGCCGGTGAAGATGACCACTGCCGCCGCAGCGCTAGGGTAGTGATGGTGGAGGGTTCTTCGATTATTCTGTAGTGATTGTTTGCAAATTCTCTATTTAATGAGTAGAATCACTTAAAAGAAAAAAGAAAAAAAGGCAATACTAAAGTGTTTGCAAATGCTAAATTAATCAATTATAATTCATTCTAGAGAAGTAGTGGGGAGTTGTTTTTGAATTATTAATATCAATTTTTGGTGGGCCCATGTGTATAATATTTCCCTCAATTTTTGTAAATTGTATTCCCTCCGTCCCAAACTCGTTTGCTACATTGCTAAAAAGGTCCGTTACATACTCGTTTGCTACATCTACTTTTGACAAAAGAGTAACAATATTTTTTTATATTATATTCTCCATACACTAATAACAAAAAACATCTACTTTATCACTTTAAATATTATAAACAATTCTTTTCTTATAACCATGTAAACAGTAAATGGGAAGTTGAGTTTGGAACGGAGGGAGTATTAATTAAGTGATTTTTTATTTTTTATTTTAGTGTCATGCTACTTGGATTTTAACCTATGAGCCGAGAAAATAAGAAAGAACAAACTGACACAAATAAAAAGTTCGTGGGTAGGTGAAATCAAACCCACAGGCCACACTCATTATTAGCATAACGCGATAATTATAAACACCAAAAAAAGGAAAATACATTTATAGTAAATCCAAAAAAATATTACTGATACAATAGAATTGAAAAGTAACACACCACCACTGAGAAGGAACATCCTCCTAATAAAGCTCAACTTCCATTAAATCGTCGTGTTACTTCTCATCCTCCAAAGTGTTGATTTTCAGTTACATTTCCAATTTCTGCATAATGGAGAATAAATTTAGTTCATCAAATGAAACTAACATGTTTGTGATACCCTGCTACAATTTAAAATCTGAAAAATCCTTGAATTTTTTATAAAGAGAGAAAAAATAAATGTGGTAGAGGATGTGGCGAATTTTGAATATGTGATGCTGACGGGGATAAGAAGCTCGAAATTGGATCCAATCAGACCTAATTAGAACTCAATTGGCCTAGATTTACAACTCTTTAAAATTATTGTCCCACTTTTCCAAGCCCGCAAACATGTTGTCCTTAAAAACACAATTGTCCTATAGTTACGGTCCTAAAATAAACATTTTTCAAAAAAAAATTTGTGATAGCTGCTATATTTTAGGCTATTCCACTGTCCTAGGATGGATAAGTTTTAAACTTCCCAACCCCATAACTTAGTATGTATTAATTTCTCTTCTGTACTAATTATATTTTAGACGTTTAATACACCTATCTACTCAAATATTTTGGAAAAAATACTTTTTTCTCTATTAATCTTGATTATCGTTTTGTAAATTACATGAATCATAACAAAAAAAAAAAAAAAATGGTAAAAATGTGTAAGTCACATGACTAAAATTAAAATTTAAAATTCAAAAGGACCAAAATTTTGAAATTGTGTAAGTTACAAGACCAAATTAAAATTAAGAATTTACAAGTCAATAGGATGAAAACCAAAAAAATTGGTTAAAAGAAGTAACTATTTGAACACTTCACAATTGGCAAAAAATTATATGAAAATAGTGCATGATAAAGATATCGTGAAACTATAATAAAATATCGACTATTTAATCATGAGTATCGATATTCTCACCAGGGGTACCATTAATTTGGGTCGGTGGTATTATATTGTAATTGTTGTAAAAAAAATTGGTCTCAAATTAATGATACTCCTGATGAAATTATCAATACTTCTAATTCGATACTTTAAAACAGTTTTATGATAGATTTATTATGAATCATTTTCATATAAAACTTATTTTTGACAATTTTACCAAGAAAATAATCAAAGCAACTAAATTTCAAATAAAAGAATACGTTCAAGTTTATATTATATATATTTTTCAAAAACTTTTTTCTTTGTAATTCCAACTAAAGATCGATTCAAAGTAGCGCCTTCATCAATTATTACTCTCTGTATCTAGACAATTTCTTTATTAAAATAATATTAGGCGGAGTGTCAAATTAAATATCTTGATTCCTTTCATTCATTTCAAATTTCATCAAATAATAATAGTTCTCTACCCTTGTCTTTACATGTCGGCTGGAAAGTGGTTTTGTCCACCTGGTGCATGGTACATTTATTTAATAATTGAGACTTTTTATATTAAAAAGTGTAGCTAATTATACTGAAAAACATGGGTTGATTACACGGAAAAGTATTAGTTGCATTGTTGGTGTATGCTGTAAAGTAAACTTTTGTTGAACTTTTATGGATATATTTGATTTTCTTATTATCTAAAATAAATGGTTTTTCACATTATTGCATTCTTATGAATTGCTTGTATGTCTGCCTATCTTGTATTGTAGATAATGTGGTGGGTTTGTAGTCACACAGAAGTTCACATTGCCGGTTCCTTGTAAGATATAAATAGTATTCACAACTGAGATAGTTCTGAACATAACTATTGATATAAGTTGTAGTATGAACTTGTTGGTGGCTTATCTTAGTCATTCGTTTATACTAGTACGCTATGTCGTATTGAATGGATTACAGTTAAGACATGTTCTTCTATTCTGACTATCATGAAGAACTAAAGGTCTTGGTGACTCTTGTAATTCTTAACCCTGATATCTAGATGTGTGGAGCGCTTGTTCACTACTTTGATTTACCATGGGTGAGAATCGTGTTTGATTCAACACACTATGTATTTTGGGTAGTGTCATCGTTTGCACGATGTCTATTTATTGGCATTAGGGCTCCGTGTCCTGGTGATCCAGGTTGATGACGTCCCCTTGAGGAAACTCATAAAGGATTGTCGTATTAAACCCTGCAGGTGGATTATATTTGTACGACAACGAGGTTGAGTGGTATTACTCAAGGAATAATATATGTTAATTAATTAAAGCGTTCGGAAGCTTTAATAATTAATGGATGTGTGATATCTTTAACACGGGGAATTATAGAGTCTAATAGAAGCCCTGATTCGATTCGGGATAGGACGGGAGTGCATCATTAATTCTCTAGTGGAGTGAATTAATGTTCACAGGCCAAATAAATGCTCTGGGCTGAACATAAGAGTATTTGGCTCCATGAGGAGCCCAAACCCTATACCTTCTATCAGATTCCTAGTCTGACCCATGAAACCTAAGGAGTCTATATAAAGACCTCAATTTCGTCTTTGAAACCCTAGCACTCTAAGAAAAAAAAGCAGCAGCCAAAATTCGTGAATAGAGTTTTGAGGAGACGAAATTGGGAGGCACTTTTCTCTACGTTCGCTAGTTCGCCGTCCACCCAGTGTTCGAACGAGGTTGGGAGACAGACTAGAAGATCTCTAGTGGAATCAATGCCTCGTTCTTCAAGGGTAACAAATCTAAACTCGTCTTTAGATGCATGTTTAGGTCTTATATATAATCGTATACGTTTTGGTATCCCAACAACGATCTTGGGGACGGACCGCCTTCACCGGCGGGTTCCATCAGGCACAACACCTATTTTCTTTTTTTACATAATATGTATAAAGTGTTACCTATATACAAAAGGTAATATTTTTAAGGGTTTTGCAGTTACTCGCGTAGCCTAAAATCTAATGCAACACTTTTTATAAATATATTTAACATTTAAAAAAAATGTTACATATATATATATATATATATATAACCTATACAAAAACTTTAGGTAATACCTATATAACTAAATAAATAATGAACATAGGAGAAAAAAATATAGTTTCTTGTATTTGAACCCTAAACCTCTAGGGTAGAAAACTTGAAACTTGTCATCTAGACTAGAAATGCTTTATATTTTGGACTTTAATATTATTTAAATTACTATCAAATTTTTTTTCAGTAGAACAGTGGTAATATTAACTCACATTAATAATTAAAATTACTAATTTTTAATGGACCAAATAATTTTCTACCTACCTAATAAAATAGTATATATATTTAAGTGTGTGTATAATATAAATCCATAAATAATGTAATTGTAATATTTAATAATTCTAAATGAAAAATATAAATAATATATTTTGTATGTATATAATAAACATATTTTTTAATAAAATTGATTAAATGTAAATAAATTTTATGAATATGAAAATTCATTTTTTTAAATCATATGCATAGTGTGTGTGCTCACGTGTGTGCGCTGGGGGGGGACTAATAATATTATTAGATATATTATAGATAACATATGATTATATATACACTGAATTTAAATATTTATTATAAAATGTTATCAAAATATGTTACATATATGAAATTGTTATCTAAAAGGTGTTACTTATGTTAAAGTGTTACTAAAAAGTGTTATCTTTGTAAAAACATTACCAAAATAGCGTTATACATATAAAAGTGTTACCTAAAAAGCGTTACCTATTATAAAGTGTTATTTAAAAGTGTTACATCTTAACAAAGTGTTACATAAGTTGTTACATAATATATAAATTAAAAGAAGTGTTACCATAATGTGTTACATAAACTGAATATGTTACAATAAGATGTTATATAAAATCAATTATGTTGTAGTGTTGATTACACTGAAAGTTTTTCAGTTAACTTGAAAAATAAAGTATGTTTTAGTGTAAACAACTTATATTTTTCAGTGTAAACAACCTTAACTGGTAAGTGAGTACGCTTACAAATGAAACTTTAGCATTAATATAATAATAAAAAAATAAAATTAGCATATCTTACTGTTTTTAATTATTGAATGCAATCAGTTGGCCTGATGTCTTAACAAAGACCCGACCCCCCTTTTTTTTCTTTTTCTATTACCTCGGTTAAAGTAAATGCAAGGGTCATTTGGGACGAGAGGTTTGAATTATATGTATAGGAGATTGATCAAATTGTCTTAAACATTTTAAAAAAAAATTATGTCAAAAGTACTCTTGATTAATGATATTTATTAATTATAATTAGCAAAAATAGTTTCTTATCTTTTAGTTGAGATAATCTGAAAAAATATCTTCTCCATATAATAGGTATATATATAAAATAATAAAGTGAAAAAAATCAATATCAACGATACATATTATAAAATCAAGAGTAACTTTATTGTGCATTTGGTGTATGGTATACTCACTCAACAGTTGATCATGTTTACATTGAAAAGTTTGTTCCAAATACACTGAAAAGTGTGGTTGGATTACACTGAAAAGTTTTCAGTGTAATCCAACCACACTTTTCAGTGTAATTGAAACAATTTTTTTAGTATAAACATGAACAATTGTTGAATAAGTGTACGGTGCACTTGGTACATATAAGAGATAAGAGTTTTTCTAAAATCAATCTACTACTACAGAACACTTGATGGGGTGACCCAAATAAAGTGGAAGGAATTGATATTGTCATCCCCAAATAATCATACTCTTTATTTTATTACCACTGTCACTTTCATTTGCTTTTTTAATATCTATTATAAAACCAAGCACCACTAAAACACCAATTGGAAAATAATCCATTACAAAAATGTAGTCCCTGGTGTATAGATATTAAGTTTGTTCACTTGCTATTATCTATTTATAATAATTTACAATGTTAAATTATATTACTCTACATATTTTAATTATATTTGTTAATGTACAACTATATATGTTATAGATTTGGACATTACTAATGGGTTTTTAATCTAAACAGGCTTTAGGTTTAGACTAGGTTCTTTTCTATTATAAATAGATCATTGTACTCAGAATTGTACATACACATACACAAGAATATTAGTGAAACTCCTGGCTTGGTACGCCCCCAGACGTAGTCATTATCGACGAACAGGGTAAACAAATTCGTGTTTTTATTTACGCTCTCGATTTACAACACGTTATCAACACGAGACTCTACCCGAGACTAATCGATACGATCTGAATTATTATTCTTATTTGCATAATTTCAATTGTCGTATCGAATTATTTGATCCATGCGTGTTATGTTTTATATGCACTTGAATAATTGCATCAATTGTTATTTGTATTTGCAATTAATTGGATCAAACCGAATTGAAAAAAAAAATTCGAGCCTCACGGCCGCCGCCACCAGGCCACTACCGCTCGTTGCGACCGCACGACCGCCGCGCGCTAACAACGCCGCCATCGTGCGTCCGCCGCGCCACCATAGCGCGCCCACTGCGCCGCCTGTTGCGCGCCCATCGCTCTCCTGCCGCAGCCACCCGTAGCCGCTGTCATGGCTGCGCCCGACGCTAGCAGCGGCTCGGTCCCTCCTCCGCTCTTCCGATTTGTGCGCTGCCCTAATTTCCTTTGGGCCTTTTGTGGCCCAATTTGTTTGGGCCACACACTGATACAAAAAAAATTGTGTTATGGGCTTGAAGCCCAAAGAGCTGGAATAATTTATGTGGACTCACTCTACTTTAATATTTTGGGCCTGCAGCCCCAATCACATAGACTGAATTTTTATTTTTTTTTTGGAAATTAAATTTCATTACTCTTTTGGGCCTCATACAATTTTAGTTTATTTTTGTGCCCACATCAATTTATCAAGTTTCATAATTATACTTGAAAAATTAAATAGTAATAATTTTTGCATATAAATTAAGCCCGAAAATTTTAAGAATTAATTTAATTATTTGTTCTCAATAAATTGTTTTATATGCTTAATTGATATATATGCATGCCTTTTATGATTTAATTATCTTGCATGCATTATTACTCTTGCACATAGTCTATTTATTACAGTCCGCATATATTGCCCAGGTTGGCGGCGCCCGGTACTTATCGAACCGTAATTCATGTTTTGGGTAGACGACGCTCAATTCTTGCTTCTATGTGCTCTAGAATAATCAAATAAATCTTTATTTCTCCGTTGTCAATAAATTGGTCACAACTCTTACCATGTCACTTTAAAATTATAGTTTATAATGTCTGATATTACCAAAAGAGAATCCGCTGAGCTTGCTCTTGATGGTAGTAGTCACTTGACATGGGCGCTAGATGTTGAGATCCATCTAGCCTCAACTGAGTTAAGCGGGGCTATTGTCGATGATTCAGAATTAACTAACGCCCAGAAGACGAAAGCATTGATTTTCCTTAGACATCATCTTAATAAGGACCTGAAAAATGAATATCTCACTGAGAAAGACCCCGGAACGTTGTGGAAGTCCTTGGAGGACCGTTTCCAACAACAAAATGATATACTCCTCCCTCTGGCTCAATACGATTGGTTGAACCTCCATTTTCAGGACTTTAAGTTTGTGACGGACTACAACTCAGCTCGACATTGTATTGTATCTCAGTTAAAGTTATGCAAGCAAACTGTAACTGAGGACGAGTTGATCCAGAAGACTTTATCAACTTTCCACGCTAGCAGCCTTGTACTCCAGTAGTAGTACAGGGCTAAGAATTACATTGTACACTCTGAGCTAATTTCTGCACTTCTAGTAGCAGAAAAACACAATCAACTCCTTATGCAAAATCATAACTCGAGACCGATTGGCTCACAAGCAGTGCCTGAAGCACATGTTATATCTCATGGCAGTACAAGTGGTCGCAAGCGTGGAAGGGGGAGAGGAAGTAAATGAACTCGTAGCAACGGCCGAGGTCGTAGTAAATCCGGTGGTCCAAGTACCTCAAATGACAATCAAGCTCAGGCTCGTGGAAAGGCTGCACCTAACACGAATCCCGCTTCTCAAAAAATCTGGCACTCAAGATAAGGTTGAGCAGTCCTGCTACAGATGCGGATGCAAAGGTCATTGGTCTCGCACGTGTCGCACTCCCAAGCACTTGGTTGATGCTTATCAAAAGCAGCAGAAGGACGACAATGGGAAGGCTCATAAAGTCGAATCTCACCATGCCGGCCTACCTGAAGCAGACTTTGACCATGACAACGACGATCTTTTGGGCATAGAGCTCAAAGAATTTGGAGACAATGAGTGATTTGTGTATTTGATTATTTTAGTACTTTATTTATTTTTTTATAAAACAATTTATATTTTGGATCCTATCTTTCGGATATTTGATTTTATGGATGATATTTATGTTTTAGCTTTGATGTGTTTACCTTAACGCTGTCCATTAAATTTTACTTGGTTATTTCTATTCTTATACATGGCTTGTAAACATATCAGCTATTAGCATTGGGCTATTTCCTCCAGCATGATGGATGTAAATAGTGATATATGTTTGATAGATAGTGCCACCACACATACAATCCTAAGAGATAGAAAGTATTTTCATAACTTGATAGAACGTATGGGGAGTATAACTATGATAGCTAATGATAATATTATGATAGTGGGCTCCGGAAGAGCTTCCATTGTTTTCCCCATGGGTACCAAACTCATAATTGATAATGCTTTATTATTTCCACAATCTAAGAGTACCCTGTTTAGTTTTAAAGATATTAGATCTAATGGCTATCACATTGAAACTGTAACTGAGAATAATAACGAATGCCTTTTGATGACTATTACCTGAGGTAGTCGTAAATAAGTTATAGAAAAACATACTTCCTTCTCTTCCGGATTGTACTATTCTTACATCCGGCCGTCCAATCTCCATCAAGCTATGAGTATGAAATTTTATGACCCGAACTCTTTTAAACTATGGCATCAGCGGTTAGGTCATCCAGGATAAACTATGATACGTAGGATTCTATCTAATTCCATTGGTCATAATATTTCGAATAATAGAATCCCTCCCGTTGATGAATTTATATATGATGCATGTTCTAAGGGTAAATTAATAGTGCGTCCGTCGCGCACCAAGGTGGGACTAGAATCTCCAGTTTTCCTTGAACGAATTCAGAGAGACATTTGTGGACCTATTCACCTAGCATCGGGATCATTTCGGTATTTCATGGTCCTAATTGATGTCTCCACTAGGTGGACATATGCATGTTTGCTGTCTACACGGAATCAAGCTTTTGCAAACCTCATTGCGAAAACTATCGAGCTTAGAGCTCAGTTCCCAGATTATCCAATTAAATCGATTCGTATGGATAATACTGTCGAGTTTACCACAAAGGCCTTTACAGATTACTGTATGGCCCTGAGAATTAAAGTGGAGCATTCGGTCCGCTACGTCCACACCCAAAATGGTCTTGCTGAAGCGCTAATAAAACGTATCAAACTTATCACTAGACCACTGCTTATGAACTTTAAATTACCCACTTCATACTGGGGGCATGCAGTCCTTCATGCATCACACTTGATACAAATCCGTCCAACTGCATAAAATGATCATTCCTCCCTACAGCTAGTGCGCGGGAAAGAACCAAGTATTTCCCATCTGCGTATTTTTTTATGTGCGGTATATGTTCCGATAATATTTCCAAAGCGAACCTCTATGGGCCCACAAAGAAAGCTAGGTATTCACGTTGGATTTGACTCTTCATCCATCGTGAAATACCTAGAACCTTTGTCCGGGGATCAATTAACGGCCCGGTTTGCTGACTGCACGTTCGATGAAGATCACTTCCCGGCATTAAGGGGAGATCTGAATTCAAAATTGAATGAATACCGAGAGCTTACGTGGAACGTCAGTAATCTTCAGTATCTAGATCCACGCACTAGTGAATCTGAACTGGAAGTTCAGAAGATCATTAACTTACAAAATTTAGCAAACACAATCTGCCAGACGCGTTCACTGACCATAGAGGTGTAACTAAATCGCATATACCTGCAGTAAATGCCCCCCAAAGGGTTGAGGTCTCAAACAAATCAAGTATACATGCCCCCACACGCCAGAAGCGTAAATGACCTACAACCAATACAAACACACCTAAAAGAAAAGCTAGAAAAACTGGTCAGCCGAATGTAAAATCTCTAGAAGAGATTCGTCTAGATAACTTAAAGTCTCTAAAAGAGACTTGTCCAGAAGACGAGCGTCCTAGTAATAAAACACGTGCACAAAATATTCAATGCACTAGGACCGCGGAATGACCAGACCTAGATACACTGGGAAATGAAGAAGGTCTGGTTGACATAAATGTTGAAGTCTCTATGAATTTCATAGATACGGGAGAAACATATAATAGAAATATTACTGTCGTTGACGACACATTTGCAGTGACAATTGCTCTTTCCGTTATTAATAACGATCTACATCCAGAACCCAAAACTATTGCTGAGTGCCAGAAGCGCTCCGATTGGGTAAAATAAAAAGATGCAATTGAAGTAGAGCTCACATCGCTAAACAAAAGAAAAGTATTTGGCTATATCGTTCGTACACCCGCGCACGCTATC
Source organism: Ballota nigra (assembly GCA_947034835.1). Taxonomy (NCBI): domain Eukaryota; kingdom Viridiplantae; phylum Streptophyta; class Magnoliopsida; order Lamiales; family Lamiaceae; genus Ballota; species Ballota nigra. The sequence goes on from OX344722.1 coordinate 75,638,875, forward strand.
CCTGTAGGATATAAATGAGTTTTTGTACGAAAATGAAATGAGAACAATATTGTGGAGAGGTATAAAGCGAGGCTGGTAGCTCAAGGGTTTTCGCAGAGACCCGGTATTGATTTCGATCAAACATATTCTCCCGTAATGGACGCAATAACATTCCGCTACTTAATATCTTTGGCAGTTAAATTGAAGCTTTAGATGAGATTAATGAATGTTGTAACCGCATATTTATACGGATCACTAAATGCTGACATCTATATGAAAATCCCCGATGGATTTGACATTCCCCAGTCTAGGAATAGTGAAAATCGCAGTATGTATAGCATAAAACTGCAAAAGTCGTTGTACGGCCTGAAGCAATCAGGTCTTATGTAGTACAACCGACTTAATGAATTCCTCTAGAAGAAAGGATACACAAGTGATATAGCTTTCCCATGCGTATTCATGAAGAAATCGCAAGGTGGTTTTTGCATCATATCCGTATATGTTGATGATCTAAACATAATCGGAACATGCAAAGAGATTGAAGAAGCCAGTTCAATCTTGAAAGCTGATTTTGAAATGAAAGTCTTGGGTAAAACCAAGTATTGCCTCGGCCTGCAGATTAAGCATCCCCCCGAAGGAATTCTTAAACATCAGTCAACCTACGTGAAGAAGGTATTTGAGAGATTTCATATGGATAAATCTCATCCACTTAGCACACCTATGGTTGTCCGATCCCTCGAAGTGGATAAGGACCCATTTAGACCAAGAGAAGATTCAGAAGAAATTCTGGGGCCAGGAGTTTCTTATCTTAGTGCTGTTGGAGCATTACTCTATTACGCAAATTGCACTAGACCGGACATTGCATTTGCAGTTAATTTGCTTGCGAGATATATCGCTTCTCCTACAAGGAGATAATGGAATGGTGTTAATCATGTTCTACGGTACCTCCAAGGGTCTCAAGATCTTGGACTGTTTTACTGTAAGAACCAAGACAAAACATTGGTAGGTTATGCGGATGCCGGCTATTTGTCTGATCCCCACAATGTCATATCCCATACGAACTCCAGAAGAGTGACGTGATTATCATTCAAAAGGTGCAATCTAGTGACAATCTAGCAGATCTATTCACTAAGTCCTTACCTACATCTACTTTTGAAAAATATATTCATGGTATTAGGATGTGAAAGCTTAAAGGGTTGTTGTCTTCAGGGGGAGCGGTAACCCCGAAATAAATCCACAAGATTTGATTTGGAAGATCAATAAAATTACATTCCTCCCTAACTTAATATTTGGTCCTACCTAGCACGTGGAGTTTTTATGACAAGATATATATGTTATGTCGTAATGTCCAAGGGGAAGTGTTATAAATCTAGCAAATTTATTATATCAAATCTAGAAGATTTGATGTGGACATTACTAATGAGCTTTTAACCTAAACATGTTTTAGGTTTAGACTAGGTCTTTTCTATTATAAATAGATTAATGTACTCGGAATTGTACATACGCATACATAAGAATATTAGTGAAATTTCTGACTTGGTACGCCCCCAAACGTAGTCGTTATCGATGAACTGAGTAAACAAATTCGCGTCTTTATTTACGCTCTCGATTTACAACAATATATATTAATTTATATATTTTACTTATATGTCCAATTGCATAATTTACATGGTCATCGATGTGTAAGAGGTTGACTCAATATAAAAATGTTGTTTTAGTTGCCATATTAGAATTGCAATTATGTAATATTGTGGGGCCTAACAAGCAAGTCAACAACGGTTGCTTTCTTACTTCGATTCTATTGCAACAATTATTTCCGATGGGCCCATAAAATTAAATTATGCAATTTCTTGATTGTTACGTGGGGGTCAGGGTTGATGTTATTATTCTATCGATTTAATAGTATTTTTTAAAAGTGAAATTCAATAGTATATTGTTATCATAAAAGGTCACTCTATTTGTACCGAATAGTTAATTTAATAAAGGGTAATTTTTAATATAAATATGATAAATTTTTAATAATAATAGGAACAATTTTTCAAAAATATATATACTTGAATTATACGGTACACATGATACACAAGAGATTTACTCTATCCTATGGGATCAGCTGTTGTCATTTTTCGATTTTGCTGAAAAAAGTTGAAAGTGGGCTTCTTTTGGGCCTTTATTGGGTTGCTTATGGGCCAAAATTAATCGGATCATGGAACTTCAAAATGGGCTGTAGGTGGGCCAAATTTTTATCGAGTGTCTACCAAATAAATAGATGAACTGCATTTGATTTAATAAATAATATTGATTTAATTATTAAATTATAGTTAATTTGATTTGGTGTATTTTATAATTAATTTAATAGCACGGTTATTTTTTTAATATTCCTTTGGGGTTTTACAAATAAAATTTAGATTTTTAATTGTTATTTGGATTAAATTCAGGTTTCTTAATAAAAAAATCTAGTTAGTATTTTAAATAATATTAAAAAAGATTTACAGTATCAAAATATCTAATTTATATTTTCATAATTATATATGTTTTGAAATTATTTTAAAACTTTACTATTAATTTTTATAGTTAATTTAAATTTTATCTGGTTTTTGAATTAGTTAAATATATTATAAAGTGCATTTGATTTGGCGGTGATATGGAGCTGATTTGGTGCATATAAAGATAAACAGGGCGAGAATTAGCCTACATTATACTCCATCCGTTTCAAAATAAGTGTTATTTTAGACGTTAAATTTTGTTTTGAAATAAATGTCGTTTTAACTATTTATTTCACATTTTTTTCTTCTAATTTACCACGAATTCAAATTCAAAATATAAAAGATCTTTTAGGGATTATATTAAAATATAACATATCAGTTAGAGATTATCAAAATATACCATCTTTTAGAGATTTATATGGGGTATGTATCAAAATTTTATAATTCTCAATTTGATACGAAATCTATTGTTGGAATTTCGATAATCATAAATAAGAAAGTTGGAACGACCAACCTCGTAATTACAGCGGAAGGAATTCGAGTCTGGTTTGATTCTACATACGTACTGTGATCCTCGTTGTCAGAACTCAATTACATGAAATTAATTCATGAATTGATTCGTATTCCACAATATAAATGCCCTTTAGTATTGAGTACATGTATGATATATAGGTTTGTGTATGATGAATAATTCTGTCAGAGAATTCTTCTTTTGTGCGTATCAGGAGATAAATATTATTTACAAAAGAGAGTTCAAAATCAATTTTCTAATTGAGAAATCTTTATCTCTACTTCTCATATATACGGGATTGGAAGTCCCGTAACTTCCCTCCCTCTTATCCACTTCATATGTGGATAATATTATTATTATTATTAAAATAATAATAAAATAACTTTCATCTCCCACTCACATATGAAGTTCGAGTCTCACACTTGCTTACTTCACATATTTATATCATCACATATTACTTATTCATACAGGCAAATATATCGTGTGACCCTCGAGAATATGAGTTTTCTTGCTATACACTTGTTAATATATATAGCAACTCAACCAGATTTTATATGAAGAATTCAATTCTCGTTATACCCCAGAACTCTTGTCGATTAACACAAGTTGACATATCTCTTTCAATCCCCTGAAATTATTAGAGCATATTCAACCTTTATCGAATCTATTTATTCATAATCAAGTTCTCAACTCGATTGACCAGTCAATGAATACAATAGAATGTGTTAATAAAGATGTCCTTCCTTTCACACAAAATGTCTACAGACTCCCACTATAGCTACTTTCCTAGACATGCACCGTATCGTCATTATAATTTATAGCTATTGGTAACATGCTAAAGTAGCAACACTAAAGTGAAGACTTAGAAATATTGTAGAAAGTCTTAAGGGTACTTATAAGAGGCTTATCCAAACCTCAAGGTCTCATACAATGAGAAAATAGGGATAATTTTCTCATTTCCTTATGGTCAACTTAACACATGTGGTATGAAACACATGTCACGATGTCTAAACTTCCAAGAATGAAAGCGTATGTCATCAAAGTTATTTATCTAACATCGTGTAAATCACAGTTCAAGTGTATCCTCGACACTTAACTTGGATTTCCTCCCACTTTCGTCAAGGAATCCATTGATTTAGCTTTGTAACAAGTTAAATAGATTTGGGGTAAAATCTATTACGATTATCTTTCAAATAATCTCATCTCTTCACATACTCAGATGTAAGAGGCGATTACTCGTATGAGAGAGCTAATCTTTACTTGTTGACATACTATTATATGAACTTTTCATATAATTCACAATACATAAACTTTTCAGGAACATTAACATCTACATCGTACCATGTTCAAATCCACGCAAGAACTTTAACCATAGATGTCCTAAACATCTCTTGGGAAGTGTTGTCAAGTGGATTTGCTAACAATAAACGAGTAGAGAATCTTTTAGGAAATATTTGTTTCTACTTTGTAACACCCTTACAAAGTCAAACTTTATATTAAGATGTTTGATTTTCTTGATACTTGAAATACTCAGAGTAAGCTTTAGCCGTTTTGTTCTCACAATGAATTGGAATAACTCCCACTGGAGTGATTTATTCCATAATGTACAATTACAGCTCCTACTGGACTGTTTGATTCCACAATGAATCATCACAGCTTCCTTTGAAGTGCTTACTATTTTCAAAGATATCCAGAAAACTCTCAACCAAACTACATATTGGACTGCAAATGCACATGCCACAATCTCAACTTCCTTAGTGGACAGTGCTATACAGATCTAGTTCATGTTATGCCTTAAGATTGCTTCTCACTTAAGCAAGAAGACATAATTGGAATTGTGATTCAGATGGATATAAATAAAATTCCAATAATTGTCTATATATTCTTTTAATTCTAGATTATCTCCTCGAGACAATAATATGCAGTACCCTTCAGATATCTCAAAATCTCTCACACTATCTTCAATGTGTTTTTCCAGATTAATTGATATCAACCAAGACAAATAACTCAACAATTGTCTCAATGCAAGCAAAATTTAGCAAACATCAGACATCCAATTTCAATTTTTTTTTATATGACATTAAACATTTCATATTTAGAGTTCTCAGACACTAATCATAGTTCAATGACTCGCCCTTGATTAATATGAGTATCTACTTGTTCTCAAAGTTCATTCTGAATCATTCTTAGAAGACTATTTATGTATCTCTTGAGACAACTCAAGTAACTTCCTTAAATGAATTCAATGAATCTTTTAACCAAGAAACATACTCATTGTTAAAAATTCCAGCCAATGTATCATCAACTAGTGATAGAATTACAAAAAAAAATTGCCTTGGACCGTTCAACATAAATACAGTGGCCTTTGTTTATTATAACAAAGTTAATGAGACAATCATTTATAAAGTCTCAGTTCCACTGTCTTTGAGGATTGTTTAATTCCGCAAATTGACTTCCTCAATTTACAAACATTATCCTCCTTGAAGAGAGAATCCTACTGCTTTACACATAGATTTCTTCTTCTAATTCTCCGTTGAGAAAATACAATGTTCAACGCCCATCTTTATGTAATTCAAAATCATAATTTACTTTTAGCTAGAGTTGTGACGAATCGAGGTACAACTCACATTATACAGAAAAATTTATACATTCCCTTTTAGAGTATAATCTTTTCTATCATGTGAACTTGGTCACCTCAAGAGATCTACCTTTGACTTTTGAGAATTCACATTCTCAACTATTTTGTGTCTCGATGAAAAAACTACAAGTTTCCAAACTTGATTTGATTTCATCACCTCTATAACTTCTTCTACTGCTTTATTTCATCAATCTTTTACTGGAACAAGATATAACCTCACAAACGTCTGTAGGTTTCTCATTCCCTAAAGATTTATCATATTTTCTGGAGATCATGATGCTTCTCAAGCACATGTTTCCTAGCATTTGAAGAGATTAAAATGCTGTGAAATTCTGTAGATATCTCCTCTAGATAATTACTCTCATCAAGATCCATCTGATCTTTAATGGGTAAACATCTATTAAAAATCACATTAAATCACTCCCACTTGGATCTGATAGAGTGATCATTCTAATCTCACAGTGGTTTAACATCCAAATAATGCTGCCCTTACTAGAAAATTCAATTTCCAAGAAAATTGATATCATGTGATTCTATCTAATGTACTATTTTCAACTCAATCGTCACGTAACCTTTGGATTTAACGAAGCATCTTATGAAGACACATTTATCATTGGACCCAACTCTTAGTACTAACTCGCGTAGTCATGTACACAAGTTGTTGATCCCAAGATCCCAAGGTTATTTTCTTTGGATAAATATTCACGTGCTCTATAGGTTCTTAAAACCTTTAAAGTTATGTCTTCCATTCACATCTCATTTAGGTGGTGTCCCAAAAACAAACTAATGTCTCGAACTTATGTGAATTTAAAGACAGACATATCAAAACGTGAAAAATTATCGACAAAGGTAATGAAGAAACAATAAGTTTTATATTTTTCTCATCGACATTCATAGAATCACATTTATCAGAATGAAATAATTGCAATAAAGAATCTACAATAACTGTTTTATAATGGTTTTCTAGTCACTTATGAACAAGATATTCCACAACTCGACTTTCACAGAACGGACATCATAATCCTTCTATCATAAGTTAGTTCACCATATCTTGCACAACATGACCTAATCTAGCAAGTCAAAATGTTATCGTCTACATAAGCATTGCTAGAGGAGCAAACATTTAGTCTACATGAACTTACTTCATATAACTAAAATAATTGCTCACTTATAGTCCATAACCATTAAAAAACATGAAAAAATATGTCTAATACCATAACTTATGTCATATATGCACTACGCGCCGCCATTTACCCGCTGGTGGCTGGCGCGTAAAACCCACACGTAACAGCCGTCACATACTAATCATAACCATGTCTCTTAGAAAAAATGTCAATCATATCCCAGCTATGGAAGATCAGATACAATGGTGAGATCCTGAGTGATCTCTTGAGCAAACAAAAGACTATGCGATATAAAATATTGACCATTGTCAATCTCAAGTTTACAAGTCCCAAGACCTCACTCGAGCTTAGTTCCTTTAATTGCATCTCGTCTTAATGCTCAACAGTCTTTAGTCAATGATTTACTATTTCTGAATCTATAACCCACAAGGACAAGATTCAGTTAAGAACACATTACTAAAGATGACTGTGCTTGAAACAAAAAAAACGGAATGAACCACTTTGTCTCTCCTGAACTTAGCACATTCATGAAAAAAAATTATCATGCTCTTGTCAACTGAAACACGTCATTTTCTCTCTTATCCATTTTCAGTCTAGCATTTTTCTTTAATCTCCCTAGCATTAAGATTGACATCAAGATTGATAGTAACTCTCCCAGTTAGAGACTGCTTATCATTTTCACCTTCCTTCCATTTTCTTTTATATTCAGAGCCCGAAGCTCCTATAGAACTAATAAATATAACGTGAACACTTAATAAAGACTTTGAAGTTTCAAATTCTTCGTCTCTTAGCTCAACGTTATGAGCTGTATGAGTGAAGGTTTCAACTTTTTCACCAAGAGTCATGTTGACTCTTAAGTGTTCCCTACTGTTAGGAAGTGAATGGATAAGATCCTGAATTCGATATTTCTCATAAACGAAATGTCACCATACCTTCCTTTTAAATATTCCCAGATATTATAGGTGGTATGATTCACAATCATGGAATATGTCATCATTGACAAATAATTACCAATATTTTACTAGCTATGAAATTTTCAATATTCCAAGCCTGGTAACCTTCCAGATTGTTTTCATTTTGAGTATTATCTCTATATCAGAATACTTTTCATCATGGTTAATAGTGTCTAACACATCATGTTCTCTAAGAACATGTATTATACCATATGACGCTACATGTTACTATATCGCCTTTGAGTTTTACAATTTGGTGTAACTCAGCGATGATCGTTGTTGAGGTCATTGTTTGGTTTATAACATCAAAGATTCCAAAAGTTAACGTTCATTTATGTATTATTTTGTTCCTTGTTAAGCTAACTGACATCTATAAAATTTAATACAAAAGTTGACATCGAAAAATAACTTAAAGTTATTAATCATCAATCGCATAAAGTATCTTCATTAAACAAATTCAGCTCCAAAACACAAAACAACATAGTTCAAGTATTTAAAACATTTCAAATAACTTAGAACTACCACTAAACTACATGAATTATCATGCAATTTAAAAAAAAATTAATCACAACCACTTAAAGTCATAATTAATACGAAAATAGGAAAAACTAATAATCAATTTTCAAATATTCAATTAGTATTTCTTTTAACAACTTAAGAGAAAGGAGTTCCTAGAAACTGCAACTTTTCAATCAATTTATCATGCCGATCTATGTCAGGTGCTTTAGTTCCTGCACAATAGATCGCATGTGCTAAAGGATCCAAGTGAGGATTCTTCATCTGACTTTTATTTCGACCTTTCAGTCTAAGAAAATCAGATCGACGAATGCCTCCCATCCTCAAGCATGCTGATCTAAGCGATTTCCCACTATCATCCGCCACGGAATCAATGGTGATTGCATTCATAATCGTGTAACCTGAAGCCTTTTTCTCTAAGTCCAACCACTTCTTCCAATAGACATCTTCCAAGTAAGGAGGAAGGGTTTTAGCCCAGGTTTTCGGACTCTTAATCTCATTCAACATATAAACCGGGATGACCTTTTTGCTCATCAGGGAAAACAATTGAAAAAAAAGTTCAGCTAGGACTAGATGGTGATCTCTCAAGTTATGTTCGGGCTTCATCTTATAATTTAAGAACTTATGGAGTAACTCGTCTCCAGCCCTCTGGTCATGTGTAGCATCTATCTCCATCATCAACACACCTAAAAAAAATGAGCAGCCAACAAATCATGATTGTCAGTTAAACTTTAACACATGAATCTCAGCTCTCTTTCACGCTTAAGAAATCAAATTTCCAAAAGCGTATCAAGCAAATTCACAAGTGAATTCAAGTCTAACCATTGGCTCCCACTTTCTTTACATAAATCAGTATTCAAACATGCTTAGTTCAAATACTATTATGTTATGTAAATGAGGAATCTACACAAGGATTTTAACATACAGAAACACGATCGAAATTCTTATTCGACAAATATCAATAAAATGAGCAACCATTTGAACATTAAAAAAAATCAACTCACGAATTCAAAGCTCATAAATACACAAAAAAATGATTTCTAAGTGTAACCAGCTAATTTCACAAGTGCAACAATTTAATTTAGGTTCTCATCTGAATTGATAAACAAGCATTTAAAAAATTCCTAGTTTAAATGCTTCCATACTCTGCATATTAAGATTCTACACTAAAAAACGAGCGCATAGGAATTTTCGGCACCAAGAACGGAGTTAAAATGAGCTCAAACGAGCCAAAACAAGATTGCATGAGCGCACAACTTAAAATTTAGGACAGCCGCCACCGATCACCGCTGAACCGGCGCGTGAGGCCCACGCGCGACCGGAGACCGCCGTCGGCCGGCGCGTGAAGCCCACGCGCCGCCGCGGTCCACCGTCGGCCGGTGCGTGAAGCCCACGCGCGGCCGCGGTCCGGCGTCGGTCGGCGCGTGAAGCCCACGCGCGGCCACGGTCCATCGTCGGCCCCACCCGGCCGGTCCAGTACCCGGTCAACTCGGTTCAGTTCGGTCTGGATTGGTTCGGTTCGGTCAGGTCCGGTCCTGTTTGGTCCGGTTCGACCTGGTCCGGTTCGGTTTGACTGTTGTTGACCGGGTCAACCACGACATTTTTGATAAATTATGTTTTGGCCCTTTGAAAATATCTAATTCTAAAAAACAAGCCCATAAAGTTTCTGAAACTTTACAAAAATACCCCAATTCGTGGAAAAACTTTGAAAATTCATATCTTACTCGTTTCTCATCCAAAATTTACAAACAATACATGGATGGAATCCTTATGAGACGTAGATTCATCCAGTAACTAGAACAAAATCCAATTTGTTCAATCTGGTTTCGAAAAATCAGATCTAAATTTATGTTCCTTTAAAAAAAATTAGAAAATCAACTAAATTTGCAAAAATCATATCTCAGTCAATACTTGACCAAAAATCACGAACTTTATATCAATGGAATCCTCTTTCAATGTACTTTAATCCAGTAACAAGAAATCATCACAACTCATTATATACAGTTCGTAATTTACAGTCAAAGTTACTGTATTTTCTCAAAGACCGATTTAATTCTCACAAACGGCTTGACCAAAAAATTCGAAACTTTGCAGACATTTATATCATCATATATGCTACATACAGTAAAAATTTCATAGTCAAATTCCACCGTTTCAAAAAATCCAAAAAATTGAGAAATACAGTACTCATACAAGTTTTTCATATACGAGAACCCAACGCATTGGCTCTGATACCAATGTTGGAATTTCGATAATCATAAATAAGGAAGTTGGAACGACCAACCTCGTAATTACAGCGGAAGGAATTCGAGTCTGGTTGGATTCTACATACGTACTGTGATCCTCGTTGTCAGAACTCAATTACATGAAATTAATTCATGAATTGATTCGTATTCCACAATATAAATGCCCTTTAGTATTGAGTACATGTATGATATATAGGTTTGTGTATGATGAAGAATTCTGTCAGAGAATTCTTCTTTTGTGCGTATCAGGAGATAAATATTATTTACAAAAGAGAGTTCAAAATCAATTTCCTAATTGAGAAATCTTTATCTCTACTTCTCATATATACGGGATTGGAAGTCCCGTAACTTCCCTCCCTCTTATCCACTTCATATGTGGATAATATTATTATTATTAAAATAATAATAAAATAACTTTCATCTATAAAACGATACTTTTTTGAAACAGATGGAGCATACGTTAATTCTAGTCAAGTCCAAAATTTGCAAGCAAAACAAATATGTAGAAGCACGTACGCTCCCTAAAGGAAAAACTTTCCGGATAGGACTACTTAAAGAAAAGAATAATGTTGGCGCGTGATACATGCATTTTTCCGTTTTACTTGGTTATATATAATTTTTTTCTTTGAGGGACAACTTTTGATTAGATTCTTACCCCACAATAAAAGCTTATGCTCAAAATCACTATAAATTTAGGACCATCCCTAGTATAAAGAAATGAACTTTGACACACTACATTTATACACATAAGATGGCGATTGGAGTTGGAGATAGGCCTCGCTCAACAAGTGATGACAATGAAATCAGCTTGGAAGAATTCAGGACATGGCTGAAGAAATTCGACACCGATCGTGATGGCCGTATAAGCGTGGAGGAGCTTCGCACCGCCATCAAGGCCGCCGGAGGGTGGTGGTTTTGCAAGCGGAAGGCGAAGCGAGGCGTGAAGGTGGCCGACACCAATCTCAATGGCGTCATCGATGATAATGAGATTAATAATCTTGTGGAGTTTGCACAAAAGTATCTAGGCCTAAGGGTAATCACTACCTAGGTTATTTTAATTACCTTGTTCAACTGGAATTAAATATGTCCCTTGAACTATATAATTAATTAAGAAATATATATATATATATATATATATTACTTGTATATATGTATGTGTATGTGCATGTTGTTAAATAGTACAAAAATCAATTCTCACTTGAAGAGTGTGGTTGGTTCTTAAAAAGTATGTAGAACTGAAAACATACTTACACATAAATAAAAAATTAATATAGACAATACTCGTGTGGAGTTGAGAAGACCTCTTCCCGCAAAGCGAAAATTCTCCAGTGGTACTCGTCGGTTGGAATTACACCCCCAAAGGTAAATCGGCAGCACCACAAGACTTGGAGCTCCGGCGAATAGAAGCGCTCGAAATGGACTGCTTTCGTAGACTTTAAATGTAGAGGACTGAGAGAGAGAAAGCTTTTTCGATTTGCACTTGGAAGAATGCATGAGGACACTTATTTATAGGTGAACCCCCACTCATAATAATGCATTTCACATGGGCGCAACTAATTACACCCACAAATTTACTTAGTATAAACACTTCTAAGTTAACCCACCATATAATTTAGCTATATTTTATTTTTTCTTAGTACACCTCCTTAAAATTTACAATTATAACCCTAATTATCATTTACACCACTCAACTAAATATATACACACCCACCAATTGAATTTGTAATTTATATTTTAGAAAATGCACACCCCACCCTCATTTACGTTATTCGCCCTCCTAAACCACCCTTGTATGTATATTATTTATATTTATCTAATTATATGTTTTTATTATATTAATTATTTTCCTAAACAAAAGGTATTGTGTCCTTTTTCTTTTTTTTAGTTTGGGTATCATTGATTACTTCTTAGGATATTACTAATTCCTATTTGGATTTTTTTTTTCAAAATTCAAGTGCATATAAACATTGCATATTATATATATTTTTCATTCAATCATTGAAATTAATATTTTTCGTTGCATCAAAATGTTTAAATGATCACGTAAATGTTCATTTATAACCTTGGTATGATAAAAAAAAAACTAGAGAAATAAATTTTAAGTTTCAAATGGTTTTTTTTTATAATATAGGCTGCAAAATGTCAGATCCTTATAGTATAGATTGCAATTTGATAAAAAAAAAAATGTACAGATTGTAAATGGATAAAATGTCAATAGTATAAGTTGCAATTTGATATTAAACCTATTAAAATTTTATGATAGAGTTCCCTATTTATACTTAAGAATAATTTATTAACTTCTAATGAGCATTCATTAAATATTAAAAATCTAAAATAATTATGCCTCATCTAAAAATCGAACTCGTAGAGATTTTTGAAATTAATTCATTTAATTGTTTCTTTTATACTCCCCTTCACTCGAATTTTCCTCTTTGGGAGGCTCAATGAGTGAAACATTTAATTTGAGTGGAGTTGCTCTCAGCGAATATTGAACCCAAAGATCTTTGTTTGTTCATTTTTTTTATCATACCAAGGTTATACTTGTTCATATATATATATATATATATATATATATATATATATATATATATATATATATATATATATATAAATGTGATCATTTAAACATTTTGATGCAACAATTAATTTCAATGATTGAATGAAAAATACATATAATATGTAATTTTTATATTCTAGTGTGCACTTGAATTTTGAAAAAAAATATTTCAAACAGAAATCAGTAATACCCCAAGAAATAATCAGTGATACTCAAACTAAAAAAAAATTACAATTTGGTTTGTTTGTGTGTGTTTTGAAAAAAAATCAAAATTGAAATCCAAATTAAACTTAAAATACAAGTACATGATATGCATTTGAGTGCATGCTAGAATTTGTATTGATATTCCTCGTACGTGTCTTAAGAATAAGCCAATTATAAATGCAATAATTCAACATTAATATTATAATTTAACAAATTAATTAAACAAAATTCATATTAGATTTGATTGGTAGGTAGGTACCGTGCATTTATTTATTTATTTACAAAATGGTTGATCGCCACAAGTAAAAAACGAACAATTGAATTATGTGAATACTCTTCCAAATTGGTTACATTTACATAAATCTCTTCCCATTATCCCTATTCGCACAAACTAATTTCATATTTGACCTAAATAAATAAATTTACCACTAAACTATTCTATATTAATGAAGTCTTTGATAATGAAAATTCACGAATTTTTTTGAGTTAGTTTAATGTTTTCCAATAAAAATGACGAATCAATCAATTCTAATACTATTAAAAGTGAATTCCTACAAAAAAATTGGTCACTAATGAATTATAAAAAGGGCCTAATAAAACAATAATTACATACTCTTAAGGGTTTTAAAAAAAAATAGTTTAGGGGTCTAATGAAACAAGAATTAATATTTAAAAGATTTTTTGTTTTAAAAATAGTTTAGGAAACTTTAAAAAAAAATTAGGGACCCTTTGAATGCATTATGCCTATATTTGTTGTTATACTCCATAACAATACTATAACACCTTAAGGGACCCTTTAAATGCACTATATCTTTGACCCGATCTTTTTATACTTCTAATAAAAAAATTGTACTTTTGAATAATTGATATTTAAAAAAATTTCAATGGTGAACAAATATAGTTTAATATTTAAGTACTATCATGAACAATATTAATTTATATATTTTGCCAAAAAAAAATATTGGATACATTCCACGTTTTTTAATTCAATACATCAATTGATTTGTTTTTCTTTTTAGTTTTCCCTCAAATTGAGTTATTATAGTATAATATGATTTATTATGTGGATCCTGATATTAAATGATAAATTTTTGTATAAAAATTGTTCATGATGAGTTTATCGTGAAACTGTTTTAAAGTATCAAATATTTGATCAAGAGTATAAAAAATCAGGGTTAGTTGTATTATATTGTAATTTTTGTTAATTTTTTTTAGCCAAACTTCTTTTGATACGCTTCATGAAAATTTTTATACTCCTTATCAAATATTTGATACCTAAAAATAATTTTTTTTATGAACCATTTAATCATATTAAATAAGTTTAAATGAATATTCTATTAATGGATTCGAGACTTATTAAATGAATATTCTATTAATGGATTCGAGATTTAAATTTTCATCAATATTGATTAAATCATCTCAAATCCAAATTCAGTAAACATTAAGGGAACGCTTGTTTCGAATTCTTCAATAGGAATGTGAATAAAAATTTATTTTTTCCTCTTCGCCCTCGGATATGTATGATAAATAATTATTTCATGGTGGTTTTTATCACTTGTGTTATGTACTAGTCTTGAAAAAAATAGAGAAAAATATAGATTTTTGTTTGTGGCATGGAGGAATGATTGAGGAGGATGATTATGAAAATATAGTTAATGTAATCAAATGGGGTGATTATTTTATTTATGAGAGAAAATAGTGTTGTATATCATCTTTTGTTTTTATTAACCACTATATCCACCCAATATTCATCCTCATTCTCATTATCATTGAAGAAATTTTAAAATTAAGACCACTTAAATTCTCTCATATCTTATCCGTAATTAAAGACACTTTAATTAAATGTAATCTCATATTAATTTTCAAAAACTCACACTACTCCCTATAAAAATGGCCTCATTCTTCTCAATCTCACAACATCAACAAATTTTACAACACACACACACACACGAAAAGAAAATGTCTCGTGTCTACTCTTTGACATTTGTTGTGGCCATCTTACTCTTCATCACTCCCTCCTTCTCTCAAGATGAAGATTCATCATTCAGTTCAACTGATAGAATCTTGAAAGAAGAAGATGAATTTTGGGGTCTTTCTTCATTAAGACATCATGCTCATCCTCCCCATAGCCACGAGCATGGGTCCCACCATCACCACCACCACCACCACCACCATCACCACCACCACGGCCACGGTGGCCACCACCACGCTCAGGCTCCGAGCCAGGGCCACCACCATGCTCATGCTCCTAGCCAAGGCCACCACCATGCTCATCCACCTAAACATGCTTAAATTTGCATGGGAAGATTAGATTAATTGATCGTTTTATACTTTTCTTGAAATTTATCGCCACAAATTTTATTTTTTTCGTGTTGTAAGTTATGACGCTTTATGACGTGTCAATTTAATTGTGTTGTGTCACCTTAATTTCAAGAATATATATTTAGGTTCTTGTGCGTTTATCTTTTTTACGTACTAATACTTTGTGTAGTATGATATCCACATTTTTATGTTAAATTTAGGCACGTTTATTTTGAAATTTGAAGATCGAATTAATAAATCATAGTAATGTTTCATGCGATTTTCAAATCACGCATGAAAATATTTTGAGCAACATTTCAAAATCACTAAGGGTTCTATGCAATTAACTCCTAATATTATGAGTGTGTCTTGCGTGAGATAGGACATAAATTGAGCATAAAGTAACATTTTTGAGTGAATGGACGTTATTTAGTATTAGTATGAACCATCTCATGGTAAAACCATCTCACACAAATTTTTAACAAAGATTAATGAAATGAGGCAAAATATATAAATATACATAAAGCAAAAATACGAAGAGTAAAGTAATGGAGCATAGATTTTTTAAAAGATAAAAAAAATAGTAAATTTCTTGTAACATAAAACGATATTAATTATTTATATTATACGGTATTACTAACAAGTTTATACATTTTAATGAAATAATTAATATTGTTAAAAAATGCACATTGTTACAGCAGGAAATATCCTCGCCTGACAGGAGGTCAGATTCCTGAAGATACACTGACACGACAAGATCGAGGGTCTACATCATAAAAGAGTGTTTAATGTATTATAGGTCTACTGTTGATCTTTGTATTAATAATTGTAATAAATCCCTAAATGAAGGGTTGAGACGAATTTAGGGTCACTTTTGGGCCTTTGGGGGTGAACCTCTATAAATAGGGGGTCACCCCCTCATTGTAAAGGGTTCACATTTTCCTTTCATTTCTCATATATGAAAAAAGCTCTCATTCGAGGGAAGAATGAAAGTTCTTCCCCCATCGTTCGTGTTCGTTTATTATTGATTGTTTGTCGGGCATAACCCAAATAGCCACATAAATCTACCCGTACAAAAATGCCTGTCAACAATTTGGCGCTAGAAGGAGGGTATCCTCAACATTTTCATGCATCCGTGTAGGAACACAAGAAAATCCAAGAGCTTCTGCAAAATAAAGCTAAGTTTTCATTATTCAATGTTTTCTTTCAAAGCCAACAATGGCGTTCTTGTGTTTGATTTATTCAACCAAAATGCTTCAAAGATTCACTCCCAGGCAAAAGTTAGTTCAACTCCCATATTCAACAAACCCATTTACAATCCCATTTACAGCAAGAAAGCTTCATAGCTACCAAAAGTACAAAGAAAGAAAGAAGAAACGGTCGTTTCCGGCGGGTTTTGCTGCCGTTTCCGACGACACCCGCGGAGCTTTCAGCCGCCACGGAGCTCAGCCACCGGAGTCGCCGAACTCGCCGTCGTATTCCTCTCTCCCACCGGACTCCACCAATTCCGCCATCTTTTCCGGCCACCTCCATCGCCCGCCGGAGTACAGCCCGTTGCTGTGGAATATCCAAGCAGAGGCCAAAGTAAAGGAGCTACTGTTTTAATCCTCTGCATTGATCGTTGTGCCAACTTTTCTGCAGTAGTGCAGTGTGGCCAGTCACCTTTTGGCACATTTTCCAACGAACGTTGAAAAGTCAACGAGGTCGGTACCCGTCTACCCGTGTTGCCGCCCCGCATCACCGTCTGGCCCGTCCGGCCTCGTCGACTCCGTCTGGCCGCCTGGCCGACCCGGCCTCGTCTACTCCGTCTGGCCGCCTGGTCGTCCCGCCTGGCTCGTCTGGTCTCGTCGACTCCGTCTGGCCGCCTGGCTCGTCTGGTCTCGTCGACTCCGTCTGGCCGCCTGGCCCGTCCGGCCTCGTCGACTCCGTCTGGCCGCCTGGCCGACCCGGCCTCGTCGACTCCGTCTGGCAGCCTGGTCGTCCCGCCTGGCTCGTCTGGTCTCGTCGACTCCGTCTGGCCGCCTGGTCGTCCCGCCTGGCTCGTCTGGCCTCGTCGACTCCGCCTGGCCGCCTGGCCGTCCGGCCTTGGCCCGTCCGGCCTCGTCGACTCCGTCTGGCCGCCTGGCCGGCCCGACCTCGTCGACTCCGTCTGGCCGCCTGGCCGTCCGGCCTTGGCCCGTCCGGCCTCGTCGACTCCGTCTGGCCGCCTGGCCGGCCCGACCTCGTCGACTCCGTCTGGCCGCCTGGTCGTCCCGCCTGGCTCGTCTGGCCTCGTCGACTCCGCCTGGCCGCCTGGCCGTCCGGCCTTGGCCCGTCCGGCCTCGTCGACTCCGTCTGGCCGCCTGGCCGACCCGGCCTCGTCTACTCCGTCTGGCCGCCTGGCCGGCCCGACCTCGTCGACTCCGTCTGGCCGCCTGGCCGGCCCGACCTCGTCGACTCCGTCTGGCCGCCTGGTCGTCCCGCCTGGCTCGTCTGGCCTCGTCGACTCCGCCTGGCCGCCTGGCCGTCCGGCCTTGGCCCGTCCGGCCTCGTCGACTCCGTCTGGCCGCCTGGCCGACCCGGCCTCGTCTACTCCGTCTGGCCGCCTGGCCGGCCCGACCTCGTCGACTCCGTCTGGCCGCCTGGCCGTCCGGCCTGGCCCGTCCGGCCTGGTCGACTCCGTCTGGCCGCCTGGTCGTCCCGCCTGGCCCGTCCCGCCTGCGTAGACGCCGCCCATCACGGGGTCCTGCCCGCGCCACCAACCATCGCACGGCTCCCGCCCGCACAACCTTAGCGCTTATCGCCGCTCCACGGTCAGCCTCTCCGCCTGTGCCTCCCCGCGTCGCCAATTTTATTTAGTTATTGGATCGTAGACCCTAAAAAAAAAAAAAAAAAAAAAAAAACAGCTTCTGAGACGAGCATCCAGGGCCTCTTCATCAACGAAAAATCTACGGGCAGTCCTTTGCCCATTCGAATCAGGTTTTTTCCAATAATTTGCTTTTAATATATATCGCAACTCATAAGTTTTCATATATATTAAAAGCGGGGGCATATATTCATATTTCGAAAATTCAAAGCGAGACAATTTTTGAAATTCAATTTTCATTTAATATTCCCTTTTAATATATATCGCAACTCGTAAGTTTTCATATATATTAAAAAGCGGGGGCATGGATATACATATCCTAAGATCATTTTGTGACATCAAAAACAAAATTTTTGACGCTGAATTCAACTAAATACAGTCGGTTATTTGAAACTTCGAATATAATTTCGAAAAATCATTGAGGTTGTTCGCCTGGTACACAACTCAATTTTTTAAAAAAAAAAATGGTCACACCTTTCGACTACAAACATTTATCCGCCTTTTAGGCGTCGACATTCCGCCTAGATTGGCGAGGTAATCCGTCTTCTCGACGTCGATTAGTCCGCCCTTTCAGGCGTAGACGTACTGATTAGTTCGCCTTCACCGGCGTCAACTAATCTACTCGAGCTAATCCGCCTTTTAGGCGTCGACATTCCGCCTAGATTGGCGAAGTAATCCGTCTTCTCGACGTCGATTAGTCCGCCGTTTCAGGCGTTGACGTGTCGATTAGTTCGCCTTCACCGGCGTCAACTAATCCACTTCTCGAGTTAATCCGCCTTTTAGGCGTCGACATTCCGCCTAGATTGGCGAAGTAATCCGTCTTCTCGACGTGGATTAGTCCGCCTCTCAGGCGTTGACGTACTGATTAGTTCGCCTTCACCGGCGTCAACTAATCTACTCGAGCTAATCCGCCTTTTAGGCGTCGACATTCCGCCTAGATTGGCGAAGTAATCCGTCTTCTCGACGTGGATTAGTCCGCCTCTCAGGCGTTGACGTACTGATTAGTTCGCCTTCACCGGCGTCAACTAATCTACTCGAGCTAATCCGCCTTTTAGGCGTCGACATTCCGCCTAGATTGGCGAAGTAATCCGTCTTCTCGACGTGGATTAGTCCGCCTCTCAGGCGTTGACGTACTGATTAGTTCGCCTTCACCGGCGTCAACTAATCTACTCGAGCTAATCCGCCTTTTAGGCGTCGACATTCCGCCTAGATTGGCGAAGTAATCCGTCTTCTCGACGTGGATTAGTCCGCCTCTCAGGCGTTGACGTACTGATTAGTTCGCCTTCACCGGCGTCAACTAATCTACTCGAGCTAATCCGCCTTTTAGGCGTCGACATTCCGCCTAGATTGGCGAAGTAATCCGTCTTCTCGACGTGGATTAGTCCGCCTCTCAGGCGTTGACGTACTGATTAGTTCGCCTTCACCGGCGTCAACTAATCTACTCGGGCTAATCCGCCTTTTAGGCGTCGACATTCCGCCTAGATTGGCGAAGTAATCCGTCTTCTCGACGTGGATTAGTCCGCCTCTCAGGCGTTGACGTACTGATTAGTTCGCCTTCACCGGCGTCAACTAATCTACTCGAGCTAATCCGCCTTTTAGGCGTCGACATTCCGCCTAGATTGGCGAAGTAATCCGTCTTCTCGACGTGGATTAGTCCGCCTCTCAGGCGTTGACGTACTGATTAGTTCGCCTTCACCGGCGTCAACTAATCTACTCGAGTTAATCCGCCTGGAGTGGCGAAGTAATCCGTCTCCTCGACGTTGATTAGTCCGCCTTTCAGGCGTCGACGTATTGATTAGTTCGCCTTCACCGGCGTCAACTAATCTCTTTCTCGAGTTAATCCGCCTTCTCGGCGTTGATTAGTCCGCCTTTTATGCGTTGACATATTGATTAGTTCGCCTTCGCGGGCGTCAACTAATCCGCCTCTCGGCGTGGATCCAGTCCGCATGTTAAGCGTTGACTTTCCGCCTTAATGGGCGAGGTATTTTTTGGTTCGTCCTCACCGGCGTTAACTAATCTATTCTCTGCTTCGTGAAGTCGCTGCCCGATCATCGGCTAAAGCACTTCACTCATTAACCTGTTGGTTAATCTTTTAAGCGGTTGTTAAATCAATCCCATCTTCGTGAAGTCGCTGCCCGATCATCGGCTAAAGCACTTCACTCATTAACCTGTTGGTTAATCTTTTAAGCGGTTGTTAAATCAATCCCATCTTCGTGAAGTCGCTGCCCGATCATCGGCTAAAGCACTTCACTCATTAACCTGTTGGTTAATCTTTTAAGCGGTTGTTAAATCAATCCCATCTTCGTGAAGTCGCTGCCCGATCATCGGCTAAAGCACTTCACTCATTAACCTGTTGGTTAATCTTTTAAGCGGTTGTTAACTCAATCCCATCTTCGTGAAGTCGCTGCCCGATCATCGGCTAAAGCACTTCACTCATTAACCTGTTGGTTAATCTTTTAAGCGGTTGTTAAATCAATCCCATCTTCGTGAAGTCGCTGCCCGATCATCGGCTAAAGCACTTCACTCATTAACCTGTTGGTTAATCTTTTAAGCGGTTGTTAACTCAATCCCATCTTCGTGAAGTCGCTGCCCGATCATCGGCTAAAGCACTTCACTCATTAACCTGTTGGTTAATCTTTTAAGCGGTTGTTAACTCAATCCCATCTTCGTGAAGTCGCTGCCCGATCATCGGTTAAAGGCACTTCACTCATTAACCTGTTGGTTAATCTTTTAATCGATTGTTAATTCAATCATGTATTCGTGAAGTCGCTGTCCGTCTATCGGCTAAAGCACTTCACTCATTAATCTGTTGATTTATCTTTTAATTGATCGTTAAGTCAATCTGTTGTCCGTGAAGTCGCTACCCGCAAGCGGCCTAAGCACTTCATTAATTTATCATCGCGGTCCTTACCGCCCTATTACTAAAATCAATGTCGGCCAGCGGCAAGAACTCTTTATTAATTGAACGTCACGGTTCTCGACTCGGGGGCATGACTGAAGATCGTACCCCACCTAACCCGACCAGTTTCGAAAGTTTGAAAATTCGAATATGACTCAAAAGATTCGTCCGTCACGGACCCTGTCGTTGAAGATTCCCTCGGGGCATCCGAGCTATCCTATTGTCAAGCTCGGGGGCAAAACCTATTTGAAGCACAGATCAAGATCGAACTCTGGCCGCAATCAGAGCCCAATCTTGGGGGCAATTGTTACAGCAGGAAATATCCTCGCCTGACAGGAGGTCAGATTCCTGAAGATACACTGACACGACAAGATCGAGGGTCTACATCATAAAAGAGTGTTTAATGTATTATAGGTCTACTGTTGATCTTTGTATTAATAATTGTAATAAATCCCTAAATGAAGGGTTGAGACGAATTTAGGGTCACTTTTGGGCCTTTGGGGGTGAACCTCTATAAATAGGGGGTCACCCCCTCATTGTAAAGGGTTCACATTTTCCTTTCATTTCTCATATATGAAAAAAGCTCTCATTCGAGGGAAGAATGAAAGTTCTTCCCCCATCGTTCGTGTTCGTTTATTATTGATTGTTTGTCGGGCATAACCCAAATAGCCACATAAATCTACCCGTACAAAAATGCCTGTCAACACACATTAAAGGTAAATAAGTCTCACGGTGAAATAGAGTGTGAAATATGAAAAATAATGCAATGGAAATAAAATTGTCCCAATATATATTTTTAGGATTTGATTGGTTATGAATGTAGTAAACAAAAAATATAGTAAAAAACACGAAGTTATAGATCTCATGATCCTCATCTACTAACCCCAACATAAGAATGAATTAGTGGAAAATAGTGAATTAAATAAATATTTTGGATACATTTTTCGACTAAGTTGTTTTTCTTTTAAGGTTTTTCCAAATCAAATAAGAACATGTGAAACTTTTTCTGTGACAAATATATTCCACATAGTTTGGGTAGGATATCTAACAACTCCATCAAAGAGTTTGAAGGTATTTTGGTTTCTACTGAACTTTTCTTTATACAGATATCTAATAAGAGTTTCGAGATGCACATACCTGTTGTTATTCTTTTCTTTTACTAAACATTTTTCTGTAAGTTTTATATATTAAAATTCTCTTACAAAAAGAGTATGAGAAACAGTTTTTTATGTCATGTGCTCCTTATTTAATATCTGTCTTAATTATGTTAGATATGTTGGGACGAAGATGATAATACTTCTTTACAGAATAAAGAAAATTATAGCGGGGAAATGAAAATTACACATAAATAAAAAATTAATATAGACAATACTCGTGTGGAGTCGAGAAGACCTCTTCCCGCAAAGCGAAAATTCTCCAGTGGTACTCGTCGGTTGGAATTACACCCCCAAAGGTAAATCTGCAGCACCACAAGACTTGGAGGCGCTCGAACTGGACTGCTTTCGTAGACTTTAAATGTAGAGGACTGAGAGAGAGAAAGCTTTTTCGATTTGCACTTGGAAGAATGCATGAGGACACTTATTTATAGGTGAACCTCCACTCATGCAGAAGGAAAAACCGTGTCATCATTAAATGTTGACGAGAGGAGTTGGTGGTGTCAAGTATTTTTGGCAGCTGATCAGCCACAAATTTAACATGTTCCGACTCGTTTCCGTGATATAAGCTGTGTGGATGATGCCAATGAAGTCAGGAGAAATGTTCTTCAAGAAGATGATGATTTAAGTTGTTTATTTTGTGGTGAGCACAATGAAATGGTAAGACATATCTTTTTTAAATGTCAATTGTCATATCATGTTTGGATGAATTATTGCTATAATTGGTTGGGGATCTCTACTGCTTTACCATCCTTTCCCGTGAAAAAACTACTCATTTCTAATAGTTTTTTTACGGGGTAAGGTGGGTAGAACAATAGTTGTGTGTATTTGGGAATGTGTTGTCTGACTACTGTGAAAGGGGAGAAACTCAAAGCTTTGCAAGAATGTAGAAGTGTCGAGGCGGAAGATTGTGGAGGAATTACAAGCAAGAGTATGAAGTTGGTTGCAAGTGAAAGTACCTCATATGTTTTAATTATTTTTGTTGGGGATATTTTATTCCACACTGCTGCACACCCTTCCTCTACTTTATGGTCATGCGAGCCCACATCTTCTTTCAGGAACAACCATTCTTATACGAACTCCCTTCGTTGTAAATTTGCCATCCGCAGAATGCTTCCATCTCCAAGCATCATCGATTCCTTGCTTCAGATTGTACCTATTAATAATATAAATCAAATCGTTTAGCATAGCTTCCTCCATCTCCAAAAGTTTATGTCTCCAACCCTACTCCCACCCCTCCCCCTCCATCCACATTCAAATTTCAATTATACAACCTTTTTTTGGTACTAAGACTATACAATCTTGGAAAATGGGCACTCAGGGTGCTCTCCCCCACCCACTCTTCTCCCAAAAAATGAACACTAGCCCCCTCCCCCACTACCCCCATGTAGAACCCCCCCCCCCCCCCCCAATATTTTGCTCCACCACCCACTCACCTTGCCCCCACTCCCTCTTTTCATTGTTGCCTCCCCCTATTCCCACACTTTCCCAAATTTAGATTCGATTACTCTTGCCCACAAACTCTCTCTATTACTAAAAAATTTCCATAACTATTTTCCAAGGAGAACTCTATTAAAACAACCAATATCACGAACCGGTCAACCCCTCCCCCCTTTGGTTTACAAACCGAAACCCAATCAATCCATGTAATTTTCTTATTATTTTCATCTCCACCACACATAAAGGTTCTTTGAAGGCTAACAATCTCACTCAATTTTTTTTTTTGGAACACGGTAAATGGACAAAAGGTATACTGGTAGAGAAGACAGTACCACATTAATCAACGTAACTCTTCCTCCTATCAAGATATCAAGACTCTCCCACCTCAATCGGTTAATTTTAATTTTATAATTAATATAATTGTTATACTTAATTCAGTTTCTTTTTAGTATTTTAATAGTTACATATAGATGAATTGTATTCGATTTGACGATGACATATATGGAGCTGATTTTGTGCACACGTGGATTACAAATAATTTGCACCGATGTAAAATTAGTACGTGAGAAATGGTTTGAATTAGGTTAATTCGGTTCAAAATTGGCTATATTTGACGCAATTTAAAATTTAAGGGCGTGCAAATGTCACCGGCCCTAAAATTAATTAGTGTCCTAATTTTTTTTTATCCTAAATTCGGTGGCTAAGATCATGATTTCAAAAGGATCACTATATCTGCATTTCATCAGTCAGAGCTGAATCATTTGCTTCATATTTGGTCTTTCCACTCGTGTTCCATAGTGAATGAATGATATGTAGAAAATGAAAAAGTAATCAATATCGACACGTGTCAATAATCTAGAAGAATGAAACAAAGTGAAAAACAAAACCTACACGATATGTAAAATTATCCGGACTACTTGGAAAAAATAATGTTGGCACGTGACACGTTTTATCCAATGTTTTGAAAACCAGATCGGACCGGCTGGTTCACCGGTTTAACTGGGAACGGTCACGGTATCGGTCCGGTCCCAATTACAAATCGGTTTTTACTTAAACCACTGTAAACTGGCCAAAAATCGGGTTGAACCGCACGGACTGGTGACCAAAAAAACAGGTTTTCCATAAAACCAAAAGAAATTAAAAAATCTAAGATGATTGCTTAAGATTAGATCGAGAAAGAAGATAAATCGTCGATTATAAGATAGTACCAGTGTTGTCTCCATTCAATTCCATGAATAAATCTCATGTGTATCGAACTTATGTGATAATGGAGAGATAGGGGAGAATATTACAGAAGTTGAGCGGCGCTTTCCTGAGGATTGAATTGTGTGACATTGAATTGGATTATGGTTAAAAGAAAGTTTAATGGGCTTTTCTTAGTAATTTTTTATTTGGGCTTTTTTAACATATTATTTATAAATTAGTAAACAGGTATATAAATATATAGTATTAATTATAGTTGTAGTTGTAACGTCATTAAATATAAAAATATAATGATGATTAAATAATTTTACTTTACTTAATTATTTAAAATTTATACTTCAATTATTCTTAAATTTATTTTTTCAATTTTACAAATTTATTCTGCAAGTGGAAGGCGAAGCGAGGCGTGAAGGTGGCCGACACCAATTTCAATGGCGTCATCGATGATAACGAGATTAATAATCTTGTGGAGTTTGCACAAAAGTATCTAGGCCTAAGGGTAATCACTACCTAGGTTATTTTAATTACCTTGTTCAACTGGAATTAAATATGTCCCTTGAACTATATAATTAATTAAGAAATATATATATATATATATATATATATATATATATATATATTACTTGTATATGTGTATGTGTATGTGCATGTTGTTAAATAGTACAAAAATCAATTCTCACTTGAAGAGTGTGGTTGGTTCTTAAAAAGTATGTAGAACTGAAAACATACTTATATATTTCAATTAGAGTACACTTTTAAGTTAAAAGTCTTGTAAAAAAAAAAAGTCTTGTACCCATGTTGTAAGTAAAAATAAAAAGTATGTACATTCATGTTCCAATTTGATACTGTCACTTGGTTTTATATACGTCATTTAAGACTTGCTAGAGAAAATATAATAACAGGATGTGGCAGAATAGTTGTAATTAAATGTCAATTATCTTATTATGTATGTGCCACTGTCGTATTTCATTTTGTCTTTCATCCTTTGGAATACATTTCTGTATATTTTGGAGGAAAAAGTTTGTTAAGGACCACAACTTATGGTTGTGGCAAAATAAGAACCATAACTTTTTCGGCTGACAAATTAAGGATACTAACTTTAAATAGTAGCGAATTGAGGATAAATCAAGCCAAATCAATGCAAAATGAGCTAATTGACTTGATTCGAGAAGAAATGAAGGCGTGATTTATCTAGAATTCAAGAATGACTTGATTTTAGTTTATTCGGACTGATTTGACCTCAATTTACGAATTGTATAAGTTTTGGTCTTTAAATTGTTAATATGGAAAAATTACTGTCCCCATTTTGCTAGCATAAAAAGTTACAGTCCTTGCAAAAAATTACACGTATATTTGATATACATTACACTGATTATTTTTCAATTACAATTCATAAATCATATATCCAATTGTGGAGAACAAAGTAAAACACTAAAAATGGTACACATGATATCATTCCATGTTACACGTAACTTAAAAAAAATAAAAATTACACAACTTTTCTCTAGTTAATTATCTTGAATATATAACTGTACATTTTTGGGGTGTGTGTTTCACAACCAAAAATAAAAAACTCAAGCTCATTTTTAAATGATGTATATTTAAGTTTTTCTTTTTTTTAGTGACAGTAATCATATCATTGTTGCTTCTCTAGTTAAAAATTTTTAATTATAAAATACAATTTTTAATGGCAGGATCCTGTCATTACAAATTGTTTTATGTCATTAAAATTTTTTAACTAGAAAAACAATAATAACAGGACATGACATAATTGTTGTTACTAAAGATCAATTCTCCTGTTGTGAAACTATATAAATAAAACTAAGAATGTATACTCTCTTAAATATTGTATGATGAAAACGCCATTTATGTGAGTGAAAGTTTAAGCTTTGGATTGGACATATATAATTTGTTACTAATGCACTATAAATAGTGTAAATAAATAATAGTGCTCATGTGATTAGACTCATTAAAAATAATACCGATCCGTGAATTCTGTAGTTGCAAGAATTCAAAGCAGTGTTACAACAATAGACACAATCTTACCTTGATCTCATGATTCGACTATGCATTTAATTTCATTTCATTTTGCCGCCGATGTGTGAAAGTGTTTTTTTTTTTTTTTTGGGGAAGATAGAGTTTTGTGTCCTGTAAGTTTGGTTACCTTTGTTTTTCGTCTTACTAACTTTTGACTGTATTTTTTAATCCGATAATTTTTTAAAAATTAATTTTTTCGTCCTAAAACCAGCAACAGAAGGTCACCCAACCGGTAACGCTGACGTGACATGATTTTTTATTTTTTTTAAATTTTATTATAATATATATATATTAAAATTAAATTAAAATTCATATAAAAAATAATTTAAAAATCCAACCCCCACCCCCACCGCCCACCACCCTCTCTCCCCCAACACGGTACCAGTACCCAAAAAAATCCTCTTCCCCCAACACAACAACAAACACCCCCCGCGGCCGCTCACTCCAGACTCTCCCATGCCGCCGCTCACTCCAGACTCCCGCCCGCCACCGCTCACTCCAGACTCCAGCCCGCTGCAGCCGCCCACACTCCAGACTCGCCGCCACTCGGAAAAACCACCATCATCAACACTGCTGCCATCACTCGAAAATATCACCATCATCCACCACCGTCGCCGCCCATCCTCTAGATCTGCCGCCTCTTGAAAATTCTACCACCGCCGAACAAACCCCCCTCCACCCAAGCGCCAGCGCCGCCTAGGTTTCTACTAAAAAATATTCGCACAAATTGGAATAAATTCAACTCCATTTAATTTGAACTACTCCATTTAATTTTTTGACTAAAATTTTATTTTTATGACCAAAATTGTAATTTACTCATTATCCTAAAACTGCAATTCTACTTGAACCAAAAAATGGGAAAAAAATATTGCACAAAATATTTCGAAAAAAAGACCATTTTAAAATGAAAAAAATCTTTTGAAAATAAAAGTGCAATTTACTCGATGAATCTTTAACTACACCTTATGTTGTGTTTTACAATCAAAACATATATTTAATTATTTTCTTTTTAAAACTATATATATACAAAAGACCAAGTCATTGTTAGCGAAATAAGTATTGGACTGTCCAAGTAGTGAATACTGTAGTTGTTAGAATTACAAGTCGTGTAAAAAAATAAAAAAAATACTTACAACTTACCTTGATATTCTACGTTTATATGCAAGAGTGCAACCGTGTGCGTCAACACGTGTGAGTATACGGAATCATATATTTAAATATTTACTTTTGTGAGGGACCCGTCAATCACTGTTAATTTTTATAAGACTGAATCGGATTCGACCTGGAAAATGATCACAAAAAGAAGATACTATACTCATTTATTCCTCAGTGTACTCTCTTGTACACTTGCTGTATGATACACTTACTCAACAATTGATACTGTTTACACTGAAAAATTGGTTTCAATTATACTGAAAAGTTGGTCTCAATTACATTGAAAATCAAATTTAGTGTAAACTTTACAATGTAATTGGAACCAACTTTTCAATGTAAACAATATTAATTGTTGAGTGAGTGCACCGTGCACTTGGTGCATATGAGACTTTGCCATATATATAGTAAGTGAAAATAAATCATTTTACCTAAAAATTATAACAGTTGTAGAAATAATATATTCATATTAATTTTCTAATATTCTTCTTCAATTGTGAATGGACGTTAATTACATTATGAGGAAGACTGAGTAGACTCAATAAGTGTATATATAATTAAATAGGTGGAGTTACTTTCATCAGAGTTTTTGCTTTGACACTATAAAAAAAATTTATCGCATCTATACGTCTGAACTTGTACAGATGTGTAATATTAATTTACTTTTATATTAATTCCCTAAGGTGGTGTTCTTTTTAGATTTTAAAAACTTGGATTTGAATTTTGAAGTTGGTGCTCTTTTTAGGTTTTAAAAATCTAGATTTGGGTTTTAAAATCTAAAACTCATCCTAGTGTGGGTTTTAAATTTGATTTTTAAAATCGAAATCCCTATAAATAACCTACCTTTTCTCCATACAATACCAATTTGCATTATCTCTCATATTTTAAAATAATAACAATAATAATTTAATCATTACAATTAAACTAAACAAATAATATATAATAATTCAACTCTTATATAATAAAGTTAAATCTTATATATTCTACTAAAAAGCTTAACACACATTTTAAATCCATGGAGTTAAAAAAAAAAAAAAAACCATCCCCTAGTTAATAGTAAGACTCTTGTAAATCAATTTTATCATACAAATCAAGACGATACTAGTTATTTTTATTATATAGTTATTTAAAATTAATGAGTTGTATTTTTTAGTGTAACAACTATTGAAATTGGTTCAAAATAATATACATTTGAAATAACTTTCCTAGCTAACTAACCCTATCACGTGTGCATGGCTGCTTCCGAAGTAAATCAAGTTCTTCTAAAAACTCTTAAACAAATTCGCGGATTTACGATGACAAGAAATTTCTCTCAAATTGCAACCATTTTGCAACAACTTTGATGCAAATGGTCGCCAAGGTTAAAATTATATTCGTCGTAAATAGCGATTGATTTTGCAATGACTTTTTTAAATTATAATTTAATTTTACGACGAATTTTGTTTCATCTCAAATTTGTGACAAAATTTTGTTTGCAACAGATTTTGCGATGATTTTTAAAAAAAAAGTCAACCAATTTATTTTTGTCTCAAATTTGCAACAAATTTTGCGAAGAGTTTTATTTATTTACTTTTACTTTAAATTATTTATTAATTTATTGAGACCAATTTTAGTTTTTAAACCTTGCACACATGCTCAAGTGGCATGGGCTCGAAGTCTCGAACCAATTGTACGATACGATAAATTTTGTACCATCAGGGGTCGTCATGGTTCGGTGGATTGGGTGAGACTAAAGTTTTGGTCTCACTCAATCCCATGTAATCTTGCATTTGGTTCGCAGGTTTACGGCCCGGGATAAAATTGGGGCCCGAGTCATAAACCTACCTAATACATCAAATGGGGGACTAAATAATCCCTTAGGGATGGAGAGACTTCATAGTCTCATGCTTTAAAAATGGTATATTGCACTTTAAACCCAATCCTATCTATTCCAATATCATCTAATCCAATCTCATTTAATCCAATCTCATCTAATCAATCTCATACCATGAACCAAACGACCCCTTATAGTTTTCTTTTATGACTTAAATTAAATAAACATATTTGTGACGACAAAGTCCGTCCTAAATTTGCGATGACCCACTCATTGAAAAAGACTCATCTCAAAGGCTTGCAACCCTCTTTTTTTCGACCTAAAAAAATTCGTCGCAAATTACGATTTGAGATGAATTTTACGTTTCAAAATTTGTCGTAAAAATATATATATATTTTTGTAGTGGGTGAGTTCAATGATTTTGGTGGTCTATTTAGCTGCGCCCAATTATTTATTGATCGAAATTATGAATTTCGTATACCGTTTCTTTTATTTGGAATTACTTGCTTGTCTCCGGAACCTAGTTGCACTCCAGTTATTTTGTTTTGATTTGATTCTTTCACCACACTAGAAAAGCTTAATTAGACTAGCATATGCTCAAAATCAATATAAATATGCCTAGTTTTTATTTCCTACCCAACCCCCTCTAAAGAAATTAACTACCACACACTCCATATATACGCATAAAATGGCTATTGCAGATAAGCCTCGTTCAACAAGTGGTGAAAATGAAATTAGCTTGAATGAATTCAGGACATGGCTGAAGAAATTCGACAGCGATCACAATGGCCGTATAAGCGTGCAGGAGCTTTGCGCCGCCGGAGGGTGGTGGTTTTGCAAGCGGAAGGCGAAGCCAGGCGTAAAGGTGGCCGACACTAATCTCAATGGCGTCATCGATGATAACGAGATTAATAATCTTGTGGAGTTTGCACAAAAGTATCTAGGTCTAAGGGCAATCACCACCTAGATTATTTTACCTTGTTCAACTAGAATTTGACTCTATATATAATTAAGCAAGGAATTATATACGTGTGTGCATGTTGTAAGTAGTAAAGAATCAACTCTCACTAAAAGAGTGATGCTTCGTGAAAAGCATGTAGAATATTTTTAAGTTCAAGTCTTGTACTAGTTTTGTAAATAAAAATAAGAACTACTCCTTCCTTCCCACAAAAAAGTCCACATATCCATGATTTGTCTCAAATTAGACTACGTATATATATATAGAGTGAAATTGATTTATACATAAAACATTGGAGGGTATAAATTATTTTCAATAAAAAAAAAAAAAATTATTTTTACTGATGAGTATTAATTGTTTTAAGAGTCTTAATTCACTACAAAAAACACTGTTTTGCGACGGAATTTGCGACGGAATATCCGTCGCAAACAGTGCTTTGCGACGGAATTTGCGACGGACAAGTGCCCGTTTTTAAAACAGCCGTAGCTAATTTTTGCGACGGATTTTGGAGCTCCGTCGCAAATTACCGACGGAAAAGTCCGTCGCAAAAATGGCGGGTCAGACCCGGCCGGGTCGCACAGAATTTGTGACGGACTAATGTCCGTCGCAATTATTTCGGGTTAGACCCGATCGGGTCAAAAACATTTGCGACGGTCATATTCCGTCGCAAATGTTTTTATATATTTTTTTATTTTTTTCTGTTATAATTTGCGACGGGCTGTTTTCCGTCGCAAAATTCAATATTTGCGACGGAATATTGCCGTCGCAAATTACCGAGCCTATACAAAAAAAAAAGTGGCTCGCGTGGTTCGAGCCCGGGCACCCGGGGCGGGCGCGGACCACTGGGCCACTCGGCCCATTGCTTATTATATGCGGTCCACCTTCTATATTAGTCTTATTAGGCCTTGAACAATTAATCCATTTTTGCGTTCAAGGGGAATCGAACACGGGACCTCTTGTGCAAGAGGAGGGGGTGCGCGCCACTAGGGCACAAACTACTTTCGTTTATTTTTATGCAATTAATTGTATATGTATTCAAATTAAGTCATTTTTTTTATAATTCACCAAATTAATTTCTTTTCGTATCTAAGTTGTTTATAAAAATATTTTGCCCAACTATTTTTTTTATTTTGTAAAATTATTTATTTCGACAATACATAATTTTATAATTAGTTCATTTGTACGCAATTAATTGTATATGTATCCAAATTGACTCTTTTTTTTCTATAATTCACCAAATTAATTCATTTTCGTTTCTCACTTGTTTTTGTAAATGTTGGGGCCATTTAATTTTTATTATTTCTGTAAAATTATTTATTTCGACTCCCGCTTAAATTTATAATTCGTTCATTTGTATGCAATTAATTGTATATGTATTCAAATTGATTCATTTTTTTTTTCATAATTCACCAAATTAATTTCTTTTCGTATCTAAGTTGTTTATTAAAACATTTTGCCCAACTATTTTTTTTATTTTGTAAAATTATTTATTTCGACAATGCATAATTTTATAATTCGTTCATTTGTACGCAATTAATTGTATATGTATCCAAATTGACTCATTTTTTTTTCCATAATTCACCAAATTAATTCATTTTCGTTTCTCACTTGTTTTAATAAATGTTGTGGCCATTTAATTTTTATTATTTTGGTAAAATTATTTATTTCGACTCCCGCTTAAATTTATAATTCGTTCATTTGTACGCAATTAATTGTATATGTATCCAAATTGATTCGTTTTTTTCCATAATTCACCAAATTAATTCATTTTCGTTTCTCACTTGTTTTTATAAATGTTGGGTTCATTTAATTTTTATTATTTTGGTAAAATTATTTATTTCGACTCCCGCTTAAATTTATAATTCGTTCATTTGTACGCAATTAATTGTATATGTATCCAAATTGACTCTTTTTTTTTTCAAAATTCACCAAATTAATTCATCTAAGATCATGTATATGTTTGCTACAAGTAATTAATTAATTAACACTGAATTAGTAATATTTTTGTTGAAATACTATTTGTAGCATCATTCCCGGTCACAAGGTTTCCGCCATTATTACAGAGATATTGAGGGATAATCTAGAGGAGAACGCAATGAAGTTCAAACTCGTCTCGTCGCAGCGGAAGCAGTACTACTTGGATGAGTTTCGGGTATATATATGCAAATATTTTTAACCAACTAATTGTTTATAAATATTTGCATATATATACCCAAAACCCATCCAAGTAGTACTGCTTCCGCTACGACGAGACGAGTTTGAACTTCATTGCGTTCTACTCTAAATTATCCCCCATTATCTCTGTAATAATGGCGGAAACCTTGTAACCGGGAATGTCTTTACCAAAAATTGTTCAAAAAACATAAATAAATTGTTCAAAAAACATAAATAAATTGTTCAAACTGACTCTCTCTTCTCTCCCTCTCCCCCCCCCCTCTCTCTCTCTCTCTCTCTCTATCTCTCTCTCTCTTCATGATCTTCTTCTGTTCCAGTGATCCACCAAACCATCCCATATCGATCGTCCGTCTGGTGCTCGACCCAACTCCACCCGATCCCCACGCTCCCACCGCTTCTTCAGGCCGTAGATAATATCTTTGTACCGTTCTTGCGCTTTCGCACAGAACAATTGGTACATAATACTATCGTTGGCAGGGTCCCAAACGCACCGCCTCTGCAAATAAATTAAAAATAGAATATTAACGAATAAATTAAAAAATTAAAAGTTAAATTAAAATCATAATAAATAAATTTTTTATACCTTGAAGTCATCAAAGTACTCCATCCTCTTTTGCTCGGACACTTGACTCCACGAGTGGGCACCATACTCAAATTGTCCCATCCTAATGATTTGTGAGACGGTTAAGCTAGTCTCATGGGCTGGAAGCAGTCTGTGACAACAAAATTAAAAAAATCAAGTTAATTATATTAATATATATATATAATTAAAAGTATACATAATTCATTAAAAAATACTTACTTGTTGTCGACTATGATGACACTGAAAAAATTATCTTGACCTGGGTTCATCTGTAATAATTATAAATTCAACTAATTCAATTATAAACTTAACAAAAATTAAACATGCTTTAAAATTAAATTAAAATTCGATCTACTAATTAAATTAGATCAACTAATTCAACTAAAATCAATTCATTTCTAATATAATTCAAACAATTCAACTAATTCAATTCTAAACTTAACAAAAATTAATTATGCTTTAAAATTAAATTAAAATTCAATCAACTAATTAAATTCGATCAACTAATTCAACTAAAATCAATTCATTTCTAATATAATTCAAACAATTCAACTAATTCAATTATAAACTTAACAAAAATTAAACATGCTTTAAAATTAAATTAAAATTCGATCTACTAATTAAATTAGATCAACTAATTCAACTAAAATCAATTCATTTCTAATTTAATTCAAACAATTCAACTAATTCAACTCTAAACTTAACAAAAATTAATTATGCTTTAAAATTAAATTAAAATTCAATCAACTAATTAAATTCGATCAACTAATTCAACTAAAATCAATTCATTTCTAATATAATTCAAACAATTTAACTAATTCAATTATAAACTTAACAAAAATTAAACATGCTTTAAAATTAAATTAAAATTCGATCTACTAATTAAATTAGATCAACTAATTCAACTAAAATCAATTTATTTCTAATATAATTCAAACAATTCAACTAATTCAATTCTAAACTTAACAAAAATTAATTATGCTTTAAAATTAAATTAAAATTCAATCAACTAATTAAATTCGATCAACTAATTCAACTAAAATCAATTCATTTCTAATATAATTCAAACAATTCAACTAATTCAATTATAAACTTAAAAAAAATTAAACATGCTTTAAAATTAAATTAAAATTCGATCTACTAATTAAATTAGATCAACTAATTCAACTAAAATCAATTCATTTCTAATATAATTCAAACAATTCAACTAATTCAATTCTAAACTTAACAAAAATTAATTATGCTTTAAAATTAAATTAAAATTCAATCAACTAATTAAATTCGATCAACTAATTCAACTAAAATCAATTCATTTCTAATATAATTCAAACAATTCAACTAATTCAATTCTAAACTTAATTAACAAAAATTTAAAAATGCTTTAAATTAAAATTCGATCAACTAATTCAACTAAAATCAATTCATTACTACTATAATTCAAACAATTCAACTAAAATCAATTCACTAAACATGCTTTAAAATTAAATTCAACTACGGTAAAAATGAAGAAAACTTACGGTGGGGACGGACGCCTTCCTTTTCCCGACTTCTTCTTCCTTTTCCTCTTCCTTTTCCTTTCGTTTTCCTCCTCTTCTTCATTTTCCTCCTCTTCTTCTTTTTTCTCGCAGGCGACCTCCTCTTCTTCTTTTTTCTCGCAGGATCCGTCTGCTTCGCGAGGAGAGTATTTATAATTGTAAAAAAATTTACGACGGACGCCTATCCGTCGCAAATTTTGCCTGTCAAAGACAAAACGATGTCGTTTTTACTGATTTGCGACGGCTTTTCCGTCGCAAATCAGTCAACGCACCGTTTTCCAAGAAGACGCGTAAAAACAATTTGTATTTGCGACGGAAATTCCGTCGCAAATCAGTCAATGGACCGTTTCCCGAAAGGTCGCGAATATAAATGTAAGATTTGCGACGGCCTTGGTCCGTCGCAAATACAAAGTTAAAAATTGCGACGGCGAATTCCGTCGCAAATCAGTCAAACGGGTCGCTTCATGAACGGTCACCTTTAAACGGGTATATTTTGCGACGGAATGGACCGTCGCAAACTCAAAGTTGAAATTTGCGACGACTTTTCCGTCGCAAATGTAGTCGTTTCAAGACGAAGGCGGTGGGCCCTAGTGTTTGCGACAGCATTTCCGTCGTAAATTTCAGAAATTTGCGACGGACATCCTTATTCGTCGCAAATTGTCATTTTTTTCGACGGCTTAGAAAAATCCGTCGCAAATTCACTGAATTTGCGATGGATATTTGGCCGTCGCAAAATTTCCGTCGCTAATCTCCGTCTTTTTTGTAGTGATTTGTTTATACTCTTCAGTGAAAACAATTAATACTTTCAATGGAAACAACTAATATCCTATCAATAGTTCATTATGAACCATTTTCACTCTATACTTTGTCTTCAAATTATAGTTATTTCTAGTCATTGTTGCTTTTGCATTCAATAAATAGGGTATATAAAAATCATAGCTAAAATTCAAAATTTCAAATACAAATAAATGATGTTTTATTTGTTTGCGTAAAATTCTATTATGGGATGGGGCACTACTACACATTTGGACTTGGAGAGCTATACTTAGACAACTCTTAAAAAACCGCTCTCCAAAAATTAGCTTGGAGAGCGGTTTTACATAATTATATTAAAAAAAAAAGCTAAGATAGCGGTTATTAACCGCTGTCCAAATGAGAATCTAAGAAAGCGGTTAAAAACCGTTGTGCAAGTGGTGATGTACAAGACAACGATTTAAAACCGCTGTCTAAATATGGTTTTGCAGAGCGGTTAAGAACCGCTGTCTTATCTTTTAACTTGCACAGCGGTTATAAACCGCTATCCAATCTTTTGACCCCAATTAAACCCCTTTGAACCATCGAAAAGCCCTTATTCAGCTAATTCAATCGCGATTCTCCTCCCCCACGCCCGTCGACACCCTCCTCCCCCACCGCCACAGTAGCCATTTATTCTCGCCTCCCCTGCAACGCCGCTCAGCCCGCCGCCCAGCCCCCCATGACGCGACGCCGCCCACCCCCGACGCGATATATATATATATATATGTTATTGGTGAAACATTGTTAGGGTTAGAATTATATTGTTAATTGATGGCTTTAAGATTAATTTTAGATGGAATTGTTGGAATGCATGTTAGGATTAATATGTTAAAATTTTAGATGAAATTATTAGAATGCATGTTAGGGTTAATAGTTTAGAATTTTAGATGAAACTGTTAGAATTTGTTAGAATTTTAGATGGACATATTATAATTTTTTAGAATTTTAGATGCATGTTAATTAGTATTAAAATATTAGAATTTATTTCAAGAGGATTATAGATGGGAAATATTGAAGGCTTTAGGAATAATTTTAGATGAAATTGTTAGAATGCATGTTAGAATTTTAGATGAAATTGTTTTAGGGTGCATGTTAGGATTAATATGTTAGAATTTTAGATGAAATTGTTAGAATTTGTTAGAATTTTAGATGGACATATTATAATTTTTTAGAATTAGCCAATTTGTTAGTATTAAAATGTTAGAATTTATTTCAAGTTATGGATGGGAAATATTGAAGCAAGTTGCTAACAAATTAATAAAGCATGCAATAAGAGTGCCTTGGGAAGGATTGCTAATTAGAATGTAGTAGTAGTTGTAAATTGAGTTGGATTGCTAATTATATATAGACTCAACACGTGTGCTTTTTGGTTAATCTATATAGGCATCTCTAGTTCTATATGGATCGAAATTGGGTTCGAGCATATAGATTATCAGAGGAGTATAGGAATGGGGTGGAAGAGTTCTGTAATCATGCAATTAGACACTGTACCGACCATCGATACATTCTATGTCCGTGTTGGAAATGTATGAATGGAAAAACTGTTAGTGGTCGAGAAAGTTTGTTTGACCACTTGATGTGTCACGGTATTAATAAAACATATACCGTTTGGACATTTCATGGTGAGAGAAGAGATGGATGTAGCTCAAGCAACATAAGAACTGACTTTAGGTTTGAAGATACAGTGGATGAGGATAGTTTCGGAGATGTACCGAATGTTGATACATCAAGTGGGGATGACACAAATCTGCGAGATCACCCTTATATGTCAGAGAAATTAAGGGATAACTCTAGATTACCCCTTTGGCCCGGGTGTAAGAAGGCAACAAACGTATCAGCTGTGTTGATATTGTTCAACCTAAAAGTAGCACACGAGTTGTCTGATGTGTGCTTCTCAAGTATGCTGGAAGCAATTAGTGGTCTAATGCCCGATGGAAATGTACTGCCTAAGAAAGCATATGAAGATAAGAAAATTCTTAAGTCCATCGGATTAACACATCAGAAAATTCATGCTTGTCTGGGTCATTGTATCTTGTTTCGGAAGGAGTATGATGACCTCGATGAATGTCCCAAGTGTGGGAAGAAAAGATATCTGAAAAATAAATCTCCAGCGAAGGTGATGTGGTACTTCCCAATAATACCAAGATTTAGGAGAATGTATAGTAGCAATGTGGATGCTAGAAATTTGACTTGACATCATGATGGTAGGATCAAGAATGGAATGCTAAGACATCCTGCTGATTCACCCCAGTGGAAGAAATTCGATGCCAGGCATCCAGAATTTGGCAACGAGCCACGACACTTGCGTCTTGCACTCTCAACTGACGGAATGAATCCGTTCGGTATCCAAAGTACCAACCACAGTACATGGCCAGTGATTCTGATGGTTTATAATCTTTCACCGGAGTTGTGCTTGAACCACACTTACATGATGTTGTCTATATTGATATCAGGACCCAAACAGCCTGGTAACGACATAGATGTACATCTTGCTCCTTTGATAGAGGACTTGAAGCTCCTTTGGGATGAGGGTGTCGATGTGTATGATGCTTATAGAAAGGAGAATTTCAAGTTGAAGGCCATATATTTTGGAACTATCAATGATTTCCCCGCTTATGGAAATATTTCTGGATATAGTGTGAAGGGGGCCGATGCATGTCCTTGTTGTACCATGAATACAGATCACATTCGTTTATGTCATTGTAGGAAGACTGTTTATATGGGGCATAGGAGGTGGTTGGAGCCAACACATGAGTACAGAAGAATGGCCGATGCATTCGATGACACAATAGAGTAACGTGGAACACCACATTTATTGTCAGGTACAAATGTATTGAACGAGATGAAGAATGTCAACACACAATACGGAAAACACTTCGCAAAGAGTCTCCCAACTAGAGGCTGGAAGAAGGAATCAATTTTCTTTTAATTGCCCTATTGGAAAGAGTTGTATGTTAGACACTTCATTGGTCTAATGCACGTTGAGAATAATATTTGTGCTAGCTTGCTCAATACTCTGCTAGCTGATAACAAGTCTAAGGATGGTTACAATGCAAGAATGGATATGGTTGATATGGGTATAAGAGCAGAACTAGCACCTGTGTGTGAAGAAGGTAAACCACCGAAATTACCTCCTGCTGCACACACCTTGTCCAAGAGTGAGAGAAAAGTGTTGCTTCAAACACTAAAGGATGTGAAAGTACCAGAGGGTTATTCGTCTAACATACAGAGACTTGTTTCAGATGATGGTGTGACATTGACGAATCTGAAATCGTATGACTATCATGTCATCATGGAGAATTTCTTGCCCATTACAATACGTTCTATCTTGCCTGAAAATGTGCGCATAACCATAACAAAGCTTTGTTGGTTCTTCAAGACAATGAGTAGCAATGTCATTGATCCTAGAAAATTGTTTGGTTTTTAGAGACAGGTTGTGGGGACGCTCTGTGAGCTTGAAATGTATTTCCCTCCATCATTTTTTGATATAATGGTTCACCTAACCGTTCAATTGGTACACGAGACAAGGATGTGTGGTCCTGCTCGTATGCGATGGATGTATGGTGTAGAGAGATATATGAAAGTGCTGAAAGGGTATGTGATGAATATGTTCAGGCCAGAGGGATGCATTGCAAAATGCTATTTAGTAGAAGAGGCAGTCGAGTACTGGTCTGAATTTATTCCGAATATCGATGCAATTGGACTTCCAAGTACCCGGTACACCAATAAGATGGATGGTGAAGGCAATACCGGTGGTCAACCTGTATGTGTTAGTATGGAGGAGCTAACACGGATGCACTTGTGCGTACTTCGCAACACGGTCGATGTGCTTCCTTTTTTTTACCTGCACATGCAAGCACTTTCTGAGTCCTTTTCCACCAGAGATAGATCATGGATTGAAGCTGAGCATAATCGCACGTTTGTTGACTGATTCAATGGTTATGTTGCAAATATGTTGTCACAGAATAAAGAATCAGTGAAAGAAAGAGTTAAGTGGTTATCCAGATTGCCTGATAGCCATGTGTATTCATACAAGTGTTATCTTATTAACGGATACACATTTTTTACCAGAGATCATGATGCCATAAGTACAATGCAGAATAGTGGGGTGTCTATTACTGTAGCTGCATGGAATCAGTCGAATACCACTTACTTTGGACAGATTGTCAACATTTGGGAACTCGATTATGTTGGTCACTGTGAACCACTCTTCGATTGTAGTTGGGTGAGGATCCATAACAGGGTCCAGGTTGAGTGTTCTGGGTTCGTACGGGTTGATTTGAAGAATGTGGGATACATAGATGACCCTTACATAATGGTCAGTCAAGCTTAACAAAATTTCTATGTCCCCGACCCAGTTAATAAGAAATGGTCCATTGTCCTTCTGTAAATTTTTTTTAACAATAGTTACCAAATTAGTGACCACGTCGATGAAGATGTTGACATAGTGGATGATCCTTTTCAGAATTGGCCTCTTTCTGTACCCTCTTTCGATGATCCTGCAAATCCACGCCCGTACCAGAGAAAACTTAGAAAGGAGGATGAATATAACAATCCAGATCTCGTTAACATTCATGGTCATGAACAAGAAAAGTCAACTAAAAAACAAAAAAGAAAAACCAGTGCTAAAAAAAAATGTACGACTTTATTGAATGTTATTTTTTTTGCTTTATTAAATGTTGTTTCCTTTTATTTAGTTAATTTAATATATTTTTTTCTGTTTCACAGGATCATGAGTTATTTGCCCCATCCCGTAGATGATGGAGATTATTTCCCCCGTCCCTATGATGGAGATGACGACTTGGGACATGATAACACTGATACTCCCACCTCTAATAGCTCTGGGGAGAAGCGCAAGAGGGACATAGTTACGATGACTTCTTTGAAG
Source organism: Ballota nigra (assembly GCA_947034835.1). Taxonomy (NCBI): domain Eukaryota; kingdom Viridiplantae; phylum Streptophyta; class Magnoliopsida; order Lamiales; family Lamiaceae; genus Ballota; species Ballota nigra. The sequence continues at coordinate 75,679,864 of OX344722.1, forward strand.
AAAGATCGTAGTAAGGGGAAATTACTTAAGGTAATTTTATTACTATTGAATAGTTGAATTTTTTATTATATTAATTAATTGATCGTTGACCTAACAATATCCTTCACTTGCAGATATCATTCAATGAGTATGGGCAGCGGATAGGAAAAGAGAGTGCGAAGTTGGCGTACTTCCTTGGGGTTGCAGTCAGGAAAGTTATCACGATCGTGCTGTCATGCGATGACTGACGTAAGCCTGAAATGAATCCTTTAAAGGAAGCGCTATGGGATGAGCTCGTGTTATGTTAATTATATGCATATTAAAATTATGAGCTTGTGACATTACTAAATTTAAATTGTTATATTATATGTGTATGCAGAATGCATTCATCGGCCTTGATCACACAAAGAAAAAGCAAATACTTATGCAAGCTGGGATTATGGCCAAGAATTTTCGGTCTACGCTGAGGTAACTTTCGAGAGACCCGAATACTGGTCTGTACTCGTCTAGGCCACCTAAAGGCTATGAGGATTTCCCTTTGGTGGCCCAATACTTGGAGGAGTTCGTGCATAGATCTATGAGCGATGATTTCAAGGTAAAATTGTTCGATGTCATTTCATTTATTCCTATTAATGCATGATTTTTTTCAGTGTTTATCGTATTTATATTACACTGTAGAGTAAAAGTGCTAGAAATAGCAAACAAGCTAAGAATATGGAGGCGCGATATCGTGGATCTTCCAGAGGTTATGCACGCATTAGGAAAGATTTGGTGAGATCAAAATCCGAACTTTTAATTTTTTTTACATATTCATATATATTCGCTTTTAATATTTGGCGAGATCTAATAAGGGGACATGTTTATCATTATCGTAGAAAGAAGAAAAAAAATAAAGTTGGAGAGAGTGCACCTGTTGTTACCCGTTTCGAGTTATTTCAAACTACAAGAAAGACTCGAGATGAGAATATTCCCGATCCAAATGCACAACGTATCATTTCAGAAGCGATAATTTATCCATTATTCTATCTTTGAAATTATAAACTATTATTTCATTTGAAATTATTTAATAATAATTTTTTGTGATCCAGGAGCGCATATCTCAGAGCATGACACCCGACGACCTCCACACGATCGGGAATGATGATTTGTTTGCACGAGCAATAGATCGTCAAGAGCATCCCGGACGCATACAGGCTCTTGGATATGGCGTCACGAAGTCATCATTGGCGATGACACCTGGTATTGCAGCTATGTCTATGGTGGAAAAGTTTTATGTGCAGGTTGCTGATTTGGCTAGACAAATGGAGGTCATGAGTCAGAGACAGTCGAGACACGGGATGTCATCGAGTGGTGCTAGTTGTGAAAATAATGCCCCATCTATGTTTTCCGCTGATGTTAGAAATGACTTCGGTGATCCACTTCAAAATATCCCCGAGGTATCAGATGTATCTCGTATTTGTTTTAATTAAAGACTTGTATATTAAAATTTTCTAACTGAATATCCTTTTTGAAGAGTCACTGGATTGTTACCTTTATTTGGATCATCCTCTTCGGTTGGTGGCCACTGGAATGTTGTACAACACCTCCAGTGAAATGATTCATTGTCATTCCATCACTCCTGGTTTTGTGAAAGTCACACTGAATGTACCTGAAATCGGACAAGAGGATTCACCGGTGCCAAAACCAGTAGATGTGGTCACCACAGTCGGAGAAGCGGTCGGGAACTTCCTCGAATGGCCAAAACACTTGGTCTCTCTCGCCAAGAAGGTAAAATACATGTTATTAAAGTTTATTATTTTATTTGTTTTAAACAATATTACAAATTGATTGTAGAAACTGTCGAGTCCAAAAAAGACTACACAAAAATCAAAGGGCGTCATATATAGTGAGAGGGAGAGAACGAGGCACTCGTACTCCACTGGTGATATGCGCAGATGGATATTAGGTTATCCCCTTCCAGGTGGCGTAGAACACGACACCACTCTACAGACTACGGTGAACATGATGACAACATCCCCCAATTTCCGACAAGCTACAGTTCCCATGGTTGCTTACTTTCATCAGTGTGGTTTTAGTGAACTGATCACTCGGGAGCATGTGAAAGAAGTCTTGAACGATGAATGGCTGAGTGCAACTTGCATTACTTTTTACCTCAGGTACGTGTTTACTAATTCTCATTATTTACTTCCTATATAGTTTAATTTTCTTATTAAATATTAATTAGCGTATGCTGGTTAATTAGATATGTGAGTGAGGTATATCTCTCCAGAGATGCCGAGGCAAGTGCAAAGTATTCTTTCGTCTCCCCCCATGTGTCTTGCTATTCTGATGAGTCCATGGTGGCAATTGTTGCAAATATGCTGAACTATACTAATAGTGATCATCTGATTTTCTGGCCAACAAATGTGGGGCGTGAGCACAATAAACATTTCATTTAAATTTATGTTCATATAAACAGACAGTTAATTTTAATAATCTTAATATAATGTAGGCAACATTGGGTATTGGTCGCCATACACATCAGTACACTTACTGTGTATTTTATGGATCCAACTATGAATGGGGTGATGTCAAATCGTCCTAATCCCGTGAATTATATTACATCGTAAGAAAATTTTTAATAAAATGATTTGTTTTGTACTTTTAAAATTATGTATATGTAATCTATTTTTATTTCTTATGCATAATAATAGTGTGATGAAGATGTATCAGAGTCGACTTCCGGGTACTCAAGACCCAGACACCCTTGAAAACGTGGACTGGAAAAACATTGAGGTAAATTTACTAATTTTTTTTGTCAAATTAATAGAAAATAATCATAATCCTATAGTATGTGACTATATATAATTGTTAATCAACAGGTTCCGGGACATCGAGATGACATCCACTGTGGATATTTTGTGTGGTGCTACATCAAAGATATAATCAAGAGTTTCCATTCGATCATTCCTGACCGAGTAATTAAGTCGATTTGTTTAAATTATTATTGATTGAATAAAAGTTCGTACAATATATCTAATTAAATTTTTAATGTTTATAGTTTGTATATGATCGTCCGCTTGCTTGTTACTCCAACAGAAGAATGGAAAAAATGGAAAGTAGATTGGACAGGGTATTTGTACAACTGATTATTGTATTATATTTCACTATAGTATAACTTTTGTTAGCATGCATGTAACTGATATATTAATTTTTGATCGATGATATATTTCATATTTTTGGTATATTTAATTGATGTTTTGGTGTTGGACGTTTATATATGTGTATATATATATATATATATATATATATATAGTATAAGATATATGTTATATTGATTTGTAATATAACAAGTTTTATTAAAATGAATTAAAAGGATAAGAAAAAAACAAAGACAGCGGTTAAGAAGCGCTGTCCAAGAGGAATTCGAAAATATTAAATTTCTTTTAAAAAATAAAACCAAAGACAGCGGTTAATAACCGCTGTCCAAGATGAAACTTTGGATAGCAGTTAACAACAACCGCTGTCTAAGAAGAGACTTTGGATAGCGGTTGGAAACCGCTGTCTAAGAAGAAAATTTTAAAGAACGGTTATTAACTGCTGTGTAAGTGTAGATATAAGACAGCGGTTCACAATCGCTGTCTAAGTGTTACCTCGACTTGCATAGCTGCTACTTGGAAAGCGTTTTTAACCGCTTTCCAAGGCGAATTTGAACCGCTTTCTAAGAGCTTATTAGTACTAGTAGGGGGGAGTATGCATATATAAATTGACCTTTAATTGTAACAATAATAACTACTTTAAAGGCTTTTAGCTAGAGAAAAGATATGGTTGTCACTTCACTAAATGTTACTTTTTTTTTTTTTTTGTGTGCCACTTTTTGTATTTCATATATTTTTCATCCAATGGAAATTGGGACACGTTGTCATTTTATTTGGTATACTCAGCCCATTGATTATTTTTTAATTACCATCCATTAATTATACGTCCATGCAAATTGTAAAATGCAAAGTGGTGTACTGAAATCACACACGAGATATTATTCCATGTTACACGTAACTTTAAAATTAAAAAAATTACGCAACTTTTTTCAAGTTAATTTTCTTGAATATATAAGTGCTCTTTTGTTTTTAGGTGTGTTTTACTATTGGTCAATGAGTTGTGAGAAACTCGAATATCACACTAAAAGTGTTTTACCATGACACTGGTTTGAAGGATATTAATTATTTTATTAAAAAATGTTAATAAGTTGTTTTCAGTAAAATGCATTAATTAATTTTTAAGGGTATTAGTTATTTTTACTAAAATGTATTATTTGAAGAATATTAGTTGCTTCACTAAAAGATATTAATTGTTATATTAAAAAGTATTAGTTGTAAATTAATTCAACCATGAACAAGTTCCACATGTACTTCCAACATAATTAGAAAATTGGCCTATGTATTCATGGGTTGAATCCTATGAGTAAGATATATTGCTCCAATCCAGCGCCTTTCCACACACTTGTCCATGTATCTCTTGCTTGGAATAAATCCATGACTGAAATTCTTGCTGCAGTTTTTGAGAAATTAAATTGAATCTCTTTTTATGTTCAGCTTGATTTGACTTTATTAGTTTTGGGGAAAATTATTCAAGTTTGGAACATGTCTAAATGGGTATCCTATGTCCTGAAAGAGTAAGAATTAAATTGTTAAAATGAACAGAGCAAGAGAATAATCAACGATTAGTTAAGAATAAACTCATGTCATAAAATGAGATACGTGAGATGATTTTATACAAAACTACCTCATTATTTGCCCGAGCAACTTTTAGTACTTTTATAAACATTTGACCTAGTGTAACATTAATATATTATTTTCTTCATTTATATATATTTTCTTATATTTAAAAGTTATTAAGCAATAAATAATAATTATATCATATTATCTTTTATACACGCAAATGAAAAATACATAAAATCTGAATCTAGCTGATTGAGTTGGAAAAGAAAAACGACGTTTAATAAAATATGTGGGTAAGGTGAAACCCACAATTATTTTTACTCACATGACACGACTATTACAATCACTAATAATAAAAGAAAGCACACTTAAAGGATATTCAACAACATAACGACACATAAGCTACTTTAATAAAGTAGCAACACCATTGACGTGGAGGATAAGGTGAAAGGTGAATTTCTCCAAGATATCTTCGAAGAAAGCTCAACTTCTGTTGGTTTTATATGATACTCCTTATCCTCGTAGTGATGGTTTTCACGAACGATTCCATCTGCATAATAAAATAATGAGAATCTAAAAGCTAATAATATCAATTGTGCAAATTCAAATTAAAACGCATATACATAGATTTCTTTCCTTGGTTTCTTACATAACTCATAAAACAAATGAAAATATATTTGAAACGTTAACATATAATAAAGTTTCTTGCAAAATTAAAAAGAGATTTAATTACTTCTATAGTGAAAGTTAACATAGCTAGATGAGGGAGAAGAACTTTGTATCTATATATTAATTGAGCGCAAGGCGATGAGAGAAAAAAAAAATTGTAATTACTTTAATGGATTTGACGAACTACCCTTGACAAAGCCGAACGCAAACATGTTTAGAGAGGAAAGATAAGGGAGAATAAGTGAGATATTTTAATTGAGTGGGAGGTGTGAGTGAGAGTAGTGAAATTAAGGTTGCTTATATAGGAGATGAGGTCGGCCATTTGGGATGACGATAGGTTTTGAAAGAATTAAAACTCTTCTAAAAATCGAACTTGTAGATAGGTTTGTAATTAATTAATTTAATTATTTCTCTCTACAAATTCTTTCAGGTTTATGTATAGGAGATCGATCAGGTTGGATATACATTCGATGACCAGCTTAACTACCCTTTTAATTGTGTGTATGAGCTAGCATAAGACAAGTTAAATTAATAACTACTGCATGTACGTATATCATCAATGTAAGCATGCAATAAGTAAGGACGGACGTTCAATTACATTATAAGAATTTTATGTAAATATAATTGTTGCATTGCCATATTAAATTAAATTAAATAATAAAGTCCAATTCAATAGCATTGTCATGTCTAATCATCTATCTAGATTCACACACTTTATTCGTAACTTTCACGCATTGAATTCACGACTTCCTCACCGGATTCATATATGTCCTTTTATATTATTATTATTCATGGATTCACCAATTGTGTACAATTTACAAATCCATCAAAAATTTCACCTTGACAAGAAGCGGATACGAATTTAATACAACATGCTTTAAAAAATAATAATTTTTTTTTGCATCATGCTATTGAAAAAAAAAAAAAAAACTGTTTATCATGACAAAAATGTACACTCAAGTGGAAATGTTGCTTTAGTTGCCATATTAGAATTGCAATTGTGTAAAAATTATGTAATGTTACGTGTGAGTCAACAGCGGATGCTCCTTTGTCTGCAGCAATTACTTGGATGGGGTCCATGAAAAATTAAATCATGCAATACGTGGAGCCAAGGTTGATGTTATTCAATTTTGCCTTCATTCGGCTGCTAGTGGGCCAGCATTAATCATAATGGCCAGGTTATGTACTTACCTTTATTTTGGCAGTACACACACCAAAAAAGAGTTTTTAAAATATTACATATGAAGAAACTATATCATCCCTATATTAAAATTAAAAAGGGAAAACTCTATTTTGCCCTTTATTTTTAGATCAAGCTCTCTTTTGCCCCATTAAAAAAAAAAAAAAAAAAACTCTTTTTTGCCCTATCCTTCTAAAAACAAACAAACAACTCCTTAACTTATCCCACAATACTCCTAATTAAAGGACAATAAACTAACACACCCTTATACTAACACTTTTTTTTTTTTACTGAAAACTTAAACTAACATTAACACTATTTCTACCTACTGTAAACACCAAACATTAACTTCCCTTTAAAATAAATTAAAAAATATATATACTTCTATTTCCATTCATCCAAAAAAAAAAACTCAAACCTCCCAAGAACACCAACATTAACTTCACTTGTAAATCCTAACTTCTAAAATAGAAGATATCAAAACTACAAAAGCTTCATTATAGAAAGCTCCAAGTGTTTGAAGGAGACCACAATTCCATCCATGGTATGCTTGATTCAAAATTGACTTTAATTATTTTCTTAATTCAACGAAAGTAGTTTGATAATGGACTTGTGTTATTGGTATTTTTGTTCTTGTTAAAAATCTGATACAAAACAATATTTCTATTTGTTTTCGAGTTATTTTTATCAACACATAGTAATGTGATCACCACATACATGCTCGATGAAATGTTACACATTGAATTTATCTCCAAAAATGCATTTTACAAGGTGGTTTTGTTGCTCTTTTAATTGCTTGAATTAAATGGAAATCTCAAGTAATTCCCTCAATGTTGGAGTCGTGTCTTCATTTCGATTGAAAATCTTCATCCAAAGTTAGTTTTGGTCGCAGGGCAGAATCACTCGACCCCGACAAAGTACCACTCAGTCGAGTGAATTTGTGTCTGGTCGAGTAGTTTGACTTCGTAAAAAACTACTCGCCCACCAAAAATAGTTCCACTGGGTCGAGTGAGTTTATTTATTATCGAGTAAATAGCTACGTAAAAAACTACTCAACCATTACCAAAAACACTCGGCCGAGTTCCTTTCATCCTGGTCGAGTGATTTGGTTTTTGCTATTTTTACTCAATAATTCTTTTTGGAACCAATTTTTTAGTATCCTCAATTTACAGATGAGTTAAAAAAAATATCCGAAGGTACATTATAATGGAGAATGAGATGGTAGATACTACATAGGTGGTTATTGTCGAGGAGTTCTCATTCCCAATGGAGATATGGACTTAGCTATTGAATATAAATCGAGAGATATTTTATTCAATTGACAGGGAATGTTAAATACAAATACAGATGTAAAATAATTCTGTAAGAACCCGATGTGGGATACAACAAAGATACATATATACAATAGTCCTAATACGCCCCCTCAAGACGGTGGGCGATTGACGACACCGATCTTGTTCATGAGAAGAGAGAGTCGGTTACGAGAAAACGGTTTTGTAAGTGCATCGGCAAGTTGATCAGCGGAGGAGACATGGGAAACACGAAGCTGGGAGGTCTTGACCAAGTCACGAACAAAGTGATAATCAATGGCAATATGCTTCATGCGTGAGTGGAAGACTGGATTGGAGCAAAGATATGTAGCACCAATGTTGTCGCAATAAAGGATCGAAGAAGGGGAGGTTAAAGGCACATACAATTCGGAGAGAATAGAGCAAGTCCATTGTAGTTCGGCGGCAGCAGCTGCGATTGCCCTATATTCGGCCTCAGTAGAGGAGCGTGCAACAGTACGTTGCTTACGAGAACTCCAAGAAATCGGGTTGGAACCAAGAAAGATAATATAGGCTCCAATAGAGGTGCTGTCATCACAATTACTTGCCCAATCAGCATCAGTAAAGCTGTGTAAAGTGAACGGGGAATCACAACGAAAATGTAGAGAAAAATGTCGAGTGCCATTTAGGTAACGTAGTAGGCGCTTAACAGCTCCCCAATGAATATCAGTAGGAGCATGCATGAATTGGGAGAGTTTGTTAACAGCATAGGCAATGTCAGGCCGTGTAAGGAGAAGATATTGGAGACTTCCAAGAACCCGACGATAGAGGGTGGCATCAGATGGACCACTTCCATCGTGAAGAGACAATTTAGTGCCTGTTGCTAGAGGTGTTTGGACAGGTTTAGCAGCAAGCATGTTGTGTTCAGATAGCAAATCCGTGATGTACTTGCGCTGAGATAGATAGCAAGATGACTGGGTACGCAGAACTTCAATTCCAAGAAAGTAGGAGAGCGGTCCAAGATCTTTAACAGAAAATTGAGTTGCCAAGGCCGAGACAATTTTGTTAAGAAATTGATCATCACTACCTGTAAGAATCAAGTCGTCAACATAGACCAGAAAATAAGCAGTTACTCCCTGATTGTTATAGACAAAAAGAGATTCATCCGATTTGGTGCAGACAAAACCGCTAGATACTAAGAAGGCCCGAAGAGCATTGTACCATGTACGGGGTGCCTGTTTCAAGCCATAGATGGATTTGTGTAGTTTACACACAAATGAGGGATGCATGTACACATCGTCAGGGAGTGAACCATGCAAGAAGGCATTGTTCACATCGAATTGTCGTAAAGGCCAGTTACGAGCAACAGCAATGCTAATAACAATTCGAACTGTGGCGGGCTTAACAACAGGACTGAAAGTTTCAAAATAGTCTATACCAGGGCGTTGATGAAAGCCCTTAGCAACTAGACGAGCCTTGAATTTATCGATAGAGCCATCAGGTTTGCGTTTGATGCGGAAGATCCATTTGCAACCAACAACATTCTGAGTAGGAGAGGGAGGTACAAGGTCCCATGTTCCATTTTTCATAAGAGCAGTGAACTCAGCTGACATCGCAGCACGCCACTGAGGATTTGCTAGAGCCTGTGATACAGTGGAGGGCTCAACATCAAGTGAAATAGAAGTTGTAAGACAATACCTCGGATTAGGTTTAGTGATGTTGTTGCGATATCGAGTAACCATAGAATGTCGACTAAAAGGGGCCGTGGGTGGCGGTGGCGGTGGTGAAGTAGAATGCCGTGAGGAGGACGATGAAGACACCAAAGACGGCAGCGTAGGTGATGTGTGGGCAACAGATGGCAACGAAGTGTCGACCGGTGGTGGGTTTGGAATAGTCATGGAAGACATATCAGTGAAGGATGGAGTAGGAAGTAAAGGAGGAAGAGTAGAGAATGGAAAGACCGTCTCAACAAACTCGACATGTCGAGAAGTAAAGACTTTGTTGTTGGACTGATCTAGACAGAGGTAGGCACTTTGTGTGAGGGAGTAGCCAATGAAGACACACGGCTGAGATCTGGGATTTAGTTTGTGAGATGTGTAAGGACGGAGCCATGGGTAGCATTGACAGCCAAAGACTCGAAGATTGGATAGGTTTGGTGGTTGAAGGAAGAGTTTTTCAAAGGAGGAGATCATATTGAGGTCAACTTTCGGCATGCGATTAATAAGATATGTGGCAGTGGAGATGGCGTAAGGCCAATAGTGCAGGGGCATGGAAGCGTGATGAAGGAGAGCTAGACCGGTGTCAACAATGTGACGGTGGCGGCGCTCAGAAGCTCCATTATGTTCAGGTGTGTGGGGTGGGGTGGTGAGATGAGTAATACCATGGGTTGCCAGAAAGGGACGGAGTGCTATATATTCTCCACCATTATCAGAATAAAGGGTAGTGATTTTAGTTTTAAGAAAGTTTTCAACTAATGCCTTAAACGCAATGAAAGTAGGCAAGACATCAGACTTTCTCTTTAGAGGATATAGCCAAACATACTTTGTAAAGTGATCAACAAAAATAACATAATATTTAAAGCCATCAAAAGATAAAACAGGAGATGTCCAAACATCCGAAAAAACTAATTGAAGTGGCATAGTAGATGTCAAAGATGATCCAGTAAAGGGTAGTTTGTGACTCTTGATGCATTTACAGGACTCACAACTAAATTCAACAGACTTATTGGCAGACAAGTTATTACAAGATAAAGTATAGTGAAGAATTTTAGAAGAGGGATGGCCTAGCCTGGCATGCCAAATGATGGATGGATTTCGGACGGAGGAGAGTGCCACCAGTGACGACATCGATTGACCACCTATTGGCCACACATAAAGGCCATTAACGCGCCGACCTTGGAGCAGCATGCCCCCCGAACGACAGTCCTTCACCTGAAAGCCAGAAGCAGTAAACTCAACCACAACGTTATTTTGCTTACATAACTGAGAAACTGAAATTAAATTTTTGGACATTGACGGAACAAGTAAGGTATCCAAAAACTTAAGGGAATGAAAATTATCAGACTTCAAACTCCCAGTATGTGTAATAGACAATTTTGTACCATCACCGACGATCACATCGTCATTGCCCTCATAAGGACTATGAAGGGAGAGATTGGCCAAATCCGTAGTGATGTGATGCAATGCACCCGAGTCAAGAATCCATCCCAGAGTTGATGGAGCGGAAGCTGCAGTGTGAGCAGAAGGAGAGGAATATGCAGATGTGGTTGGCGGCCGTGACAGCTGAGATGTGGGAACATAGGAGGCGATATCTGGACAACGCCTAGCAGAGTGCCCAAAAATGCCACAGAATTGACATTTTCCCTGATAACCTGTAGGTGCGGTTGGGCGTGGAGAGGGCTGCGAGAAGCGCTGCTGTGAGGGGTGTGGAGATCGCTGCTGATATTTCTGAGTCGAGCGCTTGTTGGACGAATGGGCCGGAAAGGCCGTAACAGGTTGAGGGGAGGAGGCCGAAACACGAGCTGCAAGTTGGGACTCCGTACTCAACAGTTTTTCATGAAGTTCATCAAACGAAACAACACTGTCCCGTGCTTGAAGAGCATTGCCGATTTCTTTGTAAGAGTCATCAAGACCATTTAAAACTTTGAGAACCAAATCCTCCGGATCGGTTGAAACACCAAGAAGAGAAAGTTCATCCACAACGCTCTTAATTTCAAGCATAAATTCTGTAACAAAACGTGTACCTTTCACTGGATTGTGAATCCGATTTTTTAGGGCAAGAATCCGCCCCCTGGATGCTTTGCCATATATATTAACAAGCGTCGTCCACGCCGAGTAAGATGTGGAGGTAGCAACAATGAACGGTATGAGCGGAGGTGTGATGGTTCCAATTATAGCACTCAAGATCAACTGATCTTGACGAACCCAATGCGTGTGCGAAGGATTAGGAGTAGTGGTATCGCCGGCGACGATCGTGGCAGCCGGACATGGGAATGACCCGTCGACATATTTGAACAGATCATATCCGGAGAATAGTGTGCGCATTTGAAAACTCCAAGAACCATAATTCTTGGGATCAAGTTTGAGGGGTGCCTGTGACGTGGTGTTAAAGGCAACGAGCGGTGGCACACCACCAGGCGTTGGGTTGGATCCCGTCGCGGTTCCAGCAGTGATAACCGACGATGGTTGGGAGTTTGGAGGTGTAGACATGGTGGTATAGGGTTGTGATGATATTCGCAGAGGCGTGAGGCCGAGGGCTGCGATATGTGTGCGTGAGGCGGGTGGGTATACGAGCAGGAGTATGACAGCGTAAAAAGATGAGCAGAAAAGGAATTGCGGGATTATAGGAATTAATGAGATCGTGAGATCTCAATAATTAATAAAATTGCAGAAGAAGGAAATTAGCATTTACCTAGTCAAAGGCAAGGAGTTGGCGAGATCCAGGGATGAAAAGTGAGAGGATATCTCACTAATTAATCATGACCAGAAAAAAAAAAAAAAAAGGAATAAAGGATCGAATATTGCGGCGTTTGCCAATTATGCTCTGGTTACCATATTGAATATAAATCGAGAGATATTTTATTCAATTGACAGGGAATGTTAAATACAAATACAGATGTAAAATAATTCTGTAAGAACCCGATGTGGGATACAACAAAGATACATATATACAATAGTCCTAATATTAGCAGCTCTTATAAGGCTTGTTTTTAAAACTTTAGATATGACAGACATCTTTTAACACGAGATTATAATTTATTGCCTTGTTCAGGTGGATATTGAATCATTGATGACAATTATAAGCACTAGATGTTGAGCACTTACTTAGTTCATCAAATTCCGTTGCGGTCTACGTGTACTTTCCTAATATAAAAACGGGGATGAAAAACCTAAATTGTGATGGTTATTTTAATACTCACAGTGTATTCACACAAGGAAGAGACTTTGTGAATTTGATTATTAGTTTTGATTATCTGAAGAAGCCAACTCACTTTAGTAATCCTTCAAAACACATTTCGGAAGACTCCGATGAAGACTCTGATGAACACTTGAAAACACCAAGCCACCATAGTGTTGGAGTGATTGATATAGGTACTGATTCAGATACTGATGATTTTCTGTTGATTTTTCTGATGATTCTCGGGATTATGCGTTATTCGAAATCCATCTGAAATTCATGTAGAAAATAATAATACTCCATGCAGCAAGAAAAATTAGACTGGACGTCCATGGAAAATCCCAGCTATACCTTTTTTCCCTTCCCCGTATGGATCTTTAGGGTTCGGATTTCCCTCTTGGTGAACTCAATTACGACAATGTATTTCTTAGTAGAGATGAAATGTATACATTAGTTGGGCACTACCATCAACATAAGAAGGTGGGGTACCGTGTGAAAAAATCTAAACCATTTAGATGATATTTGAAATGCAAGTTTGAAAAGTGTGATTTTGTCTTTCGAGCGAGAGGTACACATAGTTTGTGGAGGATAACAAAGTTCATACCTCACACGTATCGTTTGTATCCACTTTGCAATGCACCACATAGATTGCCCGTTAAAGTAGTAGGATCATTGTATGCGGCTGACCAACTAGACCAAACAACTGTCAAGGGTCTTAGAGTTATGATTAAATAGTTGTTTAAATAGTACATTTTAGATTTACAATACAAACAGACGTTTAGATCAAGATAGATATGATATTTATTGATGCCAAGGAATTGTTTAGGTCACTTCCATTGTATTTGCATCAACATGAAGTTGCAAATCCTAGAAGTCATATAAAACTTGAGGTGGATGATGATAATATTTTTAAAATATGTCTTTTACGCTCTTCGTGCGTCAATCAATGACTTTAAAAATCATGAGAGACATGTAATCATTGTGGATGCAACACATTTGAAAAGCAAGTACAAAGGAGTTGTTTTTGTTGTTGTAACTCAAGATTACAATCATCAAAATTTTCTTCTTGCGTCTGGTGTTGGTGATGTGGAGAATAATGAATCTTGGATATGGTTTCTTACGAATTTGCGAGAGACATATTAATGTCTAAAGAATTTGTTGATTGTTTCTGATCAACATGGAAGCATAATCCATGCTATGAGCATAGTCAACCCCACTGCATCTCATTGACTGTGCTATCACCATATCTAGAAGAGATTTGTCGTCAACGGTCGTGAGATTGTTAGGTTTTTTTAAGAAAGCTGCATATACATACGGGGAGAAAGAGTACGATATATATTACCATTTTTAGTGTCATTTGTTCCACGTATGTAAAATAAAGTTTATATATTTATATTTCTTGCACAATCTTATATTTTGAACAATATTTCAGAATTATGACTTCTATCAAACGAAGGGACACTAGCATAATAATGAATTTTTTTGATAATGCCAAGCCCGAGCGGTGGTTGAGAGTTCATTGTCTTGTACCACGATATGAGTTCATGACATCTAATGCAGCAGAATAATTCAAGAATGTTTCATACCAGACTTCCTGAAGCAAAATTAAATAAATGGGGGGTTTTTGTAGTAGGGCCAAATCTCAGTTGTCACAGTTGAATATGTTGTCTGATACATTTGATTTGGAGCCATTGGCTAGAGATAGGTTTATGGTGGTTCATGGCACCAAGAGTCACATTGTTAATTTGACAAAGAAAGAGTGAATGTTGTGTGTTTCAGTTAGAAATGATGTCGTGCAGTAACGCCATTGTTGCAATCAGGTAAAACCAAACTCTAGAATATTATTTATTATCATTTGGTTCTTACATTATTATATAAAGAAAAAAATATATCAATTTGATCTTAAACAGGTTCTTGAATATAATTGGCCTAAGTTGCATTTATACTTTTATATGCTAGTTAAATACTTGACTTTAACTTTATCTTAAAATTTTCCTAAATCATGACTTCTTTGTTTGAAACAAATGTGGATTTTCTATTAAATCCTAATTCTATGCTAGTTAGTTTTTTGTTGGTTTCAAATATGCTAGTTGAAATCTTTTTTGAAGTAGTGATTAACCCACTAATAACATATAATGACTTTATATTTGATCAATGACCTTTTTATACTCATGTTTGAAAAATACAATGACTTTGACTTTCACTCCCTCCATAAGTTCTCAAATTATCCAACACAGTGTATTTAAAATTTACATTTCATTTCTCCAAATTTTAAAGTAATGTCGAAACACTAACGTATATCCCACTAAACGTCATTTAAAATTGTTATTTTTTTGTCAGAGACGCTGTCGAAATCACTCTTGGGGTTGATTTGACTTAGAAAAATTATCTAATTTAAGTATTTTAAGGTGCACCATTTTTTAAATTGACATTGCATTTCTCCAAATTTTTAAGTAGTGTCGGAGCACGAGCGAAAATACACTACACGTCATTTAGATTTTTTTTTACGGAGATGTGTCGGAATCTCTACTGTGTTTGACTTGCCCTAGTGAAAATGAACTAAATTTAAGTATTTTAGTAGCGTCTTTTAAAAAAAAATTAATATGCATTCTCCAAATTCACAAGAATTGTCGGAGCACGTCCGAATATCACACTAAATGTCATTTATCCTGTAGCATTCTAATGTAATGTGATACCGTAGAGGTTTGTTCATATCCTAAATAGCCTACACCATCCAAAATAGTTTGTTGCTTGCAATAGAGTAAAGTAATATGTATACACAAAAATTTAGCAAATATAACTTTATGAGAATTCCAAAGCCAAGAGTCACAGAACTAATTTAAAATCTTCTCATGTTATAAATGGAACACACACAATATGTACCTCGTAAATTGTCTAAATGGACCAATAAAACTATTCACCTTCCCCGGTCTAGTGCATTGCTTCTAACAATGTTAAAACATTAATTATAAGTTTGGAGCAATGTCCTACAATAGCTTGAAATACATACCCAAAAATAAATAAGTTAAAGTTTCTCCAAATTGCCAACAGTAAAGTACTAGAGAATTCAAACTAAAATGGACGATGACACTTCATAATGCCGGTGGATCAAACTGGAAATGTCTCTATCTCACATGCCAATCCAGTAAAGCCTTTAGCCCACGAATCTGTTCTTTCATGAGTTCTATGCTTGTTTACCTTACCTCCAATGCGGTTAGTCTCGAGTTCATCTCTGTATACAAGACGATATTAACTCTCAATATTGTTTCATCTTCGTGAATAGACCAACCGTGGAGGACTAGCTTGCAATCTGGAACTTGGGGTTTCTCCTCTACCTCTTCTCTTCTCTCGGGAATTCCAACATTTTCTTAGGTTGTGCTTGTTCTTTCCCCAGCACGAACTCTGCTCCTTGTTCTTTTTTTGTTCCAAAGCACCACGATCATAAAAAGCTTGTCGATAGCTGTTGTGGGCTTCCACTGCAAAAGCTAATTCCCAGCCTCCTTTCTTTTCCATGAAATCCAATGTAGGTCGTTCATAGGAAATCCAAATTCATCTATATATCTTACACAGTACGTAGTGTCAACTTTCGTTATCACCTCTGCTTTTAACAAGTAGACAATGTCAATATATTCTTCATCTGTCTTTTCCATCCCATTTGGCCTCCAACCCACATTTTCTGCAATTTGTGTTATCATGCCCCGTTATTGACGTATTTGTTATAAAATTTTGGATTGTAAATTGTGACATGATGTAAGCACCGAAGTTTGCTAACCTTTCATGTATCACTGAAAAAATCAAATACAATTCTTCTCGCCTTATTGCCCCAGCTCCGTTCTTGGCAAAAATTGTGTTGCACAACACCCTATTCACTATTTTGAAAATTGGATTATGGATTCTTGATGGCTTTAAGTGGCATGAATCAAATTTTCTTTCTTTCACTTTTTTTTGGAAGATATGGCATCCCATGTTGCTTGTTGTTGTTCATAGAAATTCCGCTCATAATGATATTGATTGTCAATAGGGGTCCTTGTGTGAAAAATCTCATTCAAGCATTCGCAGGTTACAGAGTAATCCACATTCCCTGCTCTAGATTTTATTGTTTTGAGAATTCTGCCATCATTAGTTAATACCTCAACAATTCTTAAGAATTCAATTACCAAATCTTTGTACATTGGCTTGTGCATCGTAAGCATCCCTTTCCAGCCTATAAGATAAAAAAATCTCTTCAACTTCACTTCGTATCCCCAGAATATTCATTGTCCTTGAGTCATAGTACTTTGTCAGATTCATATTCAACTTGAACACCTTGACAAAGTTACTATAGTATCTCTCTACATCTCCAAAATATAGACCAAGACTCGATGATCTTTTATTGCACTGCTGAAAACAAGAATCTTCAAAGCTAATGTTGAAATTATGTTCAACTTGTTCCTACCTCTCCCACGACCCCAATTCATTTTCTTTCAATAGAAATTTGAATTCTATGAGTATGTAAATAGTACAATGTAACAAAAAAACTCTCTGATTGAAGAAAAAATTGAAAAAAAAAGTTAGGGTTATTTGCAAATAAAATCACAATCTTTTCGCAAATTGCAATCTAATCTAAATTTTTGAGTCTTTGCAAACGAAATTCCAACTTAACATTTGGTTGCAATTCGAACCAACAAATAAATTTTTTATTATCCGAAAATGATGTTTCACTTACTTGACAATAAATAATTAATTGTATTAATAAGTTTAGATTGGTTCGGATGACAACATAAAATTAATCATTATTTTCGGGCAAATTGAAATTTGTCATTTGGTTAGAATTGTTAACAAATTTAAATTTGAAGTTTTATTTGCAACGATTCAAAAGTTTAGATTAAATTGCAATTAGTGAGAAGGTCGTGATTTTATTTGCAATTAACCCAAAAAGTTATGAGTAGAATTCATGAATTTGTGGGAAAAAATGCTGCAAACATTTAGATTTAATGTTGCCCCAATGTTTATGTCAATGAGAAGACAAATTCTATAGGGTCTTAAACATGGATCTAAACAAAATCTAAACAACAATAAAATCACCCAAACTCATGTTTATGTTTTGATATACAAAAACTAACCAATGAAGGCTGCTACGCAGAACTCATATTGATAGAATGATAGTTCTATTGGAATTTAATTAGAGAAGCAATCTGCAACTGGTTTTTACAATCTTAAGTATAGATGGAGTACAACTGAAAATTTATGTTGATTAAGTTGGACTCAACAAAAATAGAAAATAGGATACTTATTGACTAATATACTTGAAATTAAACACTAATTGACTAATTATAATTGAAATTGAGACAATTGTACACTAATACACTTCATTAGGAAGATTCTACTAAAAATTCATTAGGAACCATATTTTAACAAAATCGATGAACATGTTTCGACTACATTGATAGGTCAAAATTTGGAATCATGTTTTGACTATATAGTTCGATTCACAGAAGTTCGTAAAATTTGAAACAAAATTTTTTAGCAGAAATTCCAACCCACATTTTCCATCCCATTCGGCGTACAAGTTCACCAGTCCACTAAACTTCAATATTATATCAATAATATGACCCAAACAACTCAATATGTGAACCAATACATCAATCAAACACTCAATCTGATAAAATCCTAAATTTGAACTTTTAAGCCCTAATTTCAAGAACTCAACTAAACTTAAAAATAATGATTAAAACTTGTAATATCATTGATTATAGATGAAGAAGATATCTTGAATGAAGTGATTTCTCCAATCGACCGTCTATGTTGGGACGAGTGACTTGAATGAAGAAGATAAAATGGGACGAATCACTTGAACTGGCCGCGTAAGGTATATCCAAGCGAGAGGGAAATAGAGCCATCAATAATTCCTTACACTAATTGATTTAGGGTTGCGGTTTAAGAAAGGAAAAATGGAGCAGAAATTGGGTTTAAGAAAGGAAAGTGGGTAAAAATAAGCGCCAGAGAGCAAGACAACAAATTAAACATTCATAGAAATATAATCGAACAAAATTGAATATTTTAAGCAACCCTCTTATTGTAGTTGGATACCGCATAACGCCAGGTCATATATATTGAAAAAAAATATCCTCATTATTTGTAAAACAACAAGAATTAAAGATAATAATATGAGTTTTAATGATGTGAACACTAAAAACACTAAAAAAATCAAATTGAACTGTATTGGGAGCAATTGGTTCAGGTTTTGTCCAAAAGATACTGAAAGGATCAAAGTCTTCATCTGATAAACACTGGGGAGAGCGGGGGGATTGACAAGGCAAAATATAAGGTAAGTTTTTTAATTATCTAACAATTATAATTAAACTAACATAAATAATGTGAAATTACTAATAATAGAAATTCTAAAACATTGAACTTACAATGACATCCTTGTTGTTGGGAGCTTTTGATTCAAAATCAGCAAAATGTTGGGCAAAATCAACAACCCTTGAACAATCTTTTATATCATGGGGAGGGGGGGGGGGGGGGGGTTGTCAAGACAAAGGAAAGAAAAATATAAACAAGCATAACTATTGTGGATAATAAATGCTTACAAAGAAGTGATAACTATGATTTAAAGTTGAACTTACATTGTTATTGTTAATAAAATCTTTTGATTCTCTTTTAGTGAAGTAGTCAGATGAAGTATGTTATGTTCATCCTGTTGGGGACTCTGGGAATAATAACAACGAATATCAGTGATAATAGATATGAGAACCAGTGCATATATCATTAGTAAAAATATTAGAATTACATCTAATCTGCCATTTTTTCTCCATCATACACTTGAACTTGGTTTCAAGTGTTAGTTGTCTAGCAGCTACACTTTCAACATTAGATGCTACATTTTGAAATTCAGTTTGCACAGTTGTCTGAAACAATTCTAAATTCGAATCCAACTTCTGATACACCATCAAAGTGTTCATAACCGCACCGCTGCTGCAAGTGCCGATTTCTTCTCCAATCGGAACCTCATCCAAATTTTCAGGCATTCTCTTGCGCTTTCTTTCAATTTCAAGAGACGATGAATTTGGTTCCAAAAATTTTCTTTTTCTTCCCACTTGATAGTAGTTACATAAGTTGACGTCTCAAGCTCATACTCCAATGGCTTCAATCTGAAATAGACAATTATCTGGAAAAACATTTTAAACTTAGTTTAAATAAGCTAAGACATTCGAAGTAAAAATTTATTCAAAGAAAAATAAAAAAGTGCTCACATTGTTAGTGAATGCTTAAATCTGTAATTTTTTGAAAGAACGTGAGGAAGTTGAATTCCAAGCTTACTAATTGATAATATCCCTTAATATCCATGCATATCACAACGCCAATCCCCTGCTACGCGCTCATCTCTCCCCCGCTGGCAAAATTCCAAAAAGCACATTAAAATCCTACTCCAACAGCACGTGCCCCAATCCTATTGGCCAGCGCAATACACCATGTGCAGAAAAACAAACCTCCACCCAATAATTGATCATTTTCCTAATCCACTCAGTTGATGTTGGCTCAGTGTCGTACATAATGTTACAACATATTTTACAACATCAGAATTTACCCTTTATTCTAACACTAACTCCGAATGTTTCAATATTGTTCTTAATGTCTAAACATGCAGGTTGACGACTTGGAAGTTACTAAGTCAAGCGGTAGCAGTTTTTAGAGTGAAAAGTTAAGGATAAACATGGGCGGTATCAAAGGTCATGGAGCTTAGTGATAGACGGTTTTATATTATGGGAAACCATGATTATCAAGTGTTTCAAAGTCTATAAATAGAGCAAGCATGAAACATGTTCAAGTGAAGAATCGAGACTATACTATTTACCTATAACAAGTGTAGTTAGTTTCGATTATCTTCTTTGTGTTGGTAGATACACAATATATCTTACTCAACATTTATAACTCTATAAGTGTCTTTCTTAGACCTATAGCAAGTTGTTTATACGATTAGGGTTTAAGATCTTTTGGTAGTATATTTAGGATATATCACCTTGTATTGAGATCTTACAGAAGAATCTAATTTTATCTTTGTATCACTACTTGCTCTAGTGAAGTTTCACCATAAGGCATCATAGACTATATAGTCTTTGAAATGTTTTGATATCCGTTTGCAATCTGTTTTTCAAGTCTTCTGCCGTGTATGTTGTCGTTTATGTTTCAACACTTTTGACAACATTCTGGAAAAACACCCACGCACTCACTCTAATTGGCACTAGAGCCATAACTAGATATACTTAGTTAGATCCTATAGTTGTTGAGTGTAATTTTTGTTTGCAATGGATTATCCACTTACCCCCACAACTAAAACCCCTGATTTTAGGTGGTACGAATTATTCTTATTGGAAACCAAAGATGCAAATGTACATCAAATATCTTGATGAACGAGCATGAAGAAATGTGCTCTTTGGATGGATGCAACCCAGAACTCCAGCTGGTGAAGATAATGAGGCACAGATCAAACGAGAGCTTGATTGGACGAATGATGAAGTAACCTTGGCCAGTTATGATTTGAAAGCCTTGAATGTCATATTTACATCAGTTGATGTATCTATGTTCAAGTTGATTTCGAATTGTGTTTTTGCAATAGATGCTTGTGATCGATTGCAAGAGTATTGTGAAGGATCTGGGAATGTTCGAAGGTCCAAACTTCGAATGTGTGATATCAAGTTCGAAAACCTAAAAATAAAGGAAGATGAAACCATTTCATCTTACTATGGAAGAATCAGTGAGATTACTAACGAATCTCATTTTCTTGGTGATCCAATTTCCAATGTCAGGCTAGTTCACAAAATTCTAGGTACTCTTCCTAAACATGTTGATGCTAAGAAATGTACTATAAAAGAAACTAAAAAAATAGATCTAATGAGTCTAAATGAACTTGCGAGTATTTTGACCACATATGATATAAATAACTTTCAAAATGATGATGTTTCTAATCTTATTGATGTTTCTAAAGTTTCTGTAAATTCTGATCAAATTAAAAATGTTGCACCGAATGTTACAACATCCGGCTCAACAATACCAAAAATATCAAATTTAGCAGGAAATTCACATGCATCAGAAAAAATTCCACCTTCCAGAATCTTGAAAAAATCATCCATCAAATTTGATTATTGGTGAAATTACTTCAGGAGTTGAAACTAGAAAAAGAAGAATAGTAGATCTCAAAATTATTTAATAATTATGGAATTGAAAATGATATGTTAATTGTTTATGTGATATTAAGTGTTCTAATTAATATACCTATGAATTCTTTGCAATATTCATTGACTAAACATATAAGTATTAAATATCATTTTATTAGAGATCTTGTTGAGAAGGAAATTGTGAAGCTAGAATATATTTTCACTGAGAAACAAATTGTTGATATTTTCACAAAGGCCCTTGATTTTGAGAGGTCTTCATCACTTAGAAAATCTCTTGGTTTATGCACACATTGAAAATTTTATTGTTGTGTTGTGAAAAATGTTTCAACATTCGACACAACATCAGAAAGTTCTTTGTAAAGTTTTCAAGTATTCTTCTATTTGATTCTTGATTAACTCTTTTGTATGATAGTTGTTTGAACCTAAAATATTTCTGGACACACATCATTGCTTGCTAAATTTTAAAAAATCACAATAAGATACTTTAATTATTGAATAACAATGGGACACGAAGCTCGCAACTACGATGTACTCTTTTTAAAAGGTGAATAAAAATGTATTAATTTGTTCATAATCCACTGAGTAACTATGGGGCACGGAGCTCGCGACTATGATGTTCTCTTTTCAAAAGGTGGATCAATATAAAAAAATGTGATATATTTTTTTAAATTGATAAAACAATCCAATGACGATTGTATTGTTAAATGTTGAGATATGAGTGTTCCAACAATTAGAACAACATCAATAGGGTTCGAGTTACTTGATTACCTTCATGAGTTATTTAATTTTAAAATTTGAATATTAAGGATATTTATTTAAGAATATTTCTAGCAATTTATTTAATTCAATTTTTAGTATAAACCATGGGTAGTTATTCATTTTGTTCCTCATATATTCATAACACACGCGATCACATCCTATATTTGTGGGAGGTTCTAAAAAACCACCACATTATGCACGACATATCAGTGGGTGTGTGTGATAACCTCTATCCTATTTCTCTTTATAATATCGATAATTATGCATGATGATTACATATTGAAAGTAATCATTGTACTTTGCATAAAGAATTTCAAAGGTATCATTAGCTTAGTTCAAAGTATCATCTAAAGTCGGTTTCATATTTACTCCATTTCATTATCATTATTATTATTATTATTTAACTTTTTTTGCTATTATTTTGAACTCGGTTTGCTTCTTCGCAGTTTAACATAAATGTTATACTCCCTCCGTCCCAGCATTTTTTACATACAAAAGAGGGCACACATATTAAGAAAATTGTATTTTTTTTATTAAAGTAGTGGTATATGTATAAATATGTGTATATTATTGTGAGTGTGCACACAAATCAATGTTTCCTTTTTTGGAGTGTGCAAATAATTTTGGGACGGACGAATAAGGAAAGTGTGCAAATAATAATGGGATGGAGGGAGTATCAAATATTGGCAACATTACTGACAACATTAGTAAGGATACTTTTTGTTACTTCTTTTACTCCCACTACTGACTACATTTTTAAGTAGATAGATGTCCTTCAAGGCACTATTGATGTCCTGACTAGGTAAACAAAGTTTTATGAAATGTTGCTTTCTACTCCAAAGATAGGGGGAGTTAGTGCAGACTTATGGAGATGCAGCTGACTTATAAAGATCAGCTCAATCCTCTCTTTATTTCACATATTTGATCCCTGTGTATGAAGCTCTATAATTTGTTTGTTCTTAGTTCTAGTACTCTTTTTACTTTTTAGTTTTAAACAATTAACTTGATAGGTTGTTCAGTGTTTATTTTAGCCCTGAAACAGTAAGAATGTTTAGTTGTTTGTTTTGTGCCTTTTGGCCTAAGCACCTCGGTTTTTTGCTTAGAGGTTTTATGTTAATTTCTGTTAGTTACTTTAATTTGGTTTAAGCAATGAAATATCATTGAATTGATGTTAAATTGTGATTCTATTCTAACACATATTACTGCATATTTCCAACATCAGGTGCATTGTAGTAGAAAGAGCAAATTGGGGAAGATTGTTGATGTTGACTCAGTGTTGAACATAATGTTACTACATATTTTACAACATTAGAATTCACCCTTTCTTCTAACACTAACTCCGAATGTTTCACTGGTGTCCTTAATGTCTAAACATGCAAGTTGATGACTTGGAAGTTACCAAGTCAAGAGGTTGCAGTTTTAGAGTGAGAAGTTAAGGTTGGACATGAGAGGTTTCAAAGCTGATGGAGCTTAGTGCTAGACGGTTTTAGATCATGGGAAACCATGATTATCAAGTGTCCACATGCTGATTTTGAAGTCTATAAATAGAGCAAACATGGAACACATTCAAGTGAAGGATCGAGACTATACTATTTACCTATAACAAGTGTAGTTAGTTTCTGTTATCTTCTTTGTGTTGGTAGATATACATCATATCCTACTCAACATTTGTAACTCAATAAGTGTCTTTGTTAGACCTACAACAAGTTGTACACGATTAGAGTTTAAGACCTTTTGGTAGTATATTTAGGATATATCACCTTTTATAGAGATCTTACAGTAGGATCTCATATTGTCTTTCTATCACTACTTGTTATAGTGAAGTTTCATCATAAGACATCATAGACTATTTATAGTCTATGAAATGATTTGATATCCATTTGCAATCTATTTTTCAAGTCTTCCGCTGTGTATGTTGTCGTTTATGTTTCAACAATTTTTACAACATTTTGGAAAAACACCCACCCCTCTCTTTGTCTCCTTGCTGGCACCATCTCCTTATACCCCTCCCAATCTTCTCAATCTCCTCCACCATCACCACCGCCTCCATCGTTGTTCCACCATCCCTTGAAATCCAGATATTTCTCATGTCATAGACCTCAAGATATCGAAAAATGATGTCATCTCTCCACCTCTTTTTATTCACTTTATTAATTTGTTATGTATTGCTATCGCAAGCAAACTGTGATGAATCCTCATTTTATGAAGTTTTGAAGACCTACGGCCTGCCGATGGGGCTGCTACCCAAAGACGTCAGCAATTTTAGCTTGGATAATTCGGGGAAATTCCAGGTTCATTTGGATCGCACTTGCAATGTGAAGTTTCAGAACGAGATTCACTATAATATGGATGTTTCCAACACTCTTCGGTATGGTCGAATCAACAAATTATCTGGAATTACGGCACATGATTTGTTTTTGTGGTTTCCGATCAAAATTTGGGTCGATGTCCCTAGCTTCAGTTTGATTTGCTTCAATGTGAGTGTGGTTTCTAAGCATTTTTCTCTGTCATCTTTTGAAATCACTAGGGATTTTTTGGCTGCCCCCTGATTAGACGTGAAATTGTGATGTTTTGTTGCCCGATTAGTCCACATTTTGAGTGTTTTTGGTGAGTATTTAGAGTTAATTGAGTAAAACTTGTATAAACTCATCAATTTGCCTCTTTAGTATTCATTTTAGGAAAGAGGGTGAAAAATGGAGTTTGTAGGACTTTGAATCGACTCAAACAGACTCCCGGATGAGAAGATATGAAGAAAATACAAAACGTATTAGTTCAGGTGAAGAAAAGTATCCTTTGGCACGAAAAGGAGAAATGCTCGAGCAAGGCTCGAGCACCACTCGAGCGCCCCTGGTTCACTGGACAAATAAGGCACTCGACCGCTATACTCGAGCGCTACGCGCTAGACCATCTTGACTCGAGCGGTACTTGAACACTGTTGAAAATAAGCGCTCGACCAGCACCCGCTCGAGCGAGAGGTGCTCG
The DNA here is from genome assembly GCA_947034835.1 of Ballota nigra. NCBI lineage: Eukaryota > Viridiplantae > Streptophyta > Magnoliopsida > Lamiales > Lamiaceae > Ballota > Ballota nigra. Next base: position 75,705,452 of record OX344722.1, read on the forward strand.
ACCACGGGGCTGGCTCGAGCTCCCTGATTGATTTTCGGCCCGGAACGTATAAATACCCGTCTCAACCCTTATTTTATAGATTTAGACTCGTTTTTCAAAGGAGAACAAGGCAAGAAGGTTATTTTGGGTGTTTGACAAGGATTTCAAGAGAGGAATCGAGGTTTTTATCATACGGGTTTCATAGAAAGATTATTGCTTTGAACGGTTTAGTTTTCTATTTTCATTTTTGGAGATTTTGATAGTGTTAGGGCTTAATTTCAGATTTTGAGATTGATTTCCTGGTTTTGATTCAATTGAATTCATAGTTGGTTTATGTTCTTGAAATTCTTGGTTTATTTAATTGTGTCTATGATTGATCTTGATAATTCTTGTGTTTTCATAATCACCATGTTAGGCTAAACCCTTTTATGCTTAGAATATGATGAACTCGTAGAATTAGGATGTTAGTACGTAATTAGGATAATTCGTGATGTAAAATTTTAATTCTCTTAAATATTGAACAATTCTAATAAGGCAAAGTATTATATGAAAATAGTTCATGAAATAATTTAAAAGTATCATTAATCTCACCGGGAGTATCATTAATCTCATCAGGGGTATCATTAGTCTGAGTTCAAGAAAATTATTTTAAATTTTCTTGAACTCAGACTAATGATACCCTGAAAGGTTTAATGATACTCCTAATGAGATTAATGATATTCTAAAACTATTTCATTTTAAGCTTATTATGAAGCATTTTCATATAAAACATACTCTTCTAATAAACCCTAGAATAATCATAGAATTAAGTAAGGAAATTGTTAAGGAGAGGACGACCACATCACTCTTTATCAACGAATAGGCTTAAGGAGAGGGTTTTTGAAGGGGTTTATATTAACCGGTTTATCTAGGGAGGACGACCGAATCACCTTAGTTAAATTAGGGCCTCAGTAATTAAGCGCAACTCATATAATTTAATTAGTGGGTTAGTGAAGTAAGTTGTTAGAACTAAGTATTGAGATTATTTTTTAGTTTTTATTCTTTTAATTCTTTGTGCTAGATTAGGGAAGTTGATTGCCTAGTTTATAGTACACTTAGGATTTTAACTTGGAACATCACAATTATTTTAGTTAATGTACCAACTCCGTTAGTATACATAGTGAATCCTATCCAAGGCATCACTCATCTTATTTGCATTTCAAACTGAAGTTAGAATAGTATTATTTCTGTTTACTAGAATATAATTAGTAATAACTAGTCTTAACCCAAATCGCATTCATATAAGCTACGATACATAGATTTCCAGGGATTTACTCGCGTACAAATCCTCTAACGGGTTCGATACTACTTGGTCCCTATAATTGCCTATATTACAGTGATCCCATACTCTTGTGGGTAACTACTAGTAAAAGGCTAGTATTTTACGGCCAAGGATGAAAATATCGCGATATATCGCGGATATATCGCAAATTTTGAGATTGGGATACAGATATTAGGGTGCAATGTATTTTTTACAGCGTATCGCGGATATATCCTGATATATCGCAAGTTATCGATATCGATATCGATATCGGTTCACTTGTAGTACAAAAATGAATGAGTATCGGGAAATATAGCAGATATATCGCAAAATATCGCAAATATATAAAAATATCGCAATTTTTTTGTGTTTATTTTTTTATGTGTTTATATGTTTATTTTTCTAAGTCGAGTTAGCATTATAGTGAGTATGTATAGAGTGAAATTGGTTTATATATGAATCACTTTACAATACTTTTTAGTGTAATCAATTAATACTCTTTAGTGTAACCAACTGATACACTTTAGTTAAATAAATAATGTTCTTCGTATCCTTCAGTGAATACAACTAATACCCTCCAAAACTAATATCATTTAGTAAAAACAACTAATAGATCATCAACTAATACCCTTTATCTTGGATGACTCCAATATAATGAGTTGGTGTCATATTATTTGGACAAAGATGACATTATATACTCTGTATTTGAACCTCATAGGTCATCATTTTAGTACTAAGTGTATTGTATCATGTAATATTCATAATCTTGTATTGTATTATGCATTTTATCTTATATTGTATTATATTATGTATTTATATCTTGTATTGTATTGTATTGTATAGTATTAAGTATTATATTTTAAATTTTTTTTACGTTGAACAGTGTTTATATAGTCTATTATCTATATGCCTACTTTAAACATGTAATTTTATAATGATTTTAAATGGAACATATGCATAATATCATATTATAATACTCTCTAAAATTTCATTTTAAATTTCCAAAATTTTACTAAAGTTTCCGTCTTTTTTCAAAAAATTTGCGATATCGATATGCGATATCGATATATCCATCGATATATCCGTAAATTTAAGGTTGCGATATTACTTGCGGCCAAGTCAATGGCGTCGTTGCCGGGGACGGCCGATGTATGCTTATTGAGTGGAACTTGGAAATAGTTTAGTAGTTAGTAGTGATTGCATTCTTTTCTTTTTTTCTTACTTCTATTAGTCAGTTGCATTTGATATTTTCTTTTGGAGTTTCAGGTATATGAAAACACGCTCTTATGGAGAAACAAACGTTGATAGAACAAACCTTGATCCTGAGACTATAACTAGAAGGAATGAGCCTTCCAGAGAAGGATGACTACGACAGCTGATACCGGAAATGAGAAGTTGGAAATGGGAACAGACGGGCAACATGCATTCTATTTGTCAATAAATTTAGATTCATTCACGACCAGTCAAAGCATGTATTCTACAAGTCCTAAATCATTCTAAGTGTATGTATTCAACAAGTCAAGGTATGTATTAAATATACTCATTAATTCTGGACAAACATTAATAATCATGTACATGGGGGATGTCCATGATCATCTATAAATATTGTCTCTTGTATCCGATGGAAAGCAGAATTTGGAGATTAAGAAAACATACCGTTTATCTTGATTAGTGAAGAAGAGTCTTCCTATCAATTCAACTCTTATCCCTTTTGTTCATATTGGGTGGCGAGTTATTCTTCTTAAATATTTGTTTGGTGGATTCCGACGAATCGGTAAGATATATCTTTCGGGAACTCACTTGTGTTACCTCCAAAATCGTTCCACTGATACCGTATCAATTGGTATCAGAGCGCAAGGTTTTGATGGCTGGTCGTAGAAGGAACAGACCGAATGTCGACGATCCTGCTGCTCGACAAAGAGACCTGCATGACATAGAAATAGATGATCTACGGAGACAAGTGCAGCAGCTAAAGCAGTGTCTTGAACGCTATGAATCTCAAGAGCATGACGGTGATAGTCATGAATCAGAAGATGAACATGTGAATGTCAATCCTTTTGGCCGAGACCATGCTTCAAGTGACGAATCCGCAACAAGGCAATGGCAAGAAATTCCCTAGCGCAGGAGAAACTATGATGTCAAAGTCGACATCCCAGAGTTCGAAGGGAGGATGAAATCAGAAGAGTTTATTGATTGGATCAACACGGTGGAACAATTTTTTGACTACAAAGATATCGAAGAATCACACAAGGTAAAATTGGTAGCATTAAAACTGAAGAAACATGTATCAATTTGGTGGGAGCACTTGAAGTAACAATGAACCCGTGATGGAAAGGGGCGCATCACAACATGGGAGAAAATGAAGATAGAACTGGAGAAGAAATTTATGCCGGAAAATTATCGGCAAGACACTTTCCTCAAGTATCATCATTTGCGATAGAATAGTCAATCTGTGGAAGAGTATACGGTTGAATTCGATAATCTACCGATGCTTTGTGATCTTGTGGAGCCGGAAGAACAGACGATCGCCCATTATCTTGGTGGACTTCGACCCGAGGTCGCGGATGTAGTCCAACTACAACCCTATTGAACGTACAATGACGTATTTAAATTAGCGATCAAGATGGAGAAATAAATTAAGGAGAGGTGAAACAATAGTTCTAGGTTCTTTCCTAGAGAGAAACCCCGTGGAAATTCTATCATTCCAAGCACCAGAAAAGAGTCCACTTGCAAGAACGGATCGTGAATACCAATCGGTCCCCCACTGAAAGGTATTTTAAATGTCAAGGAATCGGGCACATTGCTTCTAAATGCCCGAATAGGAAGATAGTGTCCCTCATGGAAGAAGCGGATGAAGATTTAAGGGAGGACGATAAACTTGCAGATGATGAGTCCGAGGAAATCGTATATGCAGATGAAGGAGAAAACCTAGTCATTCGACGAAGCTTGAATACCACTTATAAGGAAGACGATGATTGGCGCCGCAATAATATTTTTCACACAAGATGCACTTCATTTGGAAAGGTGTGCAACGTGATTATCGATGGAGGAAGTTGCGAGAATTTAGTAGTTTCTACTATGGTAGTGTTTGCCAAATTTGTTAAAGCACAAATTCAACTACTCGCAAGTGTACGAGATTGTTGTTATAGTAAGGTAATTGACCAAGTTAAATATCGAACCACGGGACTAGTGGCTAGTATAGCCTTAATACTATACGTCGTCGCGTAATTGTAGTGCGGACTAATGTTTTGGAAGGGGTTTTCGATAAACTAAAACAAAAATTAAAGCAACTAAATAAATCAAAGCAATTAACGAAAAGAAAGCAATAAGCAATTTTTAGGAATTTTCGAACAATAAAAACAAGACGTGTTCGGGTGTTCATCATCACATAAGAATCAAGTACACGATCGATAAGTAATAACTATTCAAGTTTCCGATTAACTGTAGAAGCAATCACTAAACATCACGTATTCACCGTACTGGATAAGCCTAGGTAAACACGTCAAATGAAAACATCGGATCGTTAATCTTCTCACTTATCACCAATTTCTCAATTAAGCAAAAAGTGTAGGTAATATAGGGTTCTAATGAAAATACCCAACTCTCGTTGCGATACTCCAATATCCTCTCAAATTTCATAAATCACTCACACTCATACAAGATCATGCACCGACCCAACTCTCATTGCGATAAATACACAATCTAAATACGAATTACAAGAGCAATCATGAAATTGAACAATCAAAGTCCATATTCCTAATAGATTGACCTTCAACTAGAATAGATATCACAAATCAAATCAAATACTCAATTACCCATGTAAATCCAAACACCCAAACACAAGGCAATTAGCTAATCATCATAGCAAACAAGCTCATATGAAATAAAGAAAAATAATTTATGAACATGAAAATAAACCAAAGGCAAATGAAATTAAGGAAATAAGTCACCTCTTGGAAATTGATTTAGCTACAAAACTTGAGAATCCTTGCTTGAATTGAAAAAAACTACTAATTGAAAGCATAATCTAAGCTAATCTATACTAGAAATTGAAGAAAATGCAAAAGAAAAAATGAAAAGGAAAAAAACTATTCTAGGGGATTAGGGTTCTAAAGCCCTTGAAAAACTCAGTGTAAAGTCAGGGAAAAAGGTATTTATATGTGTGTTAGAAAGCCCTTGGCCGAAATTGCATTTAAGTCCTCCAAAAGTTGAAATCTCAGATTTTTTGCGAGCAGAGGAGGTTAGTACCGGTTTGGGAGGTTGATATCGGCCGGTATGAATGGTGAAAACCGGTATTTCGATGTCGTAGCCAAAATACCGGTTTATGTGCGTTTGTCTCGGCCGGTACAATGTGTACAAACCGATATGGACACTTTTTTTGGCATGTTTTGCTTCTTCTTTGCATTCCAACTTGTATTTTGACTTGATTCTTCTTCCTTTGAACATCCTTGCTCGATTCTTCTTTAGTCTTTGCCATATTTCACTCATTTTTCTACACAATGAACAAAAATACCTTTTTCGACAACTAAGCACAAACAATCAAATTAATGTGAATAATCACACAAAATCCAATAAAATAGGCAAATAAAATGCATGAATTTTGAGCAATTATCACACTAATCAGGTAGACAAGCTCAACCTCAAGACAGAAGATCACCCCATCCGTACAAACTATCATGGCTACATAAGGGAAATGAAGTAAAATTTAACAAAAGATGCTCGGTTCAATTCTCAATCGGGACAAAGTATTGAGATGAAGTGTGGTGCGATGTCATCCCCATGGACGCTTGTCACTTATTACTCGGAAGACCATGGCAATACGATAGAAAGACAGTGCCTGATGGGTACTGAAACACTTACTCGTTCGAAAAGGATGGTGTGAAGATCACTCTGAGTCCTCGCAAGATGGAAGAAAAACCGATAGTTGAAGAGGGGGAGAGCAGCAACTTGCTAACAAAAATTAGGTTTTCTGAAGGCAGTAAAAGAGGTACAGCAGGTTTTTATCCTTGTGTTAGTTGAGGAAAATGACAGCCATGAAGGAGTACCAGTGATCGTCCAACAACTTCTTCGGGAATTCCAAGATGTAGTTCCAACAGAAATTCCAGCCGGTTTTCCTCCGATGTGTGAAATACAGCACTGCATCGACTTAATTCTGGGGGCCCCGATTCCGAACAAAGTTGCCTATCGCATGAGTCCAAAGGAGAATGAAGAGCTCCAGAGGTAGGTAGATGAGCTGTTAGCCAAAGGATTAATCCAAGAAAGCAAGTCCAGCCCTTCTTGTACCAAAAAAAGATGGCACATGGTGGATGTGTGTCGACAACCGAGCAATCAACAAGATGACCATCAAATATCGGTTTCCCATCCCTCGTCTCGATGACCTATTAGACCAGCTACACGGAGCAATAATCTTCTCCAAGATTGATCTAAGAGGCGGATAACACCAAATCCGTATGAGACCTAGTGATGAATGGAAAATGGTTTTCAAAATAAGGGACGAACTCTATAAGTGGAAGGTAATGCCTTTCAGACTCTCTAATGCTCCTAGTACTTTTATGAAACTAATGAACCATGTATTCAAGGCTTTCATTGGGAAGTTTGTAGTGGTTTACTTTGATGATATCTTGATTTATAGCAAAAATCAAGATGATCACTTGGAGTATCTTAGACGAGTATTCACTGTCTTGTGGGAGCAGAAGTTGTACGCCAACTTGAAGAAATGTGAGTTTGCGATAAACTAGTCTTTCTAGGCTATGTTGTATCGGGTGAAGGCATTATGGTAGATCCAAACAAGGTGGAGGCAATTACATCATGGCCGACTCCGACGACCATCTTTGACATCCGGAGTTTTCATGGCCTGGCATATTTTTACAAACGGTTCATCAAAGGCTTCAACACTATCATCGCTCCAATCACTGAATGCCTAAGAGGGGGACAGTTTGCATGGACTCAAGAAGCTCAACAAAGTTTCGAACTCATCAAGAGAAATTTTTTGGAAGCACCAGTTTTAACACTACCCGATTTCAACAGGGTGTTCGAGGTGGACTGTGATGCCTCTAATGTCGGGATTGGGGTTGTTCTAAGTCAAGAGGGAATGCCTATTACTTTCTTTAGAGAAAAACTTGCCAATGCTCGAGCAAGGTATTCTACCTACGATAAGGAATTATATGCCATCATCCGAGCCCTAAATCATTGGTATCATTATCTCATCTCCAAGGAGTTTGAGTTATACTTAGACCATGAAGCACTAAAATTCATAAGCAGCCAACACAAGTTAAAGGGAAGGCATGCTCGGTGGGTGGAGTTTCTGCAAGCCTACAATTTCCTTATCAAGTACAAGTCCGGAAAGCAAAATCAAGTTGCGGATGCTCTAAACCGGCGACATTCTTATCTCAACACTATGACAGTCAAGGTGGTGGGGTTCGAATTGCTAAAGGATCTTTATCAAGATGATCCAACTTTTAAAGAAGTTTGGCAAGACTGTTCTAACGGGTCGTGTAACATTTATCAATTACAGGATGGTTATCTTTTCTAGGTCTCACGGTTGTGCATACCTCAATGTTCATTAAGGGAATCAATTATTGCCTAAGCACATGGAGGAGGTTTAGGAGGCCATTTCAGAAGAGACAAAAAACTTTGTCTCGTCCAAGAGCACTTTTATTCGCCAAATATAGCGAGGGATGTATCGCGACACGTGGCTCGGTATCGAATTTGCCATCTCGCCAAGAGTCATGGACAAAATACTGTTCTTTACACTCCTCTTCCCGTTACGCAAGTACCTTAGGAAGATGTTAGTATTGATTTTATGGTGGGTTTTCCCCGAACTCAACGAGTAAAGGATTCGATCATGGTTTTGGTTGACCGCTTCTCAAAGATGGCTCGTTGGATGCTTCTCACGTGGCTGATCTTTACTTCAAGGAAATTGTCAAGTTACATGGAGTACCGAAGAGAATTACCTCCGATCGAGACCCCAAGTTTGTCAGACATTTTTGGCGAACATTATGGTTTAAACTGGGAACCACTCTTCAATTTAGTACCTCTCACCATTCGCAAACTGATGGCCAACCTGAGGTAGTAAATTGAAGCTTGGGAAACCTATTGTGGAGTCTTGTAGGGGATAAGGTTCGACAGTGGGATCTTGCACTGGCTCAAGCTGAATTTGCCTATAATCGTTCCAAAAGTCAATCGACGGGAACCAGCCCTTTTGAAGTGGTATACGGGCAAAATCCGATAAGTCCGTTGGACTTAGCACCATTACCAACTGCTTATCAGTATATTGGAGATGCGGATGATCGAGCTGCCCACATCAAGAAGCTGCATGAGCAAGTCCGAGCATAAATTATGAAGCAGACTGAGAAATACAAAAAGAATGCAGATAAACATCGTAGAGCTGCCGCGTTTAAGAAGGGAGATTTGGTTTGGGTCTACTTGTGAAAGGAAAGATTTCCTAGAAAGCATGGGAAATTAAGTCCACGAGCCAACAGTCCGTTTAAAGTTCTTAAGCGTATTGGAGAAAATGCTTACAAGATTGAACTTCCGGGAGATTATGGTGTCTCTGCAACCTTCAATATTGCTGATTTATCTCCATATCTTGAAGATACTACGGATGAGAATGAGGAAAACTCGGGGAAGAGTTTATGCGCAGTGGAAGCGTCTTATACCGGAAATGAGAAGTTAGAAATGGAAATAGACGGTCAGCATGCATTCTATTTGTCAATAAATTCAGATTCATTCACCACCAGTCAAAGCATGTATTCTACAAGTTATAAATCATTATATGTGCATGTATTCAACAAGTCAAGTTATGTATTAAATATACTCATTAATTCTGGACCGACATTAATAATCATATACATGGGGGATGTCCATAATCATCTATAAATATTGTCTCTTGTATCCGATGGAAAGCAGAATTTGGAGATTAAGAAAACATACCATTTATCTTGATTAGTGAAGAAGAGTCTTCCTATCAATTCAACTTTTATCCCTTTTGGTGGATTCCATATTGGGTGACGAGTTATTCTTCTTACCTATTTGTTTGGTGGATTCTGACGAATCGGTAAGATATATCTTTCGGGAACTCACTTGTGTTACCCCCGAAATCGTTCCACTGATACCATATCAGCAGCTGGTGATGATATTAATCTGGATATTGGGGGAGATTTGGACTTAGATGGAGAAGGGCTCAATCAGAATGAGGAACGGGTGGAAGGAGTGCACGGTGTGAACAGTCAGAATCAAGTACCCCAAGGGGAAAACAACAACCATAGCCTTCCCATCCAAAACCAAAACCCACCTAACCAAAATAACCCCGTACTAAACCAGAACCAGAACAACAATATTCCTTTCATGAACCCTGTCTACCAACACCACAATCAACCATATATATTCCCTGATCCACTCTATTATCCACCATACTACCCACCAAAACCTATCCAAAACCAACCTAATATTCCATAAGTACCTCTACTACCAGTACACTAACAACAAGTTCCTCAGAACCCAGGTCCTCCTGGTATGATTATTAGAGAGATGTTTGAGGCTCAACCTCAACAGTATTATGATAGAGTAGCTATGCCACCAGTCGAGGCGAATAATTTCTTCATCTCTCCAGGAATTTTGAAGATGCTTTTGGAAAATCGGTTTAGGGGAGAGGTAGGGAAAGACAATCCACATACCCATTTGAGGAACCTCCTCTTGATAACTTCCACTTTTCATTACAATGGGATGTCGGAGGATGCAAAGAAGCTCAGGTTATTTCAGTTCTCTCTGACTGGGATAGCTAAGGGTTGGTACGATAACACACTTCCACGGGGGAGAAGGGGTGTGAATACATTGGCCGAGCTCGAGCGACTGTTTCTAGAGTAGTTCTACCCTCAGTCCAGAATGGTGAAGGCGAGGAACGAGATTTTCTCATTCAAGCAGAAATCGAATGAGGGATTGAGTCAAGCCTTGGTGAGATTCTCCAACATGCTTATTGATTGCCCACAACATGGGTACAATGATGGAGACATTATGGCTTACTTCTATTGTGGGGCTTGTGAGAATGATCAACAACACCTCGATGCTTGTGCGGGTGGAGCATTACTGAACTACAGCGCAACTGAGTGTATGCAGATAGTGGAGGATATAGTGAAGAATGCGGGGCAATGCAATGGAGAAACAATCAGGGATACCAATGAGGTTCTTCATCTAATCAGAACTAGTGGAGGAAGAATGATAACTTCTCCTACAGTAATCCAAAAGCTGGAATAACTGTACCACCAGGAGTTGATCTAGGTTTGAAACTTCCAGGGGGAGAAGGTGGTGCCTCAACTGATGAGATGTTACGAACGATTCTACAGAAGGCCGAAGAAAGGAGTAAGAGATTATCCTCTCTTGAGTACGATGTGAAAGAGATGAATAACAGGATTTAACACAAGGACCAAGAAGCTCAGAGGAGGGATCAATACCTCAACCTGATCCAGCAAGAGAATAATAGGCGATTCAATTCACTCGAATTTCAAATGAACCAAATCGCAAAATTGCAGGGTAGAGAGACGGGTAAATTTTCTTCCATGCTGAAACTTAACCCGAAAGAGCATTGCAAAACGATTGAGTTGAGAATTGGCACTAAGTATGATGGTTCTCCACTACCTACTGAGGTGCAGGAAATTCATAGAGAGGTTGAGGAAGAAAGCGAGTGGAAAAAGATGGACGATGGGAAGGAAAAGGTGGAAGAAGGGATTATGGAAGAAGAGCAAGTTTCTAAGTGGAAGAAGGCAAAGGAGGCTAAGAAGAATATCAAGGAAACGGAACGAGATAAGTGGGGTGTACCCAAGTCCGTGATTCCAGTTCCTTATCCTTAGAGATTCATGAAGAAGAAACTGGATGAGAAATTCGCGAAGTTTCTTGAAGTCTTCAAGAAGTTGCACATCAATATTCTGTTTTATGGTGCATTAGAATAGATGCCTAAATTTACAAAATTCTTGAAAGACTTGATCTCCAAGAAGAGGAGAGTTGACGGGCCAAAGCTAGTTCAACTGAACCATGAGGTGAGTGCGATGGTGCACAAAGCTCTTCCTCCGAAGCTGAAGGATCCCGGTAGTTTCACGATCTTATGTGATATAGGGAATGAAATTAAGAAGGGGGCACTGTGCGATATATGAGCTAACATAAATATGATGTTATTGTCGCTGTTTAAGAAACTGGATGGTTGAAATCTTCAACCGACGATGATGACTCTCCAACTCGCTGATAGGTCCATCACGAGATCTCAAGGTATGGTGGAAGATGTCCTTGTAAATGTGGGTGATCACATTTTTCCAGCTAATTTTGTAGTCCTTGATATGGAGGAGGACGAGCACGTGCCTTTGATTTTGGGAAGGCCTTTCTTGGCTACAGGTGGAATGGTGTTAGATGTGGTAAATGAAAAATTCACGGTGAAGGTGGATGATCAAGAAGTGAAGATTTCCATGTATGAGGCAATGAAGTATCCGACGGAGAAAGACAGCGAGGAATTGAAGTGTGTGAATGTGAAGTAAGTGGAGGAAAAAAGAGGACTGGACTTGGAGAAGACGACTTTCGAGAAGAATTTTGACAAGGCACCCCAGCTGGAAGCAAAAAAGAAATTGAAACCACTACCGGAAAATGGAAGAGCGAGCAAGGTAAATAGCCTCCGAAGGAAGAAATTCTATCACCGCTCTTACAAGGATATATGAGGTAACATCGAGCTTAATGAGTCTTGAGCTCCTTTGAGCTCGGTCTGACATTAGGACCTTAAAAATAGCGCTGAATGGGAGGCAACCCATTTTTTACTTACTGTCGTGTGTGTTTTATTTTTCTTTTTATCATTTGTGTGATCTTGTGTTATTTGATCTCGTGTTGAGTATTTTGATTGTAGGCTTGTATTGAGGGTGCAAGAATTTACGAAAGAGTGATAGCGTGGAGTATTTCAAGAGAACAAAAAGGGCGTGCTAGATTGCTAAGTGTCAATCGGAAATATGCGTATGAGGTAACCCCGAACCCCACATTTAGACCGCTTCACCAAGTCTAAGTTTGGGGGGTGGAGTGCTTTTACATATTTCACGGTAGTACATATGCACCAATGCACTTGGGAGGGTTAATTGACATTGCACAGGCGCACACCCTCTTGTTTATTGTTTATATGTTATTGTCCACCAAAGTTACGTTTTTCCCTTCCATGTTTTCATTTTCATATTTATCATATGTTGGGCATGCACGTAATGTTTTGAACTTGAGTGATTCTTTGAACTGATTAAGCACTGCTTATTTCATGTTTATTAACTATTTCCTTGTTTACTTATTGATTGTTATCATTGAGTGAATTAGTGAGTTGGTGATTGTGGGATTGAGTTAGGACTAGATTGTGTGAGTATTGTGAGTAGAGTGGATTTGAAAGGGAAGTCGTGCACTTACGATTTTTCTCTTGAATACTTGTGTGGTAATGATGAGATGTCACTAGGTCTAGCATGGATGTGAAAAGCTGTGAGACTTGAGCCTTAAAAGAAATTAGATTTCATCAAGTTGATCTTTTTTTTTTGTGAGTGGATCTTCACCTTAGAGGTACTAGAACTTGTGGGTACTCTCTCTTCTATATTGTGTCTAGTATGAAATGCCGAAAGTGATCTAAGGTCATTATTGATTTGATAAGTCACTTAGCCAAAATTTTCCCGGCCAATGATATTAATCCCTTATTAGCCCGTTTGAGCTTAAGCCTATTTATTTGCTAGCACAATTGAGCTTATCCAATTTCTTAAAACTCTTTTGTCCCAATTTTAGTGGAGAATAGGAAAAGTTGTGAATGAAAAAGGGGTAGAGTTGGTTGATGTAGAATTGTATATGGTTGAGTGATGTTGAGAAAAAAATGGTAATGAATTTGTGATTAGTGGGGAAGATTGAAAAATTTGAGAATGAGCAAAAGAAAATACGAGCTCATATATAGTTTGAGAAACAAAATAGGAAAAGCAGTGAAAGAAGAAAAAAGAAGTGAAAAAGAGTTAAGAAAAGAGTTGAGGTGTCGAAATTAGATGGAATTGAAAGTGCATTGTATGAAGATATTAGAAGTGTTCTGTTCCGTGAATTGAAATACCGAAGTTATGATTTTTCTATTCTCCATTCACTTAAGTCAGTTAATCCTATACATTTACCCCACCCGTCCAAAGAGCCGTACATTACATCTTTGAACAAGTCCTTTTTTATTCGGCATGAATTCTAGTATGTGGTCGAAGTTGAGAGTGCTTACAAGCTTATGGTCACTAATTTGTGTGAATGATTGATTGAGATTGTCCCTATTTATTGATAAACACTTGTGAGGGAGTGAAATACACCACTAAGATCACATCCATGTTTTGATTTGGTGATTTTTTATTGATTACTCATTAGTAGGAAAAATGGGGCGAGTTTGTGTGCGGGTGACCGATCTTTGAAGCTTGAAAGTGATTACTTGCATGATTTGGTACTTTTAATTCTTTTCTAACAATTTCACTTGACTTATTATTTCATTGCTTGAGGACAAGCAATATGGTAAGTTTGGGGGGGTTGATTAGACGTGAAATTGTGATGTTTTGTTGTCCGATTAGTCTATATTTTGAGTGTTTTTGTGAGTGTTTAGAGTTATTTGAGTAAAAATTGCATAAACTCATCAATTTGCCTCTTTGGTGTTCATTTTAGGAAAGAGGGAGAAAAATAGAGTTCGCAGGACTTTGAACTGACTCAAACGGACTCCCGGATGAGAAGATATGAAGAAAATACGAAAAGTATTAGTTCAGGTGAAGAAAAGTATCATTTGGCACGAAAAAAAGAAGTGCTCGAGCACCACTCGAGCGCCCCTAGTTCACTGGACAAATAAGGCACTCGACCGATACACTCGAGCGCCAGGCGCTCGACCATTTTGACTCGAGCGGCACTTGAACACTGTTGAAAATAAGCGCTCAACCAGCACCCGCTCAAGCGCGAGGCGCTCGACCATGGGGTTGGCTCGCGCCCTGATTGATTTTCGGCCTGGAACATATAAATTCTCATCTAAACCCTTATTTTACAGATCTAGATGTTGGAGTTATACGTGAAATTATGCCTTTACTTTGTATAACTCATGTATTAAACACTTGTTTATGAAAATAATTCTTTTATCACATTTGCTTTAAATATGAATGAAAGTTAAATATTTATTGCAACCCGTTCAATATATAGTATGTGTTACATTGTAGTTAATGTGGTGATACCAGATCACGGAAGATCACATTGACAGTTACTTGTAACTAAACATATAATTCACGACCCAGGTGGAATTGAACAATCCGCCATGAAAGTTCGATGTGTAATTCTCAGATTGACCTATCTTGACCAAGAGATTACACTAGCACGTTTAGTATGTGTTGAAGAGGACCTACAGCGAGGATAAATTCTTATGTTCTGAAATGTGAAGAATTAGACCTCATTGGCTATTGATTTCTTAATCTCTGTCACTTAAATAGGATCGTGTGTGGTTAATAGTTATTGCTTTGATTCATGTTGGGTGAGAATCATCGTGACTTCAAACCTTGTGTTTTGGACAGTAATATTAATCATACAACGGTTGCTAAGATTTAATACGGAGAAACGTGTGTGACTCGGCTCGTGTGTGATTTGTCCCCTTGGTGGGGTCAGAAGTTATATCGTACCAAGTCTTGCTAGTGAAGAATTATTTTTTTCTGCGCGGATAATAATGTTGAGCTGTCTTTACTCCAAGGTAAAATATATTAATTAATTTAGAGTTATTCAGAAGCTCAATTAATTAATGGACTAGATAATCTTAAACACTGGAGATAATAACCGGGAGCCCATATTACCGTAATATGGATTAAGATGGATAGTGCAATATTAATTTATTAGTGGTATTAATTAATATAAATGGGTTGAATAATATTGAGACTCAATATTGAAATTCAGAAGCCCATTGTGTTGTGACCATTTCTATACTAGGTCGGCTCCGGCTATGCTAAAGGAAACCACATCACTACTTCCGGCCGGCAGACGCCCATAAGGGGTGGCATAAAGCCAATAAATCCGACCACTGGCCACCCTCGACCCGGGCTCGGAACGGCTAATTCGGGGCGTCTCCGCTCTCCCAAATACCAGATCCAGTGCAGTTTGGCACCAATCGCCGCCCGGGAAGGCGTTCTCACCGTGCACGACCTCCAGCTTTGCACCCGGCCGCCTGTTGGAGTTATACGTGAAAGTATGCTTTTACTTTGTATAACTCGTGTATCAAACACTCGTTTTATGAGAATAATTCTTTTATCGCATTTGCTTTAGTTATGATTGAATGTTGAATTTCTATTGCAAACCGTTCAATATATAGTACGTGTTACATTGTAGTTAATGTGGTGATACCCGATCACGGAAGACGACATTAACAGTTTACTTGTAACTAAACGTACATTTTCACGGCCCAGGTGGAATTGAACAATCCACCGTGAAAGGTCGATGTGTAAGGCTCAGATTGGTCTGTCTTGACCAAGAGATTGCACTAGCACATTTAGTATGTGTTGAAGAGGTCCTACAGCGAGGAGAAATTCTTCTGTTCTGAAAGGTGAAGAATTAGACCTCAGTGGTTGTTGATTTCTTAATCTCCGTCACTTAAATAGGACCGTGTGTGCTTAGTAGTTACTGCTTTGATTCATGTTGGGTGAGAATCATTGTGACTTCGAACTTTGTGTCTTGGGCAGTAATATTAATCATACGACGGTTGCTAAGATTTAATACGGAGAAACGCGTGCGAGTACGGCTTGTGTGATTAGTCCCCTTGGTGGGCTCAGAAGTTTTATTGTACCAAATCTTGCAAGTGAAGAATTAGTTTCTTCGGTACGAATAATAATGTTGAGCTGTCTTTACTCCAAGGTGAAATATATTAATTAATTTAGAGCTATTCAGAAGCTCAATTAATTAATGGACTTGATAATCTTAAACGCGGGAAATAATAACCGGGAGCCCATATTATCGTAATATGGATTAAGATGGATAGTGCAATATTAATTTATTAGTGGTAATAATTAATATTAATGTGCTGAATTATATTGGGGCTCAATATTGAAATTCAGAAGTCCATTAGGAGGTCCAATCTTAATTCTCCTTAAGGCCCCTCAAGTAGCCCAATTAAGTAGCCCAATAATGATAAGGTGATTAAAATAAAAAGAAAATAATATGCTGATTTTTTCCCTTTAATTTTCGAAAAATACATGATAAGGAGGAAAAAGATTTGGTTGATTTTCTTGGAAAGATATTATGCAAGATATGTATTCTAGGAATACAAGAATATCTCATATATTCAAGAAGATCCAAATCTTGGATTTTCTCTATGTAAATTTCGAAAACTACCTATTTATTTAGGGGTGTGAGATTTTTGTGGAATATTTTATTTTGGAGAAAAGAATATATGGGATATATTCAAGATTTCTTAGAGTCTAAGAAAAGATTTTCTCCAAGCCCAAATATACTATAATTTTCGGCCATCTCACATTATAAATAGGGGATGATTATTTCATCCCCAAGAACATAATTCCATGTGTTAGAAAAATCAAGAAGCATATATATTTTTCTTTTTCCTTAGTTATTAAATTACTTGAAAGCGTCTCCCACCGGCGATCAAGTGAGGTGAAAAGGGAAATACTTGAGAAGGCTTTGGGTTGATAGAACGAGATTACAAGTGTCCCGTATATCCAAAGGCCATTACTACGAGAGGTACGTTAATCGCATATTTACTTGTTTAATTCCGCCTAGTTAAATATGTGAAATTGATTTAACATGCATGATGATAGTTAGTTGTTGGAATTATTATTTGAATTAATTAGGATTAATTCATGCTAGTAATAATTGTATTTAAATTCGTATTTAAAATTCATCCCGAATAGATTCCGGGGACCCCTATTTTCCCAACACCGCCAAGACCAGGCTACTCCCGGCCTCCGGCCGCACTAACCCGAAAAGTTCCCAAGAACACGTGACAAGATCAGGCAGAATCATCCTAAATTTGGTAAAGGGCCGTCTCCGTACAAGACAACAGAGAGGATATTCCCTCCAAATAAGGAAACGTCTCAGAAAATCGTCCTTTTGGAACACGTGTCAACACGCTAGTTGCCGGCCTCCTATCAACTAGGACGAACTGGCTCCTGCACTCCTCCAAGGACTCCAGTTATTAAATGCGGCTGTCCCCCACAGAGGTCGGAAAAGATGAGAATACCCCTATAGAAGAAAACTATATATATATGACAATCCTTGTACCAAAATAACAAGTTCACTTTCAATAGAAAAAACTATACAAGCATTCAAGTCCAGGGACTAAGAACCCCTGTCAAATCTTTGTGTTATTGCATTTATTTCTCATCATCATCTCTCATAAACACTAGCATTAATGGAGCATTCAATCCATATTTCCTTTGATGTTTTTATCTAATCTTGCACATTGCCATTAATTTCCAGCTCCTATTTTTAGATAAACAACATTTGGCGCTAGAAGGAGGGTATCAAACCCTTTAAACCCAGTTTTCTTTTCATTTCTTTGAAGAACACTCACTGTTCTTCAAAGCTCCTTCACCAATCTTCAAATCTTCGAAACTTTCCTACCTTTTTCCTCTAAAGGAAGAATGACGAACCAAAGATCATCTCAGGCCCTCAGGGCCACGGGAGCTCCGGCCACGCCCCAGGCTCCCGTAGCCCGGGTCTCAGGGGAACCTACCCCCATTCGGCCTGGAAAGGCCGCTCGTGCCGCTTCTCCAATCCGATACCCGGAGGAGCCACGCCTGTCACAGACTCGAAACTTCATCACTCCAGACCAAGCGGAGTCGGGCCGACGTCATCGATCCGAGGAAGCAGAGCTAGCCAAAGCACCCCCTCGGCCGCAAGAAAAAGGTTACAAGCACGCTCCCTCAAGGGGAAGGCGAAAGCCCAGGAACACCAGGGAGAAAGCCAATGCCAGGCCGACCCAGCTACCACTCGATCCCGCAGCTCCGCCCACCCAGTCTTCGGCCGCCTGGGCGCTAGCGATCCCTCATGGTACCCAAGCCGACACCCGAGCAGCGACACCGGGTACAGAAACATCGAATTCGTCTCCAACACCTGGAGCACGACACAAATTCCCCACAAAAGGGGGGCAAAGTCAGCCTGGCACCGGCCAACTCAGCAAGGAGGAAGCTCAGCTTTGCTCAGAGCGGCCTCTTAGGGCATGACACCCCGTGGGGGGCTGTTTTCGACCGAATTGGGCCCGTAGCCGACGGGAATGACCAGCGGGTCGAGACTCCAAACCCGAAAATTGCCAAGATGCAAAAGTAACTTGACGAGATATGAGCACTCTGTTGGTGTATACTGTAAAGCAAACTTTTGTTGGGCTTTTATGGATATATTCAATTTCCTTATTATCTAAAATAAATGGTTTTTCACATTATTGCAATCTTATTAATTGCTTGTATTACTTGTATGTCTATTTATCTTATATTGTAGATAATGTGGTGGGTTTGTAGTCACACAGAAGATCACATTGTCAGTTCCTTATAAGATATAAACAGTATTCACAACTAAGATAGTTCTGGACATAACTATTGGTATAAGTTGTAGTATGAACTTGTTAGTGGCTTGTCTTGGCCATTAGTTCATACTAGTACGCTATGTCGTATTGAATGGATCACAGTTAAGACATGTTCTTCTATTCTGACTGTTATGAAGAACTAAAGGTCTTGGTGACTCTTGTAATTCTTAACCCTAATTGTGATATCTAGATATGTGGAGCGCTTGTTCACTACTTTGATTTACTATGGGTGAGAATCTTGTTAGATTCAATGCACTATGTATTTTGGGTAGTGACATCGTTTGCACGATGTCTATTTATTGGCATTAGGGCACCGTGTCCTGGTGATCCAGGTTGATGACGTCCCCTTGAGGAAACTCATACAGGATTATCGTATTAAACCCTGCAGGTGGATTTAATCCGTAAGACAACAAGGTTGAGTGGTACTACTCAAGGAATAATAGATGTTAATTAATTAAAGCGGTCAGAAGCTTTAATAATTAATGGACGTGCGATATCTTTAACACGGGGAATTATAGAGTCTAATAGAAGCCCTGATTCGGTTCGGGATAGGACGGGAGTGCAACATTAATTCTCTAGTGGAATGAATTAATGTTCACGGGCCAAATATATGTTCTGGGCTGAACATAAGAATATTTGGGTCCATGAGGAGCCCAAACCTATACCTTCTAACAGATCCCTAGTCTGGCCCATGAAACCTATATAAAGGCTTCAATTTCGTTCTTTGAAACCCTAGCACTAAAAGAATTTCGTGAGCAGCTGAATTTTGTGAGCAAGGGTTTTTGAAGAGACGAAATTGGGAGGCACTTTTCTCCATGTTCGCTAGTTCGCCGTCCACCCGGTGTACGAACGAGGTTGGGAGACAGATTAGAAGATCAGTAGTGGAATCAACGCCTCGGTCTTCAAGGGTAACGGATCTAAACTTGTCTTTAGATGCATGTTTAGGTCTTTAATTGTTTATACACGTTTGGTATCCCAACAACGATCTTGGGGACGGACCGCCTTCACCGGCGCGATCCATCAAGTGGTATCAGAGCCAAGGATTCGTGGATTGTTGGCTCTGCCTGGAACGTGTATCTATTTTCTGGTTTTCTGCTTTCGTGGTTTTAGATCGTTTCTCTATCGCAACCCTTGTGTGTTTTTGTAATCGTTTTTCCCACCAGATAATAAGTGTGGGTAGTATAGGTTTCTTTTACAATAGATCACTGTATTAGGGTTTCGTTCGCTTGTATTAGTTGTGTTTTCTGATCACAAGAGCGGGCGATGTCGGATGGAGGATGTGGAAACGGATTTCAGGTTCTCTGTGTTAGAAGTTTTTGGCCCTAGACGGTGTCGTTCACTGTTTTGGCCATAACTTTTGACTCGGGAGTCCGTTTTCTGCAAGTAAGCCCATTTCGGAAACCTCGTGACGATATCTACAGGCCTCACAGCTATGCTTTGACCCCCTGTGGCGAGACCTAATTCAATCGTCTTGATGAAGTTTTCTGCCAGTTTAGTTCCGGTGACGTGAATTCGACCCGTTCGAGACCATTTCTTGCTTTGCGTGAGAGGCCGATGCGAGGCATCCATCCGCGCCCTTTATTTATCATTGTAATAGCTTTGATAGGCTGTTTTTGATAAGTTTTAGAAGGGGTTGCGATAGATATGCATTTATTTATGCTTTTGTCTATCGTTTTCTGGCATGTTTGTGTTTTATAATTAATTTTATTATAATCTGCTATTGCCTGTGAATAATCTTCAATTTTAAATGACTAAGTGAGTAGAATTTAATTTAATTAATTCTTTGGCCTCCACAATTGGTCTTTAAGTAAGGTGATTGTTGCTCGTGGGACCTTGGGAGTCTCCCCCTAACGGATGCAACATTCACAAGCTTACTAGTTAAGACTTCTAATCAAAATGTTTTAATATTAAAATGAAGTGTGTGATCATCCCCAACGGATGTATTATTCATGAGTTCATCAGTTAAGATTAGTGCAAGATAACTGTAGTGAATTATTTACTAGCGACGTGTTCTTTGTATGAGCTCGTCAATTGTGAATAATAGTTCCTACAGTTAAATTGTGGTCATCACTTAGATGTGAATTTTAATATAACCCCCCAACGGGGTCCCTATTCTAATTCACATGGCCAATTTAGGTCCGACTATTAATTTCATTCGTCATAAGGATAAGTTGACGTGATATTGAAATTAAAGACTTGGTGTCTGGTTGATGAACACACGCGTAAACGACCATCCTAACGTGGCTTGCGTGTTTGTTTGTTGGGCTGTTGGAGGTTGTGTTAAATGTTGGTTTTGAAGGTTTCCAATATTTCATGCTTCAATTTATGTGATTTTAATGCTTGCTTGCATTTAATTTATTTCAGATTTAATAAGATGACGTTCAATCCGCTTATGGTTATTTTAAAAGAAAATAAGCTGACTGGTCCGAATTATTTGGATTGGAAGAGAAATCTGGACATTGTCCTGGTTGCAGATGAGTACAAGTTTGTGCTCAATACTCTTGCTCCTGCCGATCTGGCACCCGATTCCACTGAAGAGCAAAAGGAGGCTCATAAGAAGTGGCACAAGGCTGATGAGATGGCTCGTTGTTACATTTTGGCCTCTATGTCAAATGTTTTACAACAGCAGCATCAAAACATGCCTACTGCCGCACATATGATGTTGAGCCTAAAAGAGCTTTTTGGTGAGAAAGATAGGGCTGCCCGTTTTGAGGCTATGAGGAAAATTATGACTACCTCTATGCCAGAGGGAGCGTCGGTGAGGGACCACTGTCTCAAGATGATGGAATATCTGAATGAGATAGAGGTGCTCGGGGGAGAAATCGACGGTGATGCCAAGGTCGATATGATCCTCAACTCGCTCCCAAAATCCTTTGAAAACTTTCGTTTGAACATAATCATGAGTAAGAAGGGCTATTCTGTAGCTGAGCTTTTTGCGGAGTTGGTTGCGGCGGAAGGTCTCATGGGTAAGGGTCCACAAGCCCATGTTTCTGTTCAGGCTGGATCTTCTTCGTCCAAGGGCGGGAAGAAGAAAAAGCCTTCTCAGAAAAAGGCTGGTGGAAGTAGTGGTGGAAGCAGTGGGAGTAAGGTTTTGGCGCCTTCTGGTGGCGTGAAGAAGCCGAAAGGCAAATGCTTCAAGTGCCACAAGACCGGACATTGGAAGCCTGATTGTCCTCTCTTGAAAAAGGATAACTCTGGTACATCTCTTGCTGTAGTTGTTGAAACATGCTTTGCGGCTTGTTCTGCCCTTTCTTGGGTAGTAGATACAGGAGCCACTGATCATGTTTGTTATACCTTGCAGGGGTTTCTGCAAACAAGGCAACTGTGTGAGGGCGAGATTACTATCAGTTTGGGCAATGCTACGACTGTAGCAGTGGTCGCAGTGGGAGATGTGCACTTATGTTTTTCTAATTCTGTTTTAGTATTAAAGAACGTTTTGTACGTGCCGAGTTTTCGGAAGAATTTAATTTCTGTTTCGAAGTTTTTTTTGGATGGATGCTCAGTTGTTTTTAATGACAAAGTTGTTATTATGAGAAATGACTTTTTAATCTGTTCTGGCACGTTAGAAAACAGTCTTTACACTATTACTTGTGCATATCGTACTATGACTGAAACTCATTCATCATCATCAAATAAAAGAAAAGAGCCTTCAAAGATGAATCAAACATATCTTTGGCACCTAAGACTAGGTCATGTCAATCTGAGGAGAATTCAAAGACTTGTAAGTAGTGGTTCTTTGGAGTCTCTCCAAGTGGAACCATTCTTAGTCTGCGAATCCTGCTTGGAAGGCAAGATGACTTCAAGGCCTTTTAAGGCCAAGGGGAATAGGGCCAGTGATGTGTTAGAATTGATTCACTCTGATTTGTGTGGGCCTATGTCTGTTCAAGCTAGAGGTGGTTTTGAGTATTTCGTCACTTTCATTGATGATTACTCAAGATATGGGTACATCTATCTGATGCGCCACAAGTCTGAATGCTTTGGCAAGTTCAAAGAATTTAAGGCAGAAGTGGAGAACCGTCATGGTAAGAGTATCAAGTCACTACGATCTGATCGTGGTGGCGAATACCTTAGTAATGAATTTAGGCAATACTTATTAGAGAATGGGATTGCATCCCAGCTCACTGCGCCTGGTACTCCCCAATAGAATGGCGTAGCTGAAAGAAGGAATAGGACTCTATTAGAAATGGTGAGATCAATGATGAGTTATGCATCATTACCTACCTCGTTTTGGGGATATGCCTTGGAAACAGCGGCGTACCTTCTAAATTACGTACCTTCTAAAGCGGTTCCAAAAACTCTGATTGAACTGTGGTCTGGGCGAAAGCCTAGTCTCAATCACATTCGGATTTGGGGTTGTCCAGCACATGTGCTGGATAACGAAGCTGATAAGTTGGCACCTAGAACTGAAGTACGGTTGTTTGTAGGATATCCTAAGGGAACAAAAGGTGGTTATTTTTATAGTCCTAAAGATCAGAGGGTGATAGTCAGTACTAATGCCCGATTTTTAGAGGAAGACTATATGAATGAGCATAAGTCCAATAGTGAGATCAATCTCAATGAGTTAAGGGGAGACAATGGCACACCGAGTGTGCAAGAGGAAATACCACAAGAGACTGCACAACGTGATTGCTCTGATGAACCTTTGCATGCATTGCCTCGTCGTAGTGGGAGGGTTGTACGTCAACCTGATCGTTTCATGTTTGTGGGAGAGTCTGTGGACTTGATTCCAAGCGATGAACATGATGATAACGATCCCTGGACTTACAAAGAGGCAATTCAAGACAAAGATGCAGAGTCTTGGCACAAGTCTATGGATTCAGAAATTGAATCTATGGATGCTATGGAAGTGTACGACCTAAGCGAACTTCCCCATGGCAAGGAAGTCATTGGGTGTAAGTGGGTCTACAGACGTAAGAGAGGATCTGATGGGAAGGTTATTGCCTTTAAAGCAAGGTTGGTGGCAAAGGGTTTTACCCAGAAAGAAGGAATCGACTATGATGAGACCTTCTCACCAGTAGCCATGCTAAAATCGATCCGGATTCTCTTATCCATAGCTAATCACATGAACTATGAGGTTTGGCAAATGGATGTCAAGATAGCTTTCCTTAATGGAAATCTGAATAAGGACATCTACATGCGGCAACCTGAGGGTTATGTGAAGAAAGGCCAAGAGCATCTGGTCTAGAAGCTGAAAAAGTCCCTTTATGGGCTAAAGCAAGCTTCCAGGTCTTGGAACATTCGTTTTGATGAGGTGATCAAATCTTTTGGATTTGAACAATGTCAAAATGAAAGTTGTGTGTATAAGAAGAGTAACGGCGACGTCGTGGTATTCTTAGTACTGTACGTAGATGATATTCTTCTCATTGGCAACAATGTGAAAGTATTATCAGACGTAAAGGTGTGGCTTTCAGAGCAGTTTCAAATGAAGGATTTGGGAGATGCATCGTACATTCTTGGTATAAAGGTCATTCGTGATCGGAAAAAGAGAATGTTGTGTTTATTTCAAGCATCTTACATTGATACTGTGATTGCTCGTTTCAGCATGCAGAACTCAAAGAAGGGTTTACTACCTTTCAGACATGGAGTTCCCTTATCAAAGGATATGTGTCCTAAGACACAGAAGGAGATAGAGGAGATGGCTAAGGTTCCTTATGCTTCGGCTGTAGGAAGCCTTATGTATGCGATGCTGTGTACGAGGCCTGATATTTGCTATGCAGTCGGTATGGTAGCAAGATATCAGTCTAACCCTGGTCAAGGACATTGGACAGCTGTCAAGCATATCCTCAAGTACTTGAAAAGGACTCGAGATTATATGCTGGTATACCAGTCAGATAGTATTGTTCCTGTGGGTTATACTGATTCAGATTTCCAAGCTGATCTAGATGAACGGAAGTCTACCTCGGGTTATGTGTTTGTGTTGGGAGGCGGAGCCATATCTTGGAGAAGTGTGAAGCAGAAATGCATTGCGGACTCCACTATGGAGGCCGAGTACGTAGCTGCCTCAGAGGCTGCCAAAGAGGCTGTTTGGCTACGTAATTTCCTCTTGGACTTGGAGGTGTCCAAGAGTATGCCAAGGTGTATCACTGTTTATTGTGATAATGCGGGTGCAGTGGCAAACTCAAAGGAACCTAGAGCCCATAAAGCGAGTAAACAGATAGAGCGGAAGTACCACATTATACGAGACATCGTAAATCGAGGAGACGTAGCTGTAGCTAAGATTGCATCGTTGAACAACCTAGCTGATCCTTTCACAAAGACTCTGGGGATGAAAGTTTTTTAGCAGCATGTGGAAGGTCTTGGTTTACGATGTATACCAGCTAGACTTTAAGTATAAGTGGGAGAATTGATATGTCTTTATGTGTATACTAAAAGTTTAGCTTTAGTATAAGTGGGAGATTGTTGGTGTATACTGTAAAGCAAACTTTTGTTGGGCTTTTATGGATATATTCAATTTCCTTATTATTTGAAATAAATGGTTTTTCACATTATTGCAATCTTATTAATTGCTTGTATTACTTGTATGTCTATTTATCTTATATTGTAGATAATGTGGTGGGTTTGTAGTCACACAGAAGATCACATTGTCAGTTCCTTATAAGATATAAACAATATTCACAACTAAGATAGTTCTGGACATAACTATTGGTATAAGTTGTAGTATGAACTTGTTAGTGGCTTGTCTTGGCCATTAGTTCATACTAGTACGCTATGTCGTATTGAATGGATCACAGTTAAGACATGTTCTTCTATTCTGACTGTTATGAAGAACTAAAGGTCTTGGTGACTCTTGTAATTCTTAACCCTAATTGTGATATCTAGATATGTGGAGCGCTTGTTCACTACTTTGATTTACTATGGGTGAGAATCTTGTTAGATTCAATACACTATGTATTTTGGGTAGTGACATCGTTTGCACGATGTCTATTTATTGGCATTAGGGCACCGTGTCCTGGTGATCCAGGTTGATGACGTCCCCTTGAGGAAACTCATGAAGGATTGTCGTATTAAACCCTGCAGGTGGATTTAATCCGTACGACAACAAGGTTGAGTGGTACTACTCAAGGAATAATAGATGTTAATTAATTAAAGCGGTCAGAAGCTTTAATAATTAATGGACGTGCAATATCTTTAACACGGGGAATTATAGAGTCTAATAGAAGCCCTGATTCGGTTCGGGATAGGACGGGAGTGCAACATTAATTCTCTAGTGGAATGAATTAATGTTCACGGGCCAAATATATGTTCTGGGCTGAACATAAGAATATTTGGGTCCATGAGGAGCCCAAACCTATACCTTCTAACAGATCCCTAGTCTGGCCCATGAAACCTATATAAAGGCTTCAATTTCGTTCTTTGAAACCCTAGCACTAAAAGAATTTCGTGAGCAGCTGAATTTCATGAGCAAGGGTTTTTGAAGAGACGAAATTGGGAGGCACTTTTCTCCACGTTCGCTAGTTCGCCGTCCACCCGGTGTACGAACGAGGTTGGGAGACAGATTAGAAGATCAGTAGTGGAATCAACGCCTCGGTCTTCAAGGGTAACAGATCTAAACTTGTCTTTAGATGCATGTTTAGGTCTTTAATTGTTTATACACGTTTGGTATCCCAACAACGATCTTGGGGACGGACCGCCTTTACCGGCGCGATCCATCACACTCATGGAGGCGCAAGGCCAGACTAAAGCTCGGCCTATTACGAACGAGCCCCTATCCATCGATATCGAGCTCGCCCCCATCCATCTCAAGATCACTCCACCGCCGACCCCTCTCTACGAAGGGAAGACGGACCCAGAGACCCATCTGAGCAAATTCTGAATCTTCATGACCGGACGGGGTACGACCGACATAACTAAGTGAAGGCTCTTCTCACTCACTTTGGGCGATCTCGCCCATAGGTGGTATGTTTCGCTCTCGGCCCACTCGATCGACTCTTTCTCCACTTTGAGCACCCAGTTCACCTCCTACTTTACGGCTAAAATTGCCCGGCCGGAGAACTGGCACCGTCTAATGCGCATCCGCCAGGAGAAAGAGGAGTCAGACAAGGACTACGTCGCCCGGGTGGACGAGGTCATTTTGACCGGGAAACCGGTCGACGGCCAGCTGGCTCTGCATGCCACCCTTGGAGGATTCCACGACCGATCTCCCATGTTCAAGCATCTCACCAAGGATTTCCCAAAGACGTACGCCGACTTCCGAGCACGGGCTGGAGTCTACCTGGCCCAAATGAAATTGCTTGCTCTACAGCTCGGGGAATCCGAGCCCACCGCTAAGGAACCGGAGGCCGCACAGGCCTCCCCGAAGGGTGGCTCTAAGGCCAAGAAAATTGCCAAGCCGCCCGACAACTTCAAATCTTTCGAGGACGTCAAGGTCCATCTAACCCAGGCGCTAAGGCAGTCCCCCGCTCATATCTTCAATGCAATCCAGCACATGGATGTACACCCTAGGCCCATGCCATTTATGGGGGACCGATCCAAACTAGACCTTAAAAAGTTCTGTGCCTATCACAACTCAATCGTCCATAATACGAGCCAGTGTCGTGATCTCCTAAAACAGTTGTAGAAGCTGTTTGACGAAGGGCGCTTGAACGACCTCATACAAAGGCCAGCCGACGGCAGAAGCAACAACAGCGGCAGCAACAACAATGCCCCCCCCCCCGTAGGAATGAGGAAGGCGGTCGGCCTCTCCGGCCGGTCGCAGCTTTGGATGACGACGATGACCTCCCCCCGATGAACCCGGTTGGCCGGGTGAACATGATCCAGGCCGGCGGGGGAAACCTGGGCGGCCTGACCCCCATCTCCACGCTTTCAAATAGAAAGCGCAAGGCCGAGATCCGGGCGGTGACCAACGTAAACCTGGTCATGCCGCCCGAGCCCACTATCCATAAGGATCTGGAGATCACTTTCTCCAATCGGGATCGCAATGGGGTGCTATACCCCAAGGGTGATGCGTTGGTGATCGCGGCCAACATTCTGGCAAGGAGGTCTAGCGCGTGCTGATCGACAATGGGTGTTTCTGCAACATCATCTTCAAGTCGGCGCTAGATCAGCTCGACAACCTCGTCAGCTTCATCAAGCCGGTCGACCTCCAGCTTAAAGGTTTTGGGAATGCTACTGTTGCCGCATACGGAAGGATAAAGCTCTCGGTGGAACTCGTCTGCTGTTATGACGAGAAGGTTGGGATTACTAGGCCATTGGACTTCATCATTGTAGACCAACCGAATTCTTATAACAGTTTTTAGGACGACCTTTCCTAGAAATTTTCGAGGCCATTGCCTCTTCTTACTACTATTGTATCAAATTCCCCACCCCTGAGGGGGTGGTCGGCACCGTTAGGGGTGACCAATCAATGGCTAGAAAATGTTTGAACTACCTCGATTTTTCTTTATTTCCAGTTTGTAATAATCAAATGTTAGATATATCGCAAACCGACCTCGAGGTGACTCTTCCAACCATTGAAAATATGATTGAGGTCAGGTCCACCTCAAACGATAACGGTCTCCCAAACGAGGCCGATCCGCAACCGATGCAAATCGACGATCCCGAGCCAAGGATAGGGTTCAAGCCTTTCGAGCTCGACCTAGACCTGAGATTCGACATAAGTGACCGACGAAGTTATGAGCAAGCCATGGCCTTGGAGGACCTGGAACACATTCAAGTCGATCCTTCGAGACCAGAACTGGAAGTCCTGATCGGCTCTCGCATACCAACTGAAATGCGGGGGGAGGTGATTGATTTCCTCAAGGCCAACATAGAAGTGTTTGCTTGGTCTCACCAAGACATGGTCGGAATCGACCCCAAGCACGCCTGCCATCGGTTGAAGATCGATCCTAACAAGAGGCCGATCCACCAGAAGAGAAGAAAATTTGGCCTGGAGAAGTACGAGGCATTGGCCCAGGAAGTCAAGAAGCTACTGGACAACAAGCTCATTGAACAAGCTAAAGACGAGCCCCAGTGGGTCGCCAATATCGTCCTAGTTAAGAAAACAAACAACACCTGGAGACTATGCATCGACTTCACCGACCTCAACGTTGTATGCCCAAAAGATCACTTTCCAATGCCGCACATTGACCACTTGGTGGACAGCACGGCCGATCACGAAATGATGTCCTTCATGGACGCTTTCGCCAACTACTACCTGATCCCGATGGCCGTCGAAGACATCAAGCATACCTCTTTTCATACAGAAAAGGACATACTTTCATGATTACGAATGCCCTTCGGCATAATCAATGCCGGAGCGACCTACCAACGACTGGTCAACAAAATATTTGCGGACCAGATCGGAAAAACCATGG
This sequence comes from Ballota nigra, assembly GCA_947034835.1. Classification (NCBI taxonomy): domain Eukaryota; kingdom Viridiplantae; phylum Streptophyta; class Magnoliopsida; order Lamiales; family Lamiaceae; genus Ballota; species Ballota nigra. Next base: position 75,734,580 of record OX344722.1, read on the forward strand.
AAGTCTACATTGACGACATTGTCGTGAAGAGCTTGAAAAAGGAAGATCATCTTAGAGACCTCCAGGAGACCTTCAAAGTCCTTAAAACGTACAATATGAAGCTGAACCTAAAGAAATGCAACTTCGGAGTAGAGGCCGACAAGTTCCTTGGGCATATCGTCAGCCAGAGGGGAATTGAGGCCAACCCGGCCAAACTCAAAGCCGAGGACGATCAAGCAAGTCAAGTGCTTGACTGGCTGCCTGGCTTCATTGAACAAGTTCATAGCCCGGCTCGGAGATAAAAGCAAGTCTTTCTTCTCGACCATTAAGAACGACAAATTTTCCTGGAATAGGGAAAGTCAAGTGGTCTTTTCAAAGCTAAAGGAATACTTGGCGAAACCCCAAATTCTGGTCAAGCCAGTCTCGGGGGAGAAGCTCTTCTTATATCTGGCGGCTTCCAAGGTCGCTCTAAGCGCGGTACTCGTCCGGCGGATGGCCAAAACCACCTTCCAATATACTTTGTAAGCCAAGCTCCACACGACGCGAGCTAAGGTACACCCCTCTTGAAAAACTGGCCTACGCCATGGTCATGAGCGTCAGGAAGCTAAGGCCGTATTATTTCGACCACCAAATGGAGGTCCTGACCACCTTACCTCTAAGGCAAGTTCTACACCGGCCGGACACTAGCGGTCGGCTGTTGAAGTGGTCGCTGGAGATAGCCCAGTATGGTGTCACCATTGCCCCGAGGACGGCCATCAAGGGCTAGGCCCTTGCCGACTTCATCATGGAACTTTCGTTCCCCCCAAAGTTCACATGGATCGACCACCCTCCATGGAAACTCTACGTAGATGGATCTTCGACTAACACATGCGCTGGGGCCGGCATCGTCCTGGTCGGGCCAGAGGGCCAGAGTTTCACTCACGCGGTACGTTTCAGTTTTCGCTGCAACAAACAATGAAGTTGAGTATGAATCCCTGGTCGGAGGCCTCGAGCTCGCAATCGCCATTGGGGTATGTCGTCTTCATATTTTCATGGACTCCCTACTCGTAGTAAACCATATAAAAGGAGAATACGAGGTCCGGGAAGAACAAATGGTGAAATATCTCGACCTGGTCATGACCTTGTGTGAGAAATTTAACCAAGTTTTCATAGAACAAATCCCAAGGGAACGCAACACCCAGGTCGACGCCCTGTCCAAACTTACAACTGCGGAGGGAGCCACCGACCTCGCCAACATCCAGCTCTCCACGCTTGGGACCCCTACGGTGATCCGGGCACAGGTGTCAACCATCCTAAATGTTGAGGAAAGTTGGATGACCCCGATAGTGAAATACTTGATGACCGGTATGCTCCCAGAAGACAAGATCTGAGCTCGACAACTCCAGCTCCGGTCGACAAGGTACACTCTTATCGACGACCTCCTATATAAGAGAAGTTTTACCCTTCCACGCCTGAAGTGTATAACCCCGGAACAAGGCCATATCATTCTGGCCGAGATCCATAAGGGGGTATATGGAAACCATGCCGGAGGTCGGGACTTAGCCCACAAGGCGATCAGGCAAAGGATACTTCTAGCCGACCCTGAACAAGGACGCCGTCAACTTTGCAAGATCGTGCCACACATTTCAAATTCTGGGCCCCAACATCAAGTTATCCCCCGAGCAGCTCTCCTCCATGTACAACCCTTGGCCTTTTGCTCAGTAGGGCATCGACCTGATCGGACCGATGCCCACTGCGCCCGGGGGCCACAAATTCACCGTAGTGGCCGTCGATTATTTTACAAAATGGGCGGAGGCCGAGCCGCTCAACAAAATCGACCAGGCCCAAATCATAAGGTTAATTTGGAGGAACATCATATACCGTTTCAGCCTACCACAAGTGATCATCTCCGACAATGGGAAGCAGTTTGACGGCCTCCAGATGATCCAGTTTTGTGAAAAATGGAAAATCAAGAAAGTCTTCTCCACCCCCTACCACCCATAGACAAACGGCCAGGTGGAGGCCGTAAACAAGATCCTCAAGCATACCATCAAGGCAAAGCTCGAGGACACGAAGGGAAAAAGGGCAGCCGAGCTCCCCGACGTACTCTGGTCGTATCGAACAACTACAAGAAACTCAACGAGCGAAACTTCTTTCGCTTTGGCTTTTGGGACCGAGGTCGTCATCCCATCGAAGGTCTCCCTCCCTAGCCACCGGACAGCCCAGACGATCACCGAAGACAACGACACTGCCCGAAGAATCGACTTGGACATGCTAGGGGAAAGGAGACTCAATTCCGATCTCTGGAACGCGGCCTATTGAAAAAATCTGAATTTTTTCAACTCGAAAGTGAAGGCCAGGCAATTCCAGGTCGGCGACCTCGTCCTAAAAAGATTCAAGGTCCCAAAGGGGTATTCGGCCCGAACTGGGAGGGCCCGTTTAGAGTGTCCAAGTGGCTCTCCAAGGGAGCCTACGAGCTCGAACTCATGGATGGCACTCCGGACCAATACCCCTGGAATGTGATTCACTTGAAGAAATATTATCAGTAACTACGTTGTATCTTGTAACGGAGCTCTTTCTTATCAATAAAAGGCCTACTTTATGATGCAAAACCTCCAAATCCAAAAACTGAGCTCAGTTCAAATACGTATGCCGGCCGTATCGAGGTCGACATATCTCACTTGGGCTCGGGAAGACCGTAAAGGTCATCCAATAACCGAGCTCAGTTCAAAAGTGTATGCCAACCGTATCGAGGTCGGTATATCTTACTTGAGCTCGGGAAGACCATCAAGGTCATCCAAAAACCGAGCTCAGTTCAAAAGCGTATGCCGGTCGTATCGAGGTCGGCATATCTCACTTGAACTCGGGAAGACCATCAAGGTCATCCAAAAACCGAGCTCAGTTCAAAAGTGTATGCCGACCGTAACGAGGTCGGCATATCTCACTTGAGCTCAGGAAGACCAACAAGGTCATCCAAAAACCGAGCTCAGTTTCAAAAGCGTATGCCCGACCGTATCGAGGTCGGCATATCTCACTTGAGCTCGGGAAGACCGTCAAGGTCACTCAAAATCCGAGCTCAGTTCAAAAGTGTATGTCGGCCGTATCGGGGTCGGCATATCTCAATCGATCTCGGAAAAATCTTACGCACCGAACAACTAAATTTTAAACATTTAGTCAGAATTTTCTAAGTAATGAAAAGAAACAACAATGCGATAGAGGTAATAGGATCAAATTTCATTCAATAAAAGGAAAACATAGTTCAGACCCGGTCAGAAGCCGATTACAAGCCAGGAAGAAAGAGAAAAAACAACAATTCAAACAGAAAATAAAGATTAAGCAAAGTCTTCAAGGGTTGCCGGTTTCACTCTCAGCGCCAGTCTGCTCTCCGACCCCCGAGATAAAATCTGCCACCTCATTCACACAAGCCTCTTCCTCCCCTTCGTCTCCAGCCTCCTCGATCTGAACAACTGGAGGACCGTGGCCCGAAAGAAGCAAACTATGCCAGTACGAGAACCATGACAGGTCCACCCCGAGCTCGGTCTCAAGATCCAAGAAGTGGAGGTAATAGCTCCCGTGAATCGGAGATTTGGCAACATACTCCCGAAAGTAGTCCTCGTAAATTTTGGAGTCGAGATTGGCCTTGCGTCCTACGCGTATCAGGTCGGCGATGACCATATAATAGCAGAACTCCGAGAACAGCATCGGACTGGTGGCCGGGTCATTGGGGTCGTAAGCCGGCCTTTGCAGAGCTGTAGCCACCTCAGTTGCTTTCTCCCTTACTTCCCTCTCCAGCTCGGCCTGACGGGTGCAGGCTTGCTCGGCATCCCCTTTAGCAGCATAAGCCTCCAGCCGGAGCACAGCCATTGCATCCTCCATCTCCGCCATCCGGATCCGGGTCTCATCCAGAGTTTTCCAGGCCATCTCCGCCCGGGCGAGAGCATCCTCTTTCTCCTTCAGCACGACCTCCAGCTAGCCGACCGTATAGTTTCTCTCCTTTCGGAGCGCAACGTTCTCACTCTTGAAGTTCGCCCTTTCTTCCCGAGCCTGGGTCAGGTCGGCCTCCGCCCTGCGAAGCGAGCTAACGGTGCTGTTGAGCTCGGTCTCCATGAAATTTTCCATAATCGCCGCCAGGTTGGCTAAGGCAACACTGGCACGGCAGGCATAACGAGGGCGGCGCTCGGCGATATCCACCAGGTCCCGGGTCCAGGACTGGGACAAGGAGTTCACCGCACGGCTCATGTACTCCGGCATCTCAACGATGGAGTTCGGAGGCCGGGAGGATAGGAAGTCCAACACCAATGGCGGCAGGTCGGAGTCATTGCGGGTCAATCTGAATTAAGAAAAAGATCCGATCAGTTAACTGTAAAACAACAGGGCAAAACTTGTAAATTGAGGTAACTTACGCTTGGAATCAGGCCGGATCGCGACTGAAGAAAGTCTTTTCATCCTCCCGACCGGGGGCATGAGTCACTTGGGCCATCGCGGCAACACCAGCTGGCCTCTGCCCGGGGGGCGTATCATCTGACACGTCGATCAACGCGGGACTCAATCCATCCTTGCCGGCCTCATCTCTCTCAATCTCCTCTCGCCCTCTCTTCCGACCGGTGAGTGGTGAGGATAGGTTGGCCCCGGCGGCAACGCCTTCGGCGGCCGGGACGGACTGGAGAGGAGTTGGCTCTTGGATGACAATTCCTTTCCGGGCGCCGACCCCTTTCTTTTTCTTTGTCACCTTGATGACCTCCGGTTGTGTGAGAGCAGCTCCGAGGCGGGAAAACATTTTCGGACACTGGTCGGAAAAAGCTCTTGGGCACCGTTTTACAACCCGAACACTGCAACAAGAAAATAAGGGTTTTAAAAAAAATAGAGAAACTTTAAACTTTAGAACACTTACCCGGACGTTTCAAGTGGCGAGGATAACAGAAGGTCCGTCCTCTCAGCCGCGCTTCCCGGGTCCGGAGCAACGCTTGGTTTCGCTCATTCTCAGGCAATTGCAGTATCCTCTCCCGAACGACCGCAAAATCAAAGTTTAGTTCTCGCTCGGAAGGAGCCAAATAACATGCAAGGAAGGACAATGAATTAGATCAGTACAACTTGTTATATGGGATTTTCAAAGTTCTTACTTTCATGTTTCGGCCGGGGGTTGGTCGGGATATCTATCTGCTCGTCGTCGGGGTACCCGGTCTTCCAGGCTCCGGCCACAAAGAACCACCTGTCTCGGAGATTCTGGGCTTTGCTCGGGATACCGGTCACAAACTTTGGACCCTTAGTTTGGACGTAAACGTCCCCAGCATGAACTTTGTCGCTCATCAGTCTGAGCATGAAGACCATCTCCCCGGGGGTCGGCAGCCGAAGCAAGAAATTATGGCCGAAGAGTGTCATGATACCCATGATAATCATCCAAGCGTTCGGGAGCAGTTGAATCGGCGCCTGATCCCAAAAGTTCAGCAAGTAGGTGACCACCGGATGGAGGGGGAACCGGAGTCCAACCTCCATTATATCCAGGGAGACGGCCACCATACCTCACGGAGGTTGATCCGCCCTCTCGTTGGGTTCAGGGGCGTACAGTTGCACGTCGAAAGGGATATCCCAGTGGACCCGGTTGTCGTCCAGAAATTCCTGGCTGATGACGCTCTTGATTAGCCCCAGGACAATTCTTCGGACTCTTCCAAATCGGCTGGCCCCACCGTTCTGGGATGTCGGGGTGCAGGAACTTGACGATACCGTTCGTGATAGTCATCAAAATCTAATTCCATGACCTCGTACCCGTCCTGGTTCTCCACGAACTCCTTCCATAGCCGAAAGGCTCTCCTCACTTGCTCTTTATGCTCCGGATCGTCCCGGGCTCCTAAGGTCACCCTCTTGGCCCTCACCGTCCCACAAACTTCCGGGGAGGCTTGAATGCCTTCCGACTTCGCGGCCTCATCCGTTTCGGTCTGGTCGGAATACCCTTCCCCGATAACCCCCTGATTTGGTGGTTCCAGGATAGACCTCTCTCGGAACTCAGCTGAGGACAACTGCTCTAACACCCGCTCGGCTGCGAGGTTTCTCAGAAGTTGTTTCCCGGCTAGATCAGCATCTCCGCCCGACCTCATGAAGTATTCGTCATCCTCCTCGAGGAGGTCGTTGAAAGGATCACTGTCCTCCGCCGGCCCCACTGCTCGGAGGTTTCCGAAATTCCCGACCGGGGCGGCCGCATCGCGCGACGGTTCACGAGTCTCCTCCGGCCGGGTGCCAGTAAGCGAAGCGCCCTCTCCCAATAGTGACCGGCCCGGGCACCTAAAAATAGATTCCAAGCAGTCTTCGTCTTGGGCCTAGAAGTGGCCCGCCGTCGTACGCGGAGGCGAAGGATCGCCGCCGCTGGAGCTCCCAGCCTCATCAAAAAGCCTTCACCCGGTACCACCACTACCAGAGGCGGCGCCACCTCTCCTACCAGGCGGAGGACCAATCCACCGTCGCACCATCTCGATTTTTCACAAAAACAAGAAAGAAAATGAGATATTAACCTTACCAATTAAACAATCGTTGCAAGCTCCGCCGCAATCTCCACCGTGTAACTCTAGATCTCGCCGCAAATCGCCACTGAATTTCGAAAGCTCCAAACTTCTACTATGAGCTCTCAAGTAGGCGCAAAAGTGAAAAATGAAAATGAATGGGACAAGTGTCATTTATAGGACGAGTGGGGGTACCTCCTCGCAATTTTATCTCATAGGACTAAATGACTGCGCACAATTTCCTACGTGCACAGAAGCCTAAGCGTCGCATGACATCACGCACGCTGTTCCAAGCACATCCCCCTAGACACGTCCAATCAAGCGTCAGCAGTGGCCAAGTGGCATACCGACCACTGGCCTCGCGAGAGTGTACGAGGCCGGCCCCGGCCCTCTGGAAGTTTGAAAGACCAGTTCACCTCTTGCCCCGGGCAAGAGCTAAACTGGGGGGGAAATTGTTGTGACCGTTTCTATACTAGGTCGGCTCTGGCCCCGCTAAAGAAAACCACTACTTCCGGCCGGTAGGCACCCATAAGGGGTGGCATAAAGCCAATAAATCCGACCGCCGGCCACCCTCGACCCGGGCTCAGAATGGCTAATTCCGAGCGTCTCCGCTCTCCCAAATACCGGATCTAGTGCAGTTTGGCACCAATCGCTGCCCGGGAAGGTGTTCTCACCGTGCACGACCTCCAGCTTTGCACCCGGCCGCCAAGACCAGGCTACTCCCGGCCTCCGACCGAACTAACCGAAAAGTTCCCAAGAACACATGACAAGATCAGGAAGAATCATCCTAGATTAGGTAAAGGGCCATCTCCGTACGAGACAATAGAGAGGATATTCCCTCCAAATAAGGAAACGTCTCAGAGAATTGTCCTTTTGGAACACGTGTCAACACGCTAGTGGCCGACCTCCTGTCAACTGGGACGAATGGGCTCCTGCACTCCTCCAAGGACTTCAGTCATTAAATGCGGCTGTCCCCCACGGAGGTCGAAAAAGACGAGAATACCCCTGTAGAAGAAAACTATATATAGGACAATCTTTGTACCAAAATAACAAGTTCACTTTCAATAGAAAAATATATACAAGCATTCAAGTCCAGAGACTAAGAACCCCTGGCAAATCTTTGTGTTCTTGCATTTATTTCTCATCATCATCTCTCATAAACACTAGCATTAATGGAGCATCCAATCCATATTTCCTTTGATGTTTTTATCTAATCTTGCACATTGCCGTTAATTTTCAGCTCCTATTTTTAGATAAACAACACATTGGAGGTCCAATCTTAATTCTCCTAAAGGCCTCTCTAGTAGCCCAATAATTATCCCAATAATAATAAGGCAATTAAAATAAATAAAATATTGTTGCTTATTTTTCCTCATAAATTTTGAAATTAATAATATATAGGGGTGAAAGATTTTCTTTGGATTTTTTTATTGAATGAAGATATGTATTGTTGTAATACAAGATTATCTCATTAATTCAATAAATCTCCTACTTGGCATTTTATTTGATAAATTCGAAATTTGATGATTAATGAGAAGAAAAAGATTTTGTTGATTTTCTTGAAATGATATTATGGAAGATATGTATTCTTGGAATACAAGATTATCTCATAAATTCAAGAAGATTCAAATCTTTGATTTCATTTCTTAATTTTCGAAGTTCATCCTTAAAAATAGGAGGATGAGATTTTTGTGGAATATTTTATTATGGAGAAAATAATATATGAGATATATTCAAAATTTCTTGGATCAAGAAAAGATTTTCTCTTGCCCTTTTCCACATGAAAATTTTGAAATTCAATCTTATAAATAGGGGGTGATACTTTCATCCCTAGTTTACAGTTCCATGTGTTGGAAAAAATCAGCAACAATAAATTTTTTCTTTATTCCTTGTTTTATTAAATTGTTCGTTAAGCACTTCCCACCAGTGAACGAGCAAGGCTAAAGGGGAATAATTGAGAAGGTTTTTTGGTTGATAGAATCAATTAGCTTGTCTCGTTCTTCTCAACGGTCGTCGCTTCAAGAGGTACATAATCGCGTAAACTCCTTGATTTTCCGCTATAGGATTTTACGTGAGGTTATTCATATGCATGAATTATTTGTTGTTGGATAATTATTATTTGAATTAATTAGGATTAATTTATGCTAGTAATAATTGAATTTTAAATTCGTATTTAAATTTCATCTCGAATAGATCCGGGCACCCCAATTTCCCCAACATTAGACTCGTTTTTCAAAGGGGAACAAGGCAAGAAGGTAATTTTTGGTTTTTGGCAGGGATTTCAAGAGAGGAATCAAGGTTTTTATCATACGAATTTCATAGGATGATTATTGCTTTAAACGGTTAGTTTTCTATTTTCGTTTTTGGAGACTTTGATAGAGTTAGGGCTTAATTTCAGATTTTGAGATTGATTTCCTGGTTTTTTATTCAATTGAATTCATAGTTGGTTTATGTTCTTGAAATTCTTGGTTTATTTAATCGTGTTTATGATTAATCTAGATAATTCTTGTATTTTCATAATCACCATGTTAGACTAAAACCTTGTATGCTTAGGATAGGATGAACTTATAGAATTAGGATGTTGGTACGTAATTAGGATAATTCGTGATGTATAGTTTTAATTTCTTTTAATTATTGAACAATTCTAATAAACCCTAGTATAATCTTAGAATTATGTACGAAAATTGTTAAGGAGAGGAATACAACATCAATCTTTATCAACGAATAGGCTTACAGAGAGGGTTTTTGAAGGGGTTTATAATTAACCGGTTTATCTAGGGAGGACGGCCGAATCACCTTAGTTAAATTAGGGCATCAGTAATTAAGCGCAACTCATATAATTTAATTAGTGGGTTAGTGAAGTAAGTTGTTAGAATTAAGTATTAGGATTATTTCTGAGATTTTATTCTTTCAATTCTTTGTGCTAGATTAGGAAAGTTGATTGCCTAGTTTATAGTACACTTAGGATTTTAACTTGGAACATTACAATTATTTTAGTTAACGTACCAACTCCGTTAGTATACGTAGGGAATCCTATCCAAGGCATCACTCATCTTATTTGCACTTCAAACCGAAGTTAGAATAGTATTATTTCTGTTTACTAGAATATAATTAGTAATAATTAGTCTAAACCAAATCGCATTCATATTAGCTACGACACGTAGATTTCCATGGATTTACTCGCGTACAAATCCTCTCACGGGTTTGATACTACTTGGTCTCTATGCTTGCCTATATTATAGTGATCTTATACTCTTGTGGGGTAACTACTAGTAAAAGCTAGTATTTTACGGCCAAGTCACCCCCTTCCCCCGGATCTCGAAAAGGGAAAACGGATAGCGGAGACTGTTTCTAAGGTTGTTAATAATTTCCAATAATTCAGTGAATGCTTCAATCTGTAAGTTTTTGAAAGAACATGAGGAAGTTGATCTCCATCATAAAATCCTAGGACAACCAGGTATATTGTGGAAATCAGAGGGACTTGCACAAAATTTGGCAACTTTAGGCACTGCCTCGTAGGCCCAACATTCTAGCACAAAAATAAAAACTATTGCACTCAATCCCACTATACTCTTTGCCATCTAGCTTTACAATCATATTTGGGGAAGCCTCAGATCTACGGATAATATTGACTCAGGTATTAGCAACCAAATACTCAAACACAACACAACCCCATGGAAATTGATCGAAATCTTCCAAGTTATCTACCAAATGGAAGTATTCCATGTTTATGTTCAAGTTTTCCTTATGTTGCGCAAAGAGCAAACCATATAAGATCAATTGCAACCCCAATTTAAAAAAAATCTTCACTATTTTCATCAAAATCTAGAAAAGCTTCCTTAATACGTTTTAGTTTAAGCCCTCCCTCTTCATTAGCAGGATTATTTTGTTGTAAAAATTAGAAGATTCCGGGCATGTGGTTTTCACACCAAATCTCAAACCCATAATAATTGAGAATTCTCTTGGTCCAAACTCTCCATTGGTTGCCCTAATGGAAAACAATCTTCTTGCTCGAACGGTTTGTATCTTGATTCAATAAAAGATGAAGCAATAATTGACCATCAAATTTGAGATATTTGATTTTAAGAAGTGACCCGAAGCACGAACTCTTAAACTTTAACATGTTGTCTCCTATGAGGCGATCATTTATCTTTTTACTATATCCAAAGAACATCGTCTATTTACCCTTATCATTGACAAATCGGTTACCTTGGACAATGTCATCATAACCTATTATTGGACAATTGGATATATCAAAATGAGCTTTAAATTTAACTATCAAATGAAAAATAAAATTTAAAAAAACAAAACTTTTCTAAAAGAAAAAAAATAAAGCTAAATTTGGTCAAGCCTTGTAAACATCAAATAATGCTCCTAAATGGGCCAAAAAACTAACATAATAGGTTGAAAATGCACAAATTTGGATATATATATATATAGCATAGGTCCATTAATTGATGCTCTGGACTTTTCAAAATGGATCCAAGTATTCAAACAAATACCATGACGTAGTTAGTCTTTTTATAAGCTAATAAATGAAAATTTTATACTATACGAAAAGGAAAAAAAAAGTGAGTTGTAACCTTTGGCAAAAAGTTAGCAAGTTTGGGCATTCTGAGTTGGTGTGGAGTCATATTTGGTGATAATATATCTTCGTGAAACTTCTTCAATTTTAGGCAAAATCATCTTGCTCAAACACAATAAATTATACACTTTGTTTGTTAGTAAAAAACAAGTTACATCATTCGAACACACGTAAACTGACTATCTACAAGAATGATTGTTCCATAAGCATATTTAAAGCAATGATCGCATGATAGTTGATTACTTTTAACTCAAAGCAATCTAATATCTTTCACATTAATTTCCGATTACTTCTTTCCCTAAGCATATCCAAAAAGCAATCCAAGAAAATTCTTTTGATTATCGAGTTCAGATTCATCCCTTCCAGTAAATTCTTGCAAAAAAGCAACACTACTTTCCGACAGGAATGTAATCTAATTTTAAAACCAAAAATAAAATTGTATCAAATAAGGAACCACCGTTTCTACAAAAGCTCACAACTGGAGAGTAAACAAATATATTACGCCGAAATCAGCAAACAAATAAGAGCAGTAAATTACTGGAGAAATAAAAAAAAAAAAAAAAAAAAACTACGAGCATCAATGCATTCTTTTGTGCATTTCATCGAACACAATAATCATGTCATCTTATCTTAAATCAATAAACTCAAATGTCTGGCCAATCTCCAATTATATCTACGTATACTCCAGTAATAAATCAACAAATCAATCATATCAAAACTCAAGAGAATTTTGCAATTTTGGTCCCACAGGTCAAGCCTCACCGCGATTTTGGTCCCGATGCTAGCACTTTTGGTCCCGTTCGCATTTTTTTCGCATTTTTGGTCCCGCCATTATAACAACGTTAACTTTTTGCAGTTTTAGTCCCAAACTTTTCACAAACACAATTTTTTTCATAAATGAAGCTAGAAGTATGTAAAAAGATGGGATTTAAACCAAATCCGTCCTCTATCTTTTCACCTTTATCAAAATGGTCCTCTATTTATTTGCTTTATCAATTTAGTCCTGTATCTATTCAAGTTTTGCCAAAATGATCCTAATTGGCCTAAAATTGTACAAAACCTCACCGTTTTGGTCCTATATTTATTTTCTTTACCAATTTAGTCCTGTATCAATTCACATTCTCCAATTAGATCCTAATTGAACGCATAAAGCATAAAACCATTTTTCACCAAATTTGGACCAATTTGGCGAAACTTGAAGAAATACAGGACTAAATTGATAAAACAATAAATAAATGACTATTTAGATAAAGGTGAAAAAATAGATGATGATTTTGGTTTAAATCCCATCAAAATAACATGGGAGTTTCTTGGGTTTTATAAAGATGAACAAGTTCTCCATTGGTATGATATATTTTTAGGAAGGCCCAAAAATAAATTTGTGCAGGCTAGCTCGTTCCAAAGCGGATAATATCATACCAATGCAAAGGTGGAGGTCCATCGGGGGCCCTAATTATGTTATCAGAACCATGTTCCCAGGTGAATCGGTGTGGAGGAGTTTTCCGGTGTCAAACGGAAAAAAAATGTGAACCTAGTTAAACGACTGGGTCTATATGCAAAGCTAGCCACCGCTAGTGCCACATTGAAAAAAAAAACCACATCATAGGCTTCCCCCAAAAAAAACTAGTGCGCATGACTAAAAATGTGACATTTTATGTTTTATGCGTTCAATTAGGACCTGATTGGAGAAATGTGAATTGATACAGGACTAAATTGGTAAAGAAAATAAATATAGGACCAAAACGGTGAGGTTTTGTACATTTTTAGGCCAATTAGGATCATTTTGGCGAAATTTGAATAGATACAGGACTAAATTGATAAAGCAAATAAATAGAGGACCATTTTAATAAAGGTAAAAAGATAGAGGACGGATTTGATTTAAATCCCGTAAAAAGATATATGCAGAAAGCAGCATAAGAGTAATAATATCTTTACAGAGTTTAGAAATTATCTTGGCAACAACGGAGACTTCCATCATGTTTTTCCAACTATTTCTATCATCTAACTCTTCAAACCCATTGGTTACACTTATGAAAGAGTAGAAGCCAAATAAATTTTCTTTGAGGAAGTGCTTCTCATAAGCACTTGCTGTCACATTTCGACCATCCCTAATGTGGCTTTCGTAGAACTTATTATTTGGAAACAAACTTATTGATGGATGCATTCTGTACTGAACTTTGAGAAGGTGCTTTCTGTGTCCTAACCCCACAAGCCTTTCAATCAAACTCCTCCAAACTCCTTCAATCTGCCAATACAAAACAAAGTGTTTAAATAACAGAAATGAAGAAAATAAAAACTATTTAGTCAGCCCAGGAAACTGCAAGGGGATCGTCGATTCCTTGCTCATGCTGTTTATCATACATCTCTCCCCCATGATGCATTTAATATTATAGACATCAATACGATTACCTACAGTGGAACAGAATAAAAGAACTCCATATTGATGGATGCATTCTGTACTGAACTTTGAGAAGGTTCTTTTTGTCCTAATCCCACAAGCCTTTCAAACAAACTCCTCCCAAAATCAACTTTCTCACAAATCTGTCAATACTAAAGAAAGTGTTTAAATAACAGAAATGAAGCAAATAAAAAACTATTTAGTGATCTAGAGTTGATTTTGAACCTTGCTTTTAACCACTGCAGAGAGATATTTCTCATCACTTACGAGTATTGCATGCTCAAGCCCATGAACAAAAAAATGAACTCAATTACACAGTGATGATGAACATAGAATTCAGAATAAATTCAGTCACACAAAATACATAGAAATAGATTCATACGATAAGAATGATTAATTACAAAAACAATGCGCTAATTTCCAGTCAAGAACAATTCATTTCAAGAAAAACGCCATAATTTCATATGAATTCAATTAATTCTAAGATCAACTCCCTAATTTTGCGAGAATTCAGTTAAATTTCAAGAAATATGCTAAGATGAATTCAATTAATGTCCTTACCGTAATTAGGAGCCCCAAATCGAACTAGGCATTTTCTCCGCAACAAGGCTCCAAATTCTGGTCTAGGTATTTGCCTTCAAAGGTCTCTTTCCTTGGTTTGGATTGTTGTTCAACACTTTCCTTGTCGGCTACCCCCGACGACGCTTGCTATTCGGAGGGAGGGAAGATGACGGCGGCACTTTCTATGGGGAGGGGAGACAACGCCGACACTTGGTATGGGGAGGGGAAGTGACGCCGGCGGTGAGCGGTGGTGAGACGATTTTAGTCGTGGTGAGCGTGAGTTGGCTTAGGATTTAGGGCAAAATAAAAAAAAATGATTTTTTGGCCAATTTTTTTTAGTATTTGATTTTTTTTTTTAATTAAAATAGAATCCCACAAGTATGACACGTGATTTTTCCGTCTAAAATTGACGGTTTATTTGACGGCGGGACCAAATATGCGAAAAAAAATAGGAATGGTACCAAAAGTACTAGCATCGGGATCAAAATCGTGGTGAGGCGTGACCTATGGGACCAAAAATGCAAAATTCTCCAAAACTCAACCTCATATTGTATTAAAATTCATTTTAAATCTAGTAACAATATGTGTAAGACTCTTCCATGAATAAACTTCTTTAAAACTCCAAAACTCTATCAATCTAGAGAAAACTCTGTAATTCCGTGGTAAAAAACCTTATAAGTCAGCCACTCAATCATATAAACATTATTATCAAAACTCATATAATCATGTAAGGTAAATGTCTTTTATCAACTCAAAATCTCAATTCATTTCCATTAAAAAAAACTCTGTCAATCATATATATTTCCAGAATACAATGTTATAGTTTGTTATATAACAACTTACAGCAGATGGTATTCCACACAATAATATTATAACACCTAAATTAGTTTATCACAAATACCATCTTCTAATAGAGAGCTCGAAAAAAAAATAAAAAAAAAATTCCCCACTTAAAGCCCATTTTGAAGTCCCATAATATGATTGGCATATTATGAAATATTATACCAATTGTTATGATTTTTTGGCATTTTTTCAATAAAAGAAAAAGAAGAAAAAAACTACATATTATGAAATGACTGTAGTATCTCATAAGAGAGCATAAGTTTATGTAATTGTTACGCTTACCTCATAATAATGCATTTCACATGGGCGCAACTAATTACACCCACAAATTTACTTAGTATAAACACTTCTAAGTTAACCCACCATATAATTTAGCTATATTTTATTTTTTCTTAGTACACCTCCTTAAAATTTACAATTATAACCCTAATTATCATTTACACCACTCAACTAAATATATACACACCCACCAATTGAATTTGTAATTTATATTTTAGAAAATGCACACCCCACCCTCATTTACGTTATTCGCCCTCCTAAACCACCCTTGTATGTATATTATTTATATTTATCTAATTATATGTTTTTATTATATTAATTATTTTCCTAAACAAAAGGTATTGTGTCCTTTTTTTTTTTTTTAGTTTGGGTATCATTGATTACTTCTTAGGATATTACTAATTCCTATTTGGAATTTTTTTTTTTCAAAATTCAAGTGCATATAAACATTGCATATTATATATATTTTTCATTCAATCATTGAAATTAATATTTTTCGTTGCATCAAAATGTTTAAATGATCACGTAAATGTTCATTTATAACCTTGGTATGATAAAAAAAATACTAGAGAAATAAATTTTAAGTTTCAAATGGTTTTTTTTTATAATATAGGTTGCAAAATGTCAGATCCTTATAGTATAGATTGCAATTTGATAAAAAAAAAATGTACAGATTGTAAATGGATAAAATGTCAATAGTATAAGTTGCAATTTGATATTAAACCTATTAAAATTTTATGATAGAGTTCCCTATTTATACTTAAGAATAATTTATTAACTTCTAATGAGCATTCATTAAATATTAAAAATCTAAAATAATTATGCCTCATCTAAAAATCGAACTCGTAGAGATTTTTGAAATTAATTAATTTAATTGTTTCTTTTATACTCCCCTTCACTCAAATTTTCCTCTTTGGGAGGCTCAATGAGTGAAAAATTTAATTTGAGTGGAGTTGCTCTCAGCGAATATTGAACCCAAAGATCTTTGTTTGTTCATTTTTTTTATCATACCAAGGTTATACTTGTTCATTTATATATATATATATATATATATATATATATATATATATATATATATATATATAAATGTGATCATTTAAACATTTTGATGCAACAATTAATTTCAATGATTGAATGAAAAATACATATAATATGTAATTTTTATATTCTAGTGTGCACTTGAATTTTGAAAAAAAATATTTCAAACAGAAATCAGTAATACCCCAAGAAATAATCAGTGATACTCAAACTAAAAAAAAAAATTACAATTTGGTTTGTTTGTGTGTGTTTTGAAAAAAAATCAAAATTGAAATCCAAATTGAACTTAAAATACAAGTACATGCTATGCATTTGAGTGCATGCTAGAATTTGTATTGATATTCCTCGTACGTGTCTTAAGAATAAGCCAATTATAAATGCAATAATTCAACATTAATATTATAATTTAACAAATTAATTAAACAAAATTCATATTAGATTTGATTGGTAGGTAGGTACCGTGCATTTTTTTATTTATTTACAAAATGGTTGATCGCCACAAGTAAAAAACGAACAATTGAATTATGTGAATACTCTTCCAAATTGGTTACATTTACATAAATCTCTTCCCATTATCCCTATTCGCACAAACTAATTTCATATTTGACCTAAATAAATAAATTTACCACTAAACTATTCTATATTAATGAAGTCTTTGATAATGAAAATTCACGGATTTTTTTGAGTTAGTTTAATGTTTTCCAATAAAAATGACGAATCAATCAATTCTAATACTATTAAAAGTGAATTCCAACAAAAAAATTGGTCACTAATGAATTATAAAAAGGGCCTAATAAAACAATAATTACATACTCTTAAGGGTTTTTAAAAAAAAAAATAGTTTAGGGGTCTAATGAAACAAGAATTAATATTTAAAAGATTTTTTGTTTTAAAAATAGTTTAGGAAACTTAAAAAAAAAATTAGGGACCCTTTGAATGCATTATGCCTATATTTGTTGTTATACTCCATAACAATACTATAACACCTTAAGGGACCCTTTAAATGCACTATATCTTTGACCCGGTCTTTTTATACTTCTAATAAAAAAATTATACTTTTGAATAATTGATATTTAAAAAAATTTCAATGGTGAACAAATATAGTTTAATATTTAAGTATTATCATGAACCATATTAATTTATATATTTTGCCAAAAAAAATATATTGGATACATTCCACGTTTTTTAATTCAATACATCAATTGATTTGTTTTTCTTTTTAGTTTTTCCCTCAAATTGAGTTATTATAGTATAATATGATTTATTATGTGGATCCTGATATTAAATGATAATTTTTTGTATAAAAATTGTTCATGATGAGTTTATCGTGAAACTGTTTTAAAGTATCAAATATTTGATCAAGAGTATAAAAAATCAGGGTTAGTTGTATTATATTGTAATTGTTGTTAATTTTTTTTAGCCAAACTTCTTTTGATACGCTTCATGAAATTTTTTATACTCCTTATCAAATATTTGATACCTAAAAATAATTTTATTATGAACCATTTAATCATATTAAATAAGTTTAAATGAATATTCTATTAATGGATTCGAGACTTATTAAATAAATATTCTATTAATGGATTCGAGATTTAAATTTTCATCAATATTGATTAAATCATCTCAAATCCAAATTCAGTAAACATTAAGGGAACGCTTCTTTCGAATTCTTCAATAGGAATGTGAATAAAAATTTATTTTTTCCTCTTCGCCCTCGGATATGTATGATAAATAATTATTTCATGGTGGTTTTTATCACTTGTGTTATGTACTAGTCTTGAAAAAAATAGAGAAAAAGATAGATTTTTGTTTGTGGCATGGAGGAATGATTGATGAGGATGATTATGAAAAGATAGTTAATGTAATCAAATGGGGTGATTATTTTATTTATGAGAGAAAATAGTGTTGTATATCATCTTTTGTTTTTATTAACCACTATATCCACCCAATATTCATCCTCATTCTCATTATCATTGAAGAAGTTTTAAAATTAAGACCACTTAAATTCTCTCATATCTTATCCGTAATTAAAGACACTTTAATTAAATGTAATCCCATATTAATTTTCAAAAACTCACACTACTCCCTATAAAAATGGCCTCATTCTTCTCAATCTCACAACATCAACAAATTTTACAACACACACACACAAAAAGAAAATGTCTCGTGTCTACTCTTTGACATTTGTTGTGGCCATCTTACTCTTCATCACTCCCTCCTTCTCTCAAGATGAAGATTCATCATTCAGTTCAACTGATAGAATCTTGAAAGAAGAAGATGAATTTTGGGGTCTTTTTTCATTAAGACATCATGCTCATCCTCCCCATAGCCACGAGCATGGGTCCCACCATCACCACCACCATCACCACCACCACGGCCACGGTGGCCACCACCACGCTCATGCTCCGAGCCAGGGCCACCACCACGCTCAGGCTCCGAGCCAGGGCCACCACCATGCTCATGCTCCTAGCCAAGGCCACCACCATGCTCATCCACCTAAACATGCTTAAATTTGCATGGGAAGATTAGATTAATTGATCGTTTTATACTTTTCTTGAAATTTATCGCCACAATTTTTATTTTTTTCGTGTTGTAAGTTATGACGCTTTATGACGTGTCAATTTAATTGTGTTGTGTCACCTTAATTTCAAGAATATATATTTAGGTTCTTGTGCGTTTATCTTTTTTACGTACTAATACTTTGTGTAGTATGATATCCACATTTTTATGTTAGATTTAGGCACGTTTATTTTGAAATTTGAAGATCGAATTAATAAATCATAGTAATGTTTCATGCGATTTTCAAATCACGCATAAAAATATTTTGAGCAACATTTCAAAATCACTAAGGGTTCTATGCAATTAACTACTAATATTATGAGTGTGTCTTGCGTGAGATAGGCCATAAATTGAGCATAAAGTAACAATTTTGAGTGAATGGACGTTATTTAGTATTAGTATGAACCATCTCATGGTAAAACCATCTCACACAAATTTTTAACAAAGATTAATGAAATGAGGCAAAATATATAAATATACATAAAGCAAAAATACGAAGAGTAAAGTAATGGAGCATAGATTTTTTAAAAGATAAAAGAAATAGTAAATTTCTTGTAACATAAAACGATATTAATTATTTATATTATACGGTATTACTAACAAGTTTATACATTTTAATGAAACAATTAATATTGTTAAAAAATGCACATTAAAGGTAAATAAGTCTCACGGTGAAATAGAGTGTGAAATATGAAAAATAATGCAATGGAAATAAAATTGTCCCAATATATATTTTTAGGATTTGATTGGTTATGAATGTAGTAAACAAAAAATATAGTAAAAAACATGAAGTTATAGATCTCATGATCCTCATCTACTAACCCCAACATAAGAATGAATTAGTGGAAAATAGTGAATTAAATAAATATTTTGGATACATTTTTCGACTAAGTTGTTTTTCTTTTAAGGTTTTTCCAAATCAAATAAGAACATGTGAAGCTTTTTCTGTGACAAATATATTCCACATAGTTTGGGTAGGATATCTAACAACTCCATCAAAGAGTTTGAAGGTATTTTGGTTTCTACTGAACTTTTCTTTATACAGATATCTAATAAGAGTTTCGAGATGCACAGACCTGTTGTTATTCTTTTCTTTTACTAAACATTTTTCTGTAAGTTTTATATATTAAAATTCTCTTACAAAAAGAGTATGAGAAACAGTTTTTTATGTCATGTGCTCCTTATTTAATATCTGTCTTAATTATGTTAGATATGTTGGGACGAAGATGATAATACTTCTTTACAGAATAAAGAAAATTATAGCGGGGAAATGAAAATTACACATAAATAAAAAATTAATATAGACAATACTCGTGTGGAGTTGACTTGAAGCGATTTTACTAACTTCTACTAGTCGCTCACCCGCAAGCGGACGGGTTCACTGTAGTAAGAGTAAGTATAATGACCAAGTAGTATCGAACCCAAGGGATGGTGTATATGCGAATAGATCCCTGAAGATCTACGCGTCGTAGTTAATATGAGTGTGTGTTTTTGGGTTTTTTGGAAAGACTAATTAAACTAAACTCAATTATCCTACGAATGCAAAAGGAAAATTAAACTAAGTATCTAAGGTGTATATGCAAGTATGAGATGGTGATGCTCAGGATAGGAATCCCTACGTATACTAACGGAGCAGGTACATAATCAAAATAACTGTGACACACAATAATTAACCTAAGTCTAAGAATGCAAGGTGAAAGCTCAAGATTCTAAACCCTAATACTTTACCCTAACACTCGACTTCACGAATCTACTAACAAGTTACTACATTGTGCTTAATTAATGAGACCCTAATTTAACTAAGGTGATGCGGTCGTCCTCCTTCGCTAAACCGGTAGATGAATTAACCTTTCCTAAACCTTCTCGTTAAGACTAATAATTGTTATTGAGTGATGCGGTCGTCCTCTCTCTAACACTTTCGTACTAAATTCAAAGGTAAAGTTCAGATTAATTATAAGAATTCATTAATCAAGAGAATTAAAACTAACGTCACAAATTACCCTAATTACGTACCCACATCCTACTTCTACGAGTTCATCCTACCCTAAGCATGCAAGGGTTTTAGCCGGACATGGTTTTAACAAAAATAAAAGCAATAGAAGAAACAACGAACATAAACATAATGAATTGAACTAAGAAAATAAGAAACATGAACTAGGGTTTTAAAAGAAAATAATTCTAAGAACTGAAATTTAATTACTTAAAACGAAGTTTCAAAGTGTTTAAAGAAATCAAACTAACGTAAAGAACTAATAAACGAAAATAAACTAAGAATTCGTATGAAAAAGCTCAACAAAATATAAATAAAGCTTGCACGTCTCCTTCCTCTCCAAAAACTTAGTCTAAAATTATTTCTAACGTTCTGGGGTCCTTCAAAACATGTTTGGAAGAGGTATATATAGGCATGGGTCGAAACGGGAGTTAATGGGCCGAAAATACGCATCCGGAGGTAAAAATCCAAGGTTGCTCGAGCAAAACGCTCGAGCGGTCCCGCTCGAGCAGTGTAGCTCGAATGACACAATCGCTCGAGCGGTTCCGCTCGAGCCGGTCGAGCGCTGAAATCACACTGTATGTTTTGGGCGCTCGAGCAATTCGCTCGAGCGGTGGCGCTCGAGCTGCTCGAGCGCAAGAAAAGTTCTGTACGTTTAGGCGCTCGAGCAATGGCTCGAGCGGTGGCGCTCGACCTAGTCACTCGAGTGACTTCCAACTCATCCAACTAATACTTTTCCTCGTCCGCACTAATACCAATCGTATTTCTTCGATATCTTCTCATCCGGGCATCCGTTTGAGTCGATTCAAAGTCCTACGAACTCCGTTTTTCGTCCTCTATTCACCTATGAGCATCAAAGAGACAAATTCATCAATGTGTAGAAATAATGCTTAATTGACTCTAAATACTCGATAAACTCGACCAAGATTGGGTATTTCAAGCTACGAATCATGACAATTTCACGCCTAATCAACCCCCCCAAACTTACCATGTTGCTTGTCCTCAAGCAACGAAAGAATAAGTCAAGTGAAATTGTTAGGAATGAGTCAACGAATCAAATCATGCAAACAAATGAACTCGAGCTTCAAAAGTCAATCACCCATATACTCACTCACTTTCTTTTATCGTACTCATGCAACAACAACAAGACCCACCAAGATCAAACATGGATGTGCACTCAACGATGTGTTTCACTCCCTCACAAGTGTATATCAATGATAAATGACTCACTCAACAATCAATCACACATATCGGCAGCCATAGGCTTGTAAGCACTCTCAACTCCGACCATACTCTAGAAATCAATGCCGAATCAAAAAGGACTTTTCTCAAGGTTGTAATGTAGGCTCTTTGGACAGGTGGGATAACAATATAAGGTAAAGTGACTAAAGTGAATGGAGAATAGAAAATCAAACTTTGGCACTTCGAGATTAGGAACAGACTACTTCAAACATTTTCAATCAACACCCTTTCAACTTCATACTCTCAACACTTCGAATTTTTTTCTTTCTCACTCTTTCACTTTTTTTTTTCAATCACTTTTTTTTTTCTCTTTTTTTTTTCCGCACAAACACATGAGCTCATTTTTTTCTTTTTGCTCATTCTCAATTTTCTTTCTCTTTTTCCCACATCTCAAAACTTCATCACACCTTCTTCTCATATTCACTCAACAAACAACCTTTTCCTTTTTCACTCAATTCACTCCCTTCACATTCACACTTTCCTATTCTCCACTCAAATTGGGATAAAAAGGCTTAGGAATTGGAATAGTGTTCATATGTGCTAGCAAATAAAATAGGCTTTAGGCTCAAAGGGGCTAACAAGGGATTCAATGTCATTGGTAAGGAAAATTTTTGGCTAAGTGACTCAATAAAAACAAAGATGGCCTAAGATCACATTCGGCATATCAAACTAGACACAATCAAGAAGCAAGAGCACACACAAGTTCTAGCATCCTCTAAGGTGATGATCCACTCACAAACGAAGAGATCAATTTATGCATTTAAATCTCATAAGGCTCAAATGCTCACGACTTTCACATCCATGTTAGTCCTAGTGCATTCTCACTCTCATCACACAAGTACTCAAAAGAAAAATTCACAAGCATACAAGTTCTTTCTCAAATCAGCTCAAACTCAAACACTCACACAAAAGAATTTCTAACTCACTCTTACAACTCACTCTACTCATCAAATCATACTCAAAGATAGCAATCAACAAGCATAAGATGATTGATAGGTATGAAATATGCAATCGCGAGTCAAATCAAAATCACCCCAAGGAGTATCTCAACTAACCAATAACCAATCAAACTCAACTCAAAGATAAGGGCATGCATGCATGTGCAATGTAATCATAAAACAAATAAAAAACTCCACCCCCCCAAACTTCGACCTTGCTAGAGGTCTAAGTTTGGGGTTGTGGGTTACCTCAACCAAATAATTCAATTTCTCTCAATAGCTTTGCACATTCCCTTGTCTCAAGTTGGTTCCGTCAATCTCCACTTCTTTGATACCTTTACTCCTTTAGAGACAAGCCTACAAGCAACTTACTCAAATACGAGGTTAAACATACGACTCAACAACATCCTAGTAACATAAAAGGAAAATAACTAAAAACACTCAAAAGCAAATAAAAAATGGGTTGCCTCCCATTCAGCGCTATTTTTAAGGTCCTCATGCCGGACCTAGCTCAAAGGAGCTTATGGGACATCATACTCAAATTTATCTCCCTTACTCTCATAAGAGTGGTGTTTGAACTCCTTTCCTTGATGTCCTTCCATCATGAGTTCCTTTGCTTCCTCCCCCACCTCAAGTGGTATAGGTCTCAACTCCTTCTCACCTTTATCTGGAGGAGTCTTACCAAACAATTTCTTGAGTTTGGACTTTTCCTTCTTAACTCCTCCTTTTCCCTCTAACTGGACCACGTCCACTTTCTTCACCTCTTCATCCTTCAACTTCTTCACTTCATCCCTATCAAAAGAGTCAAGATCATAATGCCCATGGGTTAAATAATCACGTGAAGGACTAACAAAATCATGAATATAAGAAGGATTAGGGATAGAAGGCGTGTCTTCAACACGAGGATCAATTGCATCCATGCAATACAAGCTCTCATCCTCCCTCAGGTGTTTCATGGCTTCATATAGGGAGATCTTCACTTCTTGATCATCAACCTTCAGCGTAATCTTCCCGTTTGCCACATCTAGCACCATCCCCGCCGTAGCTAAGAACGGTCTTCCCAAGATCAGGGGCACGTGCTCATCTTCCTCCATCTCTAGCACTACAAAGTCGGCAGGAAAAATGTGATCTCCAACTCTCACTAGGACGTCTTCAACCACACCTTGAGGTCTAGTAATAGACCGGTCGGCAAGTTGAAGAGTCATCATTGTGGGTTGAAGTTCAACACCTTCCAACTTCTTGAAAAGCGACAGTGGCATCAAATTAATGCTCGCCCCGAGGTCGCACAACGCTCCCTTCTTGATCCCGTTCCCGATATCACATAGGATCGTGAAACTACCGGGATCCTTCAGCTTTGGTGGAAGCGCCTTGTGCACTAATGCACTCACCTCGTGGTTCAGCTGCACCAACTTCGGCTCATCCACTCGCCGTCTCTTCGCGATCAAGTCCTTCAGAAACTTGGCATAGTGCGGCATCTGTTCCAAAGCATCATAAAAAGGAATATTAATATGCAATTGTTTAAAAACATCAAGGAACTTAGCAAATTTTTCATCAAGCTTCTTTTTCATGAAGCGCTGTGGATACGGGACGGGTATCACAGATTTGGGTACCCCCCATTCATCTCTTTCTGTTTCTTTCACTTTCTCCCTTGCTTCATTTGCTTTCTTCCACTTTGGAACTCTCTCAACCTCCTCCCTTTCCTTGCCCTTCTGGGACTCATCCATATCTTCATGTCTCTCAATCCCTTCACTTTCAATCCCCTTCTCAACTTGGGGCGTCTCAGAATCAGCAGGCATCTGAGGCCCTTCATAGTTGGTTCCACTTCTAAGCTGGATCGTCTTGCAATGCTCTTTCGGGTTCCCCTCCGGCATTCTATTCACTGACTTTACAATCTGGCTCATCTGGAACTCTACAGAAGTGAACCTTCGATTGTTCTCTTGTTGAGTTCTAGTCCACTCAACATTCATCTTCTGGAGCTCTTGATCACGTTGATCACCCTTCTTATGCAACTCCTTCACATCGTACTCCAAGGATGACAACCGCTTGCTCCCTTCCTCCACCTTCTGAAGGATCGCTCTCAACATCTCTTCGGTTGATGCACCGCCTTCTCCACCAGGAGGTTTAGACCCCGGATCAACACCTGCAGGAACAGTAACACCAGCTTTTGGGTTAGCATAAGAAAAATTATCATTCTTCCTCCATGTGTTTTGAGGAGGTTGCTGGCCTCCTTGAACTCCTTGTGTGTTCCTCCATTGATTTTGAGGTGGCTGAGGGCCTGGAAGTACAAATGGTTAGCCATAAGAAGGCCTTCCATACTGGTTTCCACCTTGGTAGCCATGCTGATTGTAATACGGACCTCCCATGTAATTGGCTACCTCTTGCTGTCCACTGGGTTGGTCTACTCTCTCATTCTCTACTGCATGCTCTCCACTCAAACTCTTTCCCAACTCGAGGTTGTTGATCTTTTCCATCATGGCCATTAGCAGCCTTCTCGTTCCTTCTCCCTCTTCAACCTGATGCACTCTCTGCAAATCTGCATCTCCACTCCAAGCATCGGCATTCGTGACAATGTTGTCCACGATTTCCCTACACCTCTCTATGCCTTGGTTCAAGAATGCTCCGCCCGCACAAGCGTCTAAATGGTCTTGCCCCGCCTTGTTGGCACCACTGTAGAAGAATGCCATAATATCCCCCTCATTGTACCCATGCTGCTGGCACTCAATCAGTATGTTTGAGTATCTCTCCCACGCTTGGCGTAAATCCTCTCCGAACTTCTGGCGAAAGGACGAGATCTCAATTCTAGCCTTGATCGTCCTAGATGTAGGGTAGAATCGCTCGAGGAACAGACGCTCAAGCTCGGCCCAAGTGGTAATACCTCCCCGCGGGAGCGTATTATCGTACCACTCCTTGGCTATTCCCGTCAATGAGAATGAGAACAGCCTAAGCCTCTTGGCATCTTCAGACATGCCATTGTAATTAAATGTTGAGGCTATCATGAGAAAACTCCTCAGATGTGTATGAGGATTCTCCTTCCCGATCACCCCCTTGAACTGATTCTCGGTAAGCAACTTTAAAATCCCCGGGGATATCGAGAAGTTGTTCGCCTCAACTGGAGGCAAAGCCACTCCATCATAGTACCGATGTGGCTGCGCTGCAAACCTCCCTCGAATAGCCATATTGTGATCTACGTTCTGAGGAACGTGGTGAGGATTAGCAGCAGGTACTGGTACTTGTTGGGGTGGTGGTGGGTAAACAGGTGGTTGATTATAGACTGGTGGTGGATGGTATGGATATGGTGGGTAAGGATAAGGTGGGTATGGGTAATGTTGGTATACTGGGTTGTTAAAAGGGTTATTTGGGTTTTGTGGGTAAGCAAGGTTGTTATGAGGATTATGGACAAGGTTTTGAGCTGGATTCCCTACGTTTTGTGTATCCGGGTTTAGACTCTGGCTATCCCCTAATGGAATTTGATTCTGGCTACCACTAACTCCAGTGCCTTCAACTCGGTCTACTGCCTGATTGAAATCGTTGGCAGCATCGTCCAACTCATTATTGATATCCATTGGTTCCTTTCCTAAGTCGGCAGCGTTCATTCTTCTCAAGAAGGCTCGGTTCCTTCTGGCTATTGTCTCAGGGTCCAACGGTATTCTCTCTTCGCTCGTATTGCCTTGTGAGCATGTTTTCATAAACCTGACACACTAGCAGAAGGGTCAAAACGCAACTGCCGATTGAATACAAATAAAAAATAAAAACAGAAAATAAATCACCCACTACTAACTATTAAGCTATCTACAAGTCCTATTCAAAAGCATACAACGCCATCCCCGGCAACGGCGCCATTGACTTGAAGCGATTTTACTAACTTCTACTAGTCGCTCACCCGCAAGCGGACGGGTTCACTGTAGTAAGAGTAAGTATAATGACCAAGTAGTATCGAACCCAAGGGATGGTGTATATGCGAATAGATCCCTGAAGATCTACGCGTCGTAGTTAATATGAGTGTGTGTTTTTGTGTTTTTTGGAAAGATTAATTAAACTAAACTCAATTATCCTACGAATGCAAAAGGAAAATTAAACTAAGTATCTAAGGTGTATATGCAAGTATGAGATGGTGATGCTCAGGATAGGAATCCCTACGTATACTAACAGAGCAGGTACATAATCAAAATAACTGTGACACACAAGAATTAACCTAAGTCTAAGAATGCAAGGTGAAAGCTCAAGATTCTAAACCCTAATACTTTACCCTAACACTCGACTTCACGAATCTACTAACAAGTTACTAGATTGTGCTTAATTAATGAGACCCTAATTTAACTAAGGTGATGCGGTCGTCCTCCTTCGCTAAACCGGTAGATGAATTAACCTTTCCTAAACCTTCTCGTTAAGACTACTAATTGTTATTGAGTGATGCGGTCGTCCTCTCTCTAACACTTTCGTACTAAATTCTAAGGTAAAGTTCAGATTAGTTATAAGAATTCATTAATCAAGAGAATTAAAACTAACGTCACAAATTACCATAATTATGTACCCACATCCTACGTCTACGAGTTCATCCTACCCTAAGCATGCAAGAGTTTTAGCCGGACATGGTTTTAACAAAAATAAAAGCAATAGAAGAAACAACGAACATAAACATAATGAATTGAACTAAGAAAATAAGAAACATGAACTAGGGTTTTAAAAGAAAATAATTCTAAGAACTGAAATTTAATTACTTAAAACGAAGTTTCAAAGTGTTTAAAGAAATCAAACTAACGTAAAGAACTAATAAACGAAAATAAACTAAGAATTCGTATGAAAAACCTCAACAAAATGTAAATAAAGCTTGCATGTCTCCTTCCTCTCCAAAAACTAAGTCTAAAATTATTTCTAACGTTCGGGGGTCCATCAAAACATGTTTGGAAGAGGTATATATAGGCACGGGTCGAAAGGGAGTTAATGGGCCGAAAATACGCATCCGGAGGTAAAAATCCAAGGTTGCTCGAGCAAAACGCTCGAGCGGTCCCGCTCGAGCAGTGTAGCTCGAATGACACAATCGCTCGAGCGGTTCCGCTCGAGCCGGTCGAGCGCTGAAATCACACTGTATGTTTTGGGCGCTCGAGCAATTCGCTCGAGCCGTGGCGCTTGAGCTGCTCGAGCGCAAGAAAAGTTCTGTATGTTTAGGTGCTCGAGCAATGCGCTCGAGCGGTGGCGCTCGACCTAGTCACTCGAGTGACTTCCAACTCATCCAACTAATACTTTTCCTCGTCCGCACTAATACCAATCGTATTTCTTCGATATCTTCTCATCCGGGCATCCGTTTGAGTCGATTCAAAGTCCTACGAACTCCGTTTTTCGTCCTCTATTCACCTATGAGCATCAAAGAGACAAATTCATCAATGTGTAGAAATAATGCTTAATTGACTCTAAATACTCGATAAACTCGACCAAGATTGGGTATTTCAAGCTACGAATCATGACAATTTCACGCCTAATCAGGAGTCGAGAAGACCTCTTCCCGCAAAGCGAAAATTCTCCAGTGGTACTCGTCGGTTGGAATTACACCCCCAAAGGTAAATCGGCAGCACCACAAGACTTGGAGCTCCGGCGAATAGAAGCGCTCGAACTGGACTGCTTTCGTAGACTTTAAATGTAGAGGACTGAGAGAGAGAAAGCTTTTTCGATTTGCACTTGGAAGAATGCATGAGGACACTTATTTATAGGTGAACCTCCACTCATGCAGAAGGAAAAACCGTGTCATCATTAAATGTTGACGAGAGGAGTTGGTGGTGTCAAGTATTTTTGGCAGCTGATCAGCCACAAATTTAATATGTTCCGACTCGTTTCCGTGATATAAGCTGTGTGGATGATGCCAATGAAGTCAGGAGAAATGTTCTTCAAGAAGATGATGATTTAAGTTGTTTATTTTGTGGTGAGCACAATGAAATGGTAAGACATATCTTTTTTAAATGTCAATTGTCATATCATGTTTGGATGAATTATTGCTATAATTGGTTGGGGATCTCTACTGCTTTACCATCCTTTCCCGTGAAAAAACTACTCATTTCTAATAGTTTTTTACGGGGTAAGGTGGGTAGAACAATAGTTGTGTGTATTTGGGAATGTGTTGTCTGACTACTGTGAAAGGGGAGAAACTCAAAGCTTTGCAAGAATGTAGAAGTGTCGAGGCGGAAGATTGTGGAGGAATTACAAGCAAGAGTATGAAGTTGGTTGCAAGTGAAAGTACCTCATATGTTTTAATTATTTTTGTTGGGGATATTTTATTCCACACTGCTGCACACCCTTCCTCTACTCACTACAACATAAATGACATTATGTAACACCTAAAAAATATTACCTAATAGCTATTAATTGATACCATAGCTAATAGGTAACACTTTTAGGAGTGTTGCAGTTGCCCGTGTAACCTAAAGTCTAAAGTAACACTTATTGTATCACTTTACCAAAAGTGTTACGTTATGTAACACCTTAAGTAACACTTTATTAATGTTACATTTGAACATTATGCAACACTTTTTCTAATTAGATTAAAAACAAAAAAAATAGAATAAAATAATTGTTTCCAGGGTTCGAACACTGTACCTACAAGGAAACCAATCTTTTACCAACTAAGTCAATTCATGATAATTTCCAATTTTGGATATTAATATTATTTAAGTCATTTTTTTTAACACACACATTAATTAATGATTAACAAATAATTAGAGACATATACGCATAATATTTTCAAAACCTTTTAAAAAACAATAAACAATACTAAATAGAATAATTGTATTATATGATTCTTTTAAATATATATATATAAATTAAGTATTTTTAGAAATATTGAAATATAATAAACGTATAATTTTTTATTATTTAAAATTTTATTTAAAAAAAATATATATATATAATTATATTTAAATATTTATACAAATGTTAATTATAATATTTATTAAGATAGTTACTGCATAGTATAAAATTATTCAAAAAAATAACAAATTAATGTATAAGGGCATGTATATAAATATAGTGGTTATAATATATAATTATTTTATATCTTTTCAATAAAGTATGTGTACATATTTAAAATAGTTATCAAAAAGTGTTATTAAATATGTTGCATATGTAAAAGTGATACCTAACCAGTGTTACATATGTTACAATGTTACTTAAAATTTGTTGCCTTTGTAGAAAATGTTACCTAATAGTGTTACTTATATAAAAGTGTTACCTATAAAGTGTTACTTGGGTAAAAGTGTTACATATGAAGTGTTGCTTATTTTAAAGTGTTACATGTAAGCGTTACATGTTAACAAAGTGTTACATAATATATAAATTATAAAATTGATACCAAAATATGTTACATATAATAAATGTGTTACAAAAATGTGTTACATATAATAGAAGTGTTACAATGAGGTGTTACGTAAAGCCAATTATGTTGTAGTGACTTTATGGTCATGCGAGCCCACATCTTCTTTCAGGAACAACCATTCTTATACGAACTCCCTTCGTTGTAAATTTGCCATCCGCAGAATGCTTCCATCTCCAAGCATCATCGATTCCTTGCTTCAGATTGTACCTATTAATAATATAAATCAAATCGTTTAGCATAGCTTCCTCCATCTCCAAAAGTTTATGTCTCCAACCCTACTCCCACCCCTCCCCCTCCATCCACATTCAAATTTCAATTATACAACCTTTTTTTAGTACTAAGACTATACAATCTCGGAAAATGGGCACTCAGGGTGCTCTCCCCCACCCACTCTTCTCCCAAAAAATGAACACTAGCCCCCTCCCCCACTACCCCCACCAACCAACCCCCATGTAGAACCCCCCCCCCCCCCAATATTTTGCTCCACCACCCACTCACCTTGCCCCCACTACCTCTTTTCATTGTTGCCTCCCCCTATTCCCACACTTTCCCAAATTTAGATTCGATTACTCTTGCCCACAAACTCTCTCTATTACTAAAAAATTTCCATAACTATTTTCCAAGGAGAACTCTATTAAAACAACCAATATCACGAACCGGTCAACCCCTCCCCCTTTGGTTTACAAACCGAAACCCAATCAATCCATGTAATTTTCTTATTATTTTCATCTCCACCACACATAAAGGTTCTTTGAAGGCTAACAATCTCACTCAATTTTTTTTTTTGGAACACGGTAAATGGACAAAAGGTATACTGGTAGAGAAGACAGTACCACATTAATCAACGTAACTCTTCCTCCTATCAAGATATCAAGACTCTCCCACCTCAATCTGTTAATTTTAATTTTATAATTAATATAATTGTTATACTTATAATTCAGTTTCTTTTTTAGTATTTTAATAGTTACATATAGATGAATTGTATTCGATTTGACGATGACATATATGGAGCTGATTTTGTGCACACGTGGATTACAAATAATTTGCACCGATGTAAAATTAGTACGTGAGAAATGGTTTGAATTAGGTTAATTCGGTTCAAAATTGGCTATATTTGACGCAATTTAAAATTTAATGGCGTGCAAATGTCACCGGCCCTAAAATTAATTAGTGTCCTAATTTTTTTTTTATCCTAAATTCGGTGGCTAAGATCATGATTTCAGAAGGATCACTATATCTGCATTTCATCAGTCAGAGCTGAATCATTTGCTTCATATTTGGTCTTTCCACTCGTGTTCCATAGTGAATGAATGATATGTAGAAAATGAAAAAGTAATCAATATCGACATGTGTCAATAATCTAGAAGAATGAAACAAAGTGAAAAACAAAACCTACACGATATGTAAAATTATCCGGACTACTTGGAAAAAATAATGTTGGCACGTGACACGTTTTATCCAATGTTTTGAAAACCAGATCGGACCGGCTGGTTCACCGGTTTAACTGGGAACGGTCACGGTATCGGTCCGGTCCCAATTACAAATCGGTTTTTACTTAAACCACTGTAAACTGGCCAAAAATCGGGTTGAACCGCACGAACTGGTGACCAAAAAAACAGGTTTTCCATAAAACCAAAAGAAATTAAAAAATCTAAGATGATTGCTTAAGATTAGATCGAGAAAGAAGATAAATCGTCGATTATAAGATAGCACCAGTGTTGTCTCCATTCAATTCCATGAATAAATCTCATGTGTATCGAACTTATGTGATAATGGAGAGATAGGGGAGAATATTACAGAAGTTGAGCGGCGCTTTCCTGAGGATTGAATTGTGTGACATTGAATTGGATTATGGTTAAAAGAAAGTTTAATGGGCTTTTCTTAGTAATTTTTTATTTGAGCTTTTTTAACATATTATTTATAAATTAGTAAACAGGTATATAAATATATAGTATTAATTATAGTTGTAGTTGTAACGTCATTAAATATAAAAATATAATGATGATTAAAGAATTTTACTTTACTTAATTATTTAAAATTTATACTTCAATTATTCTTAAATTTATTTTTACAATTTTATAAATATATTATATATAATATAAATATATAAATATCCGACTCATCTCATTTTCTACGACGGTTCAATCGGTTGAACCAGTGACTCAGTTTTTTGTCTGGGTCGATGGCCGGTCCGGTTTAAAAACTTTTGGTTTTATCCGTTTAACTTTATATTAGTTTCTTCAGGTGGGTACAACTTTTGATTTGATTCTTTCGCCACAGTAAAGCTTATAAAGACTAGCATATGCTCATAACCACTATAAATTTAGTGCACATTTGCCTAGTAAAAAGAAATTAACTACCACACACACATAAATGGGGACTGCGGATAAGGCTCGTTCAACAAGGGATGATCATGAAATCAGCTTGGACGAATTCAGGACATGGCTGAAGGCCTTCGACAGCGATCACGATGGCCGTATAAGCGTGCAGGAGCTTCGTAACGCCATCAAAGCCGCCGGAGGGTGGTGCTTCTGCAAGCGGAAGGTGAAGCGAGGCGTGAAGGTGGCCGACACCAATCTCAATGGCGTCATCGATGATAACGAGATTAATAATCTTGTGGAGTTTGCACAAAAGTATCTAGGCCTAAGGGTGTACGCTAACTAGGTTATTTACCATGTTCAATTGGAATTTAGTATTAATTAGAAAGTACTTATGTATGTGGGTGCATGTTGTTAAGTAGTAAAAAAATCAAGGCTCACTAGAAGAGTGTGGATGGTTATTAGCAAAGTATGTAGAACTGAAATATACGACATCTATCGTTGAATATAAATTTCAGTTTGAGTAAAATTTAAGATCTAAAGTTGTGAATAAAAATAAAAATTATGTACATGTTACCGGCCGGTTCGATTTTTATGTGCTATTTTTTGTATGTCTCTCAATCTTCCATCCTTGGGATCGTTAATACGTGTTTTGTATGTATATGGTATGTACAGTCCGTTAATTATTTTTTACCATTCATGTATCACACATCAGATTGTAAAATACAAAGTACGTTCGGTAACACACTTGTGATATTATTCTATGTTATACGAAACTTTTAAAAAAATTATACAACTTTTTTTTCTAATTAATTTGAATGAATATAGGAAAATTTTCATTGTTTTGCTTCCAAGAGAGTGAGTTCAAAACACTTTTGGTACCTATGTGCGAAAGTGATTCTTTTTTTTTTTATCTTGGATTTTGAACTCTAGACCTCTAATCTAATGTAGAAAACTTGAAATTTACCATCTAGACTACTTGAAATTCTTTAAACATTTTGGACTTTAATATTATTTAACTTATTAACAATTTCTTATTTTTTGTTTTAGTAGAACAATGGTAATATTAACTCTCATTAATAACTAAAATTAGTAATTCTTAATGAACCAAATAATTTTCTACCTATCTTATAAAATAATATATATATATATATATATATATATATATATATATATGTGTGTGTGTGTGTTTGTATACATATAATATAAATTCATAAATAGAATATTATTTAATTATTTTAAATGTAAAATATAAATCATATAGTTTGTACATATATAATAAACATATTTTTTTAATTAATAAATTGATTTAAATGATAAATAAATTTTATATATGAAAAATCACTTTTTTTAAAATCATATGCATATTATATATATATATATATATATATATATATATATATAGAACTAATAATTATATATATAAGTTTATATCGAACTAATAATATTATTATATGTATTATAAATAACGTATGATTATATATATGCTGAATTTAAATATTTATTATAAATTGTTACCAAAATATGTTACATATATAAAAGTGTTACATAAAAGATGTTACTTATATTAAAGTGTTACTTTTGTAAAAGCGTTACAAGAAATGCATTACATATATAATAGTATTACCTATTACAAAGTGTTACCTAAAAGTGTTAATTATTTAAAAGTGTTACATATAAATGATGCATATTAACAAAGTGTTACATAAAGTGTTACATAATATATATAAACTAAAAGAAGTGTTACCAGAATGTGTTACATAAACTAAATGTGTTACAATGAAATTTTACTTGAAGCCAATTATATTGTAGTGAACTTAAATTTTATTCCATACTCTTGGAACCAAAATTGCACTTTATTCATTCTCTTGATATTACAACTACAATTCTATTGGAACAAAAAATGTTGAAAAAACTACGGGACTATACATTTGGTATAAAAGACCATTTTAAAATGAACAAATTATCTTGAAACCAAAAATACAAATTACCCGATATATATATATAATCGCACCTAATTTTTTTATTTTACAATCATAATTGCACCTAATTTTTTTTATTTTAAAATCAAAACACATATTTAAGTTTTTGCCGTCTTTTTTAAAACTACACATACAACTAGAAAAGACCAAGTCGTGTGAATACTGTAAGTCTGTAATTGTTAGAATTCCAAGTCGTGTAAAAATAATACACTAACATGCATTTTATTCCCCTGCATTTTATTTTATTTCTATGTTTATCTGCAAGAGTTCAAACGTTTGCAATTTCCACTGTCAACACGTGTGAGTATGGAATTATCGATTTACTTTTGTGAGGGACCCAACTGTCACTATTAATTTAAGACCGTTTGGAGACTGAATCGGATTCGATTTGGAAAATGATCACAAAATAAAGACACTGCTGATTTATTCATTGTATTTGTAGGGGGGGTGGGCTTGGAGGGGACGATAGTGTGATTCACATATTGAGATTCCAAAATTATATATTGAGGCATAACACGATATTCTAGACCAATCATATCGTTCATTAGCGTGTTGCAATAGATGAATGAACTACTCCAACACAGAACTTGATGTTAACGGGAGATTTCAAACTTGAAATTAAAGAGCAAAATATTTTTAAATTTTAAGTCTATACCACCCGGTCAATCCTGGGTTGAGATCCTAAATTATCGAAGATGCAATTTGAATTTGATTCAATGAATCTTGAATTTTATTTTAGGTGAGATGAATTTTTTTAATTGTATTAAAATTTTAGAATTCAAATCTTGATGAAAATAATTTCACTAATATTAGTTTATAGGGACTCTCGATATAGAAGGGAATTGATAATTGGACCATGAGTGAGGAGAAATGTTAGACAATTAATATAAATAATAAAATGAATTAAATTTTACATCACTGTATAATTTTGATCAATTAGATTAGATGAAACTCTTTGAAAGTTTCCACCAAAATGTTTGTTAAAAAAAGTAGAAATTTTGTAAAAAAAAAAAATAATCACAGTCCGCCCGTGCAGTTTGCACCATAGGTCCATAACAGCGAGAGTAACTTTGTTCAAAACCGGCCATAAAGTTTTTATTTTTCATTTTTCATTTTTCATTGTACATTTTAATCTACTAACACAAGGCTCGATATGTTTTTTTCTCTTCGAATCTATATTTAACGTACTCTATATGTGTGTATATTTATATATACACACATAAATATATTAAAATATAATTAATTATTTTTAGCTATCAATATATGCACTACTAGTGCCTTCCACTAGTAGAAAAAAAATATATAACTCACAACTACAAAGTGTTATACACAAGGTATAAATTTTGGAGATGGGTGCACAACTCTTTTCGTGCACGGGTGCAGAATAATTGTAGTTACGAGTATTTTTTGTTGTTGTTGTAGCTAAAAGTATTGTTGAAGGGGAGTACTTTGTAGTTCTAAATATACTGGACTCAATCTATGAATAATGTTTTAAAGTGTTTTTCTATTGATTTTGATTATATTATTTGAATTTAAGATATTTGCGTTTGATTATATAATTGAATATGACATCATTTTGAGATTTTTAGTGAATGTACTAGGTATTACTTAAATAATTTTGAGACACGTATGAGACTACCGGCCTAGCAAAATTTATTGGTTAGTGTTAATGAAAAAAAAGATTAAGGTGTAGGTGGAAAAAATACATTCAATATAGATTATTCTTACATATCCTCTTCACACTACACTCCACGCAAAAAAAATCAAATATACTTCTCCATTTCTTGATTGAAAAATCTAAGGAATATATATATATATATATATATATATATATAAATATAAAATTAGAAAAAATAAGCATATGCAACTTCAGTACCACTTGAAAATTATATATTTTGTGTAACACGTTTCTTGAGTACTCCTTTAATTGATTCTGATTCCACAAAAAAGTTAGGCAACATGTGATTAAAATTTCGGTACACGCTTTTTGTGGATAAAGTTACACTATAAAATGAGGGCATGTACAGGATATTTTTGGTATACTCACAGTTCACATTAATTAAGTACGTACATCCACACACTACACTAATTAAGATATGGCATTTAAGGTTGTTAATCGAGTCATCAATCCTGATGACAAAGTTGAAGTAACAATGGAGGAGTTCAAGAAATGGTTGAAGAGATTCGACGAGAATAGAGATGGCCGGATTAGCGCGAATGAGCTGCGAGAAGCCATCCGCGCCACCGGAGGGAGGTTCTGCAGGTGGAAGGCCAACCGTGTTCTCAAATCCACGGATACGAATTCTAATGGATTCATCGATGATGGTGAAATTAGTAAGCTAGTGATACTTGCACAAAAACAATTTGGTCTAAAGATTGTCGCATTTTAAACTATGGGACTAAAAGTGTTGATGTACGATTTTGTTTGTGTATGAACGAGAGTGTGTGCGCGTACATGTTCGCGCCCGTCTTGTAAAAGTGTAATGTATGTCTGTATAATAATTAATAATTGGAAGACAAAAACTTGTGTGAACTCGAGAATCACGTGAATTATTATTCTAATGTATACATACTGTCATTGCATATCATCAATTATCACTGTTTAAGTATCAAATATTTTATAAATAGTATTAGTATGTATAAATAATAGTGATACTTGAAAAAAATCTCACGTGAATTCAAGTTCACATTAGACTTGCTCTGATTGAAAAAAATATGAAAATCATGTAGCTTCGAAATTTGATGAAATGATTTTGGGGTTGAATATTAGATTGAAAGATTTCAAAAGCATTCGGATTCATTTGGGTGAATTGCATATTCATTCAAACTCCAATGAAATTAGTTTCAAAACGTGGATTTTAAACCGTATAATCCGAAAATCACTACCTCCTCTATTTGTGAATCTCCACTCTCCTACGTGGCACTTCTACAATGAATTATTTTAAAATCCTGTGATTACAGGACTCCTCCTCTAAAAAATCTAAAAATTCAAATTTCAAAATTACTAAAATTAAATTAAAATTAAATGACTAATTCCAATTCCAATCTTCACCATCCATTCTCCATTCTAGGGTTAACTCAGATTTTCATTCTCATCGTTCAACTCCCTCGTGTCTTCATATTTGCGAGAGGGTTCTGTCCAAATTTAAGTTCAATATTTGTGACGGTTGAATAATCGGATCGAATATTGTTGGTCATACTTGAAATGATGCTTCGACTGAAAAGAATTCTATCTTATTTAAAAATTTGAATTTGCAGATAAATAGAAACTTAATTTATTATATTGTTTCCATTCCCTTCACTTGTGGGATGAGTTGTCATCTGGACTATAAACTCAATCATTTGGAGATAGGGAGAGCTCAACAAATAAATCCGTTATAAATCTCCATTTTTTGTAGTGTTCAATTCAATCCATATATATGATGATATATAATATGAAATTGAAGAGTATAAGTCAAACAAATGTGTTAATTGGTCATGAGACGGTGACCAATAGTCAGGGGTATTGAGTTTGTGATAAAGAAAATAAAAAAATTTGCTTTCTCCCATTATCGGTTTGTGATAAAGGAAAGAAACATCCTAATATTTAAAAAAAAAAAAAAAATAGGTGTCTTAGATATAAATGCATCAATTAATATATTTTAGGGTTATGTTTGGTTCTTATCAAATGTCTTTCTCATGGTATTCTCTTTTGGTAAAGTCTTGTGAAAAAAAAAAAAAGTGATAATATTCATGTACACTTGTAATATTGTAGGGTGCCGAGCAAGAGAAAAAATATGTTTATAAATTTTTCATACAATGATGTTTTTATGTGCTTCATAATTTTTCACCAATTTTTTAATGTATCATGTTAGATTTTTGTACTGTTAAAGATTCACTACAAAAAAACTCGCGTTTTAGCGACCGGAATTAACGACCGCCAAAAAATCGATCGCAAAAATATGTATTAGCGACCGTGCAAGACCACCGGTCACAAATTAAGAAAATTTGTGCCCGGCTCAAAAGGCAGTCGCTAAATCGAAGGATTAACGACCGCCTACGACCGTTTAGGCGGTCGCTAAAACTCAAAAGTCGGTCAAAGTTGACCAACTCTATTTGCCGCCTGATCAGCGACCGTCGAGCGGTCGCATAATTCAATTTTGTATTTAGCGACCACTCAGTGCCGGTCGCTAGCCGGTCGCAAAATGGTCAATTGACTCGTTCTTGAAAACGGGCAATGGTCATTTATTGTTGGGTAATTAGCAACCGCTCCAGGCGGTCGCTAATCACAAATTTGGTCAGCCGTGACCGCCTTAATCTATAGTTAGCGACCGCCATAGGCGAAGGCCATACTCACTTTCGGCATACGCCTTAAAAATTCACCTGCCGCCACCGCCGTCCGTTGAGCAATCCGTTCTGGTCAATACCCTTCTTGCTTCCCCATCTACCTAATAACCGTAAGTTTTTCAAACTTTAACCGTTTATTATCTTTGTATATCATTTTTTTAATATATACGATTGATATAAATGAAGTTAGATATATATATATATATATATGATTGTATATATGTTTGTATTAATATTCATGCATATATATTTGTGTATATTTGTATATATGTTTATATATATATATGTTAGATATATATGTACGTAAATGTTTGATTTTATATGTTTGTATATGTTTTTAAAATCATGTATATAAATGTTTAGTATTTTTATGTTAGTTGGTATGTTAGCAAATATTAAATTAGTTGATTGATATGTATAGATATGAATTTAGTTGATTTATATACGTAGTTATGAATTTAGTTAATTTATATACGTAGTTATGAATTTAGTTGATTGATATACGTAGTTATGAATTTAGTTGATTAATATGTAGGTATATATGAATTTAGTTGATTGATATGTGTAAGTATGAATTTAGTTTGATTAATATGTAGGTATGTATGAATTTAGTTGATTAATATGTAGGTATATATGAATTAAGTTGATTGATATGTGTAAGTATGAATTTAGTTGATTGTTGTTGTTTACATAAAAATATATTGGGAATCTATGGCTATTAAATTGACTTAGGTAAAAACATCAATGAAATGGGGAGATCCAGAGCTCCATAGATGCAAGTAATAACTAGTAATGAATGGTTGAAGATGATGAAAATATTCATGCAAGGACACCAAGAATTGCCAGGGTTTTTAGTACCCTGGACTTGAATGCTAGTGTAGCTTTTAGTATTGATGAATAGTTATTCTTTTTTGTACAAGAGTGGATCTATTTATAGGTTTCATACATGGGGGTACTCCGGTCATTTCCGACCTCTACTGGGGACAACTACATTAAATGGCTGTAATCTGTGGATGCGCGCAGGCGCCCATTTGTACCCATGTTCAGGAGCCCGGCCATTGAGACGTTGTCACGTGTCCCTAAATGATGATTTTCTGAGCTATTTCCTTATTTGGTAGGAATATTCTTTCTGTTACGTCATACGGAGACAGCTTCTTGCTATATTTGGGATGATTCTTTCGGATTCCATCACGTGCTCAAAGGATCTTCTATCTTGGAGGGTTTCATACTGAGGTCGGAGGTCAGTTGGCGGAGAAACGATCCTTGGTCTAGGTGACCGAAGCTTCTTGCCAGGTCGAGGCCGAAGTGTCCCCAATCACCGGTCTTCCAAAGAGGTTGGTAACTGATGCACACGGGAGTGGTCGGTCGAGGCTTCAAGGTTGCGGCTATCGGAAAGGGTTGCCGGGAGGTCGGAGACCGAGAAGGTCGGAAATGCTCTAATCATCTCTGTGTCCGAGTCGGACTAGTTCCTATTGCCCCTCTCAGGGGTGGTCGGTGGCGACCTCGTACAAAAATGGTCACAACAATTGCCCCCAGTTTAGCTCTCATAGAAAGTGAGTGGTGAACTGATCATTCGGATTTTTGATGATCGGGACCGGCTCCAAGTTGGTCCATGAGGTCGGAGGCCGGCTGGTTTTTTACATCACTAAAATTGAAAGGACGCGCGTGGGGGAGCGTGCCTGAAAAGACGTGCGTGACGTCATGCGATGCCTGGAATTCCACACACATAATTAAATGCGCGCAGTCTCTTCGTGTAAAGGGCCTCGTCGTTCCAGCTTCTTGCATCTAGGCCCCTAGGCTTAAAGATTTTAATTGCGGTGATTCTTCAGTAAGTTTCAGCTCTTTTTAAAACCTTTCTTACTTTCTTCCCTTTTCGCAACAATGGTACGACGGTGGACTGGACCTCCGTCGGGCTATCGAGGTGGCGCTGCCCCCAGTGGTGGCGGAATTGGGCAGCGTCTATTTGATGAAGGAGGTATCTCCAATGGAGTGGGCAGGTCCTCTCCATTGCGGGCTATCGCACGTTCAATCTGGGCTCGCGATGATGACGGCCTGGATGCTATTTTACAGAATCTCGGCCGATCCTTGCTTGGTGAACCCCTGGGGAATCAGGAGCAGTTCGGCACCGCTGGAGTTTTAGTGGGAGACGGGGCTGGCGTGAGAGGTTCCAAGACTTTTGGGATGGTTAGGATGGCTTCACCGGGGGAGGATCGGGATCCACTAGATGATCTTTTGGCGGAGGACGATGATGTGTTTGGAGATCGGGGTGGAGAGGATGACAGGCCACGAACCAGTTGTTGCGATATCTGGCCACTGAGCAAGTTAAAGAGAGATTAGGGATCGGAGCCAAGACCTCAGGATCTGATATTGAGGTGGTAGAGGTACGGCCGGTAGTAGAAAGGGACGCCGAGCAAGATTTCCAGAGAGAGGTTAGGAGGGCATTCCGATTATGGTCGGAGTATGTGGAGAATTTGGAGGGGTCGGAGGACTTGGCTTTTGACTTCGAAGAATATCATGAGCGATATCCATTTATTCCGTCTGCGGGATCCAAGGACTGTTCAGGTGGCCGATCTGGAGAAATCTAAAAAATGAACGATCGGGCTGGTCCAAAGCAAGATGAGGTAGAGTTATCTAGATAAAGCCCGAGTTGATTGGGATATCCCTCAAGATGTCCAGCTATATGCTCCTGAACCCAACAAACGAGCTGACCAGCCTCCTCCAGGGATGGTCGTAGTCACTCAAGATATAATGGATGTCGGTATCAGGTTTCCCCTTCAGTCGGCGATCTTCTACCTGTTAAATTACTGGAACCAGTCTCCGATCCAGCTCTTGCCGAACGCATGGATGATAATACTTGGCGCGATGACTCTCTTCGGTAAAAATCGGTTATACCGGATGCCAACCCCGGGCGAGATGACCTTTCTCTATCGGATCCAGAACGAGAGGAATGGGACCGGAGAGATCTTCATTCAAACGAAAGGTCCGAAGCTCGTAACCGGTCTGCCGAGCAAAGGTCACAACGTAAGAGAGAGGTGGTTCTTCGTCGACGGGGCATGGCAGACCG
Organism: Ballota nigra; assembly: GCA_947034835.1. Lineage (NCBI taxonomy): Eukaryota > Viridiplantae > Streptophyta > Magnoliopsida > Lamiales > Lamiaceae > Ballota > Ballota nigra. Next base: position 75,776,512 of record OX344722.1, read on the forward strand.
GGTATGCTGATGGGAAAGTGATCGGAATCCCGACTGATGTCCGACCAAAGCTAGCCAGTAAGGAACGCTTTTATTTTTATTTTCAGGATTTGTCGTACTAGTCTAATTTTCTATTTTTATTTGTAGGTTATCTTTCTCCTGCCGAGCGTGATCTAAATTTTGATTTTGCGGTCGTTCGCAAGAAGATTCTTTCGTTACCGGCCAACGATTGGAATCAAGCCCTACTCTGGACTCGTTAAGCTCGGCTGACCAGTCGTCTTTTTAAGTTTCCTCACCATCTTGGAAACGAAGGTATGGTTATATGTCAATCTCTTCTTACTGAGTGTGAGTTTTGATAGCCTCTTTATACTGATAATCTCATCTCTTTTGCTCCTAGTTCTTGAGTTCAGAGTTATTTCCCGGTGTCCGGATGAATTTTTGGACCGTTGCCCAAAGATGTTTGCCCGACTTGGAGGTGCCTTTGCTCCGCCGGCCGTAGCGAAAGCTACGAAAAAGAAAGCTAAAAGGCCTCGGAAAGGGGTCGTCATCCGGGAACTAGTGATGGTTGCCCCCGTGTCCCAAGTGCCCGGGTCGGCGGTAGAAAGGGCTCCGGTTTCGCCGTCGGCTAGCTGGAAGAGAGGTCGCGACGACCAAGATGAAGGAAGCTATGATCGAGAGACCCACGTCTTCGAGCCAGTGGACATGACTGAGAGTTCCCCGGTCAACTTAGGTCCGACTGTTGTGGTGTCGATGGCCCCAGTGCCTTCCTCCTCACGTGACGCCACCGACCGGACGTACTTTGGTCAAGACCCGATGAAGTTCCAGGCGTAAGCTCTTCCGATCTAGATTAACCTTTCGTCTTTTGAAATTCAATTCAATGTCTTGTACTTAGAATTTGTGTTACCCTATTTTCCAGACTTAGCCGCAATGACTTGAGGCTGCCTCTCATGGTGCTTGACTATCTCTCTTCCCGCGCTCCGAGCTCCACTTCTGAGAAACCAGAATATATGCGGCGTGCGCTCAAATCCATTCCGCCGGCCTGGACCCTCGAGCTTGACGAGGTAATTCGCGGCCGGGCCCGAGATCTTGCTCGAGCAAACATCTCCATAGCCTAGTCAAGGTATGTATCTTGCTGCGTAGACCGAGGCTGAGCTCAATTCTGCCCTTACCACTCTCCATCGGACTGAGGCGAATCTCACTCGCAAAAGGGAGGCTAAAGCTACCCTCGAAAGCTCAATTGCCGATCTCGGGAAAGAGAATGAAAACGTGGTCGGCCAGGTCGCTGGGCTCATAGGGAGAAAGATGAGATGCTTGCCAAAGCTGAGGCCGTGATGAGGGAGAGAGACGAAGCCATGGACCATTCCAACAACCTCACAGCTGCCCTCGAAAAGATAAAACTTGAAGCTGAGAATGCCCGAGAGATTGCGGATTTTGAGAAGATTGCCAAGGAAGAGCTCGCCGAGCAACTGTGGCTAAAAGTGGAGAAGCTCGCTGTTGCCAATGTGTTGGAGTTATACGTGAAAGTATGCTTTTACTTTGTATAACTCGTGTATCAAACACTCGTTTTATGAGAATAATTCTTTTATCACATTTGCTTTAGTTATGATTGAATGTTGAATTTCTATTGCAAACCGTTCAATATACAGTACATGTTACATTGTAGTTAATGTGGTGATACCCGATCACGGAAGACAACATTAACAGTTTACTTGTAACTAAACGTACATTTTCACGACCTAGGTGGAATTGAACAATCCGCCGTGAAAGGTCGATGTGTGAGGCTCAGATTGGTCTGTCTTGACTAAGAGATTGCACTAGCACATTTAGTATGTGTTGAAGAGGACCTACAGCGAGGATAAATTCTTCTGTTCTGAAAGGTGAAGAATTAGACCTCAGTGGTTGTTGATTTCTTAATCTCCGTCACTTAAATAGGACCGTGTGTGCTTAATAGTTACTGTTTTGATTCATGTTGGGTGAGAATCATTGTGACTTCGAACTTTGTGTCTTGGGCAGTAATATTAATCATACGACGGTTGCTAAGATTTAATACGGAGAAACGCGTGCGAGTACGGCTCGTGTGATTAGTCCCCTTGGTGGGCTCAGAAGTTTTATTGTACCAAATCTTGCAAGTGAAGAATTAGTTTCTTCGGTACGAATAATAATGTTGAGCTGTCTTTACTCCAAGGTGAAATATATTAATTAATTTAGAGCTATTCAGAAGCTTAATTAATTAATGTACTTGATAATCTTAAACGCAGGAAATAATAACCGGGAGCCCATATTATCGTAATATGGATTAAGATGGATAGTGCAATATTAATTTATTAGTGGTAATAATTAATATTAATGGGCTGAATTATATTGGGGCTCAATATTGAAATTCAGAAGTCCATTAGGAGGTCCAATCTTAATTCTCCTTAAAGGCCCCTCAAGTAGCCCATTAAGTAGCCCAATAATGATAAGGTGATTAAAATAAAAAGATAATATCTTGCTGATTTTTTCTATGATTTTCGAAAATTGTAGCTTGTTAGGAGAGAAAAGATTTTGTTGATTTTATTGGAAAGATATTATGGAGGATAAGTATTCTTGGTATACAAGATTATCTCATATATTCAAGAAGATCCAAATCTTGGATTCTCTTCTTCATGTATTTTCGAAAATTACCCTCTTAATAGGAGAGTGAGATTTTTGTGGAATATTTTATTGTGGAGAAAAGAATATATGAGATAGATATTTTCACTATTATAAATAGGGGATGCTTTTTCATCCCCAAGTACGTAATTCCATGTGTTGGAAAAATCAAGAGCATAGATATTTTTCTTTTTCCTTAGTTTATTAAATTACTTGAAAGCATCTCCCACCGGTGATCGAGTAAGGCGAAAAGGAAATACTTGAGAAGGTTTTTGGGTTGATAAAGCGAGATCATGATTGTCCCGTTTATCCAAAGGCCAATTCTACAAGAGGTACGTTAATCACATATTTACTTGTTTATTCCGCCATAGTTTATATGTGAAATTAATTCAACATGCATGATGAAAATTTGTTGTTGGAATTATTATTTGAATTAATTAGGATTAATTTATGCTAGTAATAATTGTATTTAAATTCGTATTTAAATTTCATCACGAATAGATTCCGGGCACCCCTATTTTCCCAACAACTGGTATCAGAGCCACGGTTTCGGGCTCTGATCTTTAAATTGGAATTTAAATTGTTAAACATTAAATTGAAATTGGATAGTAGAATTGCTAGATCTTTTTTGCAGGTATCCAATTGTCATGGTTTTAATGTTGTTAATTTCATGCGTGTGAATTAATTGTTTTTAATTCGATTCGTTCGAATTCATTTTTCTCGTGAGAAAATCCACGAGTAGATTAGTTGTTTTTATTTTGATTTGTTCATTGTAATAGACTAGTCTAGATCTAGTATTTATTTTTTTGTAAAATAAATTGTAACCGGATCGTGACGAAGAATGAATAATTAAAAACGTCGTACCCGGAAGATGCATACAAGCGTGGCGCGTGTATGGACGTAAAATTATATAAGGGGTGAAGAAAACGAGAACGAACAGCGAAAAACGGTGCACGCCCGCACGCGACGGGAGGCCAGCGCCGCGCGCACGCGCGCGCGCGCCTTGGGCGCGGCCTGCGGCACCTCGGGGCGCTCCGTGCGGCGCCTTGGCGCGCCTCCGTGCAGCGCCTCAGGTGCGCCTCTGTGCTGCACCTCGGCGCGCCTCCTGCAGCGCTTCGGCGCTTCTGGCCGAGAGGCGCGCGAGCCCACTTCGTGGGCCGATGCGCGCCGTATCTCGGGCCGTGGAATTTTTCGGTTCGTGTTTTTTTTTTCATGTGACTTTAAACGTCGTCCCGAACCCAAAACGATGCTGTTTTTGATGAAGTGTTGTTGTTCGAGTGGGAGCATGTCGAGACGAACGTCGGAAAGCAACAACGACGATTTTTCGCATCAAAACGTGAAGAAATTAAACCGTGACAATTGGATTTGAGTGCTCCAATGTGTTTAATTTTGTTTTGATGGATGTTTTATTTCGTGCACTTATTATTATTTGTTAATATGTGTTTGCATGAATTTAATTGTCCAAGAAAAACCTTACTTTCGAAAATTACTAAGTATGTTTATTTAATCGCAATTTTATTCCGGATATTAAAATTGGATTAATTTGGCCTCCATAATTTATTTATTTGTGAAGTTCTTTTGGAATACATTTCCCCATCGGATCAGCCAAAAGAACGGATTTCACATGAATAAATTCCGAAAGGATGATTGTGGATTATTACTAGTGGCGGTATTGACCCTCACCCCGAGTGGCTTGCTCAAAGCGAAATAAAAATCCTGTATTTAATTATGGTTATTACTTAGACATAGGAAATTGATATTAACTTACTCCCATCGGAGTCCCTGTCAGTTTGTATGTGGTCAAAGTGGGAGCCAACTATTAATTTTGAATTAAGGATTTGTAACTTTTAAGTTTGTAATCCGCTTGAATGTGTTTAAATGTAGAGACCACCCCTCGTGGCGCATTTAAATTGTTTCGAGATGTTGGCTGATGCATGATTATATTGTTTTAAGGTTTCAATATAATTGATGTGATCGAATTATGTTATAATTTCATATTTTTCTAGATATTGATATGAATGTATGTTTTATTCTCATTTCATCATGTCGCAACCTTTTAATCCACTGTTTAATATACTTAAAGTTAATAAACTTTTTGGAGTGATTTATATCGATTGGAAATGTTTTTTTTAAATTTGTCCTTACTGCACGAAAACACAATTGGGTTATTTATGTTAATATACCCGGCAAGCCTAATGATAAGTCAAGCAATGGGTAGAGGCAGTTTATGAGTGGAAGCGTGACAATGAACACATGAAGTGCATCATCTTGACATCTCTGTCTGAGGATTTGAGGCGCGTTCATGGAAACATTGTATCCGCTGTTGAAATCATGGAACACCTTGAAGAGATGTCTTCACATCAAACCCATGACTAATCAGTTCACCAGACATGACTCAGTCAACTTGGAAATGATGGAGGGAACGCCCGTGAGGGAGCACGTTCTCAAGATAATGGCATACCTTAACAAGTTGGAAGTACTTGGTGCGGATTTTGATTGCTTTCATATACCATTCTCTACCGAGAAGCTTTGAGTAGTTTCGTCTGAACTGTCAGATGAATGAACGGACAAATCGTTTGCCCGAGCTCTTGCAAGTTTTAGTTTCGGTGGAGGTGAAAATGGAGCACCAGTCTAGTGCTATGGTGGCTAATGGTCCGTCTACCTCTTTTGGTCCCAAGGGAGGGAAAAAGAGGAAGAGAACCAAAGGCCGGATCCAGGCAAATCTAATTGTTGCGAAAGGCAAATGCAAAGGCTAGCATCGAAGGAGAAGTGTTTTAGTTGCGGTGAGAGAGGACAATGGAGGTCTGCCTGTTCCAAGCCTAAGAGGCTAGGAAAGTTAGGTAATTCACACACCTTAGTCGTCGAAACTTGTGAAGTGGCGTATGCTGTCTATTCGTGGATAGTGGATACGAGAGCTACTGATCACATTTGTTTCATGGGTTTAAGCTAACCCGACGACTTAACGGAAGTGAGATCCCCATCACATCGGGCAATGCTACGAGAGTGGCAGCTGAAGCAGTGGGAGAAGTGCGCCTATCTTGTGAAGATAGAGTTATGGTCTTGAGAGACGTTCCTCATGTTCCTAGTTTAGAAAGAACTCAACCTTCAGTTTCTAAACTGTTTGAATAGATACTCAGTTTCTTTTAATAAGCCTGTTATTATTGCTTGAAACGATGAGTTTATCTGTTCCGGAACTTCAATGGATGATCTTTATACCATTATTTGGGCACACTACTCACAAAATTGAATCTAATAACACATCGATTATTTTGAGTAATAAAAGAAAGCGTTCTTCGGAGATGAACGAAACACTTCTATGGCATCTTAGACTAGGTCATATTAATCTAAAGCGGATAGAGAGATTGGTGGAAGACGGATCCTTGAAATCATTCCAAGTCGAACCGTTTCCAACTTGTGAATCCTGTTTAGAGGGTAAAATGACCAAGAGGGCATTTGGAGCCAGGGGGAATAGAACCACGGAAGTCTTAGAACTCGTTCATACCGATATGTGTGGTTCAATGACGATCATAGCAAGAAGGGGTATGAGTAAATTGTCTTTTTCAATGATTACTCGAGATATGGATACATCTACCTTACGATGCATAGGGAAAGAAGTATCAAGTTTCTACGATTTAATCGTAGAGGCGAATACCTTAGCGATGAATTCTTGAACTAGCTATCAGACGAAGGGATTGTATCCCTGTTGACCGCACCGGGAACCCCTCAATAGAACGGTGTGGCGGAACGAAGGAGCCAGACTCGTTTAGAAATAGTCAGATCCATGATGAGTTATTCGGATTTACCCAAGTCGTTTTGGGGTAACACCTTGGAAACAACGACTTACATTCTAAACTTGGTGTCATCCAAATCGGTTCCTAAAACCCCAATGGAATTGTGGACCGGGCGCAAGCCCAGTCTAAGACACTTGCGGATTTGGGGTTGTCCGGCATACGTGCTAGATAAGGAAGCCGGTAAATTGGATCCACGTTCGGAATTAAGGTTGCTTATAGGATATCCCATGGGAACGAAAGGGTGTATGTTCTATAGTCTCAAGTATTAAAAGCCCGTGATTAGTTCGCACTTTAAACTCTTGGAGGAAGACTATATGAACAAAAGAAAGCCCAGAAGTAAGATTACCTTAGACGAGTTAAGAGAGCAAACTCCTATACCAAGTATACAAGATGATGTACCACACGTCACACCTTCACAACCGGAACCCCGTCGTAGTGGGAGGATTGCTAGGCAACCCGAGAGATTCATGAGGATATGAGAATGTTTGGATTTGGTTCCCGGCGATGAATCGGACCCATGGACATACGACGAGGCAATCCAAGACAAAGACGCGGAGTCGTGGCAAACGGAAATGGAAGCCGAGATGGGTTCGATGGATTATAATCAAGTGTGGGAGTTGGTTGATCCACCTAGTGGGGTAGAGCCCATTGGATGCAAGTGGGTGTACAAGAGGAAAAGAGGACCGGACGGAAGGGTAGAGACCTTCAAAGCAAGGCTTGTGGCCTGTGGCCTGTAGCTATGCTTAAGTCCATCCGTATTCTCTTGTCAATCGCTGCGCACTTAGATTACGAGATCTGACAAATGGATGTCAAGACAGCTTTCCTTAACGGAAGTCTTGATGGGATCTATATGCAACAGCCCAAAGATTTCGTTGAAAAAGGCCAAGAACACCTCGTATGCAAGCTTAAGAGATCCATTTATGGACTTAAGAAAGCATCGCGTACTTGGAACCAGTGTTTTGATCAAGTTACTAAGTCTTATGGGTTTGTGATCAAAATAAGTTTGAAAGTTGTGTGTATAAAAGGTGTGACGGAACTGCGGTGGTATTCTTAGTATTATACGTAGACGATATTCTGCTCATTGGAAACAATGTAAAGGTATTATCAGACGTAAGGGTATGACTGTCAAATCAGTTTGATATGAAAGACTTAGGGAAAGCCGGTCACATCCTTGGGATCAAGTTCACTCGAGATCGCAAGAGGAGGATGTTGGGTTTATCGCAAGTTTCATACAAAGCCACTGTTTTGAAGCATTTCAGCATGCAAGATTCCAAGAAAGGTTTTGTACCTTTTAGGCACGGAATCCATCTATCTAAAGAAATATGCCCTAATACGCAAGTGGAGATAGATGACATGAAAGACGTTCCGTACGTTTCAGACGTAGGAAGTCTTATGTATGCAATGTTGTGTACGAGACCGGATATTTGCTTTGCCGTGGGCATGATGGCAAGATATCAAAGTAACTGTTGGATTTATACGTGAAAGTATGTTTTTACTTTGTATAACTCGTGTATCAAACACTCGTTTTATGAGAATAATTCTTTTATCGCATTTGCTTTAGTTATGATTGAATGTTGAATTTCTATTGCAAACCGTTCAATATATAGTACGTGTTACATTGTAGTTAATGTGGTGATACCCGATCACGGAAGACGACATTAACAGTTTACTTGTAACTAAACGTACATTTTCACGGCCTAGGTGGAATTGAACAATCCACCGTGAAAGGTCGATGTGTAAGGCTCAGATTGGTCTGTCTTGACCAAGAGATTGCACTAGCACATTTAGTATGTGTTGAAGAGGTCCTACAGCGAGGAGAAATTCTTCTGTTCTGAAAGGTGAAGAATTAGACCTCAGTGGTTGTTGATTTCTTAATCTCCGTCACTTAAATAGGACGGTGTGTGCTTAGTAGTTACTGCTTTGATTCATGTTGGGTGAGAATCATTGTGACTTCGAACTTTGTGTCTTGGGCAGTAATATTAATCATACGACGGTTGCTAAGATTTAATACGGAGAAACGCATGCGAGTACGGCTCGTGTGATTAGTCCCCTTGGTGGGCTCAGAAGTTTTATTGTACCAAATCTTGCAAGTGAAGAATTAGTTTCTTCGGTACGAATAATAATGTTGAGCTGTCTTTACTCCAAGGTGAAAGATGTTAATTAATTTAGAGCTATTCGGAAGCTTGATTAATTAATGGACTTGATAATCTTAAACGCGGGAAATAATAACCGGGAGCCCATATTATCGTAATATGGATTAAGATGGATAGTGTAATATTAATTTATTAGTGGTAATTATTAATATTAATGGGCTGAATTATATTGGGACTCAATATTGAAATTCAGAAGTCCATTAGGAGGTCCAATCTTAATTCTCCTTAAGGCCCCTCAAGTAGCCCAATTAAGTAGCCCAATAATGATAAGGTGATTAAAATAAAGAATATATCAATGCTGATTTTTTTATTATTATTTTCGAAAATTAGGAATAAAAAAGAAATAAGATTTTCTTGATTTTCTTGGAAAGATATTATGAAAGATATGTATTCTAGGAATACAAGAATATCTCATATATTCAAGAAGATCCAAATCTTAGATTTTATCCTTGAAGTTTTCGAAAACTATAAGCTTGAAAATAAGAGTGAGATTTTTGTGGAATATTTTATTATGGAGAAAAGAATATATGAGATATATTCAAGATTTCTTAGAGACTAAGAAAAGATTTTTTCCAAGCCCATATCTCCTCTAATTTTCGGCCCCTACCCTCTATAAATAGGGGATGATTATTTCATCCCCAAGCACATAATTCCATGTGTTGGGAAAATCAAGAAGCATAGATATTTTTCTTTTTCCTTATTTTATTAAATTGCTTGAAAGCGTCTCCCACCGGCGATCAAGTGAGGTGAAAAGGGAAATACTTGAGAAGGCTTTGGGTTGATAGAACGAGATTACAAGTGTCCCGTGTATCCAAAGACCATTACTACGAGAGGTACGTTAATCGCATATTTACTTGTTTAATTTCGCCTAGTTAAATATGTGAAATTAATTTAACATGCATGATGATAATTAGTTGTTGGAATTATTATTTGAATTAATTAGGATTAATTCATGCTAGTAATAATTGTATTTAAATTCGTATTTAAAGTTCATCCCGAATAGATTCCGGGCACCCCTATTTTTCCCAACAACTGGTATCAGAGCCACTGTTTCGGGCTCTGAATTTTAAATTGGAATTTAAATTGTTGAACATTAAATTGAAATTGGATAATAGAATTGTTAGATCTTTTTTGCAGGTATCCAATTATCATGGTTTTTAATGTTGTTAATTTCATGCGTGTGAATTAATTTGGTTTTTTAATTCGATTCGTTCGAATTCGTTTTTCTCGTGAGAAAATCCACGAGTAGATTAGTTGTTTTTATTTTGATTCGATCATTGTAATAGACTAGTCTAGATCTAGTATTTATTTTTTTTGTAAAAATAAATTGTAACCGGATCGTGACGAAGAACGAAGAATTAAAAACGGCGTACCCGGACGACACATACAAGCGTGGAGCGTGTATGGAGGTAAAATCATGCAAGGGGTGAAGAAAACGAGGACGAACGGCGAAAAAATGGCGCACGGGGGTGCACGGCGCCGCGCGCACGGCGCGCGCGCGCCTATGCAGGGAACTGCAGCGCCTCGGGGCGCCCCGGGCAGCGCCTCGGGTGCGCCTCGGGGCTGCGCTTTGGTGCGCCTCGGGCGTTTTTCCAGCGCTTCTCGGGCCGGGAAGCGCGCGGGCCCACTTCGTGGGCCGACGCGCGCTGTATCTCAGGCTGTGGAATTTTTTCGGTTCGTGTTTTTTTTTCCGTGTGATTTTAAACGTCGTCCCGAACCCCAAATGATGTTGTTTTTGATGAAATGTTGCTGTTCGAGTGGGAGCACGTCGAGACGAACGTCGGAAAGCAACAAGGACGATTTTTCGCATCAAGACGTGAAGAAATTAAACCGTGACAATTGGATTTGAGTGCTCCAATGTGTTTAATTTTGTTTTGATGGATGTTTTATTTCGTGCACCTATTATTATTTGTTAATATGTGTATGCAAGAATTTAATTGTCCAAGAAAAACCTTACTTTCGAAAATTACTAAGTATGTTTTTATAATCGCAATTTTATTCCGGATATTAAAATTGGATTATTTTGACCTCCATAATTTATTTATTTGTGAAGTTCTTTTGGAATACATTTCCCCCACGGATCGGCCAAAAGAACGGATTTCACATGAATAAATTCCGAAAGGATGATTGTGGATTATTACTAGTGGCGGTATTGACCCTCACCACGAGTGGCTTGCTCAAAGCGAAATAATAATCCTGTATTTAATTATGGTTATTACTTAGGCATAGGAAATTGATATTAACTTACTCCCCTCAGAGTCCCTGTCAGTTTCTATGTGGTCAAAGTGGGAGCCAACTATTAATTTTGAATTAAGAATTTGTAACTTTAAGTTTGTAATCCGCTTGAATGTGTTTAAATGTATAGACCACCCCTCGTGGCGCATTTAAATTGTTTCGAGATGTTGGCTGATGCATGATTATATTGTTTTAAGGTTTCAATATAATTGATGTGATCAAATTTATGTGATAATTTCGTATTTTTCTAGATATTGATATGAATGTATGTTTTATTCTCAGTTCATCATGTCGCAACCTTTTAATCCACTGTATAGTATACTTAAAGGTAATAAACTTGTTGGTGAGAACTATGTTGATTGGAAACGTAATATAAACATGGTCCTTCCTGCGCAAGAACACTATTGGATATTTAGCGTTGACGTACCCAAGAAACCTAATGATATGTCAAGTAATGGGGAAAAGGCGATATTCGATGATTGGAAGCATTCCAATGAGCACATGAAGCACATCATCTTGACATTTATGTCTGAGGATTTGAAGCGCATTCATGAAGGCATTGAAGCGGCTGTTGATATCATGAATAGCCTTGAAGAGATGTTTCAACATCAGAACCCCATGGCGAATCTGTTCACCATTCGTGAGAAGCTCACGAAGAAAATGGTGAAGGGAACACCCGTAAGGGATCATGTTCTCAATTTTAGGCGTGAGTTTGAGAAACTCGAGTTTCTTGGTGCCGGACAAAGTGAAGAAAGTCAAATCGATTCCATACTCCTAAAGCTATCGAGTAGTTTTGATGGGTTCTTTTGGGAATACGTGTTATCTGAACACAAGTTCACTTTAGATACCCTGCTCAAAGCCCTGATAACGGTAGAGTTATACTTGGGGAGTAGGGACGAGGTTTTGGTGATCAAGAGCTTTTTCTATAAATCTAGGCCAATGGAAGGTGAGATTGAGAAGGAGGTGGTTGATCAGAACCAAACCAGTAGACTCACTTTGGGAGGCAAGAAAAGAGCTTTCAAGCCGTACGGCGTGAAGATACCCGGTAAGAGTAAGTGCTTCAATTGCGGGGAAAGAGGACATTGGAGGTCTACCTGTTCTAAGCCTAAGAAGGCGGTAAAGAAAGGTAAGTCTCATGCTTTAGTCGTTGAAACATATGTTGCGGCGTATGCTGCCTACGTTTGGGTAGTGGATACCGGGGCAACTGATCATATTTGTTTCACTCTTCAGGGGTTCCATCTAACCCGGCGACTTAGCAAGAATGAGATTACAATCACTTTGGGGGATGCTACGAGAGTGGCAGCCGAAGCAGTGGGAGTAGTGCACCTATCTTTTGAAGATAGAGTTTTAATTTTAAGAGATGTTTTATACGTTCCAAACTTTAGGAAGAATTTAATTTCAGTTTCTAAGTTGTTTTTTGATGGATATTCAGTTACTTTTAATAAAGTTGTTACTGTTTCTTTTAAGAATGATGTTATCTGTCATAGAACGTTGGTAAACAATCTCTATACGATTAAGTGTGCACACCACTCAAATAATGAATCTAATAACACGTCGATCATTTCGAGCAATAAAAGAAAGCGTTCTTCGGAGTTGAACGAAACACTTCTATGGCATCTTAGACTAGGTCATATTAATCTAAAGCGGATAGAGAGATTGGTGAAAGACGGATCCTTGGAATCACTCCAAGTCGAGTCGTTTCCAACTTGTGAATCCTGTTTAGAGGGTAAGATGACCAAGAGGGCATTTGGAGCCAAGGGGAATAGAGCCACGGAAGTGTTAGAACTCGTTCATACAGATGTGTGTGGTCCAATGACGATCAAAGCGAGAATGGGGTATGAGTATTTCGTAACCTTCATTGACGATTACTCAAGATATGGGTACATTTACCTTATCCGGCATAAGTCTGAAACTTTTGAAAAGTTTAAAGAGTTTAAGGCCAAAGCCGAGAAACATAGGGAAAAGAGTATCAAGTTTCTACGATCAGATCGTGGAGGCGAATACCTCAGCGATGAATTCTTGAACTACCTATCGGACGAAGGGATTGTATCCCAGTTGACCGCACCGGGAACCCCTCAACAGAACGGTGTGGCGGAACGAAGAAACCGGACTCTTTTAGAGATGGTCAGATCCATGATGAGTTATTCGGATTTACCCAAGTCGTTTTGGGGTAATGCCTTGGAAACGGCGGCTTATATTCTAAACTTGGTGCCATCCAAATCGGTTCCTAAAACCCCAATGGAATTGTGGACCGGGCGCAAGCCCAGTCTAAGACATTTGCGGATTTGGGGTTGTCCGGCATATGTGCTAGACAAGGAAGCCGGTAAGTTGGATCCACGTTCAGAATTAAGGCTGTTTATAGGATACCCTGCGGGAACGAAAGGGTGTATGTTCTATAGTCCCAAGGATCAAAAGACCGTGATTATTACACACTTTAAATTCTTGGAGGAAGACTATATGAACAATCGGAAACCTAAAAGTGAAATTACCTTAGAAGAATTGAGAGGTCAAACCTCGATACCAAGTATACAAGATGATGTACCACACGTCACATCTTCACAACCGGAACCCCGTCGTAGTGGGAGGGTTCCTAGGCAACCCGAGAGATTCATGGGGATAGGAGAATCTTCGGATTTGGTTCCCGGTGTTGAATCAGACCCATGGACGTACGATGAGGCAATCCAAGATAAAGACGCGGAGTCATGGCAAACAACAATGGAAGCCGAGATGGGTTCGATGGATCATAATCAAGTGTGGGAGTTGGTCGAGCCACCCAGTGGGGTAGAACCCATTGGATGCAAGTGGGTGTACAAGAGGAAAAGAGGACCGGACGGAAGGGTTGAAACCTTCAAAGCAAGGCTTGTGGCCAAAGGGTATACTCAGAAAGAAGGGATCGATTATGAGGAAACCTTTTCGCCTGTAGCTATGCTTAAGTCCATCCGTATTCTCTTGTCGATCGCTGCGCACCTAGATTACGAGATCTGGCAAATGGATGTCAAGACGGCTTTCCTTAACGGAAGTCTTGACGGCATAGATATCTATATGCAACAGCCCAAAGGTTTCATTGAAAAAGGCCAAGAGAATCTTGTATGCAAGCTCAAGAGATCCATTTACGGACTTAAGCAAGCATCGCGTACTTGGAACCAGTGTTTTGATCAAGTGATTAAGTCTTATGGGTTTGATCAAAACGAGTTTGAAAGTTATGTGTATAAGAAACGTGACGGAACTGCAGTGGTATTCTTAGTATTATACGTAGACGATATTCTGCTCATTGGAAACAATGTAAAGGTATTGTCAGACGTAAAGGTATGGCTGTCAAAATAATTTGATATGAAGGACTTAGGGGAAGCCGGTCACATCCTTGGGATCAAAATCACTCGCGATCGCAAGAAGAGGATGTTGGGCTTATCGCAAGCTTCATACATTGACACTGTTTTGAAGCGTTTCAGCATGCAAGATTCCAAGAAAGGTTTTGTACCTTTTAGGCATGGAATCCATCTATCGAAAGAAATGAGCCCTAAGACGCAAGCGGAGATAGATGACATGAAAGGTGTTCCGTATGCTTCGGCCGTAGGAAGCCTTATGTATGCAATGCTGTGTACGAGACCGGATATCTGCTTTGCCGTGGGCATGGTGGCAAGATATCAAAGTAATCCCGGGAAAGACCATTGGACTGCCGTAAAGTGCATCTTGAGGTATCTGAAAAGAACTCGGGAGCGGATGCTGATTTACCAGTCAGATAGTCTAGTTCCCGTAGGATACACGGACTCGGATTTCCAATTAGACATAGACTCAAGAAAGTCAACCTCGGGTAGTGTGTTTTGCATGGGAGGAGGAGCCATTTCATGGAGAAGCGTTAGGCAGAAATGCATCGTTGATTCGACCATGGAAGCCGAGTATGTAGCTGCTTGTGAAGCAGCGAAAGAGGCAGTTTGGCTCAAGAACTTCTTAGTGGACTTGGACGTTGTTCCGAATTTGCCCGACAAGATAACTGTCTTTTGTGACAATGCCGGAGCAGTTGCAAATTCAAAGGAACCGAGAGCCCACAAGGCCAGCAAACACATAGAAAGAAAATACCATCTGATACGAGAAATCGTTAAGAGAGGAGATATAGAGGTGGCAAAGATAGCGTCGGGTGACAACCTAGCGGATCCATTCACAAAGGGTCTGCCTCAGAGTACATTCGAGAGACATGTGGATGGAATGGGAGTCAAGACTATTGCCAATCTGCTTTAAGTATAAGTGGGAGGAATTATTAGGTTAGTGTAGGTTGACATGAGATGTCACGTAGAGCTACTACACTAAGACGTGCGTGATGTATACTAAAAGCAGACTTTAAGTATAAGTGGGAGATTGTTGGAGTTATACGTGAAAGTATGCTTTTACTTTGTATAACTCGTGTATCAAACACTCGTTTTATGAGAATAATTCTTTTATCGCATTTGCTTTTGTTATGATTGAATGTTGAATTTCTATTGCAAACCGTTCAATATATAGTACGTGTTACATTGTAGTTAATGTGGTGATACCCGATCACGGAAGACGACATTAACAGTTTACTTGTAACTAAACGTACATTTTCACGGCCTAGGTGGAATTGAACAATCCACCGTGAAAGGTCGATGTGTAAGGCTCAGATTGGTCTGTCTTGACCAAGAGATTGCACTAGCACATTTAGTATGTGTTGAAGAGGTCCTACAGCGAGGAGAAATTCTTCTGTTCTGAAAGGTGAAGAATTAGACCTCAGTGGTTGTTGATTTCTTAATCTCCGTCACTTAAATTGGACCGTGTGTGCTTAGTAGTTACTGCTTTGATTCATGTTGGGTGAGAATCATTGTAACTTCGAACTTTGTGTTTTGGGCAGTAATATTAATCATACGACGGTTGCTAAGATTTAATACGGAGAAACGCGTGCGAGTACGGCTCGTGTGATTAGTCCCCTTGGTGGGCTAAGAAGTTTTATTGTACCAAATCTTGCAAGTGAAGAATTAGTTTCTTCGGTACGAATAATAATGTTGAGCTGTCTTTACTCCAAGGTGAAAGATGTTATTTAATTTAGAGCTATTCGGAAGCTTGATTAATTAATGGACTTGATAATCTTAAATGCGGGAAATAATAACCGGGAGCCCATATTATCGTAATATGGATTAAGATGGATAGTGCAATATTAATTTATTAGTGGTAATAATTAATATTAATGGGCTGAATTATATTGGGACTCAATATTGAAATTCAGAAGTCCATTAGGAGGTCCAATCTTAATTCTCCTTAAGGCCCCTCAAGTAGCCCAATTAAGTAGCCCAATAATGATAAGGTGATTAAAATAAAGAATATATCAATGCTGATTTTTTTATTATAATTTTCGAAAATTAGGAATAAAAAAGAAATAAGATTTTCTTGATTTTCTTGGAAAGATATTATGAAAGATATGTATTCTAGGAATACAAGAATATCTCATATATTCAAGAAGATCCAAATCTTAGATTTTATCCTTGAAGTTTTCGAAAACTATAAGCTTGAAAATAAGAGTAAGATTTTTGTGGAATATTTTATTATGGAGAAAAGAATATATGAGATATATTCAAGATTTCTTAGAGACTAAGAAAAGATTTTTTCCAAGCCCATATCTCCTCTAATTTTCGGCCCCTACCCTCTATAAATAGGGGATGATTATTTCATCCCCAAGTACATAATTCCATGTGTTGGAAAAATCAAGAAGCATAGATATTTTTCTTTTTCCTTAGTTTATTAAATTGCTTGAAAGCGTCTCCCACCGGCGATCAAGTGAGGTGAAAAGGGAAATACTTGAGAAGGCTTTGGGTTGATAGAACGAGATTACAAGTGTCCCGTATATCCAAAGGCCATTACTACGAGAGGTACGTTAATCGCATATTTACTTGTTTAATTTCGCCTAGTTAAATATGTGAAATTAATTTAACATGCATGATGATAATTAGTTGTTGGAATTATTATTTGAATTAATTAGGATTAATTCATGCTAGTAATAATTGTATTTAAATTCGTATTTAAAGTTCATCCCGAATAGATTCCGGGCACCCCTATTTTTCCCAACAGTAACCCCGGGAAAGCACATTAGATTGCAATTAAATGCGTTCTTTAGTTTCTGAAAAGAACTTGGTATGGAATGCTGATTTAACAATCAGACAATCTAATTCCCATGGGATACACGGACTCAAATTTCCAATTAGACATAGACTCCAAAATAACTACCTCGGGTAGTGTATTTTGCATGGGAGAAGGAGCCATGACATGGAGAAGCGATTTGCAGAAATGCATCGCCGATTCGTCCATGAAAGCCGAATAAGTAACTGCTTGCGAAGCAGCGAAAAAAGCGGTTTGGCTCAAGTACTTCTTAGTGGACTTGGACGTTGTTCCGAATTTGCCCATCATGATCACTGTCCATTGTGATAATGTCGCAGCAGTTGCAAATTCAAGGGAACCGAGAGCCCACAAGGCCAACAAACACATTGAAAGAAAACACCATCTTACACGAGAAATCGTTAAAAGAGGAGATAAAGAGGTGGCAAAGATAGCGTCGGGTGACAACCTAGTACATCCATTCACAAAGGGTCTACCTCAGAGTACATTCGAGAGACATGTGGATGGAATGGGAGTCAAGACTATTGCCAATCTGCTTTAAGTATAAGTGGGAGGAATTATTAGGTTAGTGTAGGTTGACATGAGATGTCACGGAGATCTACTACACTAAGACATGCGTGATGTATACTAAAAGCAGACTTTATGTATAAGTGGGAGATTGTTGGAGTTATACATGAAAGTATACTTTTACTTTGTATAACTCGTGTATCAAACACTCGTTTTATGAGAATAATTCTTTAATGACATTTGCTTTAGTTATGATTGAATGTTGAATTTCTATTGCAAACCGTTCAATATACAGTACATGTTACATTGTAGTTAATGTGGTGATACCCGATCACGGAAGACAAGATTAACAGTTTACTTGTAACTAAACGTACATTTTCACGACCTAGGTGGAATTGAACAATCCGCCGTGAAAGATCGATGTGTGAGGCTCAGATTGGTCTGTCTTGACTAAGAGATTGCACTAGCACATTTAGTATGTGTTGAAGAGGACCTACAGCGAGGATAAATTCTTCTGTTCTGAAAGGTGAAGAATTAGACCTCAGTGGTTGTTGATTTCTTAATCTCCGTCACTTAAATAGGACCGTGTGTGCTTAATAGTTACTGTTTTGATTCATGTTGGGTGAGAATCATTGTGACTTCGAACTTTGTGTCTTGGGCAGTAATATTAATCATACGACGGTTGCTAAGATTTAATACGGAGAAACGCATGGGAGTACGGCTCGTGTGATTAGTCCCCTTGGTGGGCTCAGAAGTTTTATTGTACCAAATCTTGCAAGTGAAGAATTAGTTTCTTCGGTACGAATAATAATGTTGAGCTGTCTTTACTCCAAGGTGAAATATATTAATTAATTTAGAGCTATTCAGAAGCTTAATTAATTAATGTACTTGATAATCTTAAACGCGGGAAATAATAACCGGGAGCCCATATTATCGTAATATGGATTAAGATGGATAGTGCAATATTAATTTATTAGTGGTAATAATTAATATTAATGGACTGAATTATATTGGGGCTCAATATTGAAATTCAGAAGTCCATTAGGAGGTCCAATCTTAATTCTCCTTAAAGGCCCCTCAAGTAGCCCATTAAGTAGCCCAATAATGATAAGGTGATTAAAATAAAAAGATAATATCTTGCTGATTTTTTCTATGATTTTCGAAAATTGTAGCTTGTTAGGAGAGAAAAGATTTTGTTGATTTTCTTGGAAAGATATTATGGAGGATAAGTATTCTTGGAATACAAGATTATCTCATATATTCAAGAAGATCCAAATCCAGGATTCTCTTCTTCATGTATATTCGAAAATTGCCCTCTTAATAGGAGAGTGAGATTTTTGTGGAATATTTTATTGTGGAGAAAAGAATATATGAGATATATTCAAGATTTCTTAGAGTCTAAGAAAAGATTTTCTCCAAGCCTAAAATAAGCCCAAAAATTCGGCCACTTCACTATTATTAATAGGGGATGATTTTTTCATCCTCAAGTACGTAATTCCATGTGTTGGAAAAATCAAGAGCATATATATTTTTCTTTTTCCTTAGTTTATTAAATTACTTGAAAGCATCTCCCACCGGTGATCGAGTAAGGCGAAAGGGAAATACCTGAGAAGGTTTTTGAGTTGATAAAGCGAGATCGTGATTGTCCCGTTTATCCAAAGGCCAATTCTACAAGAGGTACGTTAATCACATATTTACTTGTTTATTCCGCCATAGTTTATATGTGAAATTAACTCAACATGCATGATGAAAATTTGTTGTTGGAATTATTATTTTAATTAATTAGGATTAATTCATGCTAGTAATAATTGTATTTAAATTCGTATTTAAATTTCATCCCGAATAGATTCTGGGCACCCCTATTTTCCCAACACAATGCTCGCCCAACCTATGATCTGAATGACCCCAAGACCAATCCTCTGCTCTTCTCCGACTACTGCTACTATATGGTTGTTGCCAATGTCATCCGCGAGGGACGAAAAACCGGGGCCGATACTAAATTCGCCGAGGATTATTTTTGAGCCTATGTAGCCAAGACCCCGATCTATGAGAGCTATTACCTCCACTTTCTCGATCTCGAGACTGATTACGGGGTGGATCTGTCTTGGTATCCGCGGAGGGATCAGCTGTTGAAGCCTGGAGTGCCCCCGCCGGCCCTAGTGATCGAAGAGGTCGAAGATGAAGAGGGTGAAGAGGGCGAGGATGAGAACGCGAGGTGTCGATGCAGGGTGGAAAGATCGGCTTGGAGGCGTGTGTGGATGAATTTGCTGACTATGTTGCTGAAGAGCCGACCGGAATAGTTGGGGCAACTGGGGAGGTCGGAGCCGGAGCTGGTGCTGGGGATTCTTGAGTAGTTGCTTTTTCCCTTCTTTGTTGTTTAAGCTTACATTTCTATTTGATCTTGTAATCAACTTCTGACCGGGCTTTGAACAATATGCAATTTGCTTTTCTTTTTGCTTTGATTTGGTCTGTAACCGACATCTGATCTGGTTTTGGACAACGTTTACTCTGCTTCTTTGAATGGGATACACCTGCTCCGTTTTGATTTATAAATATTGTTTCTTTGGTTATCATATTTCTGGGCTTATCTATTTTTTGTTTTGGTATGTGCATGTGGGATTTTTCTAAGTGTTTTTGGAGCAAGGGATTCTGAAAATTTGGCTAAGTATTGAGGATGGGAGTTTTTGTGATAGTTTGGCTAAGTGTTTGAGAATAAAATTTTAAGGAAATTCATAAAAGAAATTTGGACTTATCTTTGGCATACGGGGTGATGACCTCCCGAGGATGGGTATTCCTTTGATCGACGGTCGAGCGTGCATCGCTTTTACCTCTCGGGTGGTCCACCCTGATCCGTGTTGTGATATGATCTTTTCCGAGCTCAAGTGTGATATGCCGACCTCGATACGGTCGGCGTACTCTTTTGAACTGAGCTTGGTTTTTGGATGACCTTGATGGTCTTCCCGAGCTCAAGTGTGGTATGCCGACCTCGATACGGTCGATATACTCTTTTGAAACTGAGCTCGGTCTTTAGATGACCTTGATGGTCTTCCCGAGCTCAAGTGTGATATGCCGACCTCAATACGGTTGGCATACTCTTTTGAACTGAGCTCGGTCTTTAGATGACCTTGATGGTCTTCCCGAGCTCAAGTGTGATATGCCGACCTCGATACGGTCGGCATACACTTTTGAACTGAGCTCGGTCTTTAGATGAAGATTTGTGTCGTGAAAGAGACTTTTTATTGATAATTAGAAGCTTCGTTACAAGATACATAGTAGTTACTGATAATATTTCTTCAAGTGAACCGCGTTCAAGGGGTATTGGTCCGGAGTGCCATCCATAAGCTCGAGCTCGTATGCTCCCTTGGAGAGCCACTTGGATATCCTAAACGAGCCCTTCTAGTTCGGGCTGAATACCCCTTTTGGGCCTTGAATTTTCTTAAGGACGAGGTCGTCGACCTGGAATTGTCTGGCCTTCACCTTTGTGTTAAAAAAAATTCGAATTTTTTCTTATAAATGGCGTTCCTTAAGTCGGAGTTGAGCCTCTTTTCTTCGAGCATATCGAGGTCGATTCTTCGAGTTGTGTCATTAGCAACCTCTGAAGGAATGACGGCCTC
Source organism: Ballota nigra (assembly GCA_947034835.1). NCBI lineage: Eukaryota > Viridiplantae > Streptophyta > Magnoliopsida > Lamiales > Lamiaceae > Ballota > Ballota nigra. The sequence goes on from OX344722.1 coordinate 75,797,542, forward strand.
GGTCCCGAAAGCCAAAGCGAAAGGTATTTCGCCCGTTGAGTTTCTGGTGGTCGTCCGATAGGACCAAAGCACGTCGGGGGAGCTCGGCCGCCACTTCCTCTTTTTGTCCCCAAGCATAGCATTGATGGTATGCTTGAGGATCTTGTTTACGGCCTCAACTTGGCCGTTTGTTTGTGGGTGGTAGGTGATGGAAAAAAATTTCTTGATTTTCCACTTTTCGCAAAATTGGATCATCCGATGGTAATCAAATTGTTTCCCGTTGTCAGAAATGATAACTTGTGGTAGACCAAAACAATAAATTATATTTTTCCAAATGAACCTTATAATCTGGGCCTGATCAATCTTATTGAGCGGCTCGGCCTCCGCCCATTTTGTGAAATAATCGACGGCTACTACGGCGAATTTATGGCCCTTGGGTGCAGTGGGCATCGGTCCAATCAAGTCGATACCCCACTGGGCAAATGGCCAAGGGCTGTATATGGAGGAGAGCTGCTCGGGGGATAATTTAATATTTGGCCCTAGGATCTGACATTTGTGGCATGATCTCGCAAAGTTGACCGCGTCTTTTTTTAAAGTTGGCCAAAAGTAACCTTGCCTGATTGCTTTGTGGGCAGCGCCCGACCTCCGGCATGATTACCACAAATTCCCTTGTGGATTTCAGCAAAAATATTCCGGCCTTGCTCCGGGATGATGCATTTTAGGAGGGGGAGGGTGAAACTTCTTTTGTATAAAAGGTCGTCGATGAGTGTATACCTTGTCGACCAGAGCTGAAGTTGCCGAGCTCGAATCTTATCCTCTGGGAGTTCGTCGGTCTTCAAGTACCTCTCGATCGGGGTCATCCAGCTTTCTTCGATGCTTAGGACGGTTGAGATTTGAGCTCGGATTATAATAGGGGTTCCAAGAGTGGAGAGTTGGATGTTTGCGAAGTCGGCTGCCCCCTCGGCGGTCGTGAGCTTTGATAGGGCATCGGCTTGGGAATTTTGCTCTCTTGGGACCTGTTCTATGAACACTTGGTGAAATTTCTCGCAAGCGTTGTCACCAACTCGAGATATTTCACCATCTGCTCATCCCGAGCCTAGTATTCACCTTTAATCTGGTTCACTACGAGTAAGGAATCCATGAAGATGTGGAGTCGACATACCCCCATTGCAATTGTGAGCTCGAGTCCTCCGACCAGTGCTTCGTACTCGGCCTCTTTATTTGTGGCCGTGAACTCGAAACAGACCGCGTGAGTAAAACTTTGGCCCTCCAGTCCGATTAGTACGATGCCGGCCCCGACACATGAGTTGGTTGACGATCCGTCTATGTAAAGCTTCCATGGAGGGTGATCTATTCTGGTGAACTTTGGGGGGAAGGTGAGCTCTACTATGAAGTCGGCAAGGACTTGGCCCTTGATGGGTGTCCTTGGGGCATATGTGACCTCATATTGTGCTATTTCTAGCGACCACTTTAAAAGTCGACCACTGGTGTCGGGTCGGTGTAGCACTTGTCTCAGGGGTAGGGTGGTTAGAACTTCCAATTGATGGTCGAAGAAATAAGGCATTAGTTTCCTGACGCTCATGACCAAGGCGTACACTAATTTTTTGAGGGGGGTGTACCTGGGCTCGGCATTGTACAGAGCCTGGTTTACGAAGTAGAAGAGGAGATGGCTCTGACCGTCAGCCCAGACGAGCACCGCGCTCAAGTCGACCTCGGAGGCCGCAAGATAAAGAAAGAGTTTCTCCCATGGGATCGGCTTAACTAAGATTTGGGGGTTCGCCAAGTACTCTTTCAAATTTGAAAAGACTACTTGGCTTTCCCTATTCCAAGAGAATTTTCCATTTTTGATTGTTGAGAAAAATGGCTTACTTTTGTCACCGAGCCGAGAGATGAATTTGTTTAATAAGGCTAGACATCCGGTCAGGCGCTGAACTTGCTTGATTATCCTCGGCTCTTGCATGTCAAGAACGGCCTTGATCTTGGCCGGGTTGGCCATAATTCCTCGCTGGCTGACGATGTGTCCTAGGAATTTTTCGGCCTCTACTCCAAAGTTGTATTTTTTTGGATTCAGCTTCATGTTGTAGGCCTTGAGAATATTGAAGGTCTCCGTGAGATCTCTGAGATGGTCTTCCTTCTTTAAACTCTTTACGACTATGTCATCAATGTATACCTCCATCGTTCTTCCGATCTGATCTGCAAAAATCTTGTTGACCAGGCGTTGGTATGTCGCCCCGACATTGATCAGACTGAAAGACATTCTTAGCCAAGAAAACATGTTCTTCTCCGTGTGGAAAGAAGTGTGCTTAACGTCTTCCACCGCCATCCGGATTTGATGGTAGCCGGTAAAAGCATCCATGAACGATATCATTTCGTGACCGGCCGTGCTATCCACCAAATGGTCGATGTGTGGAATTGGAAAATGGTCATTTGGGCACGCCACATTGAGGTCAGTGAAGTCAATGCACATCCTCCAGACATTGTTTGGCTTTTTAACCAGAACGGCATTAGCGACCCATTGGGGCTCGTCCTTGGCTTGCTCGATGAGCTTGTTGTCCAATAGCTTCTTGACTTCTTGGACTAAAGCCTCGTACTTCTCCGGGCCGAACTTCCTTCTTTTTTGGTGGACCGGCCTTTTGTTGGGATCGATTTTTAAATGGTGGCAAGTGTGTTTTGGGTCGATACCGACCATGTCCTGGTGTGACCAGACGAAGACTTCGACGTTGGCCTTGAGGAATTCGATCACTTCCCCCCGCATTCCGGCCGGGATTTAAGAGCCGATGAGCACCTTGTTGTGACCATTTGAGACCACATATTGGATCCGACCGGAAGAAAGTCGGAAAAGGCAACAAGAAACCCAGAGGCCGGGACCGACCCGGCCGGCCTGAATCCGACCTCAGCGGGCTCCGACCACGAGTTTCTGGCTTCGAAAGCGAGGCCGGAAACCCGCTTGAGACCCTCGTCCACGTCCGTCACAGCCACATTCAAGTCCTGCCGTGGTCGGACCGGCCCGACCAAGATCAGTGGAGTCCGGCAGAGATCGCCCAGACACGACCGACCGGCTGGGGCAATCTCCGACCTCGCTGTCTGCCAGGAGGCCGGCCTCCGATCACTCAAGGCCGCCGGCCGGCAAAAGAGATCTGGAGCACGTGATAGAATCAGGCAAGATCCTCTCCCAAGAGGGAAAAAGGCCGCCTCCGTACCCAGAGACTCAGAGAATATTCCATCCAAATGAGGAAATTCGCCAGAGAATCGTCCTTTTTGGACACGCGTCAACCCCCTAGTGGCCGGCCACCTGCAAGCCCTGACATACCAGAGCCCGCGCATCCTCAGAGGTAGGAGACATTTAATGCACCTATCCCCCGAGAGGCCGGAAATGACCAAAATACCCTTATAGTAAGAAAACTATAAATACCCCCACATTTGTAATGTAAAAATTAGGTTCAATCTCTCTCAGTATAAACAATACACATACACATTCAAGTCCAGGGATTCAAAACCCCTGGTAATTCTTGGTGTTCTTAGTGTTCTTATATTGCTTTTCTTCATTCAAACACTCATTCAAGCATTTAAGAACCCAATCATTTGATGTTTTTACCAAAGCCTTATAAATAGCCATCCAATCCCAGCAAGATATATTTGGTAAACAACATTTGGCGCTAGAAGGAGGGTTCTAACCCATCAAACGCATATTTTCTTCATCTCTTTGAAGAACACTCACTATTCTTCAAAGCTTCACATCCTCAAACCTTCAAACCTCAAACTCCTCCTCTTGAAAGTAATGGATCCCCAGAGGTCATCCCATGCCCACGGGAAAGCCACACGAGTGGCTTCCCCAATTCGTTTTCTGGAGGAACCCCTCCCATCCGGGGGTCGAGGTTTCTTTACCCCTGACCAGGCCGGGTCAGGAAGACGCCGCCAGGCGGAAGAGGCGAGGGGGTGCCAGAGCACCACCTCTGCCTCCAAAAAGAAGGCCCAGGCTCGCGCTCTCAAGGGTAAGGCGAAAGCCGGAGAGCACCAAGGCGAAAGACAATGTCGGGCAAACCCCGTCTCCACCCGTTCACGAGGCTCCGCCCATCCGGTTTTTGACCGTTTGGGCACGACGGACCCGTCGTGGTATCCGAGCCGCGTACCCAGTTACGACACTGGGTACGGTGACACCGAGTCCGTCTCCAACTCTGGGAGCACGGCCCAAATGCCCCACAAGAGGGCGGCCGAGATCAGCCTGACCCCGGCGAACTCCGCCAGGCGCAAGTTAAGCTTCGCCCAAAGCGGCCTTTTGGGACGCGGAGTCCCTCGCGCGGCCGTTTTCGACCGTATCGGCCCCCTAGCCGGCGTGGGCGACCAGCTGGCCGAAACCCCCAGCCCAGAAATCGTCAAGTTACAAAAGCAACTGGACGAAATGAATGTGCTCCTCGAAGCGCAAGGCCAAACCAAGGCCCGGCCAGTCGCCAGCGAACCTCTGGCGGTCGATATTGAGCTCGCGCCAGTCCAGCTCAAGATCGTCCCCCCGCCAACTCCTCTCTACGAGGGGAAAACAGATCCTGAGACTCACCTGAGCAAATTCCGGATCTATATGACCGGGCGTGGCGCGACAGACGCCACGAAGTGCAGGCTTTTTCCCCTCACCCTGGGCGATCTCGCCCACAGATGGTACGTGTCCCTCCCGGCACGGTCCATTGACTCGTTTGCCACTCTAAGCGCCCAATTCTCATCTTACTTTGCGGCCAAGATTGCCCGGCCGGAAAGCTGGCACCGCCTGATGCGGATCCGCCAGGAGAAAGAAGAGTCCGACGAGGACTACGTGGCCAGAGTGGATGAGGTCATACTGACCGGCGAGGCGGTAAGCGATCAACTGGCTTTGCACGCAACCCTGGGGGGTTTCCACGGCCGATCTCCTATGTTCAAACATCTCACCAAGGATTTCCCTAAAACCTACGCCGAATTCCGCGCCCGAGCCGACGATTACCTGGCTCGGAGGAAGCTTCTGGCACTAAGGTTGGGGGAATCCAAGCCAACCCCAAAGGAGACGGAGGCGGCAGCCCAAACCTCCCCCAAGAACGGCCCAAAGGCCAGAAGGGTGGCCAAGCTGCCCGGCAACTTCAAGTCCTTCGAGGACGTTGAGGTTCACCTAACCCAGGCCATGAGGCAGTCCCCCGCGCATATCTTCAATGCGATTCAGCACCGGGACGTGCTTCCCAGGCCAAGGCCCTATTCTGGAGACCGGTCCCGGCTGGACCCTAAAAAGTTATGCGCTTATCACGACTCTATTGGCCACAATACGAACAAGTGTCGGGATCTCCTAAAGCAGCTTTGGAAGCTGTTTGAGGAAGGGCGTCTGAACGACCTCCTTCAGAGGCCAGCCGGCCGGCAGGACCAACAGCAGCAGCAGCAGCCCCAGCGCCACCCTCGGAGGAACGAGGAAGGCGGCCGGCCTCTTAGGCCGGTCGCAGCTTTGGAGGAAGATGATGACGAGGATGACCTCCTCCCTCCCATGAATCCCGGCGGTCGGGTCAACATGATCCAGGCCGGCGGAGGGAACTTAGGCGGCCTCACCCCGATCTCGACGCAGTCCAACCGAAAACGGAAAGCAGAGGTCCGGGCGGCGACCAACGTCAACTTGGTCACGCCCCCAGAACCAAAAATTCACAAGAGCTTGGAGATAACTTTCTCCAACAAGGACAGGACCGGGGTGCTGTTCCCGAAGGGCGATGCATTGGTGATTGCCGCCCAGATCCTGGGCAAAGAGGTGCAACGCATTCTGGTCGACAATGGGTACTTTTGCAATATCATCTTCAAAACAGCCCTAGACCAGCTCGGAGACCTCGTCAACTTCATCAGGCCAATCGACCTTCAGCTGAAGGGATTTGGGGACACAACGGTCGCCGCGTACGGGAGGATAAAGCTCTCCGTGGAACTCATCTGCTGCTACAACAAGGAGGTCAGGATAACTAGGCCGCTAGATTTTATAATTGTAGATCAGCCAAGCTCGTATAATGGCTTTCTGGGTAGGCCCTTTTTAGAAGTTTTTGAAGCTGTTGCTTCTTCCTACTATTACTGTATCAAATTTCCCACCCCCGAGGGGGTGGTCGGCACCATTAAGGGTGACCAGGCAATGGCTAGAAGGTGTTTGAGCTATTCCTACTTTTACTTATTTTCAATTAGCAACAACCAAACACCGGACGGGCCACACCCCGACTCTGAAACGGCCATTTCGGCCGCAGAACCCGTCGCGGAGGTCGGATCCACATCGGCCGACCCCCAGCCTATGCAGATCGACGATCCCGAGCCAAGGATTGGTTTCGAACCATCCGAGCTCGACCTCGATCCCAGATTCGATTCTTCTGACCGGCGGAGCTATGAACAAGCTACGGCTTTAGAGGATTTGGAACACATTCCGGTCGACCCCTCGAGGCCGGAACTGGAAGTACTGATCGGCTCTCGCATACCGACCGAAATGCGGGGGGAATTGATCGAATTCCTCAAAGCCAACGTTGGAGTCTTTGCCTGGTCTCACCAAGACATGGTCGGGATAGACCCAAAACACGCATGCCATCATCTAAAGATCGACCCCAACAGGAGGCCGGTCCATTAAAAAAGAAGGAAGTTCGGCCCGGAAAAGTACGAAGCTTTGGCCGAGGAAGTCAAGAAGTTGCTAGACAACAAGCTGATCGAGCAAGCCCGGGACGAGCCCCAATGGATCGCGAACGCCGTCCTGGTCAAAAAGACAAACAACGCCTGGAGACTATGTATAGACTTCACCGACCTCAACGCGGCGTGCCCAAAGGATCACTTTCCGATGCCACACATCGACCACCTGGTGGAGAGCACGGCCGGACACGAGATGATGTCCTTCATGGACGCCTTTACCGGCTACCATCAAATCCCCATGGCCATTGAAGACATCAAGCACACCTCATTCCACACGGAGAAGAACATATTCTCTTGGCTCCGGATGCCTTTCGTTCTGATCAACGCCGGCGCGACCTACCAACGCCTAGTCAACAAGATGTTTGCAGATCAGATCGGAAAGACCATGGAGGTCTACATCGACGACATTGTGGTGAAAAGCTTGAAGAAAGAAGACCATCTCAGGGATCTCGAAGAGACTTTCAAGATCCTCAAGGCCTACAATATGAAGTTGAACCCGAAGAAATGCAACTTCGGGGTGGAGGTCGGCAAATTCCTGGGACACATCGTCAGCCAGCGCGGGATCGAGGCCAATCCGGCCAAGATCAAAGCCGTCCTTGACATGCAAGAGCCAAGGACGATCAAGCAAGTGCAACGCCTGACCGGATGCCTCGCCTCTCTCAACAGATTCATAGCCCGACTCGGAGATAAAAGTAAGTCTTTCTTCTCGACTATTAAAAATGGCAAGTTTTCATGGAATAGGGAAAGTCAATTAGCCTTTGCGAAACTAAAGGAATATTTGGCAAACCCACAAATCTTAGTCAAGCCAGTCCCAGGGGAGAAGCTTTACTTATATCTCGCGGCCTCCGAGGTCGCACTGAGCGCGGTACTAGTCCGGGCAGACGGTCAGAACCACCTTCCGATCTACTTCGTAAGCCAAGCCCTCCACGATGCCGAGCTCAGATACACCCCGCTCGAAAAGTTAGCTTACGCTCTGGTCATGAGTGTAAGGAAATAAGGCCTTATTTCTTCGACCACCATGTAGAGGTCCTCACCACTCTACCTCTTAGGCAAGTCCTACACCGGCCGGACACCAGCGGCCGGCTATTGAAGTGGTCGTTGGAGATAGCTCAGTACGGGGTCTCATACGCCCCAAGGACGGCCATCAAGGGCCCGGCCCTGGCCGACTTCATAGTAGAGTTAACTTTCCCACCCAAATTCACAAGAATCAACCACCCACCTTGGAAGCTCTATGTGGACGGATCGTCAACTAATACTTGTGCCGGGGCCGGTATCGTCCTGATCGGTCCGGAGGGCCAAAATTTCACCCATGCAGTCCGCTTCAGCTTCCCGGCCACCAACAACGAGGCCGAGTATGAGGCTCTGGTCGGGGGCCTTGAGCTCGCGATCGCCATCGGAGTTTGCCGACTGCACGTTTTTATGGACTCCCTACTCGTGGTCAACCAAATCAAAGGTGAATACGAGGCCCGGGGAGAGCAGATGATGAAGTACCTCGACCTGGTCACAAGCTTATGCGAGAAATTTCATCAGGTTTTCATTGAGCAAATCCCGAGGGAACACAACACCCAAGCCGACGCGCTTTCCAAGCTTGCAACAGCGGAGGGAGCAGCCGACCTTGCCAACATTCAACTCTCCACGCTCGGAACGCCCACGGTCATCCGAGCACAGGTGGCGACCGTTCTAAGCACGGATGAGAATTGGATGACGCCGATCGTGAAATATCTCAAGACTGGCAGACTCCCTGAGGACAGGACTCGGGCCCGGCAACTGCAACTCCGGTCATCAAGGTACACCCTCATTGACGATCTTTTATATAAGAGAAGCTTTACCCTCTCACTCCTAAAATATATAACCCCGGAGCAAGGCCAGACCATTCTGGCCGAGATCCATGAGGGGGTTTGCGGAAATCATGCCGGAGGCCGGGCCCTAGCCCACAAAGTGATCAGACAAGGATATTTCTGGCCGACCTTGAATAAGGACGCCGTCGGCTTCGCAAGGTCGTGCCACAAATGCCAAGTCTTGGGACCCAACATCAAACTGTCCCCCGAGCAGCTCTCCTCTATGTATAGCCCTTGGCCTTTTGCCCAGTGGGGCATCGACCTGATCGGACCAATGCCCACTGCGCCCGGGGGCCACAAATTCGCCGTCGTGGCCGTCGACTATTTCACAAAGTGGGCCGAGGCCGAGCCACTCAACAAAATCAGCCAGACCCAAATCATCAAGTTCATTTGGAAAAACATCATCTGCCGTTTCGGCCTACCTCAAGTGATCATCTCCGACAACGGGAAACAGTTTGACGGTCTCCAGATGATCCAGTTTTGTGAAAAATGGAATATCAAGAAGGTTTTCTCCACCCCCTACCACCCGCAAACGAACGGCCAGGTAGAGGCCGTAAACAAGATCCTCAAGCACACTATCAAAGCCAAGCTCGAGGACAAAAAGGGGAAGTGGGCAGCCGAGCTACCCGATGTCCTCTGGTCATACCGAACGACCACGAGGAATTCAACGGGCGAAACACCTTTCGCTCTAGCTTTTGGGACCGAGGCCGTCATTCCTTCAGAGGTCTCCCTACCAAGCCACCGGACAGCCCAGACGATCACCGAAGACAATGACACCGCCCGGATGATCGACTTGGACATGTTGGAGGAGAGAAGACTCAATTCCGATCTCCGAAATGCGGCCTACAAGAAGAAATCCGAAAATTTTTTCAACTCCAAAGTGAAGGCCAGACAATTCCAGGTCGGGGACCTCGTCCTCAAGAAGGTTCAAGTACCAAAAGGGGTATTCGGCCCGAACTGGGAGGGTCCGTTCAGGATATCCAAATGGCTCTCCAAGGGAGCTTACGAGCTGGAACTCATGGATGGAACTCCGGACCAATACCCCTGGAATGCAATCCACTTGAAGAAATACTACCAATGATCATGTACTATGTATTCAAAGTTTTTATCAATACAAGGCTCTTAACACAGCTCAATCTTTTCCCAAGCACCGGGCTCAGTTCAAAGGTATATGCCGGCCGTATCGAGGACGGCATATCACACTTGAACCCGGAAAAGCCACTCAAGGCCATCCAAAAACCGAGCCCAGTTCAAAAGCGTACGCCGACCGTATCGAGGTCGGCGTATCACACTTGAGCTCGGAAAGGCCACCCTAGCCACTTTAAAAGCCGAGCTCGGTTCAAAAGCATATGCCCCGTATCAAGGTCGGCATATCACACTTGAGCTCGGCAAGGCAACCAAGGCAATCCTACAAACCGGGCTCAGTTCAAAACATATGCCGACCGTATCGAGGTCGGCATATCACACTCGAGCCCGGGTCAAATCTCATTTCATACTTGTGAAAATTTACTTTGATAAGAATATGAAAGCAAGAAAGCGATGACAAAACAATAAAGTTCAAGGAAAGACTGAATTATATAAAGTCAGAACCGGTCTGAAAGCCGGGAAGTACAAACGGATTAAAACAAGATAAGTCCGGTCAGAAGCCGGGTACATTCGAAAATAGTAAAAAGGAACTAAGACAGAAACAAAAACTTAAGATTCGCCCTCGCCGGCTGCAGCGTTCGCCTGCTCCCTATTCCCGGCCGCCATAGCAACCTCGACATCACCTCCACCAGGCATCTGAGAGTCGGCCGGAGGAACGTCCTCTCCATCCTCTGCCTCCTCCTCTTCGTCACCGACCGGGGGATTCTGACCCGGCAGGAGCAGCCTGTGCCGATGGGGGAACCATGAGAGGTCCACCCCATGGACGGTCTCAAGGTCGAGGATGGGGAACCAGTAGCCCTTATTGACCGGATTCTTGGCGGCGTACTCCCGGAAATATTCCTCCAAGGACTTGGTCTCAAGGCCGGCCTGGCGCGCAACCCGGATCATGCTGGCAGCGGCCATGTAGAAGCAGAACTCGGAGAATAGCGCCGGGTTGGCGGTCGGATCCTCCGGATCGTATTCCGGCCGGCTAAGGGAGGCGGCCAGTTCTTCAGTTTTCTTTTGGAGCTCCCTCTCCAACTCAGCCTGCCGGGCAAGGGCCTGATCGGCATCCCCCCGGGCTCGATGCGCCTCCAGCCGCAGGTCGGTGCTGACGTCCTCCATCTCGGCCACCCAATTTCGGGCATCCTCCAGCGCTTTATACGCCATCTCAGCCCGACCGAGAGCGTCATCTTTTTCCTTTAATACGGCCTCCATCTGGCCGACCGCATAGTCCCTCTCCCTCTTGAGCGTGGCATTCTCGCTCTCGAATCCGACCTTCTCCTCCCGAGCCCGGGTCAAGTCGGCCTCTAGCCTCCGCACGGTGCTGAGGGCACCGGTGAGCTCGCTCTCCACGAGATTAGCCATGATGGTCGCCTGGCTGACGAGTGCAACACAGGCCCGACCGGCGTATCGAGGTCGGCGCTCGGTGACATCGGCTAACTCCTGCGTCCAAGCTTGGGGCAAAGAGTTCACCGACCGGCTCATATACTCCGACATATCCACAATTGAGCCCGGAGCCCGGGAGGAGAGGAAATCCAACACCAACGGAGGGAGACCCGAGTTGTTGCGCGTCAGTCTGCATAGAAAGGAAACGGCGATCAGGTACAATCAAAATTTGATTTAAAGAATCTCGAAATTAGAAGACTTACGCTTGGAAACGAGCGGAATCACGACCAAAATAGGTCCTGTCGTCTTCCGGGCCAGAAGTTGGCGCCGCACGGGCCGCATTCTCCGCCCCGACCGGCCCCAGCGGGGTATCATCAGAGAGGACGATAGGGGCTGGACTCGACCCACGAAGGCCGGTCTCCTCGCTCTCAGTTTCCTCCCGACCCCTCTTCCGGCCGGAGAGGCGGGGGGATGCAGGGACCTCAGCAGCAGCGGTCCCGGCGGCCGGAACCGACTGAAGGGGGATGGGCTCTTCGATCACGACCCCGGTCCGAGCGCCGTTCCCTTTCTTCTTCCTTGTCCCCTTGGCCGTTTTCTTCACTGCGCAGGCTCCAATCATAGAAAACATTTCCGGGCAGCTTTCAAGGAGTTCTGGCGGGCACTGCCTCACGATTGGGAAGTCGGGCACTGCAATGACAGGACACGAAGCGTTAAAAAAAAAAAAACAAAACAAAACAAAAACAGACTAAAGGCCGGAGCCCGGTCCCACCCTGGTACTTACCCGTCAGTTTTAGATGACGTGGGAACTGGAAGAAGCGGCCAGAAATTCGGGATTGCCGAGTCCGAAGGACGGCCTGGTTCCTTTCCGTGGCCGGTAACGACAGAATCCGCTCCCGGACAACTGCAAAGTCGAAATTCAGCTCCCGGTCGGAAGGGCAAGGGTAACCTGCAAAGAGAAGTAAGAAATTAGATCAGTACTTTTATCCAAATTTAAGCTAAAAATTCCTTACTGGGATTCTTGAGACGGATGTCGGTCGGAACGTCGACCTCCGTCCCATCCGGGTAGCCGGTCTTCCACGCCCCACCAACGAAGAACCACTTCCTCCGATCGTTCCGACCCTTGCTCGGCAGTCCGGTCACCAACTTATGTCCTTTAGTTTGAATGAAGACCTCACCGGTCCCACTCTTCTCACTCTGGATCCGGTAGAGGTATGTCATTTCCCCAGGGGTCGGCATCCGGTAGAGCCGATTCTTGCCAAACAAGGTCATGACGCTCACAAGGATCATCCATGTATTCGGGAGCAGCTGGATGGGCGCCTGGTTCCAGTAATTCAGCAGATACGATACGGCCGGATGGAGCGGAAAACGAAGTCCAACCTCCATCATATCTTGGGTCACGGCCACCATCCCTCGAGGAGGCTGATCCGCCCGTTCATTTAGTTCGGGGGCGTAGAGGTGGATGTCGTAGGGGATTTCCCAGTCGGACCGGGCATCATCAAGAAAATGCTGGGTCATCCTGCTCTGAATCTGTCCAATGGTCCACCTGCGAGACTCCTCCAGGTCGGCTATCCGGATGGTGGCCCGATCACGAACGGTCGGTCCCCGCGGGAAATGTTTCGAATACTCCTCGAAGTCGAAAGAAAGGGAATCGACCTCATCTTTCATCTCCACGTACTCCGACCACAGGCGAAAGGCCCTCCGGACCTGTTCTTTCCGATCCTGGCTAACGCTCCGGCCAGCTGCAATCGGCCTATCGGCTTCCTCGGTCTCCGATCCCGAGGCCTCATTTGCCATCCCGAGCCTTTGTTTGATTTGTTCAGCTGCGAGATTCTGGAGCAACAGGTTGGTCCCCAGATCGTCACCTTCGCCGCGGCCACTTTCCTCTTCGTCCTCTTCCAAGAGGTCGTCCAGTGGATCCCTCTCCTCCACTGGTCGGGCCACCTCCTCGTCCTGGGATCTCTCCGTAGCCAAAGGAACCCCCTCCCGGGCACCTTCACCCAACAGTGACCGTCCCGGACGCGGGAATAGGGCATCTAAACCGTCGTCATCATGGGCCCAGATCGAGCCCGCTAGACGAGAAGGAGAGGCCCCACTCTCCCCGCGGGAACTTCCTCCCTCTTCGAACAAACGGCGATTAGCTCCGCCACCACCGCCACCACTTGAGGAAGCGCCGCCCCTTTGCCCAGGCGGAGGACCAGCCCACCGCCGCACCATTGTGAAAGATAGAGTGTGAAATAGCAAAAATTTTAAAAAATTACCTTCTGAAAAACCACCACAACGTCGTTCGAAGCTCGTCGCCGCCGTGAAGTACTCGCCGGAAATCGCCTAAGAGCAGCTGCAAATCGCTAAAGGGTGAAAACCTTTGAAAATGAAGTGAAACCCCTATGGGGCGAGTTCGAACCCAATGAGCCACTTTTTTTTACGCAGGTTCGCAGATTAGCGACCGCCTCATGGTCGGTCGCTAATAAAAAAATAAATTAAAAGATTAATTTTATTTTAAAAGAATAATTTAGCGACCGCCGAAAGTCGGTCACTAAATCATGACCCGGCCGGGTCAGACCCGATAGATTCAGCGACCGGCCGAAGGCGGTCGCTGATAGCGACCACTCTGACAATCGCAGATTAGCGACCGATGACAAGCATCGGAAAATATTAGCTACCCGCGTTTTAACGACCGATTTTTTCGATCAGAAATCGATCGCTAATCACGTTTTGCGATCGAAAATCGGTCGTTAATTCCCATTTGTTTTGTAGTGATTGTTTTATTTCTCTCTCTCTCTTTTCATGCATTTTCCATTATATAGTGTAAACGTCTGTTTTGGACAAGGGGTTTAATCTCATCGACCTACGGAACTGTACATGTATATTTCAGTTCGTATGTAGCGGCAGATAGATTATCCTTATAAAAATAAACGTATGAGACTGAAAATGTGTAAAAATTAATTAAATGATTTAGACTATACTATGTGATAAGTGCTTAAAATTTTATATGATATGGCCTGGAATACGCGATGAAAATTAAATTAAACTATTAAGTCCGAGATTTTAAAATTTCTTTAGAAAATATATATTTTAAAGTTCCTTACTACTTTATAGAGTAAGTCTCTTGTGCATTTGGTGTATGATGCACTCACACAACAGTTGATACTGTATACGCTGAAAAGTTAGTCTCAATCACACTGAAAAGTTAATCTCAATTACACTGAAAAGTTTACACTGAAAATTAATTTTCAGTGTAATTGTGACTGTTGGTCCTACTAGTTAGATTAAATGCGGAAGCTTAAGTTAAATGTCTTTCAAATTCTTTTTACAAGAGAATAAAAGGCAATAAGACAGTAAGCAAAATAAAGCAATAAAGAACACAAGATATACAGTGGTTCGGATTTGAATATCCTACGTCCACTCTCCCTTATATCCAAGGGGTCTCACTAACAACCGACTAACTCACTTACTTACTGGAATTTGGGAAGTACCAGTTCCTTCTTACACCTCTTTAGATTTAACTTAAATCTAAAGATCAACAGCCAACAACCTTGTCTGATAGATGAACAGGTTGTGGTTTCAATAACTCCTTTAGAGTAGATAGAATATTATGAACAGTAAGAGTGCTTGGAATGAATATCAAAAGCTTGGATCAACTTGTGCGCGTATATAGTATCTCTAGAGCTTTTTCTTGAACTGCACTTTTGTATTTATTGAGGGGATTAGGGCTAGCCGTTGGAGGGCTAATCCAATCAGATCCTCTATATAAGGAAGCTTCAATCAATCAATTCCCTAATTGATTGATTGGGTTGGTGGGATCCTTGGATTGATTATCTTCAAAACTTTCCAATCTTGATCTTGTTGACTTGATTTGAATCACCAACGGTCAATAGCTTCCTCTGCCTAACTCTGATTCTCTCTAGAGAAGGCAAGACCAGACACCAGGCAACCTCGGTGTCTTCTGGTCCTAATCTGGTGAACAACCAGAATACTCAGTGGAAACAGGAGATCAAACTGAGCATCTTTTGTTCCACCAGACTCGTCTGGTCCGAACTCGTCTGGTTTGGGGAAGGTCCTCAGCCTCTGGTCTGTTCTCATCTGGTGAAGCCTTCTGGTGGAGTCCTCTGGTGAAGTCCTCTGGTGGGGTCTTCTGGTGACTCTTCTGGTGAAGTCTTCTGGTCTGGCAGTTCCCCCTAGACTAAGTCCTAATCTATATCATCATCTGGCTAACAGGTCCAGATGGTCCTATTACATCTTCTGGTTTGTTTTAACTCATCAAAACTAACAGTTTTTATCCTAACAATTTCCCCCTTTTTGATGGAGTTAAAACATTACCAGAACTGATCACAAAGAAGACTTAAGCAAGAAAAGCAATAAAAGACAAGACCTTAGAATAGATTTTATCAGGCAAGCAATTAAGACAACAAGAGGTTGTCTTTGAACAGAGAAGATATGAATTTCATTGATAATAAAGATAAGAGTGATTACAAATTACAATGCAATTCTGGTCCTATCTAAGCATATCTTCTGTTTTCTTTGGGCACCAGAAACCAATCCAGAAACCTATCCTGGACGGCCTTCAACTCTGCAGAAGATGTTGGAGTGAAGTTCACCAACACCTTTTTCTTGTACAGTCTCTTCAGCTCAGCCCAATCAACCTGGTCTCCTGCCATGGGAGTGTTAAGATAAGTGAACTCAGGGGCAGTCACCTCCAGGTTGAACTCAATGGTTGAGTCCATCAATTGCTTGTACAACTCTGCATCATAAGCTTGCATCCAGGTGTGAAAGGTTTTGTTGATCAGCTCATCATCCTCTGGTGCTGGCCTCTGGATATAGTGTTGGATGAACCAGAGAGTCTTTGCCTCCTTCCATTTTTCAATCAAGAGCACAGGCACAGTAGAGTCAAAAGACCCTTCTGTCCTGAGAGGCAGAATGTTCATCACTTCAATGGGAGCTTTCCTCCTCTGGCTTGAGCCACTTGCACCAGAAGAAGCACCTGCTTCTCTGCTCTTCTTGTTTTGCCTTCTAACATATCTGAGCCTCTGCTCTTCATCTATGTTCTTCCTGATTCTTGCTTGCTTCTCCTCTGGAGTCTCTTCCTTGTATCTCTTCTGAGCTTCTTCAACAACAGTCTCAAGGAAGCTTTTCTTGACTCTTCTTATCTTTCTCTTTGCAGGTCCAGAGATGGAGATTGGATCCTGCTCAGCTTCTGACTCCTCTTCTGCAGCAAGCTGCTTAGCCATGGAAAGAGATTTGAACTCTTCCTTCTTCTTCTTCTGCAACTCAGCCTGGGCCAGAGTGTTCTCCAACAGGTCCAGACGAGCTCCATGGCTGAAGAGAGTTTCATTTGTGGTCTTCGCCAGATCAGTTCTGGCCTTCTCTTCCCCCTTTTTAACTTCATCAAGGAGGGGCTCCACTACCTGCCTTATAAGATCAGGCAAGGCAGTGTTGGAGGAAGAGTGAAGATCACACAGCTGCTTGGCCTCCTCCAGGTAGGCTTTAGACTCTACAACAAGCCTTTCCTGCTTCTCCAACATCTCTTGGAGGGAGTCTTTCAGCTTGGCAGTCTGGATCATCTGGCTTGCCATTTCAACTTTAAGGACAGAGACTGGCCTCATCTGCTCCAGCACGTGCTCCTGGAGCTGCTTCTGGCTGTGCATCACATCCAGTTTGACAAAGAGACCATTTGCCTTGAAAGAAGCTTTAACTTCTGCAAGAGATGACTTGATCTGCTTCAGGAAGATCCTCCTCTCTTGCTTAATCTGATGCTCTATCATAGCAGGGGCCATGTGTTGAATGGCTTTTGAAAAGCGCCCTATCTGCATGATCTGCTCATTGAAGAATGCCTTCATCTTTTGGAGCACAGTAGGAGACATCTCAAAGTCCTCCTCGTCTGAATATAGCTCAGGAGGGAATGTGAAATGAGGACCAAAGTTGTAAGAGAAGCCCTCTGGAGTGAGCATAACTCCTCTCTGGATAAGGAGAGTTCTGATGAGAACCTTGGCCGCCTCTGGTGTCTCCAACTCTGCTGGGTTTTGAATATTTAACCTCTTCTTTAGCTCAATCTCCCAAGTAGTGAAGGTAGAGGGAGACATCTCCTCCAGCAGAAGCATAAGATCTTCAACGTCTTGGAGTCTGGCCATACTCCAAACCTTGGCATCCGTCAGATCTGCCAGGAGGGGTGAGTGCTCCAACAAAATAGGAAATTGCTCTCTTAGCCAGAGCTGAGCACTCACATTCATACTCTGCCTGATGGGACCCATCTCATTAGAAGAGAAAATAAAGGGTTTGGGCCCAGAGGCAGAGGAGGAAGGTGCTAAGTTAGCAGGCTCAAGTGAAGCTTCCTCATCTTCACTATCATCGCTTGTTAAGCAGGTTGGGGAAGGGGGAGGGGCAGGAAATCTCAGAGCCATAGAAATGGTTGGGTCCTGGACTGTATGAGTTTGGGGAGGGTTAGGGTTTTGTGAAGTAGAGGTGGAGGGGATGGATTGCTCTGCACCAGGGGATGGCGGAATCTCTGGTACAGAAGGTGAAGGTGGTATTTGGGATGTGGAAGTGTTTGGAGGGGAGAGTTCTGCACCAGAAGAGGTTGATGGCACCTCTGGCACAGAAACTGGGGGAGAGAGGTTTGTGGGAAGATGAGTTTGGGTATTTGAGGGAGAAGGTGTTTGAGTAGGAATGGTTGAGGGAGTAAATACTGGGGTATCTGGGAGAGTCTGCTCTGGTGTTTCAATAGGGTTACCAGAGGCAGATGGGGTTTGGGGAATATTATCTGGGGGAGAGGTAGAAGGGGAGACAAGATTAATATGGGTAGAAGATGGAATGGAGGGATTTACCTCTGCTGAGTCAACATCAGCAGGTACAGCATGCTCTGAAGCAGAGACATCTTCCATCAACTGGGAAGCCTCATCAATGGCCTTCTCCAAGGCTTCTCCAAGATCAGAGCCAGAGTCAGGATCTTGAAGAATGGCTCTCTTAGCCTTGGATTTCTTCACAAGAGGCACATCCTCGTCTTCATCTTCCTCTTCTGATGGCTCATCCACCAGAAGGGTTTTCCTGGCCTTCCTGCTAGTTCTTGACTTCTTAGCAGAGCCTCTCCTGGCCTCCTCTGGCCGCTTCCTCTTGGCTGCTCCAGCCTTCTTAACAGCTTCATCATCATCATCACCCTTCTTCTTAAGCACTTCAAGAAGGGGAATCTGGTCCTCCTCTGAGGAACCAGAAAAGGCAATGGTTGAAGAACCAGTTGCTTCAGAAGCTTTCTTATGGGTCTTCTGCTTGTGCTGCTGCTTCTGCCCCTTTGCAGGTGAGGGTACTGCCTGTAGAGGAGGGGCAGGGATGGCTTCTTCTCCATCAGAATCAGGATGGCCATGAAGGGGACCATCCTTTGAGAATAGCACTTTAGACTTGTGAAATCCTTTGCACCAAGTCTCCTTCCATCTCTTCTCTGGAAGCAAAGAGTCCAAAATCAAGGTAAGTTTCGTTCCCAACGAAACATTAGCAGTGAAATAAAACTGCATTTCCCCTGGCTTGGAAGGACAATCCTCCTTGTTAACTTTCACCTTATTCTTCCTCAAGACGCCCCAAAAGAACTCTGCCCAATTGCATTGGACGTCGTCATACAGATCCCTCATCACACACATTCTTCCATTAAAAATCACATTCGTGCTGTGATTCTCACACATCAACACCTTTACAACAATGTCGAACAACACCTTGTACTTCTGCCTTAAATGTTTATCCAGAAATCCCTTCGTGATACTCTGGCAAGAAGAACGAGCAAACAATTTGAAGGAACCCACAATATCATCCTCCTTGTAGGTTAAAAGATCCACCCCTACCGCAGAAATGTTTCCAAACAGGGCACATAAATCATGCTTGGAAAACACCAAATCTTCCTTGTCAATTTTTGAAGAAATATGGTCTTCGTTGATCTTCATTTGAACCAGAAACTGGGCCGCATATCCCTCAAGAGTACGAAAATCTCTGGGAACGGTGGAGATCAACTTCTCAACTCCAGATCTCCTCAATAGTTCCAGAATAGCAAGTGCAGACGAGTTCTTGGTGGTGTAGAAGTCAACCACCATCTCCGTTTTCAGTTTCTTCATCATTAGGGCATGATCAAAATTGCATGGGGGAGCCATATCTGTGAGAGAGAGAGAGAGAGAGAGAGAGAAAGAAAAAACTTTGCAGAGAGAGGTTAGGGTTTGAAAGTATGGAAACGTGAAAGGACAGATTGAAAGTAAATTTGATTTAAATAGGGTAATACGCGTGGCTTGAATAATAAATAAAATGTGAACGCGTGTAATTTCAAATTTAATTGAGGAAACAAAATCAATTTTAGCATTGATTGACATTTTGCACAGTGATTAAATCCGATGGCCATGATAAAAGGCGAGATACAGATTTAATCTGGTGCGTTGGCATAGACATTGGGACTGGGCATAAAGGGGTTTTGTGGCAGTCAAGAGAAAAAGCGAAATGATTGCCTAGGCCCTATACCCTAGTTATAAATACACCTCGAAGTTGAAAGGTTTTAAGTGTACTTACTAATTTGAAAAGTGTATCCCAATGAACAGAGGCCAGAGAAGTAAAGACATACCTGTCACCTGATATTGTAACCAGATGATACCACAACTAGTCTGGTGAGACATCTCCTCTGATGGAACTCATCTGGTCCTGGTCAGAAAAGACTTTGGACATATCTCTGACTCAGCACCTCATCTGGGATAAGTGTCACCTGGTGGATACCTCATCTGGAGATATAACTTCTCTGAAATGTCTAATCTGCAGGTATGTTAGTTTTTAAAAAATATATGAATGAAAGTAATGACACAAAGGATACTTCTCTGTTGTTCCCCCTAAAACAAATCTGTCTCTGGATCCAACAATCCTAACTCAAAAGCTAACTCTCTGAATCTGGTCTCAGCCAAAGGCTTAGTCAAAATATCTGCTATCTGCTTCTCTGTTGCAATCTTTTCCATCCTTATATCTCTCTTCTCAACATGATCTCTGATAAAATGATGCCTTATATCAACATGTTTGCACCTGGTATGAAGAACTGGATTCTGGGTGATGGCAATTGCACTATTACTATCACAGAAAATAGGAATATCCTTAGCTCTAATTTGGTAATCCCTAAGCTGTTGACTAATCCAGAGAAGTTGTGAATAACAACTCCCTGCAGCCATGTACTCTGCTTCTGTTGTTGATGTAGCAACTGAAGTCTGCTTCTTAGAAAACCAGGATACCAATTTATTCCCTAAAAATTGGCATGTTCCACTTGTAGATTTCCTATCTATTCTGCATCCACCATAGTCTGAATCTGAATAACCACTCAATTCTAAGTTATCATCTGCAGGATACCATAAACCTAAATTCACAGTTCCCTTAAGATATTTCAATATCTTCCTAGCTGCTTCCAAGTGACTCTTCTTGGGATTAGCTTGAAATCTGGCACAAACTCCTACAGCAAAAGTAATATCTGGTTTGCTTGCAGTCAGGTACAAAAGAGAACCAATAAGTGCTCTGTACTGAGTCTGGCCCACACTCTCTCCAGACTCATCTGGATCCATGTTGAAATTTGTCATCATAGGGATCTTGGCTGCTTTGCTAGATCCTACTCCAAATTTCTCTAACATGTTTCTGGTGTACTTTGTTGGTCCCACTAGTTAGATTAAATGCGGAAGCTTAAGTTAAATGTCTTTCAAATTCTTTTTACAAGAGAATAAAAGGCAATAAGACAGTAAGCAAAATAAAGTAATAAAGAACACAAGATATATAGTGGTTCAGATTTGAATATCCTACGTCCACTCTCCCTTATATCCAAGGGGTCTCACTAACAACCGACTAACTCACTTACTTACTGGAATTTGGGAAGTACCAGTTCCTTCTTACACCTCTTTAGATTTAACTTAAATCTAAAGATCAACAGCCAACAACCTTGTCTGATAGATGAACAGGTTGTGGTTTCAATAACTCCTTTAGAGTAGATAGAATATTATGAACAGTAAGAGTGCTTGGAATGAATATCAAAAGCTTGGATCAACTTGTGCGCGTATATAGTATCTCTAGAGCTTTTTCTTGAACTGCACTCTTGTATTTATAGAGGGGATTAGGGCTAGCCGTTGGAGGGCTAATCCAATCAGATCCTCTATATAAGGAAGCTTCAATCAATCAATTCCCTAATTGATTGATTGGGTTGGTGGGATCCTTGGATTGATTATCTTCAAAACTTTCCAATCCTGATCTTGTTGACTTGATTTGAATCACCAACGGTCAATAGCTTCCTCTGCCTAACTCTGATTCTCTCTAGAGAAGGCAAGACCAGACACCAGGCAACCTAGGTGTCTTCTGGTCCTAATCTGGTGAACAACCAGAATACTCAGTGGAAACAGGAGATCAAACTGAGCATCTTTTGTTCCACCAGACTCGTCTGGTCTGGGGAAGGTCCTCAGCCTCTGGTCTGTTCTCATCTGGTGAAGCCTTCTGGTGGAGTCCTCTGGTGAAGTCCTCTGGTGGGGTCTTCTGGTGACTCTTCTGGTCTGGCAGTTCCCCCTAGACTAAGTCCTAATCTATATCATCATCTGGCTAACAGGTCCAGATGGTCCTATTACATCTTCTGGTTTGTTTTAACTCATCAAAACTAACACTTTTTATCCTAACAGTGACTAACTTTTTAGTGTATACAGTATCAACTGTTGAGTGAGTGCACCGCGCACTTGGTGCATATGAGACTTTGTCTACTTTATAATTATTTTTCATTTCAATCAAATTCACGAAATAAATAAGCTATTAAAAAGATATTTCAATTTGTTTTAGGGGTTAATTATATGTTTGATCTCAAAAGAATGAGTCAACTTTAAAATAGTTCTTTATCAGCACTTATAATTTTGTAGTTTTTAGTGAGACTTATGGATATAAAAGAATAAAATAAATTACAATTTTGATCCTGAAAAATGAGTAAATTGCAGGTTTTGTTCCAAGAGAAGATGACAAATTTGCAGTTTTGGTTTTAAAAATTAACGAATAGGACCAAAATTATAATAATAATAATAATAATAATAATAATAATAATAATAATAATAATAATAATAATAATAAGAGACCATTTTTATATATAGGTACCAAAAATATTTTGCACTCATTCTCTAGAAACCAAAAATACAAATTTTCAATTATTTTTCCTAATAATTGTCTATTTGTCACCCCCTGCTCGTTTGATCTTATCCCATTCCATCCTAACCCTCCAAACACCTCCTCCCCACCAAAAGAACCGTATCTACGTACGATTCTAAGATCTAATATACGCATTTTGGTGAATGTGAGTCATGATTGGAAGTCTAGCCATGCTTGCATTAAGAAAAGAAAGAACGGGTAAAAAAAGGGAGAATATATATATTTATACACATCTCACAAATGTTATTCGATTGACTGGACAACAAAATAACTCACACACTACGGAAGTTCCCTTTTATTTGACTGAGCATTTTGTTGTTACGGTTACGGAGTGGTAATATAACTTTTTACAGGGGCTCCAGCCTCTGAACCAATTTGTGGTCTTATGATTTTAAGTTTTTTCTTTTAATAAAGATTTAGTTTAGTAGTAATCCTAAATGTATTAAAGATTATGAGACAACTTACCGAAATACTACCTCCATTCCAGAGCACCCTTCACTTTCAAGGATTTTAAAATGAAAATTGACTTATACCTCGTTTTGTTTTCTTATTTGCCAAAAAGGTCCGTCCAAATTTTATTTTCCCATTCTCAAAATGAAAATAAAGTATATTCATCTTTTCAAACTTACCCTACAATTCAACTAGTTTATTCATTTAAATACTACTTTATTCACCATTCACCATTTTCCAAGACTACTTTATTCATTTAAATGCTATATTTCAACTCTCGCATTAAACTCCGTATAAAGTCAAACGGAAAAACAAAATTGGGATGGAGAGAATAATATTTAAATGGATAAAATATTTTTTATGTGATTTTATTGTTTAATTTAATTAATAAAAAAATTGTTTTGATGTGTAACTATTAGTGGAATAAGTGTAATTTAGAGATCTTTGTAGGAAATAATCAGTCAACTGTACCACTTGTTCGAGGATGTCACTAAAATCTTGACCAATATTAGTTAATACTCCCTCCGTCTCACTCTAAGTGTCCCACTTTCCTTTTTTGGTTGTCCCACACTAAGTGTCTCATTCCATAAATGGAAAAAGCAACACTCTACTACATATAAACTTTAACCTTCAAATTCACACAATATTACCAAAAATGTCACTCATTCAATCCACTTTTCAACACTATTCATTACTTTATTAAACACTATTCATTACTTTTCAACACTATTCATTATTTTTCCACCATATATTAATAAACAAATACACTTTCTTAAACCATTCAACCAAAAGAAATGGGACGCTTAGACCAGGACGGAGGGAGTACGAATCTAGCTTGGAAAGCAATAAAGAAAATCCTAAAGATGCAACTGATTGATTCCTATCTTGAATTCCACTTATAAAACTTAAAAAGAGATGCCCCTAGCCCTACCAGTTATTCGGTTTAGCTGTCGAAGATCTTTAGTTATATTTATATATAGGATCATCGGAATAAATGGCAGGTTATATAAAATAAAAAGTAACGAAAAATAGTATTTTCGTTTTAGATATTGTGAATATTTTACTGAAAAAGTTAGCAAAATTAAACATGGCAGGTATAGTAATTTTTTATTTTTTTATAAGGAACAAAGAGAACTCCGCCCCCCGCCCCTCCCCCCGAAAAATGAATATTGATCGAGTCTTGTGCAAAATCGTTTCACATAATGTATTCCGTACTATAAAAAATGTCGCTTATATTTTCAAAGCAAACACAAATTAATTTATATTTTTATGAAGAAACCAAAAGTTATTTATATTTAGAAGTTACTTAAAACATAAAACTAATTACTTTTATTAATAGATGATTTACAGGGAAAATGTTTAGGCCTGTAACTCAAGGGTGGTTGTGTTTTAAGGATAATATATTTTCAGGCTTTTAAACAAGTAGGACAATAAGTGTCGAAAATCTATAAATGTAGGACAATTGAGCCCGAATTAGAACTTATATATTAGGCTAACTTAACATGTGACTCTCACGTGAATGATGTATTTCATACTCTTAATTCGGGTTTGATTATCCTACATTCGTAGATTTTTGAAACATATCTATTTTTACATACCTGAAAAAAAAAATTATCTTATTTTTACATGCTCAAAAACATATGGAATTATTACAAATAGGTGTACTTATAGGTCTTAAATTAAGTTTTAGTGTAAATTTTTTTTAAAATACCAACCAAGTCCAAAACCTACTTTCCCTACCCCACTTCTCAGCCCACTAGCCTCACCCCTACCCCACCTTATTTCTCCCTCTGTTGGTCAACCCCACTAGCCCCACCAACCCCCCTTCCCCCACCCCCCACTTATTTTCGCAAAATGTGATTTGTGATCAACTTCTGACCGAAAAAAGTCGGTCGCTAGAACGCGGGTAGATAATATTAGCAACCGTTTTTGAAAACCGGTTGCTAATCTGAGACAGCCTAGGCGGTCGTTAAATATTAGAGACCATCACGGTTAGTCGCTGATCTGACCGGGTCTGACCCGGTAGGGTCAGTTTTTGTCACCGCTAGAAAACGGTCGCTAATATTTTTTATAAATAAAATTAATTATTTAATATGAAATTTGTAATTAGCGATCGACCATAGGCGGTCACTAATTAACGAACCTGCGAAAAAATGGTTCAGTGGGATCGACGCCGCGTCTATTTGGGTCCAGGCGTGGTGCGAGCCACTGAGCCATTGACCCAATGACCCATTAGCTCATATTAGGCGAGTCATATAGCATATAAGCCTTTGTAAGGCTTGTAGAAATAAATAGACACATATGCACCTAAGGGGAATCGAACCGACCTCCGGGTGACCCGGAGGAGGCGTGGACCACTTGCAATTATTTTTCGTTTTTCATGTATTTAATTGTATATAAGTTCAAATTGACTCCCATTTTTTTTAATTCATCAAATTAATTCCTTTTTGTTTCTAATTCATTTATATGTATTTATTTACTATTTTTTTATTTTTTAAATTTAATATTATAGACTAATATAAATTATTAATTTTTTCGTTTTTCATGCATTTAATTGTATATAAGTTCAAATTGACTCCCGTTTTTTTTTTAAATTCATCAAATTAATTCTTTTTTGTTACTAATTTTATATGTATATATTTACTACCTTTTTTTTTATTTTGTAAATTTTCATAAATTATATGCAAATCTTGATTCATACAAATTATTTATCTAAACATAATAAAAACTTAAATTAACTAAATTCACTGAAATATTGTTTAAAAAACATAAATAAACATAAATTAAATAAAATTCACAAAAAATACAAATTTAAAAAATTGTTTAACATTCCCCCCTCTCTCTCTTCTCTCTCTCTCTTCATCTTCTTCTGAATGGATCACTGTTCCAATGATCCACAAGACCATCCCAAATCAAACGCCTGTCTGACGCTCGGCCCAACTCCACCCGCTGCCCATGCTCCCACCGCTTCTACAAGTCGTAGATAATGTTTTTGTACTGTTTTTGCGCTTTCACACAGAATAAGCTGTACATAACACTATCGTAGGCAGGGTCCTAAACGCACCGCCTCTACAATTAAATTAAAAATAAAATATTAACAAATAAATTAAAAAATCCAAAATTAAAATTATAATAATTAAATTTTATATACCTTGAACTCATCAAAGTACTTCATCCTCTTTTGCTCGGGCACTAGGGTCCACGAGTAGGCACCATACTCAAACGGTATCATACTAATGACCACTGAGACACGATCGCTAGTCTCATGGACTGGAAGCAGCTTGTGACAACAAATTAAAATTTAAGTTCATATTAATATAATTAAAAGTATATATATACAATTCATTAAAAAATACTTACTTGTTGTCGATCGGGATAACAGTGAGACAATTATCTTGAGGGTTCATCTGTAATAATTATAAATTTAACAGATCATATCATGTTATATATCAATCAACTAAATTAATTCATACCTACATATATATATATACCAATCAACTAAATTAATTCATGCCTACGTATATATATATATATATATATCAATCAACTAAATTAATTTGTACCTGCGTGTATATATCAATCAACTAATTAAATTAATACATACGTATATATACCAATCAACTAAATTAATTCATACCTACGTAAATATATCAATCAACTAAATTAATTCATACCTACGTATATATACCAATCAACTAAATTAATTCATACCTACGTATATATATCAATCAACTAAATTAATTCATACCTACATATATATATCAATCAACTAAATTAATTCATACCAACGTATATATATCAATCAATTAATTAAATTCATACCTACGTATATATATCAATCAACTAATTAAATTCATACCTACATATATATACCAATCAACTTGATTTATTCATACCTACATATATATATATCAATCAACTAATTAATTAAATTCATACCTACGTATAAATATAAATCAACTAATTAATTTATACCTACGTAAATATACTACGTGAATAGCGGTTTATAATCACTCTCTAAGTGGTTTGTCTTGGACAGCGGTTCGAAACCGCTGTCTTAGTGCTTTTTTTGCACAGCGGTTTAGGGTTTTAACTACTTTTAACTAAGACGACGGTTTTTAACCGCTATCCAAGTTCCACACTTGGAGAGCGGTTTTCAAACCGCTGTCTAACATCTTTTTTTTTATAATATTACTTGGAGAGCGGTTTTTGACCGATTTTTTTCAATATTATATATATATATATATATTTATTTTTTTTAATAAATCTGCTAATATATACAAAATTAAAAAATTCGTAATATCAAATAAATATAATAAAATATACCAAAAATATGAAATATTATATTTGATTACAAATTAATATATAATTTACATGCTATCAAAAGTTATAATAATGTTTTACAAGAATCGATTGTAAAGATACCCAATCCAATCCAACTTCCATTTCTCCATTCGAGCGTTGTTGTAAAAAGGGATCTGAGGCCTATGCACAAACTACATATTACATAGAAAATTTAATTAAATAATAAATATTTTTTATTCAATCAATAATATTTAAAATAAATCGATAATCGACTTACTTCTTCAGGAATGGTCGTCTGAGAAGTCAAGATTATATCTTCAATGTAGCAACACACAAAATGTCCACAGTGATTGCGATCTTGCTGCCTCGGAATCTATTGATTAACAATTACAGTCACATACTATAACTATGATTATTTTCTATTGATTTTATAATTTTCTAAAGTAACTTACCTTAATATTTTTCCACAGCACTTTACTAATATTGGTGGTATATGATTTTTTACCTAGAAGACTACTCCGATACATTCCCATCAAACTATATAATTATTTAAAAAAATAAATATAGATTAGATATTCATAATCTTAAAAGTAAAACAAATCATATATGAAAATATTAAAAATTAACTTACGTACCCTTCCATAAATGCCATAAGATTGGGACGACGTTTATACACCCTATCCTTAGCTGGATCCATATAATACACAGTAAGATCCTCCATTTTTA
This sequence comes from Ballota nigra, assembly GCA_947034835.1. Classification (NCBI taxonomy): domain Eukaryota; kingdom Viridiplantae; phylum Streptophyta; class Magnoliopsida; order Lamiales; family Lamiaceae; genus Ballota; species Ballota nigra. Next base: position 75,825,159 of record OX344722.1, read on the forward strand.
TGGCCAACATTACCCATTGATCACTACATTATATATATTAACAATATTAAAACTAATCGCTTGTTCGTATAAATAATTTTTTTAATGAAATATTTATTATACTTACCCCACATTTGTTGGCCAAAAAATGAGATGGTCTCTCCCTCTATATTTCAACATATGATGAACAATGTCGGTCATTGACTATATCCTATCACCAAACATGCAACACACTTGGGGGCAGATGAAGGAATATTTTGCACTTGCAACGACATCTACAGTTAAATATACCTCACCCAAATACCTTTAACCAACATACGCTGATAATAATATTTAATAAGAAAGTTAAACTATAAATGAAGTAAATGTTGAGAATTAAGTAAACACACCTAAGGTAAAAAGTCATGGTAGTTGCACTCAACCACTTGTCATTCAAGACTTCTTCGACATAATCTCGTTAGATGAACTCCTCATATCCAACATGGTTAAAGTAAGCATTAATGGGCACTGTGATTGGATTGAAGCTGGAGGACGTCACCATGTAGTGCACCGTAATCATTACAGTGACATTGTGGGGTACGTCTCCGGACAGGGGGTAGCCTAATCGCCGTCTGCGCACACCAACAGTGGGTTCCCTTGGTCTCTCCCTCTGTGTAGCCTTTTGTGGAGTCGGGAGTATCTACAATCAATATTTAAAATATTATTTAAAATAAATCGACTTATTAATTAGTTTAATAACATGTATTTTACCTTTTTGGTGAGAGAAACCAAGTTTTGCGGCCATTTGAGGAAGTGCCCGACCGCGTCTCCGACTGTGGTGGCCACATCTTCTGGTTTTGGCAACGGTGAAGTCTCTTGTCCGATTTCAGGTACAGTGAGGGTGACTTTCACAAAACCAGGAGTGATTGGACGACCATGGATCACTCCACTGGAGCTATCGAACAACATTCCAATGGCCACCAACCGAAGAGGATAATCCAAATAAAGGTAACAAGGAGTCGTCTGTTCGAAGAGGATATTCAGTTAGAAAATTTATACTAGTATTTAATTAAAACAAATACGAGATACATCTGATACCTTGGAGACGTTTTGAAGAGCATCATGGAAGTCGTCTGAAGCACTGTTTCTAGCAGCACTCTCTCTAGCCTCAACGGAAAATATAGGAGCACTGTTTTCACAGCTAACTCCACTAGACGATATCCCGTGTCTCATTTGGTGGTTTCTCATGATCTCCATTTGTTTAGCTAAGTCGGCAACCTGGAAATAAAGTTGTTCCACCATAGATATAGCTGCTATACCAGGTGTCATATTCAATGATTTCTTCGTGACGCCAAATCCAAGTCCCGTATGCATCCGGGATGCTCCTGACAATTTATTGCCCGTGCAAACAGATCATCAGTCCCCACAGTGCGGATCTCGTCGGGCGTCATGCTCTGAGATATGGGCTCCTAAATAACAAAAAAATATTATTAAATCATTTCAAATTAAATAATAGTTTATAATGTTAAAGATAAAATAATGGATGAATTACCGCTTCTTCAATGATACACTGTGTTTTGGGATCGGGAACATTCCCATCTCGAGTCTTTCTTGTAGTCTGAATAACTCGTAACGGGTAACAACAGGTGCACTCTCTCCAGCTTTCTTTTTTTCTTCTTTCTACGATAATGATAAACATGTCAAAAATCATTAAAAGTGAATATATATTAATAGTGAATGATCATAAAAAAATTAAAAGTTAGCAAATCTCACCAAATCTTCCCTAATGCGTGCATACCCTCTGGAAGATCCACGATATCGTGCCTCCATATTCTTAGCTTGTATGCTATTTCTGTTACTTTTTTCCTACAGTGTAATATAAATATGATAAATACTGGAAAAAAAGAATAGATGAATTAACATTGATCAATTTTACCTTGAAATCATCAAGCATAGATCTACGCACAAACTCCTGCCAATATGGAGCCACCATAGGGGATTCCTCATAGTCTTTAGGTTGCCTGGACGAGTACAGACAAGTCTTCGGGTCTCGTGCCTTATTCCTCAGAAAAGTTAAAAAATTTGTGGCCTTATTCCCAGCTTGTTTAAGTATTTCATGCTTCTTTGTGTGATCAAGGCCGATGAAGGTAGCATGCATACACATATAAGTTTAACCAATTTATATTTAGTAATTTCACAAGCTCATACATAAAAATAAATCATACAACAATTTTAATATGCACTACAATTAATTAACATACCACGCGCTCATCCCATATCGCTTCCTTGAAAGGAATCATTTCAGGCTTACGCCAGTCATTGCATGGCAGTACGATAAGGATAACTCTCCTGACTGCAGACCCAATGTAGTACGCCAACTTCGCACTCTCTGGTCCTATCGGCTGCCCATACTCATTGAATGATAACTGCAATTCAATGATATTATTAGGTCAACAGACAATTAATTAATATAATAACAATTAAACTATTCAATTGTATTAAAATTACCTTCAGTAATTTTTCCTTGCTGCGGTCTTTTTTCAATGAAGTCATCGTGACTATACCCCTCTTGCGCTTCTCTCCAGAGCTACTAGAGGTGAGAGTATCATTGTTATCCTGTCTCAAGTCATCATCTCCGTCATCTGGATCATCTCCATCATCTGGCTCATCTCCATCATATGGAAAATAACCTGGATCATCTCCATCATCTCTATCATAGGGCAAATAAATCACGATCCTGCGAAATAAAATAAAAAATATGTAAGAGTTATAAAGAAACAACATTTAATAAAGCACAAAAAATAACATTTAATAAAGTCATACATTTCTTTTTAGCACTGGTTTTTCTTTTTCGTTTTTTGATTGACTTTTCTTGTTCATGACCATGAATGTTAACGAGATCCGGATTGATATACTCATCCCCACTTCTAAGTTTTCTCTGGTACGGATGGGGATTTGCAGGATCATCGAAAGAGGGTACATAATGAGTGAAGTTCTGGAAAGGATCATCAATCATGTCAACATCTTCATCGACGTGGTCGCTGATCTGGTAACTATGTTTAAATTTGTTTGATAGAAACACAATTGACCATTTCTTGTTAACTGGGTCGGGGACATAGAAAATTTGTTGAGCTTGACTAGCCATTATGTAAGAGTCATCTCTATATCCCACATTCTTCAAATTAATGTGTACGAACCCAGAACATTCAACTTGGACCCCATTTGGGATCCTCACCTAACTACAATAAAAAATTAGCTCACGGTGACCAATATAGTCGAGTTCCCAAATATTGACAATCTGTCCAAAGTAAGTGGTATTCGACTGATTCCATGCAATTGCAGTAATAGACACCCTACTATTCTGCATTATACTTGTGGCATCATGATCTCGGGTATAAAACGTGTATCCATTAATAAGATAACACTTGTATGAATACAAATGCCTATCAGGCAATCTGGATAATCACCTAACTCTTTCTTTCACTGATTCTTTATCCTGTGACAACATATTTGCAACATAACCATTGAACCAGTCAACAAACGTGCGATTGTGCTCAGCTTCAATCCATGATCTAGCTCTGGTGGAAAATGACTCAGAAAGTGCCTGCATGTGCAGGTCAATAAAAGGAAGCACGTCGACTGTGTTGTGAAGTACACACAAGTGCATCCGTGTTAGCTCCTCCTTACTAACACTTACAGGTTGACCACCGGTAATGCCTTCACCATCCATCCTATTGGTGTATCGGGTACTTAGAAGTCCAATTGCATCGACATTCGAAATAAATTAAGACCAGTACTCGACTGCTTCTTTTACTAAATAGCGTTCTGCAATGCATCCCTCCGGCCTGAACATATTCATCACATACCTTTTCAACACTTTCATATATCTCTCTACACCATACATCCATCGCATACGAGCAGGACCATACATCCTTGTCTCGTGTACCAAATGAACGGTTAAGTGAACCATTATATCAAAAAATAAAGGAGGAAAATACATTTCAAGCTCACAAAGCGTCCCCACAATCTGTCTCTGAAAACCAAGCAATTTTTTAGGACCAATAACCTTGCTACTCATTGCCTTGAAGAACCAACAAAGCTTTGTTATGGTTATGCGCACATTTTGAGGCAAGATATAACGTATTGTAAAGGGCAATAAATTCTCCATGATGACATGATAGTCATGCGATTTCAGATTCATCAACTTCACGCCATCATCTGAAATAAGTCTCTGTATGTTGGACGAATAAACCTCTGGTAATTTCACATCCTTTAGTATTTGAAGAAGAATTTTTCTCTCACTCTTGGACAAGGTGTGTGCAGCAGGAAGTAATTTCGGTGGTTTACCTTCTTCATACACAGGTGCCAGTTCTGCTCTTATACCCATATCAACCATATCCATTCTTGCATTGTAACCATCCTTGGACTTGTTATCAGCTAGCAGAGTATTGAGCAAACTAGCACAAACATTCTTCTCAACGTGCATTAGATCAATTGAGTGTCTAACATACAACTCTTTCCAATAGGGCAATTGAAAGAAAATTGATTCCTTCTACCAACCTCTAGTTGGAAGACTCTTTGCAAAGTGTTTTCCTTATTGTGTGTTGACATTCTTCATCTCGTTCAATACACATGTACCTGACAATAAACGTGGTGCTCCACGTTCCTCAATTGTGCCATCGAATGCATCGGCCATTCTTCTGTACTCATATGTTAGCTCCAACCACCTTCTATGCCCCATATAAACAGTCTTCCTACAATGACATAAACGAATGTGATTTGTGTTCGTGGTACAACAAGGACATGCATCGGCCCCCTTCACACTATATCCAGATACATTCCCATAAGCGGGGAAGTCATTGATAGTCCCAAACAACATGGCCTTCAACTTGAAATTCTCCTTTCTATAAGCATCATACACATCGACGCCCTCATCCCACAGGAGTTTCAAGTCCTCTATCAAAGGAGCCAGATATACATCTATGTCGTTACCAGGTTGTTTGGGTCCTGATACCAATATAGACAACATCATGTAAGTGCGCTTCATGCACAACTCCGGTGAAAGATTATAAACTATCAGAATCACTGGTCATGTACTGTGGTTGGTACTTTGGATACCGAACGGATTCATTCCGTTAGTTGAGAGTGCAAGACACAAGTGTCGTGGCTCGTCACCAAATTTTGGATGTCTGGCATCGAATGTTTTCCACTGGGGTGAATCAGCAGGGTGTCTTAGCATTATATCATCAATCCTATCATCATGATGCCAAGTTAAATTTCTAGCATCCACATCGCTACTATTCATTCTCCTGAATCTTGGTATTGTTGGGAAGTACCACATCACCTTCACTAGAGATTTATCTTTCAGATATCTCTTCTTCCCACACATGGGACATTCATCGAGGTCTTCATACTCCTTCCGAAATAAGATACAATCACCCGTGCAAGCATGAATTTTCTGATATGTTAACCCGATGGACTTAAGCATTTGCTTAGCCTCATATGCTTTCGTAGGCAGTACATTTCCATCGGGCAATAGACCACTAATTGCTTCCAGCATACTTGAGAAGCACACATCGGATAACTCATGTGCTGCTTTTAGGTTGAACAATATCAACACAGCTGATACTTTTGTTGCCTTCTTACACCCGGGCCAAAGGGGCAAGACAGCGCCATCCCTTAATTTTTCTGACATATAAGGGTGATCTCGCAGATTTGTGTCATCCCCAAACGGTATATGTTTTATCAATACCGTGACACATCAAGTGGTCAAACAAACTTTCTCGACCACTAACAGTTTTTCCATTCATACATTTCCAACACGGACATAGAATGTATCGATGATCGGTGCAGTGTCTAATTGCATGATTATACTCCTCTGATAATCTATCTGCTCGAACCCACTTTCGATCTATATAGAACTAGAGATGCCTATATAGATTAACCGAAAAAAGCACACGTGTTGAGTCTAATATATTAATCCTAACTAACATGCACCCTATATCAATTTTATTCAAAATTCTAACATATGAATCCTAACATGCATTCTAACAATTTCATCTAAAATTATTCCTTAAGCCTTCAATATTTCCCATCTATAAACCTCTTGAAATAAATTCTAACATTTTAATACTAATTAACATATGCACCCTAAAGCAATTTCATCTAAAATCCTAACATATGAATCCTAACATGCATTCTAACAATTTCATCTAAAATTATTCCTAAAGCTAGCCTTCAATATTTCCCATCTATAAACCTCTTGAAATAAATTCTAACATTTTAATACTAATTAACATATGCACCCTAAAATAATTTCATCTAAAATCCTAACATGCATTCTAACAATTTCATCTAAAATTATTCCTAAAGCCAGCCTTCAATATTTCCCATCTATAAACCTCTTGAAATAAATTCTAACATTTTAATACTAATTAACATGCACACTAAAACAATTTCATCTAAAATTCTAACATATTAATCACAATATACATTCTAACAATTCCATCTAAAATTATTCCTAAAGCCTTCAATATTTCTCATCTATAAACCTCTTGAAATAAATTCTAACATTTTAATACTAACTAACATGCATCTAAAATTCTAAAAAATGATAATATGTCCATCTAAAATTCTAACAAATTCTAACAAATTCTAACAATTTCATCTAAAATTCTAACATATTAACACTAACATGCATCTAAAATTCTAAAAAATGATAATATGTCCATCTAAAATTCTAACAAATTCTAACAAATTCTAACAATTTCATCTAAAATTCTAACATATTAACACTAACATGCATTATATTCTTACAATTTCATCTAAAATAATTTTAACATATTAATCCTAACATTCAACAGTTTCATCTAAAATTAATCCTAACATCCTAACATGCAACAATTTCATCTAGAATTAACCAATTTTTCACCAATAACATACATATATATATATATACATATTCACACATTTCATTAATTTGAAGTTCTATTCATACATTAATTTCCATTAAATTAAATTGGAGTTACCTGGAGGCGGCGGCGGAGACGCGGGAGTGGAGAGGCGGCGTCGCGGGCTTGGCGGCGGGCTGAGCGGCAGGGGAGGTTGGGCGGCGTCAACGGCGGTAGGGGAGAAAGGCATCGCGGTGGCGGTGCGGGATGAAGCCGTCGACGGTGGCGGTAGGGGAGGAAGCTGTCGACGGGAGTAGGAGGAGGAGAAATTGGCGATTGAAAACTGAATAGGGCTCGTCAATTTTGGGTCAAAGTGTGTAAATTGGGGGTCAAAAGCCTTGGACAGCGGTTCTTAACCGCTATCCAAGTTAAAGAATAAGACAACGGTTCTTAACTGCTATCCAAGTGCCACTTGGATAGCGGTTCGGAACCGCTCTCCAAGTCCTCACTTAGAAAGCGGTTTTGAACCGCTCTCTTGTACCTATCCACTTGCACAACGGTTTATAACTGCTCTCTTAGATTCACTCTTGGACAGCGGTTATTAACCGCTGCCTTAGCTATTTTTTTTTTTAAATATAATTATGTAAACCGCTCTCCAAGATAAGTTTTGGAGAGCGGTTTTTTTAATAGCTGTCTAAGTATAGCTCTCCAAGTCCAAATGTGTAGTAGTGACTTAAATTATTACAGCCATAAACAAGAGAGTAAAAGGACAACGATTATATAGTTATAATTTTTTAGTGTAAAAAAGAGGACTACCGAAAAAGATTTATCTCGCACTTTTGTTTAATAGTGACGCCCACCATCACAGAATGTGTTCTATATTTCCTTGCATACATATCCAATTAATACACCGTAAAAAGAAAAAAAGAAAAAAAATATATATATCGTATGTTGTAGTCAATAAAGTAATTTTCGTGTAGCACGATTACTGACTCTTCTAATTGGTTCTGATTCCACGAGAAAGTTTGGCGCAATGATTAAAATTTCATAACACGTTTCTTCCATGGTAATATTAATTAATCTAACATTCGAACTTTAATTAATATCAGATAGTTAAGTGGTCTATAATATGATAACATCTTGGGGCATATTCTATATATTCTGTTATGGGTTAAAGCGATCAAGCACCCAAGATAATATAATTAATTATCTATATAGGATGGTTGGGAAAAATGTTTGTTTAAGAACGTAACTTTTTGGATTGACGAGTTAATAACTTTTAAAAGATGCGAATGGAGACCAAATCAGTTTGAATCAAATCAAATCGAGCTAAAATTTGGGCTGATTTGTTTTGGGTTACTTTGTTCTTATAATTAACAAACTTTTAAAAGTTGTTGTCCTTAAATTGACAGCTCAAAAAATTACGCTTTACTTATTTTACCAGTTCAAAAATTTATGATCCTTATTTTGTCAACCAATTCCTCCCCCTCCCCAATCCCCAACCCCAACCCTTCACCAAGATATGGAATTTAATTAAAAAAAATTTACCCTAGGATGGTACAGCGAATACAATGTAGCAACAAATAACAACTTTGAAATTTTCATCTGTATAAAAATATTTCATGGGCTAAATTCTCTATTTCACCTTTTTTTTAAGGAGGAGGTCTATTAGATAATTTTAATATGCGTAAAGTTGCTTTAAGCAGGATTTGATATCAACATGAAAGAAATTATTTTTATTTAAAACTTCAAACTTCCTTCCTCCTAAAAAGATGGTCACTTGTTCCTTTTTGGTTTGTCTCAAAAAATATAGTCTCGTTCATTTTTTAAAGTGTGTCAATGTTCAAAATACCTCTATTTAATAGATATTAACATGTTTATCATTTTTTTTTTATGTATTTTAATGATTAATAAAGAAGTGTATCTTTGGAAGTTTATAGGTAAAATTGAGATAAGTAGGACAATAAATAATACTCCCTCAATCCCAAACTCATTTTGCTACATTGCCAAAATGGTCCGTCCCATACTCATTTGCTACATCTACTTTTGGCAAAAAAATAACAATATTTTTTAATATTATATTCTACATACACTAATAACCAAAAACATCTACTTTACCACTTTATTACTTTATCATCACTTTATCACTTTAAATACTATAAACAACTCTTTTCTTAATAACCGTGTAAATAGTAAATGAGAAGTTGAGTTTGGGACGGAGGGAGTATATGTTTTATTGGTAGGTGTGAAAAAAAAGGGGGCCATCATTTTGAGACGGAGAGAGTATATTAATTCCCCTAATACTCACCTAACTCGTAGGCGGGATTCTGTACTTCATCATTTTGTGGAGGAGACCCATCTAGTTGATCCCCTAATATTTTTCCTACCTCATGGGTTGGGTTGGATTCTCTGCTTCACTCTTTTGGGAAGGAGTTTGATCGAGTGGATAATTAATTTAATGTGCGTGAAATTGATTTCAACGAAGGCTTTTAGCTTTAATACCATGAAAAAGTAAATTTCATTGGATTATAGATGACCCCTTGTGTATCTATAATATGGTAACTTAGAAGACTAAGATTAAAAAAAGGGGAATGTAAATGGAAATGGTAAGTAAATTACAGGACCAATTTAAAAAAAGCGACACAGTAGACCAGCTGAGTAATTCTCGGTAGCCGGTCGCTGAACGAAAAAGTCTGATATGATAAATTTAATGGACTAATTTTAAATGAAAAGGATATGGACCAAAATTAAAAATAAGTGAAGTTACCGACCTAAAAATATAATCCGTAAAAGAACAATAGAATCAACTGATTGTAAACATATACTTGCTATATGTTGATTCAAAGAAAATCAAAGAAAGACAAAGAAGGGAACAAACATAAATTTCAATTGTATAAAACATCAAATCTTTCATATTTTGTAGGCAAATTGTTTATAGGTTGAGGATTAAAGGTGGCTATATAATTAAAAAAAAATTGTAAGCAATTCGTAGGGAATCCAATCCCCATTACGATTTTTTTTTAGGGAAATTTTATATGCAATTCTAATTTTGTAAGCTTTTTTATTTTATTTTTTGTCATTTTTCTTTTTACTATTGGATTAACCAACCTTAAATATGTATCAAAAGTTTAGTGGGATGATAACATAGGGAAGGTGGAGGCAGGTGATGTTTTTATTTTTATTTTTACAGTTTAGAGAAATTCTTTTGGTCAATCAATAAATTTACTTTAAAAAAAAAAAAAAAAAAGCTAAACTAAGAAAAGAAAATAAATTAACAGTTCGCCTTCTCAGGTGAGCTTCGATTCTATTCATGGCGAATGATTTTATCTTAGCATTAAGCAAATATTATAATGTTAGTATCTCTCGTTAAGGTATGATAAATTATTTTTTATTTTTTTAAAATACTGATACCAAATCAAGATATAAAGTTAGTGGTCTCACTTTTTCATTTTAACAAATTAATATTTCCAACTTCTCTGTTTACATTTTAAAATACCAATATTTCCAAGCCACGCTATTAAGTCAAGTCTAAGATTAATTGAAATTTCTATAATATCTGATAAAAAAGTGTTAGTATAAAGAATAAACTCACACTACAAAAAAATTAGCGTTTTTACGATTGATTTTAGCGACCGCCAAAATGTCGGTCTCTAAATCATGTATTAACAACTGATCAACGACCGAAATAGAGCAGTGATCTCAAAGTAAACAAAATTGTGACCGCCTCAAAAATCGGCCTCTAAATCGAACGATTAGCGACCGCCGATGACTGATGGTCACTAATGCAACATAAGTAACGACCACTGAGGCGGTCGCTAAACTCAAAGGCCGGTCAAAATTGACCAATAATTTTAATCGCCAGATTAGCGATCGCCAATGCGGTTGCTGATTTCAATTTTGTATCGCCTGTCGACGGTCGCAGATCGGTCAAGGCGGTCGCAGAATGGTCAGTTTGACCCGTTCTTGGAAACTGTTAATGGTCATTAATGCCCGTAACTTAGCGACCGCCTTAATATTGATCAATCTGGACCAGTATAATCTGTGATTAGTGATCGACGTTGGCGGTCGCTAATTTTTTTTATCATTTTTACGGCGAGTCCGTATGTCACTTTCGCTCACACACACCTAAATTTCCACCGCCGCCTCCATCGAGCAATCCGTCCCGGTCAAATCACCCGTTGCTTCCCCGTCTACACAATAACCGTAAGTTTTTTAAATTTTAACCGTTTATTATGTTTGTAGGATTTATATATATATATATATATATATATATATATATGTTTGTAGGATATATATATATATATATATATATATATGTGTGTGTGTGTGTGTGTTTCTATATATATGTTTGTAGGACTTATATATATATATTTATAGGATTTATATATCATGTTTATATATATATATATATATATATATATATATATATATATATATATATATGTTTGTATAATCATGTGTTGTTTACCTAAAAACTAGGGCTAGAAGTTAATAGCTATGTAGGGGATTTAGGTAAAAACATCAATGAATGAAGTGGCTAAGAACTCCATAAATGCTTGATGATAAGCTAAGAATGATTGATGATGATGAGGATAATAAATGCAATAAAAAACCAAGAATTGCCAGGGATATTTTCCCTGGACTTGAATGTGTGTTGTGTTTCTTGATTGATGAATAGTTATTTTTCTTGTACAAGGGGTAACCTATTTATAGGTTTTACATATGGGGGTATTTTGGTCATTTCCGACCTCTACGGGGAACAATCGCATTAAATCCCTGCAGCTCCTGAATGCGCGCGGGCACCCGTTTGTCCTTATGCCCAGGAATCCGGTCATGCTCGTGTCGCCACGTGTCCTCAAAGGACGATTCTCTGAGCGATTCCCTTTTTTTGGGTGAAATATTCCCCTTGTACTTGTGTACGGAGGTGGCTCCTTGCCAAATCTGGGCCGGTTCTGTCAGATTCTATCACGTGCTCAAAGGATCTTTGATTCCAGAAAGACTTTGTGTGAGGTCGGGGGTCGGTGGGTCGCCGGCCTTGGTAATCAACCGCCAGATCGGAGGTCGGATGGAGATGATGCCGCCCATCGCTTTGCATTTGAGACACTTTGTCTTTGGGAAAAGCTTCAGCCGAGGTTATGGTCGGTACACGTCCCACCCCGGTTGATCGGCTGGATTCGTCGAGGTCAAACCACGCTTGAGTCCCGGTCTACTGATGAGGTCGGAGACCAAGGCAATCGGGAGCGGCCAGCGAGAGTTTGGAGACTGCGGAGATCGGGAATGGTTAGCAAGAGGTCGGAGACCGTGGAGGTCGGGAATGGTCAGAGTGCCATCCCTGCATGGTTAGGTCGATTCTTTTCCTAACGCCTTTTTGGGGAGGTCGGTGCCGACCTCTGATAAAAATGGTCACAACATCATGTTTGTAGGATTTATATATATGTGTGTGTATTTATATATTTGTATATATATTTTTAAATCATGTATATATATTTTTAGTATTTATATAGGGTAATTTTTTTTTAAGGACTGTAACTTTGGGGGGGTGGCAAAATAAGGACAGTAACTTTCCGGGCTGGCAAAATAAGGACAGTAACTTTTTGGGCTGACAAAACAAGAACAATAACTTTAAAATGTGGCAATTTAAGGACCGCAACTTTTAAAAATAGTAATTTGAAGATAAATTAGCCCGGATTATTCTCTTTCGGGCTCTAATCGCTAGCGTGGATATTCTTTGGAATAATTTTTTTTAAAATTCTACCTCTATTATTGTTTTTAATTTCCAACTCATTTCATTATACTTAAAAAAATGAAGTGGATATTTTTTAAATATTAATTATTTCATTTACTATACGTTTAACACATCACACACATTGCAATAAAATAATACTTACTGTTAAATATTTAATCTAGGTAAATTAATACTTACTATATGTTTAATGAGTGAGTTAGAAATTATTTCAAAAAATAAAATACTTTCATTATACTCAAAAAATAAAATACTTTCATTATTTAAAAAAATATTCATTTCAATTTTTTTTCTTAGAGTATTTTGAGTATAATGAATGAGTTGGAAATTAATTCAAAAGATAAATGAAAAAAATGAAGTGGGAATTTTTTTTAAATAGTTTCATTCAAAATAATATCCATGTTGGCGATTTGAGCCCGAAATCCGATCTAATTAGCCCGAAAGAGAGTAATCCGGGTTAATTTGTCCTCAAATTGCAATTTTTTAAAATTGTGGTCCTTAAATTGCCACTTTTTAAAGTTACGGTCCTTGTTTTGCCAGCCCGAAAAGTTAAGGTCCTTATTTTGCCACCCCCCAAAGTTACGGTCCTTAAAAAATAATTTACCCTATTTATATATATGTGTTTGAATATATATGTCTACACAATAACCGTAAGTATTTTATTTAGTTGGTATGTTAGTTGGTATATTAGTTTAGGAATATACATCTTTACATGTTGATTGGTATGTTAGTTGACTGATATATATTTAGTTGATTGATATTCTTAGGTATTAATTTAGTAGATACGTACGTATGTATGAATTTAGTTGATTGGTATACATATGTATGAATTTAGTTGATTGGTATACGTAGGTATATATGAATTTAGTTGATTGATATACGTAGGTATGAATTCAGTTGAATGTGTATAAATATAACATGGTATGTTGATCTGTTGAATTTATAATTATTACAGATGAGCTCTCAAGATCACAGTGATCAGAGTGGGGGTCAGGGTCAGGGTCGGGGAAGGGGTAAGAGGTGGTCGGGATCGTTGAGACCGGAGATCCCAGAGGTTAGACGGACCCCGGAGATGACACCATCCTCTTCACAACAGTCTAGTGCTGCTGCCGGCTCTTCTTCAGTAGCCGGATCATCGACTTCACAGCAACATCCTGCGTTGGATTGTCGTCTCACTGTTGTCCCTAGAGACAACATGTAAGTATTTTTTAATGAATTGAATAATTTTAATTATATTCATTAATATTAATTATTAATATTAACTTGAATTTTTATTTTGATGTCACAGTATGCTTCCAGGCCATGAGATTGGCTCTCGCGTCTCAGAGGTCATTAAGAAGATCCCGTTCGAGGTTGGTGCCTCCTCGTGGTCTATGGTGTCCGAGCGAAAGGTGATGGACTACTTTGAGGAGTTCAAGGTATAAAATATTTATTTATTATGATTTTAATTTTTAATATTTTATTTTGAATTTATTTGTTAATATGTTATTTTTAATTTAAATACAGAAGTTGTGCGTTTGGGACTCTGCCCATGATAGTGTTATGTACGACTTGTTCTGCGCAAAAGCGCAAGAGTGGTATAAAATATTAACTACAATCTGAAGAAGCAGTATGATGCGGGGCAACAACCGAAGCTGGGCTGAGGGCCAGACGGGCGTTCCATCTGGGACACTTTGGTTGCTCACTAGAATAGTGATGCATTCAAAGCCAAGTCCACGAAGGCCAAGGAGAACATGTTGAAGGACCCTACCAGGCACAGTGTCGCTAGAAATTGGGCTTGATCCCGATCCAACTATGAGCACTCCCTCACCTTTTTAAGTATTATAATTTTTATTTACATATGAATATTATTAAATTTTTAAAATTTAATTATCTATTGAATTTGAGTCGTAATAGGAGAGGAATTGCGGACGACGGCCCACTCTCTATGAGCAGATGAAGATCACCCACCTAGTGAACCCGGAGACTGGGACGTCTACCTACGCCCGCACCACCGAGATCCACGTAAGTATGTTTTAAATTTTAATCATAATTATAATTTAATTATAATTTTATTTTTTATTTATATAATTTTAGAACCGGTTCAAGGATCATCTCGTCCAGGACTCGCAGCAGGTGGCTCCCACCGACGACTGCGGGGAGAACCCCACCCATCCCTGATTAGTGTGAGAATTGCTCGAGATTCATGCATTTTATTTGCCTATTTTAATGGATTTTGTGTGATTATTTATATTAATTTGATTATTCGTGTTTAATTGTCGAAAAATATATTTTTGTTCATTGTGTAGGAAAATGAGTGAAATATGACAAAGACTAAAGATGAGTCGAGCAAGGACATTCAAAGGAAGAAGAATCAAGTCAAATTACAAGTTGAAAAGTAAAGAGGAAGCAAAACAAGCCAAAATTGAGTCCGTACCGGTTTTCAACCTTCGTACCGGCCGAGACACTTAGGCATTAACCGAGATTTTGGCTACGACAATGAAATACCGGTTTGTACCTTTCGTATCGGCCGAGACGGACTTGTCAAACCGAGACCAGGGGCTACAGTATCAAAATACCAGTTTGGGACCTTTTGTACCCGCCGAGACATATCCTCCAAACCGAGACGGACCTCCTCTACTCACGAAAAATCTAAAATTTCAACTTTCGGGGGACTAAAATGCAATTTCGTCTCAAGCCCTCATTCCCACACTATATATACCATTTTATCAGATTTTAGAGAGGAGGACACACAACACCATACACTCCCTTAGGGGACACACACCTCACACACCAATTTAGTTTTATTTCACCTTCATTCTTAGATTTTAGTTTTTCTCTCAATTACTAGAGTAATTTAGCTAGTATTTGAAGAGTAAATTTCAATTCCAAGTTGTAATCACTCTATCTAGGTGACTTCTATCGTTTATCTTTCAATTAATTAGTATAATTTTCTCACTCATGGTTATTTACTTTTTTATTATGATGATTTCCATGAGTTTACTGCTTTCTTTAGTTTGTTTATACTTGGGTTATGTTAGATTAGCCATTGGCTAATCCCCAAATGCTTTGGGTGTTTGAATTATGATGGAATTAGTGTTATGATGTTAATTTAGCTTGGATTGTGCTATTGATTTGGTTCGATTGCTTCTATTGATGTGTTTATCTTGATTAGATTAATTGATTAGGTATAGTAGCTCTTGTTAGGTTAATTTGTGCAACAACAAGAGTTGGGTGTGGGTTAATCAAACTTGTAGTGAGGAATTTGATTAGTTAATTGGATTCTATTAGTAGTGTATTACATCGAGAGAGGGTAGACGGCTAGACCACCATTAATAGACACTAGGTGCCTTAATTTACGGGTTTAGGTGCTTAGTGAAGGGAGAATACTTGAAGTGCATCGCGTGCTTCAAGTCATTCACTATCTTAGGTGCTTTTGGTAGCTAATTAGGTGCTAGTTAGCTCAATTGATCATCCAAGCCTCAAAAGGGATTGGTATTCAATACAATAGTGATAACTCTTAGTTAGAACCAACAAAATATCATAAGAAAAGCGAGATTAACGTACGTAGCCTTGATTCTATCATAAGGAAGACACTTGAAGCATTTCTCTCTCTTGCACTTTCTTAATTGAAAGTAAGTTTAACTGTTTTGTTGCTTTCTAGATTTAATTTTTTTGCATTAGTTTAATTTTTAAATGCGAACTTGCTCGTCACTATAGTACCATGCCGACGCACAACTTTAGGGATCCATTACACTCCTAAATCCTTTGGGTTCGATAACTACTTGGTCCAAGTCTACTTTCACTAGTACGACGATCCCGTACTCTTGCGGGGGAGTAGGAAAATATTTTTCGAAAAACTCCGACTAAGTCAATGGCGCCATTGCCGGGGATTTAGTTGAGTGCCTTTGGTGGGACTTAGGGTTAGTTGAGTGGTACTACTAGTGACATTTTAATTTGCTTTGTTTTTGTTTTGTTTTTGTTTGAATTTGATACTTGCTTTCTTTTGTAGGTGTGCACTTCACTTGTTCAAAGGTGGGTTACACCTCGATTTTTAGCCACCGAAAGAAGAAAGGATTAAGAAGAGCTTATTGAAAGGATGGATGGATATGATTCATACTCATGGAATCAAAGCTATAATCAACACGGTATGCATTATCCTCCATATCCTCCATCATATATATATATATCCTCAATATGCATATCCACATCTTTCACAGTATCCTCCACAACAACCTCCTCCATATCATCAATATCCACATTATCCATATTATCCTCCTCCACAATACTCATATTCATATTCTTATCCACCCCAACCTCAACAAGTGTATGATTCTCCCACCTCTTCTATATTCGAAGCAAATGAGGCCCAAACCAATGAGACTTGGTCCGAATTGCCAAGTGGAGAAGAAATGTTGACCTCGGATGAGATGTGTCAATTGTTGGTGAAAAGGGCGGAAAAGTGTGAAACATTGGAGGAGCTAGCAGAAATAGTAGTTCAAACAAGCGCTAGTGTAGCTCAACAAAATGCTCAATTAAATGCTACTTTATCTCAACAAAATGCTCAATTTGATGCTCAATTCAAAAGCCTTGGGTTTCAACTCGGGGAATTAGCTTCATGTTTGGAAAATCTAGAAGAAGAGGAGGAGAAAGAGGAACGTGGAGAGAAGAAAGAGGAAGTTGGAGAAAAATTTGAGGAAGAGATAGAAAAAGAATTGGAAAAAGAGGGTGAAGAGGAAAGAATAGAAGAGGATGTGGATGGTGAATTTCAAGAAGAAGATGAGGAATTAGAAGTTGAGAAAGAATTTGATCGAGGAGATGAGGATGAAGAAGATGAGAAAGAAGAAGAGGAAAGAGAAGAGAAAGACCCAAGTGAAGAGAAGGATGAAGGCAACAATTCCATTGTCAAAAGAGTTGAAGAGGAATGTCCATTGATGAACTCAAGCAACCTTGAGCAAGAAAATCAAGAAGCATCGAACGAAGAGTTGAAGAGTGAAATGAACATTTCTAAACCTTTAAACTTTTCAATTTGCACCTTATTTGATATTGATGCTTCTATTGATTTTGTGTTGCCTCTTGAGACTTTTAACCATAGGAAAGAAGTGGAGAAAAGCTTGGGCATCCTTGGGAAAAGAAGAAGAGAATGGAAGGAGAATTTGGGAAGCCTCGATAAGGAAAAATCATGCAAGAAGGATATGGGTGATTGGTATACTTTTCGTGAGAGACTCCATGATCTTGAAGCTCAAAGATTGAGATATAATGGGAAGAATGACAAATATCCATGGCCATTTCGATGAGTAGAGTTAGATTTTCAATCAATAAGTCCAGCATAGGACATTAAACCTAGCGCTTAATGGGAGGCAACCCATTTTTACTTGCTTTCTTTTATTTTTGTCTTGTTCTTTTCATTTTGTTTTTCGTGTTTTGTTTTGTCTAGGTGTTGGGGTCGTGTGTTGAGACTCGGTGAGGATTTCGAGCTCTATGGAAAGACACGTGCTTGAGGGAAACTTGAGGTACAAACACCTCTTCCCAAACTTAGACATTTCTATGCAAAGTCTAAGTTTGGGGGGGGGGGTGTTCGTGTTTTCATGCACAATTTTTTAATTGCACCGGTGCACCGTCGTTTATTAGAGCTTATTGGTTATCATTTTTCTTTGAGAATTTTGGATTTAATTGCTAATACATACTTGTACATGAGTTTTGTCTTGACATATGAAGATTTGAGGGTGTGGTGTTTTTCAAGAGACGTGATTGATAGGAAAATGTGAGCACACTCAAGGAGCTTAATGTGAGGTGATCGTGTCTTGAAGAAGAAGAATGTGTTTGGTGCAAATTGGAGGTAGTATGCCCCAAACTTAGAATTGCTTAACAATGTCTAAGTTTGGGGGGTATTTATTTTGGTTTTTCATATTTTACATTGCACCGGCGCACTCGAGGCTTCACTTGTACATTGCACAGGCGCACGCCTCATTTTTGTAGAGTTTTGCTTATTGGAGTATTTGATATACGTGTTGAGAATTTGAGGTTGAAATGCTTTATAAGGGGTTTTGTGAGCCTAATTGTCGAATTTTTGAGTGGCTTGCTTTATGTGGTGAATTGCTTTGTGAGTAGTTGGTTGCAAATCTCATTTGTGACACTATTTTTCCAAACTTTTAATTATTTAGCAATGAAAAAGTTTGGTATGTTCGTTTTACAATTTCATTTGCACCAACTTACTTCATTCAATTTTGAAAAATTTGTGCTTAATTGTGGGCTTATTGTATATCTTTGAGTATATTTTTCGGGAGTTAAGATTGTTTGGCTTTGTGTTGGAGAATCAATTGATGTTGATTGTTTGGTTTTTGAGATTTAGTTGAGCTTGATGGTATTGATTGAGACTTGCTTGCTTACTCGTTTATGTGACGATTATGCTTGATTTTATGCTCGATCCATGATTAGACAAGCCCGTGAGCTTTAGAGCCTTTAGACTTTCGTATATTTTGGTCTAAATTTTTTCTTGTGAGTATCGTTCATGCTTGTGTGCTCTAGAACTTGCCAATTGTCTTGTTTGAGGCTACATTAAGTGTGAAATCTTTGAAAGTGATATGAGGCCATCTTTGATTTGAATAGTCACTTATCCAAATTTTCCATACCAAATGAAATTTTTCTGTAGTTAGCCCTTTTGAGCCCGTTGACCCATTTTTCTTGGCAACCTACAAATTTAGCCTAATTATCCCTTCTTGTGAGCCTAATTTTTCCTATGAGCTAGTGGAGCTTGAAGGTGGATAGTGAGGTTGAGTTGTGCTTTAATGTGAATTTGGTGGATGAGTTTATGTGATAGTGAAAAGTTTGAAAAGGTGAGAAAAAGATGAGTGAAAAAGTTTTACAAGAAAAGATTGAGTTGGTTGTGAAAAGAAGAAAAAATTTGTGAAGAAGCTCTCTCTTGTATAGCTATTTGGTAGAGTTTCAAGTTGAAAAAGTGTTCGATGGTTGATGGTGAAGAATGTGCTTGAAAAATGAGAACAAGTAAATTGTTGGAGTTTGGAATCTTGAGTTGCAACTTGATCACTTGCGATTTTTTCTTTGAGATTTTAGAGATGTTCCATGGCATTTTGACCTCTCGCTCCACTAGTTTATGAGTCACTTTATCCAAAATTTTTCCACCTTAACCAAAGAGCCCAACATTACAACCAAATGCAAAGTCCTCATTGATTCTTGGATT
The DNA here is from genome assembly GCA_947034835.1 of Ballota nigra. Taxonomy (NCBI): domain Eukaryota; kingdom Viridiplantae; phylum Streptophyta; class Magnoliopsida; order Lamiales; family Lamiaceae; genus Ballota; species Ballota nigra. The sequence goes on from OX344722.1 coordinate 75,844,930, forward strand.
GAGCACTTAGCAAGTGGTGGAGAATTTAGATGATTGACAAGCCTATGGTAGTGCACTTGTGTGAATTGATTGTTGAGAGCATACATTCCTTGATACACTTTTGAGTGATGAGTGAAACACTTTCTTGAGAGGAAATTGTGGATTGAGCACTTGATTTTGCATTGATTTGAACATGACTTGTGAACTTGCTAGTTGATTTTTGGTACTTAAAGGTTTGGCGAAATTGAAAGAACTTGACAATTGCTACTATTCTCTTTGACACTCATTTCTTCGCAATCCTCCCACTTGTTCTATTTTCTTTCAATGCTCGGGGACGAGCAACACTTTAAGTTTGGGGGGGGGGGTGATTAGTGTGAGAATTGCTCGAAATTCATGCATTTTATTTACCTATTTTAATGGATTTCGTGTGATTATTTACATTAATTTAATTATTCGTGCTTAATTGTCGAAAAAAGTATTTTTGTTCATTGTGTAGGAAAATGAGTGAAATATGGCAAAGACTAAAGATGATTCGAGCAAGGACATTCAAAGGAAGAAGAATCAAGTCAAAACACAAGTTGGAAAGTAAAGAGGAAGCAAAACAAGCCAAAATTGAGTCCGAACCGGTTTGCAACCTTCGTACAGGCCAAGACACTTAGGCATTAATCGAGATTTTGGCTACGACTCTGAAATACCGATTTGCACCTTTCGTACCGGCCGAGACGGACTTGCCAAACCGAGACCAGGGGCTACAGTATCAAAATACCAATTTGGGACCTTTCGTACCGGCCGAGACATATCCTCCAAACCGAGACGGACCTCCACTGCTCACGAAAAATCTGAAATTTCAATTTTTGGGGGACTAAAATGCAATTTCGTCTCAAGCCCTCATTCCCACACTATATATACCATTTTCTCAGATTTTAGAGAGGGAAACACAAAACACCATACACTCCCTTAGAGGACACACACCCCACACACCAATTTAGTTTTATTTCACCTTCATTCTTAGATATTAGTTTTTCTCTCAATTATTAGAGTAATTTAGCTAGTATTTGAAGAGCAAATTTCAATTCCAAGTTGTAATCACTCTATCTAGGTGACTTCTATCCTTTATCTTTCAATTAATTAGTATAATTTTCTCATTCATGGTTACTTTTTTATTATGATGATTTCCATGAGTTTATTAATTTCTTTAGTTTGTTTATACTTGGGTTTTGTTAGATTAGCCATGGGCTAATTCCCAAATGCTTTAGGTGTTTGAATTATGATGGAATTAGTGTTATGATGTTAATTTAGCTTGGATTGTGCTATTGAGTTGGTCCGATTGCTTCTATTGATATGATTATCTTGATTAGATTAATTGATTAGGTTTAGTAGCTCTTGTTAGGTTAATTTTTGCTACAACGAGAGTTGGGTGTGGGTTAATCGAACTTGTGGTGAGGAATTTGATTAGTTAATTGGATTCAATTAGTAGTCTATTACATCGATCGAGAGAGGTTAGACGACTAGACCACCATTAATAGACACTAGGTGCCTTAATTTACGGGTATAGGTGCTTAGTGAAGGGAGAATACTTGAAGTGCATCACGTTCTTCAAGTCATTCACTATCTTAGGTGCTTTTGGTAGCTAATTAGGTGCTAGTTAGCTCAATTGATCACCTAAGCCTCAAAAGGGATCGGTATTCAATACAATAGAGATAGCTCTTAGTTAGAACCAACAAAATATCATAAGAAAAGCGAGATTAACTTACGTAGCCTTGATTCCGTCATAAGGAAGACACTTGAAGCATTTCTCTCTCTTGCACTTTCTTAATTGAAAGTTAGTTTAATTGTTTTATTGCTTTCTAGATTTAATTTTTTGCATTAGTTTAATTTTTGAATGCGAACTTGCTCGTCACTATAGTACCATGTCGACGCACAACTTTAGGACTCCACTACACTCCTAAATCCTTTGGGTTCGATAACTACTTGGTCCAAGTCTACTTTCACTACGACGATCTCGTACTCTTGCGAGGGAGTAGGAAAATATTTTTCGAAAAACTCCGACTAAGTCAATCCCCCGATTGACGAGGACCGCATCTATTTAGATGTGGCCGGAGTCAAGAAGGAAAAGATCGTTGGGCAGGGCGGTCACAATAAGACCGTCCTGCAATCCTACAGCCAGCCCAGTGGATCGTCCTCCTCGATCGACTCTACTCCCTCTTAGGTGGAGCGTGAGCTAAGAACCATCCGGAAGAAGATGGAGACTCTGACGAGCTACAACGAGTCTCTTCTTAATCGGTGCTCGGCCATCTCTCAACAGATGAGATTCAACCCTCCACCTCGACCTCCACCAAATCTTGAAGTCGGGGGAAGTGGTGCCGGGGGAGCGGGCACTACAAGAAAATGGACTTTTAGTAATAAAAATTTTGGTTACAAAAAATCCTTTTTTGGTTACAAAAAATTTTGTAACAAAATTTTGGTTACAAAAGTTGGTAATTTAAACTCCGTCGCAAAAAGTTTTTGTAACAATTTTTTTTAATTTCGTTACCAATAAAATTGTAACGAAACCTCTTTTGTTACAAAAACTTTAGTAGTGATAACCATAGTTTCGTTACTAAAAATTAATTTTGTTACGAATAAACTGTTACATAAAGTTATATCTTTGGTGCTTAAATATTTAATTTGTCACTAATGTTTCATCACATTTACTATCTCATTTAGTTCCAAAAGAAAAAAATATATAAATAACTCTGTAACAAAGGGCAATTCTCATACGAGTAGCCTTAAAAATAAATGATCATAATGCAATAATTTTATTTCAAGAAAATTGTAATTCTCCAAATACATTTTAAGTCAACAATGTTGACACTCATAAGAAAAACTGCAAATGTATTTAAACACTTCAATGTACATAATATGATGAACAAAAAAAAAAAAAATTAAAAGTGTTGAGTTAATCTTTGAAGTCTTGATTTCTCGTCTTCTTATCCACGATCAAATTGAAATTTCATTGTCCTATAAAAGCACTTAATAAAAAAATAACATAAGATTAAGAATTTAAAATTGCACAAATATAATTTTACTACATAAATAAAACATTCCTCGTTCATACCCATTATGCATTACCAAGTTCCTTTAATATGTAATTCATAAGAATAATGATCATCATATTCTATTACCCTCTAAAATTGTAAGTAATCTAATCTGTGGAACAAAAATAGAAAAGCACCTATATCAAAACGTAAACTGATAAATCAACAGTAGCTATGACATTAATGTAGCATTCCATGGTAAACCATATCTAAAAGACCATAAAGAACAGCAAAATAAAGTTTAATAATTAAGATGAGAAAAAAAAATTCGATGGTAATTAGTCTTGGAATATAAGCAGAACTGAAGAAAATGTAGAATGATATAAACTAATCATGTGAAATAATAAAAAAAAATATGACAAAAATTTGTATGAGACCGTCTCATGGCATGAGACAACACAAATTAACACTCACCCCTACCAAAGTGTTAATGAGTCAATGCCCTAGTTATACCAATTCTCATTGTCTCATGCCATGAGACAATCTCATACAAGACCTACTCAAGAAATATAAACACAAAAGAGAACAAGAAACATGAAAAATAAAATAATAAAAATATCAATCGCTTCAATACAGATTTCCAAAACAAAAAATATTTGCTTTTTCAGAAATTAGAATTCCTTCATCGCTGCAAAAGACCTTGGCATATATCAAAATATAACAAGTGTGAATAAATACCAAAATAATTGCAAAATTTGTGTGGGATGGTTTACAATCTAATACAAATTAACACTCACCCTCTTTCAAAGAAATAAAACGTAATTCCCAAATTATACTCCGTATCACTGTGAGTCAGTCTCACACAAAACCTACTCAAATATTGTCACTCTCTCCTTCTTCACCATATCACACAAAATTCTTTCAAGACCTAAGTCCATTTTGACTTCAATAATAATTTCTTTTTCTTTATATTTCGACAACTATTGCAGGGGAAAATAATTTTAGTGTTTTACCTTGAAAAATAAATAAAAGATTCAACACTTAAAATGTGTTCAGTACTAAACTATCCCTTCACTAATCCATGGCTGTAACTATTATTTAGAAAAAAAATCAGGTATAATGATCAATCCCTTGTCGATTTATATATATTTGAGCAATCTTGTGGATTTATTCATATGGGTAATCTCTGGCCGATATTCAACATAACATCATATTAAGGCAAGATGAAGGCAGAAACTCGAACGATACGAAGTAAAAGTTACTTGATTCTAGTTTAATTGTATAGATTCAAATTATCCAGATTCCTCTTAGTAAGTTGGGTTCTCCAAACTCCTGAATATCTCTAGTATTATAGAGCAAAAATTTATATCTCTACTACTGGTACATAAAAATCACAAACGTACAAATTAGTAGAAACCTATAAATATGCAGTGTTTCGTAATTTTGAATTTTTAATTCACACATACTTCAGCTTTTAAAATAAAAATCTTACATATTTCAAAAAAAAAAAAAAAAATCTTAAGCTAGTCACATTCTTATCAAATACTACCGTGAATCAGCTACGTATTGGTTATCTAATTAATAAATAAAATAGAAGTTTATGCCGTTCATATACTTATCAAATAGTAAATAATAATAGAAATAAAAAACAATTGAAAATGAAAAATAGATTTCCATTTAGTCAGGCGTAATGGTATAGGGGCAATCAAATTTAATATACTTATGTTTTTTTAAAAAGATATATAATAAGAAGTTATTGTAACCAATATTTGCTATTTTGTAACAAAAATTAATTATTTTTAGTTAATATATGATTTTTTGTAACGAAAATAATATATCGTTACAATAAGTTATTTTTTTGTAACGAAAATAATATATCGTTACAATAAGTTATCTTTTTGTTACGAAAATACTATATCGTTACAATAAATTATCTTTTTGTAACCATTTAAACATTGGTTAAAAATAAATTCGTTACAAAAAAAGATATTTTCTTGTAGTGGGGCACGGAAGGAGTGTAGCCGGTGGGTCAGGTGGCGCATGTGTCAGAGGATGACGAGGAGAATGAGCCGGAGGTGAACTTCCCCGTCTCTGATGGGGAGTAGGTGGGGGGGGGGGGGGGGGGGGTGGGGGGGAGGGAGGGAGGGAGGGAGGGAGAGAGAGAGAGAGAGAGAGGTAAAAAATAATTTATTAAATATTTTTTTTGAATATTTTATATTTTTAAATTGATGTTAATATTTCTATTATTTTTTATTATGATTTTATAATTAACTTGTATGAATCATTATAGATTTGCATATATTGTATGAATCTATATAAATCAACTAGATACAAAAAAAGGATTTAATTTGATGAATTTAAAAAAAAAGGACTCAATTTGGAGTTATATACAGTTAAATGTATAAAAAATGAATAAATTAATAATTTATTGTAGTCTAAAATATTAAATCTACAAAATAAAATAAAGTTAGTAAATATATATATATATATATATAATAGAAACAAAAAGAAATTAATTTGATGAATTTAAAATAAAAAAGAGACTCAATTTGGAGTTATATACAATTAAATGAATAAAAAATGAATCAATTAAGGGAAAGTCTCATATGCACCAAGTGTACGATGCACTCACTCAACAGTTGATAATGTAAACACTAAAAAGTTAGTCTCAATTTTCAGTGTAATTGAGACTAACTTTTCAGAGTGATTGAGACTAACTTTAATTTTAGTGTATACAATATCAACTGTTGAGTGAGTGTATAGTCTAAAATATTAAATTTACAAAATTAAAAAAAAAAAGTTAGTATATATATATATATATAAATGGATTAGAAAAAAAAACGAATTAATTTGATGAATTTATAAAAAAAAGGGAGTCAATACGAAGTTATATACAATTAAATGCATAAAAACGAACAATAATTGCAAATGTCCTAGTGGTTCACGCCTCGTGCAGGTAACCCGGAGCCATTTTTTTTCGCAAATTTCAAATTAAACAATTATTTTTATTAAAAAATAAATTAGCGACCGCCTCTAATGCGACCGCAAAAACCTGACCCAACCGGGTCAGACCCGGTCAGATATGCCACTGACCAGCAGCGGTCTCTTAAACATTAGCGACCGTCTAGGTGGTCTCTAATCGACGACTGATTTTTAAAGGCAGTCGCTAATATTAGCTACCCGCGTTTTAGCGACCAACTTTTATCGGTTAGAAATTAATCGCTAATCTCGTTTTGCAACAAAAAATCGATTGCTAAATCGATCGCTAATCCACTTTTTTTTTTCAGTGTCATGGCATAATAATTGTTCATGCGTATTACAACATAAGTGACCTAATGTAACACTCAAATGTAACACTCTTCTATGAATTATTTTATGTAACACATTTTTGTAACACTTTCAAAATTATAAATTATATGCAACACTTTTGTAACACTTACAAACATTATTAAATATAAGTAACACTTTTGTAACACTTTATAAATATGTAACACTTAAACGCAACATTTTTAAATTAGTAACACTTTCTTATGTAACATTTTTTTGTACTAATTTTTTGTAACACAAAATGGTAACACTTTTATTAAATTAAGACTCTTAGATAACACTTTATTTAATTATATGCAACACAAGGATTTGACTACCTAAAAGGGGAAAAAAATTATAGAATACACAACAAGTATAATTCTAGAATTTTGTAGGATTTCATGCATATTTTATGTTAAATTGATTAATTACATTTAATTTGGAGAAAGATATTAATTTGTTACTTTTATAGGAAATTGAATTTTTTTTGGAGCACATGTCTACTACTTATTGAGATCATTTGAAAAAATTAAATTGAGAACAAGACGAGTAAAATACGTGAAATAAGAATTGTAGTTGGACATGAGATGATAAAGAAAAGGCTATTGTTATATACCGTTCTATCTTTTGTTAATACACTCCACCCAAAAATTGTTTAGGAAAAGAATTAAAAAAGAAAAATAATAAATATATGAACTTTCGATTTTTTTTTTCCAAAAATTGTTACATTTTTTGGAAAAAAATTCCGAATTTTTTTTTGATGGGGTGTATTAACAAACCATGAGACTGTATTTAATATGAATCCAAAGAAAATGAAAATTGGGGCCCAGATTGTAGGCTATTTGTCACGGCCCAAAGTGAGAAAAATGGAGCCTATTAACCTAATTACAAAGTGAGATTCCCGTGAATGAGTTTAAAAAGGGAAGGAAATTGTTTAAAATAATCCATGGACTAGTCTGCTAGTTTTAATTAGAAAAATAAGCTATAACAAGTGACAACTTTGGTTCCAAATTTAGAAGTTGTCATTTACAGCCTTTATTTCACCATTAAAAAATTCATTTAAGTTAAAAAATTCGAGAAACTATGCTGAGTAAAACAGAAATTTGCTATCCAGCTGCAAAATTGGAAACTCGTAAATAACCTCGACAAAAGCCCTATTCCTTCCAATCATTTTTTTAACTATTTCTTGATTTCCGACGGAGATTTTTCAGATTGGCGGTCGTTTTCCGGCGGTCAGATTCCGGTTTCTATATCAATTGAGTTTGAAATTAAGTGGGTACGTTTATTTTTTTCTTGTTTCTTTCACTCAGCTTATGGTTCATTTTGTACATTTGTGATCACCATGTGTTTGTGTTTTTGCCTGAATGATGGTTTAGAGACGATGTGGCAGGGATATGCAATTGAACTTTTCTTTAATTTGCTCCCAGGAGACTGTGATAGCTAAAGATCATCCTAGAAATTCTTAGCTAAACTGGTTCAACAATTTTTAAGTCTTGTTCTGATTTTATTTTTTTCTATTACTTGTAGTTTTTAACAAATTTTGCAATAAATTAATTGTAGAGTTAAGAGTATTATCATGTGATTAGAATTTAAAGGAGTGGAAATTACTATATTATTTCTATATTCATGTCATGCTCTAATTAACTTAAATTCTCTCTAACCTCAAGTATGGTTTTACTTCATTTTAAGGTTGGATAATGAATTTCGGACCGAGTAATTGGGTGAATATCTTACAATCTAGTAATCTCTTACGATCTAGTGATGAGTATGCAAGAGCAGTAGAGTGTTATCATGCATTTTCTACTCGAGCTGAGGGAGATCAAATTACATGCCCTTGTAAAGAGTGTTATCATCGTTTTTGGCATCATAGAGCTAAAGTGTACAATCATTTGATTGTCAATGGCATTGGTTCAGATATTACACAATGGCATTTTGATGAGAACGATAAATTCACTATTTCAAATAAAACGATGGATGCTGATAACAATCAGTCCAACATGCATGGCGATATGGAAAGCTTGTTATATGATACTCACAGAGATTTAGTTGACAATATTTCAGCTGACCATCAAGGACACTTCCATGAAGACATTGAAGAGGAGTACAATGAAGAAGCTAAAAAGTTCTTTAAGTTGGTTGAAGATGGAAAACAAGAAGTTTATCAAGGGTGTAAATCTTTCTCGAAGTTATCCTTCATTATTAGATTGTACCTATTCAAGTGTGTACATGGGTTAACCAATACAGCATTCTCTGATCTCCTTGACATTATTCGAGAGTTGATTCCTGAAGTAAAACTGCCTAAGTCTTTTAATGAAGCTAGGAAGTTGGTGAATGATTTGGGGCTCCATTATCAAAAGATTGATGCATGTCGGAATGATTGTATGCTTTTCTGGAAAGAAAGTGAAAATGCCACATCCTGCAATATTTGTCACACTTCAAGGTGGAAGGAGATTGAAAAACAGCCAAAAAATAATGAGGATGATCATTTGACTCAACATGCTCCGAAGATTCCAGCTAAAGTAGTTTGGCACTTTCCCTTGAAACCTAGGCTCCAAAGGTTGTATATGTGTTCTGAAACAGCTGATTACATGAGGTGGCATGACGAGAAAAGGCTTAAAGATGGGAACTTAAGGCATCCAGCAGATGGAAAATCTTGGAAAGATTTTGATTCCTTGTACCCACATTTTTCTCAAGATTCTCGTAATGTGCGATTGGGTATTGCAAGCGACGGGTTTAATCCATTTCGAACTATGAGCACCTCCCATAGTACATGGCCGGTTGTTTTAATTAATTATAACCTACCACCGTGGTTGTTTATGAAGCCAGAATACCTTATATTGTCTCTTCTTATCCCAGGCCCTCTTTCACCAGGGAATAACATTGATGTTTACCTTCAACCGTTGATAGAAGAGCTAAAAGATTTATGGGATTTTGGGTTAGAGACCTATGATGTTTCAAAGCGTCAAACGTTTCAGATGCACGTAGCCATACAATCAACAACTAGTGATTTCCCTGGATATGCCATGATGCCTGGTTGGAGTACCAAAGGAAAGTATGCTTGTCCGTATTGCCACTATGAAACAAATCACTTGTACTTGAAACATAGTAAAAAAATGTGCTACATGGCTCATCGTAGATTTTTAGATGAAAATCATCATTGGCGTCAAGATAAGAAGTCTTTCAATGGTGAAACAGAGGAGATGCCAGCTCCCAATCCTTTATCGGGGATTGAAGTTCTAGATTTGTTAGAGAACTTTGAAAATAAGTTTGGAAGATTACAACCACGGAAAAAGGATGAGTCTTGCCCATGGAAGAAAAAGTCATGCCTTTTCGATTTACCATATTGGAAACATATTGAATCCCGTCATCATTTGGATGCCATGCACATAGAGAAAAATATTTGTGATAGTGTGCTTGGGACTTTGTTAAACATACCTGGAAAAACAAAGGATCATCTCAATGCTCGGTTAGATCTAAAAGAAATTGGGATCAGAAAATCACTACATCCTCAAGAGTCTCCGGACAAGTGTCAGATATTGTTGCCTCAAGCATCTTTTTCGATGTCAAAGGACGAAAAGACAATGTTTTGTGAGGTACTGAAGAATGCAAAGCTACCACAAGGTTGTGCGTCGAATATTGCACGTTGTGTGCAGGTGAATGAAGGAAAAATATCAGGTTACAAAAGTCATGATGCTCACATTATAATGCAATATTTACTTCAAGTTGCTGTTAGCAAAACTGTACCTAAGTATGTGGCTCTTGCTTTGATTAGATTAAGTGCCTTCTTTAGAGGTATATGCAACAGAGTTATTAATCCTAAGGATCTTGATCGTTTGGAAGGTGAAATTGCTGAAATTCTTTGTATATTTGAAAGAATATTTCCACCTTCATTTTTTGACATAATGATCCACTTGCCTATTCATTTAGTGAATGAAGTTAGATTAAGTGGACCGGTAAGTGGCTGGTGGATGTACCCAATAGAGAGGTACCTCGGGAAACTTAAATCGTACGTTCGTAATCGTAGTTGTCCAGAGGCTTCTATAGCGGAAGGGTATTTGGCCGAAGAGTGTCTAATTTTCTGTTCAAGATATTTACAAGATGGGTCAAAGAAGCGATCAAAGAACTTCAATCAAAATTATGAGAAAGTTGCAACAGATGACAACTCACCAATATTTCCTAAGATTGGTTATCCTCTAGGGAAAGGAAAGAAGGGGAAGAAAGGAAGATCATTCTATCTAGATTCAAATTCAAAAGATCTAGCGCAACGATATGTGTTATTCAATTGCAAAAATGAGGTTGTTGAGAAATACATCAAGTGAGTTATTATTTATATTTTGTATGCATATTTTATCCTAAATATATTTTATTAGTCATTGAGTTTATGATATTCTACTAATGCAGGGAGCATGAAGATTAGATGAAAAATAAGTCCAAAGATAAGCAAAGGAAAAGATGGAGGCAAGCTCAACAACATAGCCAAGAATTTACAGTTTGGTTTAAGGAAAAAATTGAGTCGAGCCAAGTTCCTGATCATATTAAATGGTTGTCCGTAGGTCCATCTAATTTAGCAAGAAGATATACAGGTTATTTCATTAATGGTTATAGGTTCTATACAAGTAAACGTGATGCAAGATGCAAAACACAAAATAGTGGAGTCAGTTTGACTGCATTAACTTCAAGTTTTGCTAGTACTAAGGACCATAATCCCATTTTGGATAGCCTCACTTATTATGGGGCTATAAGTGAGATCATTGAGCTAGACTATTGGGGTTCTTTTAGTACCATCTTATTCAGATGCGCTTGGTTTCATGTGGAGAAGGATCAATATGGCCTCACACGTGTTAATTTCAAAAAGTTGTGTTATGCCGATGATCCTTTTGTCTTGGCATCACAGGTGCATCAGGTCTTTTATGTGAAAGATCCTATTGAAGATGGTTGGCATTACGTAATGAAAAAATTGCCGAAAGAATATTTTAATACCGAGGAGCAAAAAGAGGATGAATATTTGGTCGAACCTTGTGATGACGATGATGATAAAATAACAAATATGGTTGATGATGATGATGATGATGATATCGAGTGGTGCAGAGTATGTGTACCTCACACTGCGGTTGAGATACATCAGAATGAATTAAATAAAGAAACACCTATTGAAACCCATGAGGACAATTCAGATGTGGATGATACGGATTTGGAATGGATGGATTCTTGAGTCAAATCTTAGGTAATGATATTAAAAGTTCTTTCTTGAAACATGTTTGAATTTCTCTAATCTCTCTCATTGTGCATTTAACAAGTTTTGAAATGTTCCTGCAGAAAACCTGATTTTAAAAAATACAAACTATTTTCATTTGGAACGAACTAGGTAAAGTGTAATATATGGTTGGAAAGTCAAGTTAATTTTTGGTGTTGCATTAGCTCATAATTTTATTACAATCTTGTGAGTTGCCAAATTGATTTCAAGAGCTACTGCATTTGAAAATTCCTTGGTATGCATGTGTTATTCACTGAATAGACAGTTAGACTTGACATCTTCCTTGTACAAAATTGAATCCCAAGATGGAGATGATAGAGAACCTGTGATTTTGGTAGGGACTTATGTGTCAGTTATATCCTTGGATTTATTCGGTGTTTATATTTTCTAGCAGAAGTCAAAGCTGCAGCTTATAGTTTGTGATGTATACGTAAAATTTACTATCTGTAATACGTTCAACTTATTCCATTAATTATGACCCTTTCCTTAAAATATATTATGTGCCCTTTTTCACAATTATATTACTTCTGGTTCCACAGGCCAGGTCTCGTCCTCATATTGATTCATGTGATTCTGTTCCAGAATGCACTCGAGATTGTTGTTTTCTTCTAGATTTTGGTAAGAACTCTGAAAACAACGTATTCTTTTCATCTTTATGGGCTTGTCTAATCCATATAAATCTTGAACTAATGGCAGGTTATGTATGTGTTTGATTGTTGCATCATGGGAGAAGTTGGTTTCATCATTCCTAGACTTTGTCATATGGTAATTAAATTACACTCCACCTTATATAAATTTGATTGAAAATCGATGTATCTATTTGTCTTAACTCAAATTTATGATATATTTGTGCAGGGTGTTTGTTCAATTCCTGTGCAGGGTGCTTGTACTGATATATGCTGGTTAATTACATTTCACATTAATCAAATTGCCCATATGTGATTTTTGATAATATAGTAATTGTTGTGGCCATTTTGTTAACCTTAGGTTAAGTGTGTGTTTTATTATCATTATCATCACCAATCTCTTGAAAACAGCTGGTTTGCAAATTACAATTGCAGAGTATGGATTTTCTAAATTTTGTTTATGTGGATCTTTATTTGTGTCTGTCTGTCTGGAAAAAAAATATATATATAATTTTGGTTAACTCACAAAATTATTAAGGTTTGCAGAAGGTGTTTTGAGAATCATCTCTTCTTTTTTATGTTCATTTGGGTCTACATTTTTAGTCGGGAAAGAAACAGGGTGGTAACTTGGTTAAGGGCTGCACAAATAAAAAGTAGAAATGTGACATGCTTTCTTTATCTTTTACTTCCAAAATTTCAAATCAATTTTCTGGATCTTATTCAACATACAAAAAAATAGATTAGACTGTTCGATGGGGCCTACGATCCGGCCTACTAATATATACTGAAGCTTGACTCAATCTTTTTAATAATCAAGTCAAGTTTAGATTTTTTTTAAAAACCTATTTATTTAAACAGTTCAAACTTATTCAAACAATGACCCCGATTTTTTATATTTCCGGTAGAATTTTTAATACTCTTGATCAAATATTGACAATTTAAAACTTTCAAAATAATTTTATGGTAAATTTATGTGTATTGTGAGAGTTGAGTTTAATAAATAATTTTCACTTTTAAAGCATGCAGACTTTTTGTGGAACAAATAAAAATAAACAGTATGCAATGTATTTTGAGGCGGAGGGAGTACACTACTGTAAAAAGTGCACCTAACACAACATAATATTTTTTTGCAAAAAAATATGAACATTTATGCGAAATATTTTTAGAGTATGTATAGAGTGAAATTGGTTCATACATGAATAATGGAAGAGTATTAATTTTTTTCTCAAAAGAGTATTAGTTGTTTTTACTGAAGAGTATTAGTTATTTCACTGAGGTGTCTTGGTTAATTTCATTGAAGTTAGGCTTGGTAGCGGGGCAGGGAATCCCCGAAGTAAACGGGGACGGGGAATTTTTTGCCCCGTAGGTGGGACCTGTATTTTTTCCCGTCCCCCGTGGGGACCCGCATTTTACTATATAATTAATATATTTATATGTATATAATATATAAATTTATATGTAAATTATAAATAAATACTTCATAATTTTATACTCAATTTACTATTTGTTCAAAATTACATATATATTTTATTTAATATTATGTTATTAGTTCCAAATTATATAATTTCCACTTTAGTATACACTACAAAAAAATAAAGAATTTCCCACAGAATTAGTCTATAAAAAAAATTCAACAAAAAAGTTAGTAGTAAGAATTGCCCACGATTTGCCAACGAAATTTTCTAGTTACAAAAGCATCTAAATTTCTTAACCTAGAAACAATTTGCCTAAGAAATTAAGTTGCCCACGAAATGAAATTCCTAGCATACGGATTTTTCGTAGGCAACTTATTTTGTAGGTGGGGAAGAAAGATGCCTATATAATTAGAAATTTTTAAAGGCAATTCGTAGACAATCCTCACTACGAATTTTTGATGTTGGAAATTCCGTAGCTATATTAACAATTTTTATAGACAATTTTATATTTTCTTGTAGTAAGATATGATAACTAAAAATATTAGAATTAAAGTCTCTTCAAATTGCTTAAATTTTTTTTAACACCAATTTAAACTAATTGTTGGGTATGATTAAAAATTTTAATTTAGATATTATATTATATATTTTTTTTAATATTTTAAGAATGAGATAAGAAAATAATGAGGCGGGGAACGGGAATCCCCATAGAGACGAGGATCCACGGCGAGGTTGGGATGGGGGAAACTTTTCCCCGTTTATATTGCGGGGACGGGGATGAGGAATAGGCCCCCGTCCCCGCTCCGCCCTGTTGGCATCCCTAACTGAAGTGTCTTAGTTTATTTTCAGTAAACAACTAATATTTTTCAGTGAAATCAACTAATACCCTTCCGTGAGAATAACTAATACTCTTTAGTGAAAATAAGTAATGCCCTACAATAATTAATGTATGAACAATTTTCACACTATACTTTGTTATATTTTTATTAAGAAAATAAAAGTTCAGAGTTATTATTATTAAGTTCAAGTACATTAAATTCAGAGTTATTATTATTATTTTCCTGAATTTCGAATTTATTTGGTTCCCACATTATTTTTTTATATTAATATGGAGTATATATAAAATGAAATTGGTTTATATATAAATCATTAAAGGGTATTAGTTGTTTTCGCTAAATAGTATTAGTTGTAATACTCTTTAGTGAAAACAACTGGTACCCTTTAGCAAAAACAATTAAGTATGTATAGAGTGAAATTGATTTATATATGAATCAATGAAGGGTATTAGTTATTTTTGCTGAAGAGTATTAGTTGTTTTCACTGAAAAGTATTACTGATTTACACTGAAGAGTCTTAGTTCATTTTCACCGAACAACTGAGACTCTTTAGTGTAAATCAGTAATACTCTTCAATAAAAATAACTAATACTCTTCAGTGAAAACAACTAATACCCTTCGTGGATTTATGTATAAACTAGTTTCACTATATACATTATCAAAACAATTAGTATTTTTTAACAAAAACAACTAATATCCTTTAATAATCAATGTATGAACCATTTTAAATTTTTTCCTTATCATTAATATTAGTACAACTATACGGCACCATCAATAGAAAAACTTAAATATAACTGTAATAGCTATGTATTATTAATTATTGTAAAAAAAATTAGATGGAAAGCTATTACCAATAGTATATTGGTTATATATAAATATATATCATAATCTCTCTCTCAAGCTTTAAAGCTTTCACTGTTACATAGACGTGCATAGACGAAGGCGCTAAAATCCTAAAAAAAAAGACCGCTAATTTTAATTTGGGCGAATAACCGTTTCTTCCCACGTACATATATTTCCGATTCTCCCTCTGATAGCATAGTTGATTCTCTATATTATCCATAAAAGAAATGCCGTTTGATTAGCCTTTCAAATTCGGTATCAACAAGGTTCGTACTCTCATTCTCAAAATTAAAATATGTTTTCCTTTCAATTAGTTGTGGATTTTGACTATATGTAGAAATTCGTCATTTATCTGTTAATGAGGAACATTCACAGCAATTTATTTAGATAAAGATTTTGAATTTTCTTAATTTTTCAGTTTTTTCTTTCAAAATTGATTGTCTTTTCCATATGATTCATTCCGCTATGCCTGATGGGATACGAATCCATAGTGTTTTCTAAACAAACCGATTCAATTGACTATCAGTTTTTCATAATTCTAATTCATCTTTATTGCACACCAACTGTTTGTTGAAAGTTCTAAGTGAAAGATATAGTTCTACGGTGTTTTAGTAGCTTTCTTATTTTTCAGAATTTGGGACAATTACATATTAATTAGACATAAAAAGTTTAACCAGGAGAGTGAAGATTATACTCATACATGCTCTTATACCAGCTTCAGCAGCTCGTATCAGATGTTTCTTGTGCAAGATGAAGAGTGTCCCAATAAACAACTCCACAACATTGCCAATATTAACCCCTTTGTTTGATCTGAAACTGTCATCTCTCTCTCTAACATATTTTATGTATTTATAACTTGATCTAACTACGTCTACCAACATACCCAAAAGTGGAGGGTGGGGGGATATAAGGAATGCATAGTTTAGAAAAATTATGCTTAGGCCTATTTTTTGTATATATGTAAATTGATGGAATTCAATTTGTGGTGTAAATTTAAACATGATGCAAGGAATTAGATAATGTTAAACTTAAACGCATTGATACTTTTTTTTCTTACTTTTAACTGTAGAATTCAGCAAGATGGCAGAATATGAGGATCAAAGGTTGAAGAGAATTGAAGAAAATAAAAAAAAAGATGAGAGAATTGGGGATTAAATCTATGGCGTATGAAACAATGCGTTTGGGGGATCAGAATAATAGGAGAAAAAACAACAAAATGAAGTCCAATGCAGTTTGGGAAAAGGATATTGAATACGTACCTCATGAAGAAGATGAAATAGAATATTCAAGTGAGGATGATGATGATAGCACACAGTACATTAGGTGTTTGAGGCCTCGTTCAAACAAGGTTACGAATGTCTACTTTTAAGTATTATTATGTAAGTTTATTGTTCTATAATTTAATGTCTAATCATTAGAACATGTTTCAGGTAATGGCTGCTAATGTATCGATGTCTAGTATGTTAAAGCAACGATGTGAAGCTCGCAAAGTTCAAGAGCAACAAAAGAAAGTTCGTACTCCACTTCAACATCAAGTTAAGCAACTTGGACATGTACCTTCACAAGTTGAATCGCAAAAGAATGTAGGTATGACCATAGCTCAACAAGAAAAGGAGATCATAAGCAAAACCTTGAAGAAACATGGGCAAGACAAGATGCTGGTCGCACCGGGATCACTTGGGGCTTACCTTAGGCTAAAAGAGAAATCACGGGAGCAATTATCGAGAAAAACACATGAAGCTCTAGATGATTCATTCCATCTAAAAGATGATTTATTTTTGGACCAGCTGGTGGAGAATTCAGAAAAAAGACGAAAAAGCTATTCAGGGGTGCAATTAGTAGACGAAAACGAGAACTCTGAAAGCTCGAATGATGATGTTTTTATAGAAGAAACAAACAAGGATCCAGATGATAGTGAACATGATGCAACTGATATGATAAATAAGTTTGTGCCTATAGATGACCATACAAATGATGAGCCCGGTAAAACAATTCTCAAATTTAATAAATTATAAGTGCATTTTTTAATGTTTTATAATTATTAATTATTAATTTCTTTTGGGAAAGTCATGTTATTGGAATTCATGTGCACATGATGAATGTATTACTTTTAAAATCTGTTATTCATTTTTCATACAGCATCAAAGAAACTGAAACGAACAAGAGGACCAAGTATTTGCCAAGATGTGCATGATAGGTCCATAAATGATCGGAAGCCCATAATATTGAATGAGTTATGTCAGCCGATTGGGCCGGATAAAGCTACTCTAGATGAGTTCAGTCGCTTCTTAGGATCAGTGGCTCGAGATTCTAATCTCGTGCCACTCAACAAGCTTGATTGGCACCAAGTTCCGGGGAAGGATCTAATTTGGAATTATGTGAAGGTACACCTCTAAACATTATGCATGTTTCACTTCTCAATTTGTAACTTAATTTATAATTTCACATTCATGATGTTTCACCATGGTTACAACTTGAGTTTAAAATGCTGCAATTTCATGACTCCAACTCTTTTACTACAGTTTTTTTTCCCCTGCCAGTTATGCTAACAAATCTCATCTATTTCAAATTTGAATTTTAATTACAAATAGTAATCCGGGGTAGTTTTCATATGGTTCTGGCATCTTTCCCATTTCTTCCATTCTCCATCCCTCTTCTGCCAATGTCATTTTAATTGCTGACAATCTTCCCCACGCTTCGATATTGCTGTTAAATCTATTTATTTCTCTTTCGATCGGTCTCTATTGCTCCCTGAACTTATTATATTATTTTGTAGAATATATTTTCTTAAAGCTAATAAGTTTTTTCATATAATGTTATCATGATAAGGTATGCTTTAAAAATCTCTTGACTTCTTTTTTTATAATTTTATTTGCGTCCATTAATTTGCTGTTAGCTATTTTATGAATGGTTATGCTAACAAATATTAAATCTAGAGAATTCGTATTCAGTGTTATATTTTTCTCCATTTGGATTTTTAGTTTTTTATTGGGTCGGGGATTCAGTATTCAACTATAGATTCATTGTTCATGGAATTTTCTTGAATCTGGATGCTTCTTAAATAAAAACGTTTTACATATATGTGCACCCCGTAGACGCTGTTACACAAAGATTGGTCATGCTGCCACTGTTGCACAATGCCATTATTCCTATCAATACCCAATTCGCTTAATTTTTTTGGTGATATAATCAAGAAGAATATGCCTGGGGTAGTTTCCCACTTTGCATCACCAAAAGGAATGCTAATTTTTTTCCACCATAACATTATTAATTTTTTTTTAAACATCCATTATATCTCCTCCCATTTTTCATAATGAATTATTTGCTTTTTTCACGACTCATATCTTCTTTAGCTATTTGGCTGTAGGTGCATCTCTAATTTCTACACATGGAATTTTGTTACGACAATTTTACATGTTTGTATTAGAATTTGTTTGACCTCTAATTTCAATGTCATTTATTTAAGTTCTTGACTTTCACTCAAGAATGAGATTAAAAAAATAACCATCATGATGCATTCTTCAAATTTGCTCTTCTTTTTTACTTATGTTTGTAGCCACAGTTTTCATGTTATTGATTAAAGTATTTGATCTATAATACATACAATTTATTTTCAATCCTGCGTAATACGCTGTTTTTACACTAGTTTATTCTAATTTTCGAATATGATGATGGTGTCAAAGTCTAGGTAAAAATAAGCATAAAATGGAAGATATAATAAAACTTTACAAAGCAAAACGATATTTTTGATAACATAAAGTCGATAAGCAGGATGTTTTTTACTTTTCAAGTATGATTGACAAAATTGAGGTATGCTCAGAGGAAATTGGGGTATGAACAGCCCCTGCTTCCTTCTTGATATGAAGAATGCATATTACCGAATTCAATAAACATTATGTAAAGGTAAACCTCTAAACATTAGGCATGTTCTCTCCATTTCCATTTCCATTTTCATTTCCAAACTATGGGTATTTTAATATATAAAATTAACTTCAATAAACTCATTCATATCTTGTAGAAAAAATATATTATTCCCGAGGAAGGCAAAGGATACGTGTTGCGTTCAGTTGGAACGCTCTGGCGCCTTTACAAGTCTAGAATAAAAAAGATGCACTACAAACCATACGACAATATGAGGGACAGATGGACTAATCGTCCAAAAACAATCCCAAAAATACATTTCAAGGAGTTACTTAAATTTTGGAGTTTAAAAAAGGTTCAGGTATTTTTTTACCACTGGTTTTTCGAAGGCTTGTACATAATTTTATTTGTACTTCTTATTTTAGCCGGTGAACGATCAAGTAATTTTTTTTTTTATTAGTTGGTCTTGTGATATTTTAAATACTATATTATAATTTACATGTAGGACATTAGTGAAAGGAACAAGGAAAATAGTAAAAGTCAGAAGGATAGACACACTGCAGGCCCTATTTCCTTTGCAAGAAAACGTTATGAACTGGTAAGGGATCATATAATATTATTCTTATATTTAATATTTTATAAACCGTTTTTCATTTGAAACCATTAGCTCTAGAATCTTGTTTTATCAAGGTTTAATCCACCTATAATCAATGTGACATACATAGTTTGAATTTGTTCCTAAAAGAGCGAGCTTGTCATCCTACACTTTTTCATTAATTTAGCAAATGATGTTTTTTTATGGGTGCATATTACATGTGAAATCCTGATATAATAGTGTGTCATTAAGTTAATAATGCTTAAATTTAGGGGAAAACAACATACTTGTCTTTAAATTTGGATAATGCATCTTAAGCTAGCTTTGTGGGCTGTTACCTACAATTTTCCATTTTTTTCCAACCTGGCAACAACCAACTTGCTTATATTTCGAATGTTTCTCAACCTCTATTATAACTAGTAACTCTTATACTACCTCTTAGCTCTCTCTCTCTCTAATTATGTCTCTGAATGATATTTGATACTCAAGAATAAATATTTGATATCCAAGAATGTTGATGATTAATTCAAGGGGAAATAAATAGGCCTTATTTCCTTTGCAAGAAAGCGTCGTGAGCTGGTAAGGAATCATATATTATTATTCTTAGATTAAACATCCAAATCCGAATGATGTTGATCATAATATGAAATCTATTTTCTTGGTTCACATGTCCGTCAACTAAGTTAGGTCCCACCTAATTAATAATGAGTTACTTGGCAACTGAACTACTTTAATATCTCAAATTTCCAGATTTGATTATTTTACCTTTTTATTTTAGTCTTCTTTTATAGCTTTTTGTAACTATGTTGTCCAAGAAGATGACCATAAATTTTGTGATAGGAAAAAATGGAAAACATGCCACCATCTGAAGTAAAATTGTACAGAGAAACGCGTAAAAAGAAACCAGGGAGAGAGTACAAGACAACTTGTGAAGAACCTAACAATGTAAGTTACATTTTGTTCGATGCTTATTATAATAACTTAATTACCTTAAGTTATGATGATTTTTCTCAAATATTGAAAATGTGATACAAATTTAGATGGAAGATGTGCAAACACAAAATCATCGTAAACTTTTGGGTAGACGTACCAAGACAAAGAGAGTAAAAGAAAATTCAGCACCGGGAATGCTTATTCCAGAGGAATTTTTGCAGCCATACAGAACCAGCATTGTGAAAGAAACAATGAGTGAAGTTTTGAAAGTTTTACAGCAAGTTCTTCCTTCCGACATGCTTTCTCGTGTCACCCCATCATTTAAGGAGCCTTCAAACTATCTTGTCAATGGACAATCTCCAAGTGACATTAATGATATTGAGCAGTTCCAGGTAATAACTATGTATCAATTTAGTAATTTACGTTTCTTGAATGTGAGAGCTAAAAGAATAATAAAACAATCATAAAACTATGTAGTATTAGATATATAAAGGGCAGTATTTGTTCCATAGATTGTTGGTTTTTTGTTTCTATACGTTGTTTCTCAACTTTTGGTTTCTTCTAATAGTTATGTTAATTTATATTGCTAATATTATTATTCAGAATGATGAAAATGGAGACAAAGCGAATGATGATGAAGCCCTTGAAAGAAATGATGCTGGAAATGACAACGAAGTTCAAGATAAAGACTAGTAATAACAAACTATGTTTATAGAGGTTCATATTTTATGTTTGTCATTGTATATGGCATTTAACTACTGTTCTTTCATGTTCTATATAATATGTGATACTTTTAAGATTATATAATTTCATTTACATGTCTGAATTGGATTAGAAAAGCATATTTAACTATTAACCTAGCTAATAAGTTTTATTGTTATTTTTGGATAGGTGTTGGTCCAATGATACTGCTGCAGTTGATTATTGTGAAGCGGGTTGACGATACTCACGGTAATAATTTACTTGTATACTTATTGTTAATGTTTGGTTGATTCTTAAAGGTTTGAAAAACTCTCATGGCAATGAATTAGGTGACAATTTGTTGATAAAGGTACTGCTCATTACTACGTTTCGACTTTCAATTGATGAATAGGTTTAGTTCTGCAGTTAGTTTAAAGAATAAACATATTGGTAGATTATAGTTAAATATGATTTTTTTTATTTTTTTTAGCAATATTACAGTGGGTATTACATTGCTTCCATGAGATACTTCATTTACAGATTTCTTACTGATATTTGTCACTGGACTTGGTATAATTTTTTACATGTTATCCTAAATTTTGAATTTGTTTTTTGTGAATATGTGTGCTAGGTTTTGCTAGATTTTCTTATGCAATTAACCAAGTCCTCTTTAGGTTCCTAGTTATATCTTATCAAAGTGCATTCCATATGCTAATGGGTGATTTGTTGGTCCAGTTTTCATTAATCCTACAATTTTTTAAAATGCAAAGTTTGGATTATTTTTTAATTTCTTATTTTTCTAGTCATAATTGTGTTGGTTGCATATTACTTTGATAATAAATTAAATATCTAAGGATAAAAAATTTCATGTTTTTAGTTTCAGGTTGAAGTTATACAATGGAATTGAAGTTGGAGAAGTGAACCCTGCGATGATCTAAAAAGTGGGGATGAAAAATTGAATAGGAAGGGCAAGATGACGTTGTTGACTAGTTCCATTTTATTTCATACCATGTATTCGTAGATCTTTTTGTCTTGTATTTATATCAAATGTATATGATTCTTCAACAATTAGTCTCTTGACATAATTATAAATTTTAAAGATTTATTAATATATATATATATATATATCTTTATCAATTACCATGATGATGTAATTTTAAGCAACACATATAATGCTTAAAAGTATTACATAATTATTTAAAAGTGTTACAAAATTACATAAAAAGTAACATATGTGAGGATTAAAAGTGTTGCATACTTGTTTACGAAGTGTTGCATTAGAATTTTAAAAGTGATACAAAGTGTTACGTAATATGGCTAAAAATGATGCAACTATAGAGAAAAATGTTATCTTACATTTCAAAAGTGTTACCAAAATAGTGTTATATATAAAGAAAAAATGTTGCTTAAAAAGTCAAATGTATCACTTTTTAGGTGTTACAATAAAGTGTTACAATTTTTCTTGAAATGTTAAAAGTGTTACAAATAATTTTTACAGTGTTGCCTTAGACTTTAAGCAAGGACGGCACCGAGCTCCGTATTACGTCCGTCACGCGTCAGATTCATGCCAAGGAAGCAGTGACCGGACCGGTCCGACCACGGGCAAGTAAAGCGTACGTAGGGAGGTCTCCTCAGTACGGCCAAACCCAAGGGGGCCTTCCAACCTCATGAAGTGTAGGGGTCCGATCTCCGACCTCAGCAAGCTTCCGATCTACGGACAGCTCGAGAAGCACGTGATAGAATCTGGTGAGATCCTCCTCCAAAAGGAAAAAGGCCGCCTCTGTACTTAGTAACAGAGGGAATATTCCACCCAATAAGGAAAACATCTCAGAAAATCGTCCTTTTTGGACACGTGTCGACACGCAAGTGGCCGGCCGCCTGCAGACTTGGATGTAAGAGCGCCCTCGCGCCCTCATAGACTGGGGTCATTTATTGCCCCTGTCCCCTTAGAGGCCGGAAAGGACGAAACTACGTACCCTTGTATAGGAAAAACTATAAATAGTCCACCTTGTAACAAAAGAAACAGGTTCATTATTCAATACAAAAGTTATACAAGCATTCAAGTCCAGGGATTAAGAACCCCTGACAAATCTTTGTGCTCTTGCATCTACTTCTTCATCACCATCAACAAACATTAACATTCATGAAGCATATGATCCTTCATTTTTTATGTTTTTACCAAAGCTCCATTAATTAGCCACAAATTCTCAGCATACTTTATTTGGTAAACAACAAATTGTACAATATTACTGTTAATTTAAAATATATTTAATAAAATAATTAATACTTTAATAAAATACATTCAAAATGTAAACAAATTTCAGGGTGAAAATGTTGACCGTTTATTTTGGGCTTTTTTTTAAGCACGACTCCAAACATAATGATTTAAGATATTTTGTTCTAAAGTTTTTGTTCCTATGACCGTTAGAGTTTTGGCAACTGAAGCGCGTTTTAAATTCGTTAATTAACTTAAATAAGCTCAGCTACCACTTTAATTAATTAATAGAATTAAATTGTAGAGTAACACTTAGATGCATTAGTTATACCGAGGAACTGCTGCAATTTTGAACAAAAAAATTTCAAACAAACATGTTTTATTATATTTTTTCCATGAATTTATAAAGATAAACACTGTCAAATATATTAGTTCATGTGAAGCAAAACGTCATCTCATATGATAAAAAGTATTAATTGTACATTGAAAAAATATCAATAGAGTAAATATACATATGTAAACTGCGGTACGTCAAATATATACTCATGCTTTATGTTGTTTACCAAATATATTTGGCTGGGATTGAATGACTATTTATAAAAGCTTTGGTAAAAACATCAAATGATTGGGTTCTTAAATGCTAGAATGAATGCTTGAATGAAGAAAAGCAATAAATGCATAAGAACACTAAGAACACCAAGAATTGCTAGGGGTTGTGAGTCCCTGGACTTGAATGAGTATGGGTATTGATTATACTGAGAGAGATTGAACCTCCTTTACATTACAAAAGTGGGGGTATTTATAGTTTTCTCACTATAGGGGTATTTCGGTCATTTCTGGCCTCTCGGGGGACAGGTGCATTAAATGTCTCCTGCCTCTGAGGACGCGCGTGCTCTAGTATGTCAGGGCTTGCAGGTGGCCGGCCACTAGGGAGTTGATGCGTGTCCAAAAAGGACGATTCTCTGGCGAATTTCCTCATTTGGATGGAATATTCTCTGAGTCTCTGGGTACGGAGGCGGTTTTTTTCCCTCTTGGGAGAGGATCTTTCCTGATTCTATCACGTGCCCCAGATCTCTCTTGCCGGCCGGGGGCCTTGAGTGATCGGAGGCCGGCCTCCTGGCGGACAGCGAGGTCGGAGATTGCTCCAGCCGGTCGGTCGTGTCTGGGCGATCTCTGCTGGACTTCACTGATCTTGGTCGGGCCGGTCCGGCCACGGCAGGACTTGAACGTGGCTGGGACGGACGTGGACGAGGGTCTCAAGCGGGTTTCCGGCCTCGCTTTCGAGGCCGGAAACTCGTGATCGGAGCCCGCTGAGGTCGGATTCAGGTCGGCCGGGTCGGTCCCGGCCTCTGGGTTCCTTGTTGCCTTTTCCGACTTTCTTCCGGTCGGATCCAACACGTGGTCTGAAACGGTCACAACAATTGCCCCCCAGCTCGTCGCTCAAAGTTAGTGCGGGGCGAGGTGGTTGTTTGCCGTTTTGTGTTGGTGCCGACCTTGATTTGCCCGGGGTGGTCGGAGACCGGCTTACGGCTTTGCGAAGACTGGAAGTACGTGCGTTGTACTTACTTCATCTAAAAAGGTGCGCATGGCGTCAGGCGACGCCTCGGATTACGCGCATTGAAAGCTGTCGTGCGTGACATGATTTGGTCTCCTCGAATCTCGCGCATTTAATGCGTGCAATGTACGAGGCGTCTGACGTCGAAACCGTCTCTTCAAATTCTTGCACCTAGACCTAGGATTTTATTTCGACATAGGCCCTCACCCATTTCCTATAAATAGGGGTTTCACTTCATTTTCAAAGGTTTTCACTCTTTAGCGATCTGCAGCTGCTCTTAGGCGATTTCCGGCGAGTTCTTCACGGCGGCGACGAGCTTTGAACGGCATTGTGGTGGTTTTTCAGAAGGTAATTTTTTTAAATTTTTGTTATTCCACCCTCTATCTTTCACAATGGTGCGGCGGTGGGCTGGTCCTCCGCCTGGGCAAAGGGGCGGCGCTTCCTCAAGTGGCGGCGGAGCTAATCGCCGTTTGTTCGAAGAGGGAGGAAGTTCCCGCGGGGGGAGTGGAGCCTCTCCCTCTCGTCTAGCGGGGTCGATCTGGGCCCACGACGACGACGGTTTGGATGCCCTATTCCCACGCCCGGGACGGTCACTGTTGGGTGAAGGTGCCCGGGAGGGGGTTCCTTTGGCTACGGAGAGATCCCAGGACGAGGAGGTGGCCCGACCAGTGGAGGAGAGGGATCCACTGGACGATCTCTTGGAAGAAGACGAAGAGGAAAGTGGCCACGGCGAAGGTGACGATCTGGGGACCAACCTGTTGCTTCAGAATCTCGCGGCTGAACAAATCAAACAAAGGCTCGGTATGGCAAATGAGGCCTCGGGATCGGAGACCGAAGAGGCCGATAGGCCGGCCACAGCTGGCCGGAGCATTAGCCAGGATCGGAAAGAACAGGTCCGGAAGGCCTTTCGCCTGTGGTCGGAGTACGTGGAGATGAAAGATGAGGTCGATTCCCTTTCTTTCGACTTCGAGGAGTATTCGGAACATTTCCCGCGGGGGCCGACCGTTCGTGATCGGGCCACCATCCGGATAGCCGACCTGGAGGAGTCTCGCAGGTGGACCATTGGACAGATTCAGAGCAAGATGACCCAGCATTTTCTTGATGATGCCCGGTCCGACTGGAAAATCCCATACGACGTCCACCTCTACGCCCCCGAGCCAAATGAACGGGTGGATCAGCCTCCTCGAGGGATGGTGGCCGTGACCCAAGATATGATGGAGGTTGGACTTTGTTTTCCGCTCCATCCGGCCGTATCGTATCTGTTGAATTACTGGAACCAGGCGCCCATCCAGCTGCTTCCGAATACATGGATGATCCTTGTGAGCGTCATGACCTTGTTTGGCAAGAATCGGCTCTACCGGATGCCGACCCCTGGGGAAATGACATACCTCTACCGGAACCAGAGTGAAAAGAGTGGGACCGGTGAGGTCTACATTCAAACTAAAGGACAGAAGTTGGTGACCGGACTGCCGAGCAAGGGTCGGAACGATCGGAGGAAGTGGTTCTTCGTCGGTGGGGCGTGGAAGACCGGGTACCCGGATGGGATGGAGATCGACGTTCCGACCGACATCCGTCTCAAGAATCCCAGTAAGGAATTTTTAGCTTAAATTTGGATTAAAAGTACTGATCTAATTTCTTACTTCTCTTTGCAGGTTACCCTTGCCCTTCCGACCGGGAGCTGAATTTCGACTTTGCAGTTGTCCGGGAGCGGATTCTGTCGTTACCGGCCACAGAAAGGAATCAGGCCGTCCTTCGGACTCGACAATCCCGAATTTCTGGCCGCTTCTTCCAGTTCCCGCATTAGCTAAAATTGACGGGTAAGTACCAGGGCGGGACCGGGCTCCGGCCTTTAGTCTGTTTGTGTTTTTTTTTTTAACACTTTGTGTCCTGTTATTGCAGTGCCCGACTTCCCGATCGTGAGGCAGTGCCCGCCAGAACTCCTTGAAAGCTGCCCGGAAATGTTTTCTATGATTGGAGCCTGCGCGGTGAAGAAGACGGCCAAGGGGGCAAGGAAGAAGAAAGGAAACGGCGCCCGGACCGGGGTCGTGAGCGAAGAGCCCATCCCCATTCAGTCGGTTCCGGCCGTCGGGACCGCTGCTACTGAGGTCCCTGCATCCCCCCGCCTCTCCGGCCGGAAGAGGGGTCGGGAGGAAACTGAGAGCGAGGAGACCGGCCTTCGTGGGTCGAGTCCGGCCCCTATCGTCCTCTCTGATGATACCCCGCCGGGGCCGGTCGGGGCGGAGAATGCGGCCCATGAGGCGCCAACTTCTGGCCCGAAAGGCGACAGGACCTATTTTGGTCGTGATTCCGCTCGTTTCCAAGCGTGAGTCTTCTAAATTCGAGATTCTTATAAGTCAAATTTTAATTGTACCTGATCGTCGTTTCCTTTCCATGCAGACTGACGCGCAACAACTCGGGTCTCCCTCCGTTGGTGTTGGATTTTCTTTCCTCCCGGGCTCCGGGCTCCATCGTGGATATGCCGGAGTATATGAGCCGGTCGGTGAACTCTTTGCCCCAAGCTTGGACGCGGGAGTTAGCCAATATCGCCGAGCGCCGACCTCGATACGCCGGTCGGGCCTGTGTTGCACTCGTCAGCCAGGCGACCATCATGGCTAATCTTGTGGAGAGCGAGCTCACCGGTGCCCTCAGCACCGTGCGGCGGCTGGAGGCCGACCTGACCCGGGCTCGGGAGGAGAAAGCCGGATTCGAGAGCAAGAACGCCGCGCTCAAAAGGGAGAGGGATTATGCGGTCGGCCAGATGGAGGCCATTCTAAAGGAAAAAGATGACGCTCTTGGTCGGGCTGAGATGGCGTATAAAGCGCTGGAGGATGCCCGGAATCAGGTGGCCGAGATGGAGGACGTCAGTGCCGATCTGCGGCTGGAGGCGCATCGAGCCCGGGGGGATGCCGATCAGGCCCTTGCCCGGCAGGCTGAGTTGGAGAGGGAGCTCCAAAAGAAGGCTGAAGAACTGGCTGCCTCCCTTAGCCGGCCAGCATACGATCCGGAGGATCCGACCGCCAACCCGGCGCTCTTCTCTGAGTTCTGCTTCTACATGGCCGCTGCCAGCATGATCCGGGTTGCGCGCTAGGCCGGCCTTGAGACCAAGTCCTTGGAGGAATATTTCCGGGAGTACGCCGCCAAGAATCCGGTCAATGAGGGCTACTGGTTCCCCATCCTCGACCTTGAGACCATCCATGGGGTGGACCTCTCATGGTTCCCCCATCGGCACAGGCTGCTCCTGCCGGGTCAGAATCCCCCGGTCGGTGACGAAGAGGAGGAGGCAGAGGATGGAGAGGACGTTCCTCCGGCCGACTCTCAAGTGCCTGGTGGAGGTGATGTCGAGGTTGCTTTGGCGGCTGGGAATGGGGGGCAGCGAACGCTGCGGCCGGCGAGGGCGAATCTTGAATTTTTTGTTTCTGCCTTAGCTCCTTTTTACTGCTTTCTTATACTTATCGAAGTAAATTTTCACAAGTATGAAATGAGATTCTGACCCGGGCTCGAGTGTGGTATGCCGACCTCGATACGGTCGGCATATGTTTTGAACTGAGCCCGGTTTCTAGGATTGCCTTGGTTGCCTTGCCGAGCTCAAGTGTGATATGCCGACCTCGATACGGTCGGCACATGCTTTTGAACTGAGCTCGGCTTTTAAAGTGGCTAGGGTGGCCTTTCCGAGCTCAAGTGTGATACGCCGACCTCGATACGGTCGGCGTATGCTTTTGAACTGGGCTCGGTTTTTGGATGGCCTTGAGTGGCTTTTCCGGGTTCAAGTGTGATATGCCGTCCTCGATACGGCCGGTATATGCCTTTGAACTGAGCCCGGTGCTTGGGAAAAGATTGAGATGTGTTAAAAGCCTTGTATTGATAAGAACTTTTAATATATAGTACAAGATCATTGGTAGTATTTCTTCAAGTGGATTGCATTCCAGGGGTATTGGTCCGGAGTTCCATCCATGAGTTCCAGCTCGTAAGCTCCCTTGGAGAGCCATTTGGATATCCTGAACGGACCCTCCCAGTTCGGGCCGAATACCCCTTTTGGTACCTGAACCTTTTTGAGGACGAGGTCCCCGACCTGGAATTGTCTGGCCTTCACTTTGGAGTTGAAATTTTTTTTGGATTTCTTCTTGTAGGCCGCATTTCGGAGGTCAGAATTGAGTCTCCTCTCCTCTAACATGTCCAAATCGATCATCCGGGCGGTGTCATTGTCTCCGGTGATCGTTTGGGCCGTCCGATGACTTGGTAGGGAGACCTCTGAAGGAATGACGGCCTCGGTCCCAAAAGCTAAAGCGAAAGGTGTTTCGCCCGTTGAGTTCCTTGTGGTCGTTCGATATGACCAAAGTACGTCGGGTAGCTCGGCCGCCCACTTCCCCTTCTTGTCCTCAAGCTTAGCCTTGATAGTGTGCTTGAGGATCTTGTTTACGGCTTCTACCTGGCCGTTCGTTTGCGGGTGGTAGGGGGTAGAGAAAACCTTCTTGATATTCCATTTTTCACAAAACTGGATCATCTGGAGACTGTCAAACTGTTTCCCGTTATCGGAGATGATCACTTGAGGTAGGCCGAAACGGCAGATGATGTTTTTCCAAATGAACTTGATGATTTGAGTCTGGCTGATCTTGTTGAGTGGCTCTGCCTCCGCCCACTTTGTGAAATAGTCGATGGCCACGACCGCGAATTTGTGGCCCCCGGGCGCAGTGGGCATCGGTCCGATCAGGTCGATGCCCCACTGGGCAAAAGGCCATAGGCTATACATGGAGGAGAGCTGTTCGGGGGATAGTTTGATATTGGGTCCCAAGACTTGACATTTGTGGCACGACCTCGCAAAGTTGACAGCGTCCTTGTTCAGGGTTGGCCAGAAATATCCTTGTCGTATCACTTTGTAGGCTAGGGCCCGGCCTCCGGCATGATTCCCACACACCCCCTCATGAATCTCGGCCATAATGGTCTGGCCTTGCTCCGGGGTTATACATTTTAGGAGTGGGAGGGTAAAGCTTCTCTTATATAAAAGATCGTCGATGAGGGTGTACCTTGATGACCGGAGTTGTAGTTGTCGGGCCCGAGTTCTATCTCCGGGGAGCCCGCCGGTCTTGAGGTATTTTACGATCGGCGTCATCCAATTTTCTTCTGTGCTAAGAACGGTTGCCACTTGTGCTCGGATGACCGTGTGCGTTCCGAGCGTGGAAAGTTGAATATTGGCGAGATCGGCAGCTCCCTCTGCGGTTGCAAGTTTGGAAAGAGCGTCGGCCTGGGTGTTATGCTCCCTTGGGATTTGCTCAATGAAGACTTGATGAAATTTCCCGTATAAGGTTGTAACCAGGTCGAGGTACTTCATCATCTGCTCTCCCCGGGCCTCGTAT
Organism: Ballota nigra; assembly: GCA_947034835.1. NCBI lineage: Eukaryota > Viridiplantae > Streptophyta > Magnoliopsida > Lamiales > Lamiaceae > Ballota > Ballota nigra. The sequence continues at coordinate 75,875,394 of OX344722.1, forward strand.
TCACCTTTGATTTGGTTGACCACGAGTAGGGAGTCCATAAAAACGTGCAGTCGGCCAACTCCGATGGCGATCGCGAGTTCAAGGCCCCCGACCAGGGCCTCATACTCGGCCTCGTTGTTGGTGGCCGGGAAGCTGAAGCGGACTGCATGGGTGAAATTTTGGCCCTCTGGACCGATCAGGACGATACCGGCCCCGGCACAGGTATTGGTTGACGATCCGTCCACATAGAGTTTCCAAGGGGGGTGGTTGATTCTTGTGAACTTGGGTGGGAAAGTTAACTCTACTATGAAGTCGGCCAGGGCCTAGCCCTTGATGGCCGTTCTTGGGGCGTAAGAGACCCCGTACTGAGCTATCTCTAAGGACCACTTCAACAACCTGCCGCTTGTGTCTGGCCAGTGTAGGACTTGCCTAAGGGGTAGAGTGGTGAGGACCTCTACTTGGTGGTCGAAGAAATAAGGTCTTAGCTTCCTTACGCTCATGACCAGAGCGTATGCTAGTTTTTCGAGCGGAGTGTACCTGAGCTCGGCGTCGTGTAGGGCTTGGCTCACGAAGTAGATCGGAAGGTGGTTCTGACCATCCGCCCGGACTAGTACCGCGCTCAGTGCGACCTCGGAGGCCGCGAGATATAAGTAAAGCTTCTCCCCTGGGACTGGCTTGACTAAGATTTGTGGGTTTGCCAAATATTCCTTTAGTTTCGCAAAGGCTAATTGACTTTCCCTATTCCATGAAAACTTGCCATTTTTAATAGTCGAGAAGAAAGACTTACTTTTATCTCCGAGCCGGGCTATGAATCTGTTGAGAGAGGCGAGGCATCCGGTCAGGCGTTGCACTTGTTTGATCGTCCTTGGCTCTTGCATGTCAAGGACGGCCTTGATCTTGGCCGGGTTGGCCTCGATCCCGCGCTGGCTGACGATGTGTCCCAGGAATCTGCCGGCCTCCACCCCAAAGTTGCATTTCTTCGGGTTCAGCTTCATATTGTAGGCCTTGAGGATCTTGAAAGTCTCTTCTAGATCCCTGAGATGGTCTTCTTTCTTCAAGCTTTTCACCACAATGTCGTCGATGTAGACCTCCATGGTTTTTCCGATCTGATCTGCAAACATCTTGTTGACTAGGCGTTGGTACGTCGCGCCGGCATTGATCAGACCGAAAGGCATCCGGAGCCAAGAGAATATGTTCTTCTCCGTGTGGAATGAAGTGTGCTTGATGTCTTCAACGGCCATGGGGATTTGATGGTAGCCGGCGAAAGCGTCCATGAAGGACATCATCTCGTGACCGGCCGTGCTGTCCACCAGGTGGTCGATGTGTGGCATCGGAAAATGATCCTTTGGGCATGCTGCGTTGAGGTCGGTGAAGTCTATACATAGTCTCCAGGTATTGTTTGTCTTTTTGACCAGAACGGCATTTGCGACCCATTGGGGCTCGTCCCGGGCTTGTTCGATCAGCCTGTTGTCTAGCAACTTGCTGACCTCCTCAGCCAAAGCTTCGTATTTTTCCGGGCCGAACTTCCTTCTTTTCTGATGGACCGGCCTCCTGTTGGGGTCGATCTTTAGACGATGGCATGCATGCTTTGGGTCTATCCCGACCATATCTTGGTGAGACCAGGCAAAGACTCCAACATTGGCTTTGAGGAATTCGATCACTTCCCCCCGCATTTCGGTCGGTATGCGAGAGTCGATCAAAACTTCCAATTCCGGCCTCGAGGGGTCGACCGGAATGTGCTCCAAATCCTCCAAAGCCGTAGCTTGTTCATAGCTCCGCCGGTCAGAAGAATCGAATCTGGGATCGAGGTCGAGCTCGGATAGTTCGAAACCAATCCTTGGCTCGGGATCATCGATCTGCATAGGCTGGGGGTCGGCCGATGTGGATCCGACCTCCGCGACGGGTTCTGCGGCCGGAATGGCCGTTTCAGAGTCGGGGTGTGGCCCGTCCGGTGTTTGGTTGTTGCTAATTGAAAATAAATGAGAGTTGGGATAGTTCAAACACCTTCTAGCCATTGCCTGGTCACCCTTAATGGTGCCGACCACCCCCTCGGGGGTGGGAAATTTGATACAGTAATGGTAGGAAGAAGCAACAGCTTCAAAAACTTCTAAAAAGGGCCTACCCAGAAAGCCATTATACGAGCTTGGCTGATCTACAATTATAAAATCTAACGGCCTAGTTATCCTGACCTCCTTGTTGTAGCAGCAGATGAGTTCCACGGAGAGCTTTATCTTCCCGTACGCGGCGACCGTTGCGTCCCCAAATCCCTTCAGTTGAAGGTCGATTGGCCTGATGAAGTTGACGAGGTCTCCGAGTTGGTCTAGGGCTGTTTTGAAGATGATATTGCAGAAACACCCATTGTCGACCAAAATGCATTGCACCTCTTTGCCCAGGATCTGGGCGGCAATAACCAACGCATCGCCCTTCAGGAACAGCACCCCGGTCCTGTCCTGGTTGGAGAAAGTTATCTCCAAGCTCTTATGAATCTTTGGTTCTGGGGGCGTGACCAAGTTGACGCTGGTCGCCGCCCGGACCTCTGCTTTCCGTTTTCGGTTGGACTGCGTCGAGATCGGGGTGAGGCCGCCTAAGTTCCCTCCGCCGGCCTGGATCATGTTGACCCGACTGTCGGGATTCATGGGAGGGAGGAGGTCATCCTCGTCATCATCTTCCTCCAAAGCTGCGACCGGCCTAAGAGGCCGGCCGCCTTCCTCGTTCCTTCGAGGGTGGCGATGGGGCTGCTGCTGCTGCTGTTGGTCCTGCCGGCCGGCTGGCCTCTGAAGGAGGTCATTCAGACGCCCTTCCTCAAACAGCTTCCAAAGCTGCTTTAGGAGATCACGACACTGGCTCGTATTGTGGCCAATAGAGTCGTGATAAGCGCAGAACTTTTTAGGGTCCAGCCGGGACCGGTCTCCAGAATAGGGCCTTGGCCTGGGAAGCACGTCCCGATGCTGGATCGCATTGAAGATATGTGCGGGGGACTGCCTCATGGCCTGAGTTAAGTGAACTTCAACGTCCTCGAAGGACTTGAAGTTACCGGGCGGTTTGGCCACTCTCCTGGCCTTAGGGCCACTCTTGGGGGAGGTTTGGGCTACGGCCTCCGTCTCCTTTTGGGCTGGCTCGGACTCCCCCAGTCTTAGTGCCAGAAGTTTCCTCCGAGCCAGGTAGTCACCGGCTCGGGCGCGGAATTCGGCGTAGGTTTTAGGGAAATCCTTGGTGAGGTGTTTGAACATAGGAGACCGGCCGTGGAAACCCCCAAGAGTTGCGTGCAAAGCCAGTTGGTCGCTTACCGCTTCGCCGGTCAGCATGACTTCGTCCACTCTGGCCACGTAGTCCTCGTCGGACTCCTCTTTCTCCTGGCGGATTCGCATCAGGCGATGCCAGCTTTCCGGCCGGGCAATTTTGGCCGCAAAGTATGATGAGAATTGGGCGCTTAAAGTGGCGAAAGAGTCAATGGACCGTGCCGGGAGAGACACGTACCATCTGTGGGCGAGATCGCCCAGGGTGAGGGGAAAAAACCCGCACTTCGTGGCGTCTGTGGCGCCACGCCCGGTCATATAGATCCGAAATTTGCTCAGATGAGTCTCAGGATCTGTTTTCCCCTCGTAGAGAGGAGTTGGCGGAGGGACGATCTTGAGCTGGACCGGCGCGAGCTCAATATCGACCGCCAAAGGCTAGCTGGCGATTGGCCGGGCCTTAGTTTGGCCTTGCGCTTCGAGGAGAGCCTTCATTTCGTCAAGTTGCTTTTGCATCTTGACGAGTTCTGGACTGGGGGTTTCGGCCAGCTGGTCGCCCAAGTCGACTAGGGGGCCGATTCGGTCGAAAACGGCCGCACGGGGGACTCCGTGTCCCAAAAGGCCGCTTTGAGCGAAGCTTAGCTTGCGCCTGGCGGAGTTTGCCGGGGTCAGGCTGACCTCGACCGCCCTCTTGTGGGGCATTTGGGCCGTGCTCCCAGAGTTGGAGACGGACTCGGTATCATCGTACCCAGTGTCGTAACTGGGTACGCGGCTCGGATACCACGACGGGTCTGTCGTGCCCAAACGGTCGAAAACCGGATGGGCGGAGCCTCGTGAACGGGTGGAGACGGGGTTTGCCCGACATTGGCTTTCGCCTTGGTGCTCTCTGGCTTTCGCCTTACCCTTGAGAGCGCGGGCCCGGGCCTTCTTTTTGGAGGTAGAGGTGGTGCTCCGGCACCCCCTCGCCTCTTCCGCCTGGCGGCGTCTTCCTGACCCGGCCTGGTCAGGGGTAAAGAAACCTCGACCCCCGGATGGGAGGGGTTCCTCCGGAAAACGAATCGGGGAGGCCACGCGTGTGGCCTTTCCGTGGGCGTGGGATGACCTCTGGGGATCCATTGCTTTCAGGAGAGGAGGAGTTTGAGGTTTGAAGATTTGAAGGTTTGAGCGTATGAAGCTTTGAAGAACAGTGAGTGTTCTTCAAAGAGAGGTGAAGAAGATATGAGTTTGATGTGTTAGATACCCTTCTTCTAGCGCCAAATGTTGTTTACCAAATATATTTTGCTGGGATTGAATGGCTATTTATAAAAGCTTTGGTAAAAACATCAAATGATTGGGTTCTTAAATGCTAGAATGAATGCTTGAATGAAGAAAAACAATAAATGCATAAGAACACTAAGAACACCAAGAATTGCCAGGGGTTGTGAGTCCCTGGACTTGAATGAGTATGGGTATTGATTATACTGAGAGAGATTGAACCTCCTTTACATTACAAAAGTGGGGGTATTTATAGTTTTCTCACTATAGGGGTATTTCGGTCATTTCCGGCCTCTCGGGGGACAGGTGCATTAAATGTCTCCTGCCTCTGAGGACGCGTGGGCTCTGGTATGTCAGGGCTTGCAGGTGGCCGGCCACTAGGGAGTTGACGCGTGTCCAAAAAGGACGATTCTCTGGCGAATTTCCGCATTTGGATGGAATATTCTCTGAGTCTCTGGGTACGGAGGCGGCTTTTTTCCCTCTTGGGAGAGGATCTTTCCTGATTCTATCACGTGCCCCAGATCTCTCTTGCCGGCCGGGGGCCTTGAGTGATCGGAGGCCGGCCTCCTGGCGGACAGCGAGGTCGGAGATTGCTCCAGCCGGTCGGTCGTGTCTGGGCGATCTCTGCTGGACTTCACTGATCTTGGTCGGGCCGGTCCGGCCACGGCAGGACTTGAACGTGGCTGGGACGGACGTGGACGAGGGTCTCAAGCGGGTTTCCTGCCTCGCTTTCGAGGCCGAAAACTCGTGATCGGAGCCCGCTGAGGTCGGATTCAGGTCGGTCGGGTCGGTCCCGGCCTCTGGGTTCCTTCTTGCCTTTTCCGACTTTCTTCCGGTCGGATCCAACACGTGGTCTGAAACGGTCACAACACTTTAGGGCTTACATTTTCTCATTAATGCCCTCGATAATGTCAAGCGACTACTTTTCCCTCGTTAAACAGTTATCGAGGAGCATTTTAAAGAGGGCTCTGACCCTAAAACCTTCAGTAGATTGAGATCATCTTTAAATCTCTTGTTAAACTCCTCTCTAAATAATGTTTTAGGGTAAATTGCATTTTTTGTCCTTTGAGAATAGGTGGTCTGCAAAAATGGTCTTTTTTTTTACATTTTTGATCCCGTAGTTTTATTCAACATTTTTTGTCCCAAGTAAAGAGTAGTTTTGGTCCAAAAGAAATGTAAAATTGCAGTTTTAGTCCAAAAAATTAACGAGAAGGACCAAATTTGAATAACTGAGACAAAAAAAGAACGTGGGACCTAAGTTGTTATTGAAAAATACTCACGGGAACAAATTTGCAATTTTCCCTAATATTTTATGTAGTGATTAGTTCTCATTATGTTTTGGTGTGCTCACCGATATCTTCATTAGGAGTCTGTCTCTCGTAAATTGTTTGAGCTTTTTTTTATCCGAGCTTCTCGTAAGTTGAAGGAGTTGTAGCATAAGTCATCGGATTTGCATTGGATTAATTATTTCCTTGTATAATATAATAGATTTGGATTTGTATGAATATTTTCAATGAATAATTCATTATACTCGAGGTGGATAATTTCCCTACAATAATCTTAACGATGAAAATGATAATTCAGTTTTGTAGGGTCATCAAGAAAGAATATTATGCATCGCTATAACATAATTGTTTATTTGTCTAATTGTCTCCCTCCCCTGGTGGTTCGATCTTATTCCATTCGATTGGTCTAATTGTCTATTCTTCTACCTCTGCCACACACCCCACTAAAGAACCATATCTATATTCTATATATGATTCGTGGAGAAACATTTATCCCACTTTGGTGAAAGATTAACGAGTGATGGAAGTCTACCAAACTTTCATTATTAAAAGAAAGAATCTAAAAAAAAAAAAAAAAAGTACAATTATTATAAAATTTGTACAAATCTCAAAAATGTTAATTTGACTGGTTAGTTCAATAATTGCCCATTAAGTTATGAGTAATTTTTTGTTAAAGATAGTTTCATAAATTAATGAAATGAGACCCAATCCAATTTAATATTAAACAAAATTGGAGATCTCACCTTTTCTTTTTAATAAATATTCCCCACTTCTCTCTTCAAATTTTATGATACCAAATATTTCATTAGAGGTGAGAACATGTAATGCTATGCAACATGGACCTACAATTCGACCCGGTTCAGACTTTTTAATAAACACAAGCAGACCTACACTTAATTAAAAGTTTACTTATTTGTAAGAGTCAGACTATAAGGTTTTTACAAAGTCTTTTAATCTCGTTTAGGTGTGTATATATATATATGTATTAAACAAATATAAAATAGTTTATGTTCAATTACTATCTATTTATTAATACAAATCAATTAATAATATGAAATAATATTAAAAAATAAAACAATTCAACCATCAATAACCTCTAAATCTTAGAAACAAAAAATATACTATAATATCTATGACAATAATAAAATGTTAGTATAAAGAATAAATCATGGTATAGGATTATTCATCTTGCAAATTTTGACTCCACCATTAACATATTCGGATTCCATGTTGGCAACATGTAGATTAGACTTCACAAGACACTACACAATATATAAAGTAGGGCATGAGTAGTACAATTTTATTAGCACACTCAATAAACTACAAATTAAATAACAAGAAATGGCAGTTAAGGTTGTTCCTCGTATGGTGGACGAAAAGATTGAAATATCTGTCGATGAGTTCAAAAAATGGTTAAAGAAATTCGACAATGAGAGAGACGGAAGAGTGAGTCGAAAGGCGATCCGAGAGGCGATCCGGGCGACCGGAGGGAGGTTCAGTACGATAAAGGCCAATTGGATATTGCAAGCGATCAACGTGGATTCTGACGGATTCATTGATGATAATGAAATTAGTAAGCTCGTAGTGTTTGCTCAAAAACAATTTAAATTGAGGGTCGTAACGTTTTAGATAATTAAGTCTCGAAATGGTTTATATTAGCTAGGGCAAACTATGTTGGAGACTGGAGAGTATTGTATCATGTCGTACGTGTATAATGTTAATGAAAAGGAGTGTGCGCGCTGAGTGCACTCATACTATATAAATGCATCTCTCTCTCTCTCCGTGGATTGTTTTTTTTTTTTTTTTTTTTTTGAATAAAAAGAAAAATGATCAAATTATAGTAGTTCATGTGAAAGGAGCCACTATCGCAGGTACCAAACGCGTCCTACACTCATTTTTTGAAATCAAAAGTGCAATTTTCGCTATAATTAATATTTTTCCTTTTAAACTCGAGATGCCTCTTAATTAAATTGAGATACGTCTATGACTAAACTAAGCATGTGAGTGTGTGTTGTTTGAACATGGAAATGGTATATAAGTGATACTATATCTAAATCCGCGAAATCGCGGAATGGAAAAAGAATTATATGAATAATAAATAACTAAAAGTAATTATTATTTATTTGTTAAAAAATATAAAATTTTGACAAACTTTCCTTCAAATAAAAGGGAAATAGAGGAAAGAATGCGAGTGAAAAAAATAGAGAAACATAAAAAAATTGAAAAAAAAAAGACAATCATTTTGAAACAAAATTTAAACCAAAAAAAAATGGAGGGAGTGTTAAGCTTAAATAATGAAAATGAAATAGAGGGAGTGTTAAACATAAGAAAAAATAAAATCTACAACTAAATAAAATGTGTTTCATAAATTTAAATAATGAAAGCAAACTTGATTAGTACTAAACTTTTTTTTTTTTTAAGAAAACCCAAATATAAAAATATAGGCAATCTTATTTGTTAAAAGTAAACATATATATATATATATATATTTAACCTTAGAAATTTAGTATAAATGAATTGCATTATACTGATAGCAGAATTTATACATAATTTTTTACAAAGAAATATATAAATATATATAAAAATAACATGAAAGTCACTTCCTTGAACCTTTTTATTAAAATTAGTTATCAGTAATTTTTTTAAGAGTCTAAAATAGGACAATTTCAATAACAGTATGACATATGCAGTCAACTAAAACGTATTTAAGTTTTGTCATGGATTTAAATACACGAAATTTCAGCGACACAACTGAAGTCCACAAAATAGTATATTGTTAAATAATTAAACACTGATGAAGTACTTAATCAATACTTAATATTTTTTCATGATCAAGTTAACTATGTAAACTTATCAGTTGTCTCCATTTGATTTTACTATTAATGCACTTGATTAAAATAAGTTAACTCTTTAATTAGCTTAATTTTGTTAATAATTATGTAACCTCGGTTAATGCCTACAAAATAGCCATACAATTCTCCCTTTTAAATGGAACTTCAGTTTTAAGATAAAATTCAATTTTATAAATTATAGTCAACTATATTTGCATTCCTTTTAACATTAAAAATTAAAATTATCCTGACACTTATTTTTGGCTAATAGCAGTTATCAACACTTATAGATAAAATTATATTACAATTCAGATGAAGTGGCCATATAATTAGTCCACAATCACATTCATGCATTTAAAAAATTTGTGTCCTTCAAATATGTGCATTGTAATTTAATTTATGTTACAATGCAGATAAAGTAGCCATATACTTAGCCAACATTCATGTTCATGCGTTAAAAATTTGTGTCCACATGATATTGTAATTTAAAGAATTTCTTTTTTTGATTAAGTAATTTAAAGAATTTTATGTATTAAGTCAATGTCAATCTTTTTTTAATTATAGTAAAAGCAAGGTTTAAAAGTTATCAATGATATAAATACATAATAAAATTCCGGACATAATTGATGGCTAGAATTTTATATTTATAGTTACATGCTTGGAAATAGAATTAGTGATCATAATTAGTATTGAATTTAATATTAATTACAAATACAACTGAATACATCCCGTGGTATCAAAATTGAGGAATGTTAAAGTCTAATGATGTAAATAGATTTAAAGTAATAGAAGTTTATAGTATAAAATTATAAATACTAAACAAAAATTCACACAACAGATACGACGAAGCCACAATACATGCACTAAAAAGCCGACACAAAGTATGTATTTATTAATTTGAACAATAATGAAAAAAGGTATCAATGAAATTTGAATCGAGCCAATTAAAATAAATATTAAATATAAAGTTAATGTTTAAAAAACTATACAAATCAAGTCAAATATATAAACTCAACAATTATCTCCATTTGATCTGCTATTTATTAACGTGATTAATTGCAATTAATGACTAAACTGAATTCATAAATTTCTCATGGAATTGTGAACTTCACAATTCACATCTATTCAAGATTAAGTAGAATAAAAGTTAAATAAAAAGAAAAAACCAATTAATTTTACAATAACCATTTACATACAAAAATTAACCAAATGAACCGATTCATATAATTCTAATGGAATCATGAGCTTCAAATCTATACACACCATTGAATTAAAAAAAGTTACATGATAACAATTGATATACAATTAGATACAACAGTAGTACATAAAAAATGTTGTTTACATTATCTTCAACAGAAGAGGGAAATGGTATACAACTACATTTGTAGGAGTACATGGCTACATGAAAGTTGACTAAGTCTTCATTAGTCAATACGCATAATACACCGTCCAGGAAAGTTCATCTTCTAATATCAAGCGAACAAATAATCTACCAAAAAACTTAAAAGAGAATGCTTAATCTTTGAACGACAGAACCCCATACATCAAAGAGAGATCACATTTGAAAAAAAAAAAAAAACACAAAAAATATAATATAACAATGATATTGGAATGACATAAACAATGCTCAAAGCATTCAATTAAAAAAAAAGTTAAAAGAAGACGGTTGATCATCACAAACCAAATGAAAGTGTATAAAGAATACTCTTGAAGTACTCTCGAAGTACACACCCAAACTATGATGACGGAGCACGGTGGAAACGAACACAAATGAATGTGATGAAAGAATGACCAAATTTATAGAGAATTTGTAAAGAAAATCAATGATCGAGATTTAATGTTTACAAAATAACGGTCAAGATCAAATTACAAAACTTGACTCAAAGAAAAGCTAAGGAATTACAAATGAGAGAGAATAACAATTGCCACATAGACAAAAAATGTTTTGTCTATATATAAGTATTGATTAGTCATGTAGTTGTGAGTTTGTTCTATTTTTTAGCTCATGTGAATTCATATTGTGTTAAATATGAGTTCAACAAATATTACTACTAATACATAACTTAAGACACTTAATTATTTGGGTGTACCAAGTAAGTACCAATTATATGATGTAAATGGTGCACAATGTTGTTCATTGAAAACAAACTAACAGTTAATACATTTTAGTAAAAGTTAAATTTAGAAATATATTTAACTTGCTCAGTGCAATTAGTGTATAAAAATATTTGTCATATGCGACACTTTTTATTAATGCGTGTGGTTTAGTATATGCTACTTAGTATATCAATATTTTCATTTTGGTTTTTTTTAACCCAATATGTTGAAAGAGGCAATTCACTCTCCCGGTGAAATCCATTTCAATGTTTAAAATATTTGCTATCTCTATCGCAATTTTAAATGTAGGAAATTGATTGATATACTGATATCGCATATCAATATGACAAAATTAGAAAAACTACGGAAACTTTATTAAAAATTTAAAAACCCAACATGAAAATTTTAATATTTATTACAACATCCTATTATAGATACTTTTCATTTAAAATCACAATAAAATTACATGTTAAAAACAAGCCTATAGATAATAAATTATATAAACACTGTTTGTCGTAAAACAATTGATAATATAACTCATAATATAGAAGATGACTAAAATTACATGATATACAATACAACTAGTAAAAATGATGACTTATGAGATTCTAATAGAGAAGATGAAATGTCATCTTTGTCCAAACAATATTGGTACATGTTGGGATTAGAGCAACAAATAAACAAATACGCACACACACAATGCTATTAAAGGACTGAAACTAAATTGTACATATGATTTTACGTGGTTCGATCTCAAAAGATCTACGTCCATGGGGAGGATCAAAACACTTTATTAATGCAACTTCCAATTCCAACGATTACATAATCACACTCAATTAAGAAGCTCTCTTCACCAAGTGATGAACTTCACTCAAGAACCCTAATTCCCTGAATTGAACTGCTCTCGTCAAATTGATAGATGAAAACTGTATGTAAACTCTCACATAAGCCTTGTACATATGTGCCCTATATATATTTGAGTTGTCCTTGAGTTGGTTATGAATTCCCAGCTTCGAATTTGTCAACTCCCGTAACAGATTAACGATTATTCTGTTATAACTGTTAATATTAGATACATTCCTCAAGTTGATATCTACATACATTTGATATGCTCTACAGCTATCAAACTCTGCATCTAATATCTGCAGACTCTGCCTCTAATATCTGCAGCCACCAAACTCTGCATCTGTAGACTTTGCATTCTACACCTGTTAAACTCTACATCTGCTAACAAATCCTACAGCTTCTTCATATCACCAAACTCTACAGTTCTTTTAAACCAACTCTACATTTCAATGGACACATGCAGTGATGAGTGATGCTTACTTCACAGTCTTCCTTCTCAGTGCATATTGTCCATCACTTCCTCCCAACCTCATGTCCAAATCAATGAACATCCCATGTCACTAAGTTCATTAAGCTCATACAATGAGTAAACCTTGAGCTAGAAAGAATGTTAGTGAACATGTCCGCTGCATTCTCTTCAGTTGCAACTTTCTTGACCACCACAACACCTTTGTCAACCATATCTCTGACAAAGTGTAGCCTAATATCAATATGTTTCGACCTCTCATGAAAAAATTGATGCTTAGCAAGATGGATGACACTTTGATTATCACAAAATACCTCAACACTGCTTTGAATGATGCCAAAATCTTTCAGTATGCCTCTCAGCCATATTGCTTCCTTGATTGCTTCAGTCAATGCAATATACTCTACCTCAGTTGTAGATAAAGCTACTATTGATTGTTGTATTGCTCTTCACACTACTGATGTTCCAAATAGTGTAAAAACATATCCAGAAATTGACCTTCTTGTGTCAATGTTCCCTGCAAAGTCTAAATCAACATACCCTTCAATTGGATTTCCTCCTACCTCTGATTTTCTGAACATCAATCCAGTATTGAGTGATCCTTTCAAGTACCTAAAAGCCCACTTCAATGCTCCCCAGTGGCTCTTACCAGGATCTGCCATAAATCTGCTCACCACAGATATTCCATGAGATAAATCAGGCCTACTGCATATCATGGCATACATGATACTGCCAACACCACTAGCATATGGTATCTTAGTCATTTCCTTTCTGTCATCATTGGTCCTTGGTGATTGAGTCACTGAAAGTCTAAATTGTTGTCCCAAAGGTACAGTCGCAGCTCTGGCCTCATGCATATTGAATTTCTTGAGAACTTTGGTTATATAATTTTTCTAAGATAAGAAGAAAGTTCCAACTGCTCTGTCTCTATAAATGTCCATTCCCAAAATCCTCTCTGCATCTCCCAAGTCCTTCATCTCAAAATTTGAACTCAATTTTCCTTTGATGGTCCCGTTTATGAAGGGCAAAATGGGAATTCAGGAGCAAATTTTTTTTTTTAAATCCTTTTTCCTCAGGGAGTTCAGCAAAAGTGAGAAATACTCAAGTCACTGCTCTGCTCAGAGGCTGAGTTACCAAGTCAGAGAGAAGGCTTGGAGACTCATGCTCTGAGCAAGGACAGTGGCTTGAGATGCTGAACTCTTGAGTGCGTTATCAGATCACAGCTTGCACCCTGAGCAAGTTCAGTGACGAAATACTCAAGTCACTGCGTTGCTGAGAGTCAGAGCTATCAAGTCAGAGATGAGACTTGAAAGCTCAGGCTCTCAACAAGGCAGTGACTCGAGAGACTGAACTCTCGAGTGCCTTGCCTGATTTAGTCAGTGAGATGGGATCTCCCTGACCTGAAATGCTTAACTAAAGTTCCTTTTAAACAATGCTCTCAGTGAGCAGACTTTCGCAATACTTTAGAAGAAAAGACATTCCAAGTAATAACACTTGATTTAACGTGGTTCAGAGACACAAGCTCTTACATCCACGGCCTGATTTAACAGGAAATCCACTCCTTTGGATTCTTGTTTTTAACGTGCCAAGGTGCACTTACAACTGGACTTACGCCACTCCCTTGGCTGCCCCTCCTCACAAACAACTTACTCCCAACAAACCTGACTAGAGGGTTTTGGTTTCGGTTAGGGTTTTCTCCAACTAGGTGAGGTTTTCCCTTTACAATGTGTTAGCCAATAGCTAAGATAGGGAAAACCTCTCTAAGCCTAGAGTTACAAGCTGAGCACTCTTATGTATATGTTTGTGAACTCTCAGTGTATAGATATGAGTAGAGCCTCCTTATATCTCCCATGCACGTATGCTACAACTCACACTCTCAGCTCGTAGGTGTTTGTTTTTCTTACAAGATATAACAATACAACTCTTAAACTAAACAACACAACACACACCTCTATCAACAAGCCATGAGCTTGTATTTATAATGGGGATTCAAATGTATCCGTTGGAGAGGAAATACATTTGAATCCAGCATTAAATGGTTTCAACCACTTTTCTTGGAATGCGGCCTTTGTCTGTGTCAGAGTTGCTGCCTCGTGCTGATTGGTCCACGTGGCCTGGATTCACGGATCTTTGACTCAGTGGGTTTGACTAAGACCCACTGACTTTAGGTAGTTTTCTCCTTCACTGACAGGATGATCTTCAGTTGGACTGACTCGTCCTCAGTGTAGTTGTCCTTTAAGGACTGTTTGAAGATTACTCCAAGAAGTTTGTCATAAGGCTGAATGACAAACTTCCCTGACCACAGTAGCCTGACTCCTTCAGGCCTACTTGGTGCAGCACTGATCCTCCTGATCAGGCTCTTCACTGAGTGGTCCATCAGACTTGGCTTAGATCAGCCTGACTTGCACTCAGTGGGACATCCTTCAGGCTTCTCTTCAGGTTCAGGTCTTTCTTCATTGGCTTCAGTCAGTTCTTCTTGGTGTCATCTTGATATCCTCAGGCTGTGTTGCAGAGTTCCCCCTCACTGAGTTCCCCCTCAACTGAACAGCCTATTCTACTGAGAAATAACCTAGCCTGACCTGAAACTAAAGATACAATCCTGACTGCTTTCAAACCTATTACATGTTGTTTTGGAAAATCGTCAAAACTAAAACATATCCCAACATCCTTTCAGTATGTCAATCCTCTTCATGCTCTTACTAGCAATGAGCATGTCATCCACATAAATCAACAGATATGTAACCACATGATTCCCATGTTTCTCAAAATAAACACAATTATCATATCTGCATCTCTCAAGACCAATCTCATTCATGAAACTATTAAATTTCTTGTTCCATTGTCTTGAACTCTGTTTAAGTCCATATAAAGACTTTCTCAAGTAACACACCTTGTCTTCATTTCCTGGAAGTACAAAACCTTCAGGCTGTCTCATGTAGATAACTTCTACCAAATCTCCATTCAGGAATGCAGTCTTGACATCCAATTGCTGCAATTCCAGATCAAGTTGGGCCACCTTTGCAAGTAACAATCTAATGGAACAATGTTTAACAACTGGAGAGAAAACTTCATTAAAATCAATACCTTCCTTCTGAGTGAAACCTTTTGCTACCAACCTTGCTGTGTATCTTATCTGCTCAGTTTTAGCACATTCAATCTTTTTCTTGAACACCCATTTACAGCTGGTAACCTTCTTTCCCTTTGGTTTATCAATGAGTTTCCAGATTCCATTCTTCTCAAGTGATTGTAGTTCCTCCATCATTGCCATCATCCACTGATCTTTCTCTTTGCTTGCAATAACTTCTTTTAAACTCTGTGGCTCATGGTACTCAATTTCTTCAGCAGCTACTAGTGCATATGAGACCATATCAACATGACCAAACCTGTTTGGTGGATGTATATGTCTCCTGACTCTGTCTCTTATGAGACTATAGTTCCTGAGATCATGATCTTCAGTAACATCTTCCTCTTGATCTTCTTCAGAATCTGAGATTTGCTCATTTTCCTCTTGATCTTCTTCATGAGGTTATGCTTGATCTATACCAACCCCATCTGACTCAACTAATGTAGTAACCGTGGTTATATCTCCATCCAAATCCCGAGCATCCCCTGTGTGCTCATAACCCATCACATCTTCATTGAAAATTACATCCCTACTAACAAGACATCTCTTATATCCTTGTTCTAAGCACCAGAGCTTGTAACTTTTAACTCCCTTAGGATAGCCAATGAAGATGCATCTCAATGCTCTAGGTTCCAACTTATCCTGCTTGATATGCACAAAAGCTTGGCAACCAAATACCTTGAGATCAAAGTAGTTGGACAACTTTCCATACCAGACTTCATCTGGAGTCTTGAAGTCTACAGCTGATGATGGTGTCTTATTTATTAAGAAACAATTTGCACTTACTGCCTCTCCCCAGAATGCCTTTGGCAACTTTGCATCTGAAAGCATGCATCTCACTCTTTCAAGTATGGTCATGTTCATTCTTTTTGCAAGACCATTTTGATATGGATTTGATGGTGCTATTTTGTGCCTTGTGATTCCTCACTGTCTGCAGTAATCATTGAATTCCTCTAAAAGATACTCAAGTCCATTATCAGTTCTAAGATGTTTTATCTTCTTTCCCCTTTGATTTTCTTGTTTGACAACCCATTCTTTGAACTTCTGAAAAACTTCACTCTTGTGTTTCATAATGTATACCCAAACTTTCCTACTGAAATCATCAATCAAGGTCATAAAATATCTGCCACCTCCATGGGTTTCAACTCTAGCTGGCCCCCAAACATCAGAATGGATGTAATCCAAGACATCTTTAGTCTTATGTATCCCTTTAGGATATGGGTGCTTCTTAGATTTTCCAAGTACACAGTGATCACAGAACTGCAGACTTACTTCAGTGGCAGTCCCAAACACATTTCTCTTGGATAGTTTGTTCATCCCTTTTTCACCTATATGGCCCAATCTCTTGTGCCATAGTAGTGACTCCTTGAGATCCATGGAATAATCAGTGGATCCAGATATAGAATTTCCCATAAGTATAAACAGCCTATTCACTTTCCTTTCCTATCATTACCACCTTTCCTTTCTTGGTAACCATCCTAGAATCATTTTGTATGTTAAACTCACATCCAGCAGCATTCAAAGATCCTAGAGATATCAAATTCCTCTTAAGATCTGGTACATACCTGACTTTAGTGATTTGAATATCATTTCCATTTGTCATTCTGATCCTGATGGATCCTATTCCTTCCACCTTGCATGATTGATCATTCCCAAGCAATACATGTCCCTCATCTATCTCCTTCAAATCTTGAAACCAGCCTTGATGTGGACACATGTGAAAGGGACATCCAGAATCCAATACCCATTCATATTTCATCCTTGACTCTGAGATTGTCAAGACTTCAGCACTTTCATAACCATCCTCAGCCACTGTCACATCAGCCTTTTGCTCATCCTTATCCTTCTTATTTGTTGGACAATTCTTCTTTAGATGCCCCAACTTTATGGCATAAGAAGCATTTTCTCTTTTCAACAAAATTGATGGATGCCTTTGAATCATCATTTTGATTCTGGAATTTCTTGAACTTATTACCCTTCTTCTTGTTCTTGAACTTGACATTCAAACTTTCTACTTCATTCTGGGACTTCTTGTCATTTACACCCCTGTCCCCATTCATCTACATAAACTTGGTTTTGATTGCAGCTTGAATCTGATCAAAGGATAATTGATCTTGTCTACCAAACAACAATACATCCTTGAAATAATATAGTAACTTTGGTAATGAGTTAAGCAACATCAGTGCCTTGTCATCTTCCTCCATAATTACACCCAGATCTTCAAGATCATCAATGCATTTGTTGAATTCACACAACTACTCACCCAAATTCTTGCCATCCTTCATCTTGAAGGTAAGAAGTTTCTTCCTCATGAACAACTTATTCGAAACATATTTGGTTTGATACAAGCTCTCTAGTTTGTTCATTACCTCGATGGCTGACTTTGCCTTGCAAACCTCTCTCAGAGGTTTATCACTGTTGGTCCCACTAGATAGATTAATTGCGGAAGCTTTAAAGATTATGTCTTTTTATCAAGAGCACTATAAGTAAAATTAAGACAGATATGAAGAAAGCAGTAAATGGACCGGATTTATAGTGGTTCAGATTTCAATATCCTACGTCCACTCTCCCTTAGATCAAAAGGGGTCTCACTAACCAACCAACAAACCACTTACGTACTGGAATTGTGAAGTACCAGTTCCTTCTTACAATCCCTTTAGATCTAACTTCGATCTAAAGTCTACAGCCTTCAACTTTTTCTTAGAGATGAACAGGTTGAGATCCAACAACTCCTTTAAGAGTATATATGTAAAATAAGAGCAATAAGAGTGCTTAAGAGTGATAAAATAAAGGCTTGGAATGTGACTTCTTGCACGTGAGAATCTTTTTCTTTCTTTGAGTCTGCACTCTTGTATTTATAAAGGTGATTAGGGTTTAGCCGTTGGAGAGCTAATCTAATCAGATCCTCTATTTAGGGAAGCTTTCAATCAATCAATTCCCTAATTGATTGATTGAGTTGGTGGGATCCTTGGATTGATTGACTTCAAAACTTCCCAATCCTGGTCTTGTTGACTTGATTTAAATCACCAACGGTCAAGTGCTTCCAGTGCTTAACTCTGATTATCTCTAGAGAAGGCAAGACCAGGTACCAGGTAACCGCAGAGTCTTCTGGTCTGGATCTGGTCAAGAACCAGAATACTCAGTAGAATCAAGAGATGATTCTGAGCATCTTTTGGTTCACCAGACTCGTTTGGTTTGGGGAAGGTTTTCTGCCTCTGGTCAGACTCATCTGGTGAAGTCTTCTGGTGGAGTCCTCTGGTGAAGTCCTCTGATGAAGTCCTCTGGAGGGTTTTCTGGTAGGTCTTCTGGTGACTCTTCTGGTCTGGCAGTTCCCCTAGACTAAGTCCTAATCTAGTTCCTCATATGGCTAACAGGTCCAGATGGTCCTATTACATTATCTGGTTTGTTTTAACTCATCAAAACTAACAACTTTTATCCTAACAATTTCCCCCTTTTTGATGGAGTTAAAACTTAACCAGAACTGATCAAAAATAATAAAATACTTAAGCATGAAAACAATAAAATGATAAGACCTTAGAATAGATCTTATCTGGCAAACAATAAGACAACCAAGAGGTTGTCTTTTGAACAGAGAAGATATGACTTTTCATTAATAATAGAGGACAAAAGATTACATGTTACATTGCATTTCAGAATCCTAAACTATGCATATCTTCTGTTCTCTTTAGGTACCAGGAACCAGTCGATAAACCTGTCTTGAATGGCCTTGAGTTCTGCAGAAGATATTGGAGTGAAGTTTGCCAACACCTTGGTCTTGTACAGCTTCTTCAGTTCTGCCCAATCCACCTGGTCCCCTATAATGGGAGTGTTGAGATAATGGAATTCAGGGGCAGTGACCTCCAGGTTGAATTCAATGGTGAAGTCCATCAGCTGCTTGTAGAGACCTGCATCGTAAGCCTTCATCCAAGAGTGGAAAGTCCTGTTGATGAGCGCATCATCCTCTGGTGGAGTTCTCTGAATATAGTGTTGGATGAACCACAAAGTCTTTGCCTCTCTCCATCTTTCAATCAAGGGCACAGGCACAGTAGAGTCAAAAGACCCTTCTGTCCTGAGAGGCAATATCTCCATCACTTCAACAGGAGCTTTTCTTCTCTGGCTGGATCCACTGGCACCAGAAGAGATGCCAGCTTCTCTGGTCTTCTTGTTCTGCCTCCTAACATATCGGAGCCTCTGCTCTTCATCTATGTTTTTCCTTATTCTGGCTTGCCTCTCTTCAGGCGTCTCTTCCTTGAATCTCTTCTCTGCCTCTTCAATGACAGATTCAAGGAAGCTCTTCTTGACTTTCCTTATCTTCCTCTTGGCAGGTTCAGAAACAAAAATTGGATCCTGCTCTGTATCCGTGGACTCCTCTTCTGCCGCCAGCTGCTTAGCCATGGTAAGAGATTTCAACTCTTCCTTCTTCTTCTTCTGCAGCTCCGCCTGGGCCAGAGTGTTCTCCAGAAGGTCCAGACGCACCCCATGGCTAAAGAGAGTCTCCAGAGTGGTCTTCGCCAGATCAGTTCTGGCCTGCTCTTCCCCCTTTTTAACTTCATCAATAAGGGGTTGCACTACCTGCCTTATGAGATCAGGCAA
Source organism: Ballota nigra (assembly GCA_947034835.1). Lineage (NCBI taxonomy): Eukaryota > Viridiplantae > Streptophyta > Magnoliopsida > Lamiales > Lamiaceae > Ballota > Ballota nigra. Next base: position 75,895,103 of record OX344722.1, read on the forward strand.
GGCAGTGGAGGAGGAAGAGTGAAGATCACGTAGTTGCCTGGCTTCTTCTAGATAGGCCTTAGACTCAGCTACTAGCTTCTCTTGCTTCTCGAGCATCTCCTGGAGGGAGTCTTTGAGCTTTGCAGTCTGCAGCATTTGTGAGGCCATCTCCACCTTCAGCACTGAAACAGGTCTCACCTGGTCCAGAACATATTGTTGAATCTGCCTCTGGCTTTCGTGCACATCCATCTTCAAGTACAGGCAGTCAGACTTGAAAGCTGCTTTGGCAGAGGTAAAAACATCCTTGATCTGCTTCAAGAATCTTTTTCTCTCAACTTTAATCTAGTGCTCAACCAAAGCAGGAGCCAGGTGCTGCATGGCCTTAGAGAATCTGCCAATTTGCATGATCTGCTCATTGAAGAAAGCCTTCATCTTCTGGAGCACGGCAGGAGTCACATCAAAGTCCTCCTCATCAGAGTAGAGCTCTGGAGGAAAGGTGAAGTGGGGGCCAAACTTGTAAGAGGGGCCCTCTGGGGAGATCATAACTCCTTGCTGGATTAACAAGGTGCGAATCACCACCTTGGCTGCCTCTGGAGTCTCCAACTCCGCTGGATTCTGGAGATTAAGCTTCTTCTTTAAATCAATCTCCCAGGCAGTGAAATTAGGAGGACCCATCTCCTCAAGCAACAACACCAGGTCCTCCACGTCTTCAAGTCTGGCCTTGCTCCAGACCTTGGCGTCAGTCAGATCCGCCAACAGGGGTAAGTGCTCTAATAGGATGGGAAAATGCTCTCTTAGCCAGAGCGGAACACTTACACTCATACTCTTCCTGATGGGACCCATTTCTGCAGATGAGAATGAAAAGGGTTTGGGCCCAGAGGCAAAGGAGGATGGGGCTAAGCCAGCAGGCTCAAGTGAAGCATCCTCATCTTCACTATCATCGCTAGAGAGGCATGTGGGAGAGGGAGGGGGAGCAACAAATCCCAAAGCCATGGAAGAAGGGGGAATCTGGTTAGTGTGAGATTAGGGAGGGGTAGGAATTTGTGTAGAGGGAGTGGGGAGGGGCTGCTCTGCACCAGAAGAAGTAGTTGGAACTTCTGGCATAGAGGCTGGGTTGGGAATTTGAGAAGAGGAGGGGGGTAGAATGGGTTGTTCTGCACCAGAGGTTGATGGTACCTCTGGTACAGGGGCAGGGGGAGAAGGATTTGTGGGGAGAGGGATTTGTGAAGAGGGGGGAGAGGGAGTTTGTGTAGGGATGGTGGAGGGAGTGTATTAGGGTGTATCAAGTAAGGTTTACCCTGGTGAATAAATGGGGGCACCAGGAGCAGGAGAGGGGTTTTGTGTATGGGTTCCTGGGGGAGAAGTGGTGGGGGTTACAAGGTTTATGGGGATAGATGGGGGATTAGATAGGTTTACCTACTCTGAAGCCGTGGCTTCCTCCATCAGATGAGAGGCCTCCTCAATGGCATGCTCCAAAGCATCTCCCAGGTCAGATCCAGAGTCTGACTCCTGAAAGATGGCTTTCCTAGCCTGAGACTTCTTCTACTTAAGAGGCTCAACCTCTTCTTCTTCCTCCTCTTCTGATGGCTCATCCACCAGAAGTGTCTTCTTAGTCCTTCTTGAGGTCCTGTGCTTCTTAGCAGAGACCTTCTTGGCATCATCTGGCCTCTTCCTCTTAGCTGCTCCAGCCTTCTTGAAGAGGAATCTGGTCCTCCTCAGAGGAACCAGAGAAGGCTATGGTTGTAGAACCAGTAGCCTCAACAACCTTTTTCTTGCTCTTCTGCTGCTTCTGCCCCTTAGCAGGTGAGGGGACTGCTTGGAGAGGGAGGGCAGGTATGGCTGCTTCTCCATCAGAGTCAGGATGGCCATGGAGAGGACCATCCTTGGAGAAAAGGATCTTGGACTTGTGAAAGCCCTTGCACCATGACTCCTTCCACTACTTCTCTGGGAAGATAGAGTCCAAGATCAGAGTAAGCTTGGTGCCAAGAGACACGTTGGCATTGAAGAAGTACTGCTGCTCTCCTGGCAAGCTGGGACACTCCTCCTTCTGCACTTTCAACTTGTTCTTCCTTAGCATACCCCAGAAGAACTCAACCCAATTACACTGGACACCATCCAAAATAGCCCTCATAACACAGAGCCTGCCAGTGAAGATGGCATCTGTGCTATGGCTTTCACACATCGGAACTTTGACAACAATGTCAAATAAAACCTTGTACCTTTGCCTCAAGTGCTTATCCAAAAACCCCTTCGTCAAATTCTGACAAGAATTTCTGGCAAATAACTTGAACAACTCCAATGCTTCTCCATCCTTATACTTCAAAGGGTCCACACCTTCTGAAGAAAGATTCCCAAAAAGTCTGCAAAAGTCGTGCTTCGAGAAGACGACATCCTCCTTGTCAAGCTTGGAGGAGATGTGGTCATCGTGGATCTTCATCCTGACCAAAAATTGGGCAGCGTACCCATCCAAGGTGCGCAAGTCCTTGGGGACCTTGGAGATCAACTCCTCCACTCCAGATTTCCTCAACAGTTCCAGAATCTCTAACGCCGCCAGATTCTTGGTGGAATAGAAGTCAACCACCATCTCTGACTTTAGCTTCTTGCAAACATGCTCAGGGTCGAAATTGCATTTGGGTGCCATTTCTGTGATAGAGAGAGACAGAGAACTTGCAGAGAGAGATTAGGGATTTGAGAGTAAGGAAACGTGAAAGGACAGATTGAAGAAAAGTCTGATTTAAATAGGGCAAGACGCGTGGCTTGATCAATTAATGAAGTGTGAACGCGTGTAAATGTAAAATTTAATTTAGGGAACAAAATCAATTTTAGAATTGATTGACATATTGCACAGTAATTAAATCTGACGGCCAAGATTCAAAGGCAAGTTACAGATTTAATATAGTGTGTGGGCATGGTCATTGGGACTGGGATCGAGGGAGGTTTTGTGGCAGTCAAGAGAAGAAGCGAAATGATTGCCTAGGCCCTCTACCCTAGCCTTAAATACACCCTGAAGTTGAAACGTTTTGAGTGTATTTACTAATTTTGAAAGTGTATCCCAATGATCAGAGGCCAGAGAAGTAAATACATACCTGTCACCTTGTATTGTAACCAGATGATACCACGGTTAGTCTAGTGTTACATCTCATCTGATAGAACCCCATCTGGTTCTAGAATCGGTTACTGCACCTCATCTGGGATGTACCTCACTTGGTACACGCCTCATCTGGTACATACCTCATCTGGAGATGTAGCTTCCCTGGTATATCTAACCTGTAGGCATGTTAGTGTGAAAGACATAAAATTATGTATCAAAATGAAACAAAGGATACTTCCTTCTCTGATGTTCCCCCTAAGCCAAATCTGTCTCTGGATCCAAAAGTCCTAACTCAAATGTTAACTCTCTGAATCTGGTTTCAGCCAAAGGCTTAGTCAAGATATCTGCTCTCTGCTTCTCTGTTGCAAACTTTTCCATCCTCATATCTCCCTTCTCAACATGATCTCTGATAAAGTGATGCTTTATATCAACATGTTTGCATCTGGTATGAAGAACTGGATTCTGGGTGATTGTTATTGCACTATTGCTATCACAAAAGATTGGGATATCTTTAGCTCTAATCTGGTAGTCCCTTAGTTGTTGACTAATCCAGAGTAGTTGTGAACAACAGCTGCCTGCGGCCATATACTCTGCTTCTGTTGTTGATGTAGCAACTGAAGTCTGTTTCTTAGAAACCCAAGATACCAATTTATTTCTAAAAAATTGGCATGTTCCACTTGTAGAATTCCTATCTATTATGCACCCACCATAATCAGAATCCGAATATCCACTTAACTCTAAGTTGTCATCTGCAGGATACCATGGAGAGAGAAAAGATTTTGATGATTTTCTTGGAAAGATATTATGGAAGATAAGTATTCTTGGAATACAAGATTATCTCATAAATTCAAGAAGATCCAAATCTTGCATTCTCAATCTATAAATTTCGAAAATTGCATATATTAGGAGGGTGAGATTTTTGTGGAATATTTTTTTATGGAGAAAAGAATATATGAGATATATTCAAGATTTCTTGGAGGCCAAGAAAAAGATTTTCTCTCCCCTAAAATACACCTAAATTTCGTTCACCCCTCTCCTATATATAGGGGATGATTATTTCATCTCCAGTTTACTTTCACAGCGTTGAAAAAAAAAATCAGCAACACTATTTTTTCTTTCTTCCTTGTTATTCTAATTATTTGAAAGCATCTTCCACCGGTGATCAAGTAAGGCAAAAGGGAAATACTTGAGAAGGTTTTTGGGTTGATAAAGCGTGATCGTGATTGTCCCGTTTAATCAAAGGCCAATTCTACAAGAGGTACGTAAGTCACATAAATTCTTGTTTATTCCGCCTAAATTTTATGTGAATTAATTCAACATGCATGATGTTAAATTTGTTGTTGGAATTATTATATGAATTAATTAGGATTAATTCATGCTAGTAATAATTGAATTTAAATTCGTATTTAAATTTCATCCCGAATAGATTCCGGGCACCCCTATTTTCCCAACACAACAGAACCAGGTACCCCAGAGACGGTTTTCTCAGAGGATTCAATTCCAGAACAGATACACTCAGAGGAACTATAACCACCAGAAAAAGTCCAGTTTTCATCAAGACCAGAGACTCATCTATAGAAAACCAACTGATCTGGGTAGTTATGACACCAGAGATGGTTCTTCTAGGATGTACCCTTACAACCAGACCTTTAAGACCATGTCTTTAAGGCAGGCCATTCCAAAGGCCAGATTTGAGAAAAGATACACCAGACCTGTTTATAGGAAAGGTGTTCTGATTAGACCAGTAGCTCAATATGTCATTGTAAGATGACATGTGCTGGTAGATAGATTTGGAAGGAAGATAAGATCTCCTCATCCAGCAAGGGATGATCTTTATATGCAGGAGGATAAGAGCCCATTGGAGAAAGGACTTTCAAGCAAACATGTGTGGTACATTGATAGTGGATGTTCCAAGCACATGACATTCCAGAAAGATCATCTCCAGGATTTCAAGCCATTGAATGGGCCAAGAGTGATGTTTGGTGATAACAATTATGGAGTCACCAGAGGTGTTGGAAAGTTGACCTTTAATGACGTATCTGTATATGAAGTCTACTATGTTGAAGGACTCAAGCATAATCTGCTTTCAGTATCCTAATTTTGTGACAGGGGATACTCAGTGAAGTTTTCTAGTTATTCATGCACTGTCTTTTCTTCTGATTATAATGATATTCTGCTTATAGGCTTGATGAAGGGTAACATTATTTGCAGATTTTAGCAGTTGCCCAAGAAATGCTTGCCTGGTAGCTAAAGGATCTGCAGAAGATAGCTGGCTATGGCACAAAAGATTGAGCCATCTTAATTTCAAAACACTGAATAAGATTGCCAGAAAAAGTCTTATTCGAGGTCTTCCTAATGAAGTGTTTAAGAAGGATCAGATTTGTGGTTCATGCCAAAAGTGTAAACAACCCAAGACCTCCTTTAAGGATGTCCAGAGCACAACCACAACCAGAGTACTTCAACTACTTCACATGGACCTGTTTTGACCTGTTTCCCCTCTTAGTTTCAGTAGAAGGAAGTACACCCTGGTGATAGTAGATAACTTTTCAAGATACACTTGGGTATGGGTAGTGTTTTTGTTTAAGAAAAATGAAACTATCACTAAGCTGCCATAATTCTTCAATCAGATTCAGAATGACCAGAACCAGAGCATAGTCAGGATCAGAAGTGACAAAGGGACAAAGTTTTTGAATTCACACATTGCAGAGTATTGCAAAGAACATGGAATATTTCATGAGACATCTGCTGCCAGAACACCCCAACAAAATGGAGTAGCAGAAAGAAGGAATAAGACCCTAAAGGAAGCTGCAAGGACTCTTCTGGCAGAGTACAACACACCACAGAGGTTTTGGGCAGAAGCTATCAAAACAACCTGTTATACCCAGAACAGATGCCTAATTGCCCAGAGACATAGTAAGACTCCATATGAGGTATGGAAAGGTAAAACCCCATCTGTTTCATATTTTCATGTTTTTGGTTGCAAGTGTTTCATCCATGACAATGGGAAATCAAAATAAAAGCTTTTGATGCTAAAGTAGCAAATGGAATATTTTTAGGATATTCCACCACTAGTAAAGCATTCAGAGTTTTTAATAAGAATTCACTTTGTGTGGAGGAAACACCTCATGTTGTTTTTTATGAATCTGCTGTTGAGTGCAAGGTGGAATTAAAGTCTTCTGATGAGACACAGAATCAGACTACTCCCAGAGAAATCAAGGTCAATCCACCTATTCTTGATTCAGATTCAGATTCAGATTCAGATTTAGATGATGACCCATCTTCTGGTTCTCTGAAGAAGAAGTCTTCACAAGGAGCAGAACCAGAAGAGGTTGGAACTCCTGTAGGGGGAAGCTCTCATGTAGTTGGTGATATTCACCAAGTTACTGCAGTAGATGGTCAATCAGGCAAGGCCACGGGAAGGAGGACCGTGGTTGATCACCCCAATGACCTGATAATTGGAGATCCAACTAAGGGTGTCCAGACTAGGAGAACTCTTAACTTAGCTGCCTTATTCAGTTGCTATGTGTTCTTGATTGAGCACAAGAACATCAATGAGACACTGAAAGATTCAAATTAGATTGTTGCTATGCAAGAGGAGTTGAATCAATTCACCAGACAGGATGTTTGGGAGCTGGTAGACAGACCAAGACATCAAAAGGTGATAGGCACCAAGTGGGTTTTCAAGAATAAGAAAGATGAGAATGATGTCATTACTAGGAACAAGGCAAGGCCAGTGGCTCAGGGCTATTCTCAGTCTGAAGGAATAGACTATGATGAGACATTTGCTCCTGTTGCCAGACTAGAAGCCATCATATTGTTCTTAGCATATGCTGCTCACATGAAGTTCAAAGTATACCAGATGGATGTGAAATTCGCCTTCCTTAATGGGATTCTCATTGAGGAAGTGTATGTGGAACAACCTCCTGGATTTGAACAAGGTGACAAAGTGTTTAAGCTTAAGAAAGCTCTTTATGGGCTGAAGCAGGCACCCAGAGCATGGTATGACACTCTTTCTCAGTTTCTTCTGGACAATGGTTTTACTAAGGGTAAGATTGATAGGAACTTGTTTAGGAAAGAAGAAGGAAATGACATCCTTCTGGTCCAAATATATGTTGATGTCATTATATTTGGATCCCCTAACAAGAAGTTGTGTGAGAAGTTTGGTGAACTCATGCATAGCCAGTTTGAGATGTCTATGATGGGTGAAATGAATTATTTCTTAGGTCTGCAGGTAAAGCAAACAGAGAAGGGAATTTTCATCAATCAGGCTAAGTACATCAGAAACATGTTAGAAAAATTTGGAATAGGATCTAGCAAAGCAGCCAAGATTCCTATGATGAAAAATTTCAACATGGATCCAGATGAGTCTGGAGAGAGTGTGGACCAAACTCAGTACAGAGCACTTATTGGTTCTCTTCTGTACTTATCAATAAGCAGGCCAGATATAACCTTTGCAGTTGGTGTGTGTGCCAGATTTCAAGCTAATCCTAAGAAAAGTCATTTGGAAGCAACCAGGAAGATATTGAAGTATCTTAAAGGGACAGTAAACTTGGGGAATCTCTCATTTTCAAAAATCTCAAGAAAAATCAGCAAATATATTTTCTTTTATTTTAATCACCTTATTATTATTGGGCTACTTAATGAGCTACTAGAGGGACCTTTAGCAGAATTAAGATGGGACCTCCAATGGGCTTCTGAATTTCAATATTGAGCCCCAATATAATTCAGCCCATTAATATTAATTAGTACCACTAATAAATTAATATTGCACTATCCATCTTAATCCATATTATGATAATATGGGCTCCCGGTTATTATTTCCCGCGTTTAAGATTATCAAGTCCATTAATTAATTAAGCTTCTGAATAGCTCTAAATTAATTAATATATTTCACCTTGGAGTAAAGACAGCTCAACATTATTATCCGTACCGAAGAAACTGATTCTTCACTTGCAAGATTTGGTACGATAAAACTTCTGACCCCACCAAGGGAACTAATCACACGAGCCGTACTCGCACGCGTTTCTTTGTATTAAATCTTAGCAACCGTCGTATGATTAATATTACTGCCCAAGACACAAAGTTCGAAGTCACAATGATTCTTACCCAACATGAATCAAAGCAGTAACTATTAAGCACAAACGGTCCTATTTAAGTGACGAAGATTAAGAAATCAACAATGTTGGTCCCAAAAATATCCAGCGGAAAGCGTATTTAAGTTTATTTTTAAGAAAACCCTTTAAAGAAATGCTAAAAGAAATTGCAGAAATTTAAAGTGCAGAAAATAAAGAACACAAGGATTTATAGTGGTTCGGATATAATGATCCTACGTCCACTCTCCCTTTCTCCAAAGGGGACTTTCTCTCTCTCCAACCAACTAACTCACGAACCACTGGAATTGCGAAGTACCAGCTCCTTCTTACAACAACTTACAACAACCTTTCTATATGATGAACAGGTTGATTATAAGATCCAACTGAAACTCCTAAAGAGTGTATAAACGTTAATGAACAAGGTGAGTGTTTGGAAGAGTTCGTGTGTTGTTGTTGTGTGCTCTCGCGCGACTCTTGTCTCTTGAACTAATCCAAGCACTCCTATTTATAGTTGTAGGAATTAACTAGCCGTTGGAAGCTAGAAATTCAAACAACCATAATTGGGGGAATATAATCAATCATAGATTGATTATATTGATTGATTAGTTGACTTTCAATCATGCAATCAATCAATCAGATCCTCCATCAGTTGACTATCCAGATTGCTTTCTTCTCCATCATGATCTCCAAAATCTCTTTGTCTCCAGATTACACGCAGCCTCTAAGTGGGTGAACTAATTTGTCTCCCTCATCTGGTCTGAACTCGTCTGGTCTGGGGTCTTCTGGTCTGGTCTGGTCAGGTAACATTTCTGCTCTGGTCCTCATCTGGTAGAGGTCCTCTGGCAGACTCTTCTGGCAGACTCCTCTGGCAGACTCTTCTGGCAGACTCCTCTAGTCAGACTCCTCTGGCAGACTCCTCTGGACCTCATCTACTCTGGTGACTCTTCTGCTCTGGTGACTCTTCTGCTCTGGTCTGGACACCTCATCTGGTCACCTCTAGTCTGGTCACCTCATCTGGTCTGCACAGATTTCTTCCCCCTTAACCAAAGACCTATTCTAGACTAATCTGTAGCTGACTAACAGGTTCAGCTAGTCCTATTACAAGTTCTTGTTTTAATATATTCAAAACATCTAATCTATATCCTAACAATTTTCCCCTTTTTGATGATGTTAAATCTGGAAGAACTTAAATAAAACAAGACAAGAAAAATCTGAAATAACAAGATAAAGAATCTAGCAGGCTGGGTCAACTGATCTTCCCCCTCAAAGTATGCTCAGCTGATATTGGGGCAAAACATCAGCTGGTCTTCTTGTGTATCTGCAGGCAATCAACTTTTTGGTACCCTTCTGGGTCCAGGGGGGTTAGCACAATTTTGAGGAAGCCACAAGAATAGATCATCCCTTTTTGAATCAGGTGATCTTATCTTTATTCCATACATATCAACAAAAACACACTTAAAAGAACCTTTGACATGGTTATTTCTTCTAGAGGCTCTTCTTCTCTTATTAGCTTGTCCAGTAGAAGGAATAACTTGTCTTAAAGCAACAGACTTGAAATTCTTTTGATAAGGATAAGTCTTACTAGAACCATCAAAGGTTCCAGCTGGTCTGGCAGATGACTTGAAAGTCCTCTGCAGGTGAGTAGGAGTCATCTGGTTCTGCTTCTTTTGAGAAGATCCAGACTGTCTTCTACTCTGCTGGCCTGACTGAGGTATTTTATTCTGGGTATAACCCTTCTTAAAATTCCTCCTCTGCCTTTTGGGTTTTTGAGTTTCAGTACTCATCTGCCCATTAGGCTGAGTTGCCTGGTCAGCCGACCTCTTGCCTTTATCAATAAAATTTTTAGGCTGTTCTTCTTTCTGAACATATGAGGATTCAGGTTTGGAATAACCAAGGCTTGTCTTATCATGCTCTCTTTGAGATGAGGCAGCTATGTGTGACACAGCATTGTTTGTTGTAGTCAGCTGCTCCAATCTCAGCTTGAGCTTGTCCTCACTATCTTTTACAATTTTGTTTTGATGGAAGAGTTCATCGAACTTAGCTTTCAGCAGAGTATATTCATTATCTTTCTCAATGTTTTCAACAAGCAACTTTTCTATCAGCTTAGTTTGTTCATCACATCTAGTTTTCAAGTCAGTGGACTCTTCTACCAGTGTTTGAACCTGTTCAGCTGGTAGATCAGTTGGGTTGCCTAAACATTGTGAAAGCTTCTGGTTTTTTGCTTTCAACTTTGTGTTCTCATCTTCCAACTTTTGACAAAGTTGTACAGATTTTTGGAGATCTAATAGCAAATTTTGCGTATAAGACTCCTCTGACTGTTCAGAAAAAGAAGAATAAGAAGAAGAAGAGGGAGTTCGATTGCATACCTCATCTGTCACAAGACATATCTCTTCGTCTGGTCCAAAATTGGATGATGAACCAGAAGTGGATATTTCTTCTTCCTCATCTGCTAAACTTCTTTTGGAGTACCTCCTGGTGTCTCTTCTACTGCATCTCTTTGAGCCAATTTCTGCAAAATTTGTTAGCACAACAAATATTTGGGTTTAAAAAAAATGGATCTGCCCTGGTGACCACTAAAATAATTTCAAAACAGTGGTTTGTAGGACACACTGCTCTGATACCACTTGTTGGTCCCAAAAATATCCAGCGGAAAGCGTATTTAAGTTTATTTTTAAGAAAACCCTTTAAAGAAATGCTAAAAGAAATTGCAGAAATTTAAAGTGCAGAAAATAAAGAACACAAGGATTTATAGTGGTTCGGATATAACGATCCTACGTCCACTCTCCCTTTCTCCAAAGGGGACTTTCTCTCTCTCCAACCAACTAACTTACGAACCACTGGAATTGCGAAGTACCAGCTCCTTCGTACAACAACTTACAACAACCTTTCTATATGATGAACAGGTTGATTATAAGATCCAACTGAAACTCCTAAAGAGTGTATAAACGTTAATGAACAAGGTGGGTGTTTGGAAGAGTTCGTGTGTTCTTGTTGTGTGCTCTCGCGCGACTCTTGTCTCTTGAACTAATCCAAGCACTCTTATTTATAGTTGTAGGAATTAACTAGCCGTTGGAAGATAGAAATTCAAACAACCATAATTGGAGGAATATAATCAATCATAGATTGATTATATTGATTGATTAGTTGACTTTCAATCAAGCAATCAATCAATCAGATCCTCCATCAGTTGACTATCCAGATTGCTTTCTTCTCCATCATGATCTCCAAAATCTATTTGTCTCCAGATTACACGCAGCCTCTAAGTGGGTGAACTAATCCGTCTCCCTCATCTGGTCTGAACTCGTCTGGTCTGGGGTCTTCTGGTCTGGTCTGGTCAGGTAACATTTCTGCTCTGGTCCTCATCTGGTAGAGGTCTTCTGGTGACTCATCTGGTCAGACTCCTCTGGCAGACTCCTCTGGCAGACTCTTCTGGTCAGACTCCTCTGGCAGACTCTTCTGGCAGACTCCTCTGGTCAGACTCCTCTGGCAGACTCCTCTGGACCTCATCTACTCTGGTGACTCTTCTGCTCTGGTGACTCTTCTGCTCTGGTCTGGACACCTCATCTGGTCACCTCTAGTCTGGTCACCTCATCTGGTCACCTCATCTGGTCACCTCATCTGGTCACTTCTCATCTGGTCACCTCATCTGGTCTGCACAGATTTCTTCCCCCTTAACCAAAGACCTATTCTAGACTAATCTGTAGCTGACTAACAGGTTCAGCTAGTCCTATTACAAGTTCTTGTTTTAACATCTTCAAAACATCTAATCTATATCCTAACAAACAACCACTGAGGGCTAATTCTTCACATTTCAGAACAGAAGAATTTATCCTCGCTGTAGGTCCTCTTCAACACATACTAAATGTGTTAGTGCAATCTCTAAGTCAAGATAGACCAATCTGAGACTTACACATCGACCTTTCACGACTGATTGTTCAATTCCACCTAGGTCGTGAAAATGTACGTTTAGTTACAAGAAAACTGTTAATGTTGTCTTCCGTGATCGGGTATCACCACATTAACTACAATGTAACTAGTACTATTATGAACTGTTTGCAATAAATATTCAACATTCAATCATATCTAAAGCATATGCGATAAAAGAATTATTCTCATAAACAAGTGTTTGATACACGAGTTATACAAAGTAAAAGCATACTTTCACGTATAACTCCAACAATCTCCCACTTATACTTAAAGTCTGCTTTTAGTATACATCACGCATGTCTTAGTGTAGTAGCTCTCCGTGACATCTCATGTCAGCCTACACTAACCTAATAATTCCTCCCACTTATACTTAAAGCAGATTGGCAATAGTCTTGACTCCCATTTCATCCACATGTCTCTCGAATGTACTCTGAGGCAGACCCTTTGTGAATGGATGTACTAGGTTGTCCTCCGACATTTATCTTTGCCACCTCTTTATCTCCTCTCTTAACGATTTCTCGTATAAGATGGTGTTTTCTTTCAATGTGTTTGCTGGCCTTGTGGGCTCTCGATTCCCTTGAATTTGCAACTGCTCCGACATTATCAAAATGGACAGTGATTTTGATGGGAAAATTCGGAACAACATCCAAGTCCACTAAGAAGTACTTGAGCCAAACCGCTTCTTTCGCTGCTTCACAAGTAGTTACTTATTCGGCTTTCATGGTCGAATCGGCGATGGATTTCTGCAAATCGCTTCTCCATGTCATGGCTCCTTCTCCCATACAAAACACACTACCCGAGGTAGATATTCTGGATTCTATTCCTGATTGGAAATTTGAGTCCGTATATCCCATGGGAATTAGACCATCTGACTGTTAAATCAGCATTCCATTCCAAGTTCTTTTCAGAAACTACAGAACACATTCAATTGCAATCTAATGTGATTTCCCGGGGATATTTTGATATCTTGCCATCATGCCCACGACAAAACAGATATCTGGTCTCGTACACAACATTGCATACATAAGACTTCCTACGTTCGAAACGTATGGAACGTCTTTCATGTCATCTATCTCCACTTGCATCTTAGGGTATATTTCTTTGGATAGATGGATTCCGTGTCTAAAAGGTACAAGACCTTTCTTGGAATCTTGCATGTTGTATCGCTTCAAAACAGTGTCTTTGCATGAAACTTGCGATATGCCCAACATCCTCTTCTTGCGATCGCGAGTGATCTTGATCCCAAGGATGTGACCGGCTTCCCCTAAGTCCTTCATATCAAACTGATTTGACAGTCATACCCTTACGTCTGACAATACCTTTACATTATTTCCAATGAGCAGAATATCGTCTACGTATAATACTAAGAATACCACCGCAGTTCAGCCACACCTTTTATACACACAACTATCAAACTTGTTTTGATCACAAACCCATAAGACTTAATAACTTGATCAAAACACTGGTTCCAAGTACGCGATGCTTGCTTAAGTCCATAAATGGATCTCTTAAGCTTGCATACGAGGTGCTCTTGGCCTTTTTCAATGAAACCTTTGGGCTGTTGCATATAGATATCTATCCCGTCAAGACTTCCGTTAAGGAAAGCCGTCTTGAGATCCATTTGCCAGATCTCGTAATCTAGGTGTGCAGCGATCGACAAGAGAATATGGATGGACTTAAGCATAGCTACAGGCGAAAAGGTCTCCTCATAGTCGATCCCTTCTTTTGAGTATACCCTTTGGTCACTAGCCTTGCTTTTAAGGTCTCAACCCTTCCATCCGGTCCTCTTTTCCTCTTGTACACCCACTTGCATCCAATGGGTTCTACCCCATTGGGATGTTCGACCAACTCCCACACTTGATTATGATCCATCGAACCCATCTCAGTTTCCATTGCCGTTTGCCACGACTCCGCGTCTTTGTCTTGGATTGCCTCGTCGTATGTCCATGGGTCTGATTCATCACCGGGAACCAAATACGAAGATTCTCCTATCCCCATGAATCTCTCGAGTTGCCTAGCAATCATCCCACTGCGATGGGGTTCCGGTTGTGAAGGTGTGACGTGTGGTACATCATCTTGTATACTTGGTATAGGAGTTTTCCCTCTTAACACGTCTAAGGTAATCTCACTTCTGGGCTTTCTTTTGTTCATATAGTCTTCCTCCAAGAATTTAAAGTGCGAACTAATCACGGTCTTTTGATCCTTGGGACTATAGAACATACACCCTTTCGTTCCCGCAGGGTATCCTATAAACAGCCTTAATTCCGAACGTGGATCCAACTTACCGGCTTCCTTGTCTAGCACGTATGCCGGACAACCCCAAATCTGCAAGTGTCTTAGACTGGGCTCGCGCCCGGTCGACAATTCCATTAGGGTTTTAGGAACCGATTTGGATGGCACCAAGCTTAGAATGTAAGCCATCGTTTCCAAGGCGTTACCCAAAACGATTTGGGTAAATCCGAATAACTCATCATGGATCTGACTATTTCTAAAAAGAGTCTGCTTCTTTCGTTCCGCCATACCGTTCTATTGAGGGGTTCTCGGTGCGGTCAACAGGGATACAATCCCTTCGTCCGATAGGTAGTTCAAGAATTCATTGCTAAGGTATTCGCCTCCACGATCAAATCGTAGAAACTTGATACTTCTTTCCCTATGCATCATAAGGTAGATGCATCCATATCTCGAGTAATGACAAATTACTCATACCCCTTCTTGCTATGATCATCATTGAACCACACATATCGGTATGAACGAGTTCTAACACATTGGTGGCTCTATTCCCCTTGGCTCCAAATGCCCTCTAGATCATTTTACCCTCTAAACAGGATTCACAAGTTGGAAATGACTCAACTTGAAGTGACTCCAAGGATTCATTTTTCACCAACCTTTGTATCTGCAGTAGATTAATATGACCTAATCTAAGATGCCATAGAAGTGTTTTGTTCATGTCCGAAGAATGCTTCCTTTTATTACTCGAAATAATCGATGTGTTATTAGATTCAATTTTATGAGTGGTGTGCCCAAATAATGGTATAAAGATCATCCATTGAAGTTCCGGAACAAATAAACTCATCGTTTCAAGAAATAATAACATCCTTATTAAAAGAAACTGAGTATCTATTCAAAAACAGTTTAGAAACTGAAGGTTGAGTTCTTTCTAAACTATGAACATGAAGAACGTCTCTCAAGACCATAACCCTATCTTCAAAAGATAGGCGCACTTCTCCCACTGCTTCAACTGCCACTCTCGTAGCATTACCCGATGTGATGGGGATCTCACTTCCATTAAGTCGTCGGGTTAACTTGAACCCATGAAACAAATGTGATCAGTAGCTTTCGTATCCACTATCCACGAATAGACGGCATACACCACTTCACAAGTTTCGACGACTAGGGTGTGTGAATTACCTAACTTTCCTAGCCTCTTAGGCTTGGAACAGGCAGACCTCCATTGTCATCTCTTACCGCAACTAAAACATTTCCCCTTCGATGCTAGCGTTTGCATTTGTCTTTTGCAACAATTGGATTTGCTTGGATCTGGTCTTTGGTTTTCTTCCTCTTTTTCCCTCCCTTGGGACCAAAAGAGATAGACGGCCCATTAGCCACCAAGGCATTAGACTGGTGCTCCATTATCACCTCCACCGAAACTAAAGCTTGCAAGAGCTCGGGCAAACGACTTATCCGTTCATTCATCTGACAGTTCAGATGAAACTGCTCAAAGCTTCTCGGTAGAGAATGGTATATGAAATCAACCTGAGAAGGCACATCAAAATCCGTACCAAGTACTTCCAACTTGTTAAGGTATGCCATTATCTCGAGAACGTGCTCCCTCATGGGCGTTCCTTCCACCATTTCCAACTCGACCGAGTCATGTTTGGTGAACTGATTAGTCATGGGATTCTGATGTGAAAACATCTCTTCAAGGCTTTCCATGATTTCAACAGCGCATACAATGTCTTCATGAACGCGCCTCAAATCCTCAGACAGAGATGTCAAGATGATGCACTTCATGTGTTCATTTTCACGCTGTCAATTATCAACTGCCTTTTCCCATTGCTTGACTTATCATTAGGCTTGTCGGGTTTATTAACGTGAATAACCCAATTGTGTTTTCGTGCAGTAAGGAAAAATTTAAAATTACATTTCCAATCGATATGATTCTCTCCAAAAAGTTTATTAACTTTAAGTATATTAAACAGTGGATTAAAAGGTTGCGACATGATGAAAAGAGAATAAAACATACATTCATATCAATATCTAGAAAAATACGAAATTATCACATAATTCGATCACATCAATTATATTGAAACCTTAAAACAATATAATCATGCATCAGCCAACATCTCGAAATAATTTAAATGCGCCACGAGGGGTGGTCTATACATTTAAATACATTCGAGCGGATTACAAACTTAAAAGTTACAAATCCTTAATTCAAAATTAATAGTTGGCTCCCACTTTGACCACATAAAAATTGACAGGGACTCCGAAGGGAGTAAGTTAATATCAATTTCTTATGCCTAAGTAATAACCATAATTAAATACAGGATTATTATTTCGCTTTGAGCAAGCCACTCGTGGTGAGGGTCAATACCGCCACTAGTAATAATCCACAATCATCCTTTCGGAATTTATTCATGTGAAATCCGTTCTTTTGGCCGATCCGAGGGGGAAATGTATTCCAAAAGAACTTCACAAATAAACACATTATGGAGGCCAAATTAATCCAATTTTAATATCCGGAATAAAATTGCGATTAAATAAACATACTTAGTAATTTTCGAAAATAAGGTTTTTCTTGGACAATAAAATTCATGCAAACACATATTAACAAATAATAATAAGTGCACGAAATAAAACATCCATCAAGACAAAATTAAACACATTGGAGCACTCAAATCCAATTGTCACGGTTTAATTTCTTCACGTCTTGATACGAAATATCGTCCTTGTTGCTTTCCGTCGTTCGTCTCGACACGCTCCCACTTGAACAGCAACACTTCATCAAAAATAGCATCATTTGGGGTTCTGGACAACGTTTAAAATCACACAAAAAATGCAGAACTGAAATTAATTAAAATAATTCCTCAGCCAGAGATACGGCGGGCGCCGGGCAGAAGCCCCGTGCGCGTGCGCGCCACCCGTCGTGCGCGGGTCGTGCGCCTCATTCATCCCGTGCACCGGATTTTGCCGTTCGTTCTAGTTTCTCACCCCATGCATGATTTTACGTCCATGCATGCGCCGCGCATGCATGCATCGTCCGGGTACGCCGTCTTTAATTCTTCGTTCTTCGTCTCGATCCGGTTACAATTTATTTTACAAAAAAAAAATACTAGATCTAGACTAGTCTATTACATGATCAAATCAAAATAAAAACAACTAATCTACTCGTGGATTTTCTCACGAGAAAAATGAATTCGAACGAATCGAATTAAAAACAATTAATTCACACGCATGAAAAATTAACAACATTAAAACCATGACAATTGGATACCTGCAAAAAAGATCTAGCAATTCTACTATCCAATTTCAATTTAATGTTTAACAATTTAAATTCCAATTTAAAGATCAGAGCCCGAAACCGTGGCTCTAATACCAGTTGTTGGGAAAATAGGGGTGCCCGGAATCTATTCGGGATGAAATTTAAATACGAATTTAAATTCAATTATTACTAGCATGAATTAATCCTAATTAATTCAAATAATAATTCCAACAACAAATTTAACATCATGCATGTTGAATTAATTCACAGAAAATTTAGGCGGAATAAACAAGAATTTATGTGACTTACGTACCTCTTGTAGAATTGGCATTTGATTAAACGGGACAATCACAATCACGCTTTATCAACCCAAAAACCTTCTCAAGTATTTCCCTTTCGCATTACTTGATCACCGGTGGGAGATGCTTTCAAATAATTAGAATAACAAGGAAGAAAGAAAAATAGTGTTGCTGATTTTTTTTTTCAATGCTGTGAAAGTAAGCTGGAGATGAAATAATCATCCCCTATATATAGGAGAGGGGTGAACGAAATTTAGGTGTATTTTAGGGGAGAGAAAATCTTTTTCTTGGCCTCCAAGAAATCTTGAATATATCCTATATATTCTTTTCTCCATAAAAAATATTCCACAAAAATCTCACCCTCCTAATATATGCAATTTTCGAAATTTATAGATTGAGAATGCAAGATTTAGATCTTCTTGAATTTATGAGATAATCTTGTATTCCAAGAATACTTATCTTCCATAATATCTTTCCAAGAAAATCAACAAAATCTTTTCTCTCTCCATATCTCTTATTTTCAAAAATCTCAAAAAAAAATCAGCAAATATATTTTCTTTTATTTTAATCACCTTATTATTATTGGGCTACTTGAGGGGCCTTTAGGAGAATTAAGATTGGACCTCCAATGGGCTTCTGAATTTCAATATTGAGCCCCAATATAATTCAGCCCATTAATATTAATTAGTACCACTAATAAATTAATATTGCACTATCCATCTTAATCCATATTACGATAATATGGGCTTCCGGTTATTATTTCCCGCGTTTAAGATTATCAAGTCCATTAATTAATTAAGCTTCTGAAGCTCTAAATTAATTAATATATTTCACCTTGGAGTAAAGACAGCTCAACATTATTATCCGTACTGAAGAAACTGATTCTTCACTTGCAAGATTTGGTACGATAAAACTTCTGACCCCACCAAGGGGACTAATCACACGAGCCGTACTCGCACACATTTCTCCTTATTAAATCTTAGCAACCGTCGTATGATTAATATTACCGCCCAAGACACAAAGTTTGAAGTCACAATGATTCTCACCCAATATGAATCAAAGCAGTAACCATTAAGCACACACGGTCCTATTTAAGTGACGGAGATTAAGAAATCAACAACCACTGAGGTCTAATTCTTCACATTTAAGAACAGAAGAATTTATCCTCGTTGTAGGTCCTCACATACTAAATGTGTTAGTGCAATCTCTAAGTCAAGACAGACCAATCTGAGACTTACACATCGACCTTTCACGGCGGATTGTTCAATTCCACCTAGGTCGTGAAAATGTACGTTTAGTTACAAGAAAACTATTAATGTTGTCTTCCGTGATCGGGTATCACCACATTAACTACAATGTAACTAGTACTATTATGAACTGTTTACAATAAATATTCAACATTCAATCATATCTAAAGCATATGCGATAAAAGAATTATTCTCATAAACAAGTGTTTGATACACGAGTTATACAAAGTAAAAGCATACTTTCACGTATAACTCCAACATGTTGAACATTATTCCATCTCTGATAGTTCCTATTCTGATTGGAATTCCCCCTTCTTGAGTGTCTCCTCTGAGGTCCCCTAATTTGGTTAGGTTCCCCTCTTTGAGGATTCCTCTGGGGTCCTCCAATCTGAGTAAGTTCTACTCTTTGAGATTTATTGTTAACAGATCCATCAACCTTCAATGGTTCCCCTTGTTGACGTTTAATCTCTAGGATTCTTTCTTCCAGGACAGTCAACTCTTCTGGACCATATTCTATGAGATTAGCAGAGTGGTTCATTTTCCAACAAGGATTGTGAACCACTTTGTAACCATTATCAGTTGAGTCTTTTTTATCCTAGATTTCTACCAGTTCACCAGATCTTACAGACTTATCTTTGTTGTAAAGATATTTATGAGATTTGGTAGTAACTCCAGAATATCCTAAACCACTCTTATCATTAATGCGCTGAGAAGACTCTGATATAATGGATACAATAGATGGTATCTTAGGAGCTTCTCTGGGCATGGGTATCTCTTCTATGGTTTGCTCAACTTGTTTTCCCTTGATGAGAGTCTGGTATTTAGCTCTAAGTTCATTGAACTCATCTTCCTGAGAGTTCTTTTCCTTCATAAGTTGATCTACCAGAGTATCTCTTTCTGTGATCTTATCCTGAAGTTCAGAGACTTCTTTGGAATGATCTTTCATGAGTTCTCTGGTCATGAGATAGGGATTGAACTTCAACTCTGAGCCTACCATTTTCTTTCTCAAGTTTTTGACATAGTTGAACAAAATTTTGGAGATCTGATAGCATTTGTTGCATATCAGACTCTCTGGAGTTACCAGATGAATGAGATGATTCAGTATATTTGGAATTAGATAAGCATAGGGTAGGTTCATTTACCTCAGTGATGTCTGCCATCAGACATACATCATCATCAGATCCGAAATCAGAAGAAGAAGAACTGGAACTAGTATCCTCCTCCTCTGCTTCTGCCAGTAGTGCTCTCTTGTCTGCATATCTCCTATCTCTCTTGAGTCTTTTCTCTTCTCTTTCTCTAGGAGTCAATTGAGGACAATCATAGCTATAATGACCTGGCTTGTTGCAGGTGTAACAGGTGTTATCTCCTCTGGGACTGGGACTTGGATCTCTCCTCCTCTGGTTGTACTCTGTTCTGGCTGGACTACTACTCTCTCTTCTCTAGTAGTCAGATCTGCCAGAACTGCCATCCCTCCTCTGGTAATCTGATCTCCCAGAGCTGCTATCTCTCCTCCTCTCTGGAGTTCTGAATCTGGTCTCCCTTGAGTCTCCAGATGTTCTCTCTTTATCTGCAGCTTTGAAGGAAGTCTTCCTATATCTAGTAGATTCCTTCCAATGCTTTTTGTACCTGCCATATTTAGAACTCATCTTATCAAGTTTACGGGTTAGAAGTGCTACCTGCTCCTTGAGACTCAAATCATCTGTAGTAGACTCTTTTGGCTTATCATCTGTCTCGATAGTTGAGGAAAATACAACTCATTTCTGGCCAGAAGAGGAAACCTCTTCTGTTTGATCCTCCTCTTGAAGATCATACTCGTAAGCTTTGAGATCAGACAACAGGAGATGATGATCCAGAGTGTTGAGATCTTTATTGTCTTTAATCACCGTCACTTTGATTCTCCACCTGTTGGTTAGTGAACGCAAAATTTTACTATTAATCTCTTTCTCTGAATAAGTCTTACCTAAAGCACTAGCCTTGTTGAGGAGATTTGTAAGGAGCATATCCAGCTATTCCATGGTCTCGTCTGGTTTCATCCTGAAAGTGTCAAACGAGTGTTGAACAGCTTGGAGTTTGTTATCCTTTATCTTCTCTGTTCCTTCACAGAGCAAGACAAGTTTATCCCACATTTCCTTGGCAGTGGCACAAGTTCTGACTTTCTTTATCACCTCCTTTGTGAGTGTGTTGATGATTTCAGTCCTTGCCACCTGGTCCAAATTATATAACTTCCTTTCATCATTGTCAAGCTCGTCTTTATTCTTGAGGATCTTATGTCTGGGAACTCTATCCTCAGCAGCTTTCTGGGCAGTTTCACTTGTTTCTTCTCTGGACTCTGACCTGCCACTATCAATAGGAGTCCAGTAAAATTAAATTGGACTACTCTCTACCACATTTAACATGCGGTGATGGATAGCTCCAAGATGATTACTCATCATGAAGCTCCAGTGGCTGTAATCCTCAAAGAAGAATTCTGGTAACTTGCGGCTCTTATATGAAGATTTTGAAGACATTTTTACTCAATAAAAATTTAAGTAGAAGTTTGATCAAACACAACAAAGAGCAATGGATCTGCCCGGTGACCACCAAAATGCTTTACAAAGCAGTGGTCTTTGGACACACTGCTCTGATACCACTTGTTGGTCCCACTAGATAGATTAATTGCGGAAGCTTTAAAGATTATGTCTTTTTATCAAGATCTTTTATAAGAGCACTATAAGTAAAATTAAGATAGAAATGAAGAAAGCAGTAAATGGACCGGATTTATAGTGGTTCGGATTTCAATATCCTACGTCCACTCTCCCTTTGATCAAAAGACGTCTCACTAACCAACCAACAAACCACTTACGTACTGGAATTGTGAAGTACCAGTTCCTTCTTACAATCCCTTTAGACCTAACTTCGATCTAAAGTCTACAGCCTTCAACCTTTTTTTAGAGATGAACAAGTTGAGATCCAACAACTCCTTTAAGAGTATATATGTAAAATAAGAGCAATAAGAGTACTTAAGAGTGATAAAATAAAGGCTTGGAATGTGACTTCTTGCGCGTGAGAATCTTTTTCTTTCTTTGAGTCTGCACTCTTGTATCTATAGAGGAGATTAGGGTTTAGCCGTTGGTGAGCTAATCTAATCAGATCCTTTATTTAGGGAAGCTTTCAATCAATCAATTCCCTAATTGATTGATTGGGTTGGTGGGATCCTTGGATTGATTGACTTCAAAACTTCCCACTCCTGATCTTGTTGACTTGATTTAAATCACCAACGGTCGAGTGCTTCCAGTGCCTAACTCTGATTCTCTCCAGAGAAGGCAAGACCAGGTACCAGGTAACCTCAGAGTCTTCTGGTTTGGATCTGGTCAAGAACCAGAATACTCAGTAGAATCAAGAGATGATTCTGAGCATCTTTTGGTTCACCAGACTCGTCTGGTTTGGGGAAGGTTCTCTACCTCTGGTCAATCTCATCTGGTGAAGTCTTCTGGTAGAGTCCTCTGGTGAAGTCCTCTGATGAAGTCCTCTGGAGGGTCTTCTGGTGACTCTTCTGGTGAAGTCTTCTGGTCTGGCAGTTCCCCTAGACTAAGTCCTAATCTAGTTCCTCATCTGGCTAACAGGTCCAGATGGTCCTATTACATTATCTGGTTTGTTTTAACTCATCAAAACTAACAACTTTTATCCTAACAATCACCAAGACACAAGATTATGGCACTATGAGCCCTCTCCAACACCTCAGTCTTTCGATTCAAGTTAGGCGCATCGCCCATTGTTCATCCGTAAGGAAAGCGTTCCCCAAACCATGTTGCACCACTAGGCCCTTCACCTTGATCTTCCACAATCCAAAATCATTCTTCCCTGTGAACTTATCCACCTCTAACTTCAGCGTCGTCATGCTTCACGTATTTCCCACAGATGGCGCCAATTTATTAGGATTAGAGCAACAAATAAAAAAATACACACACACACACACAATGCAATTAAAGGAGTGAAACTAAATTGCACAGATGATTTTACGTGGTTCGATCTCAAAAGATCTACGTCCACGGGGAGGATCAAAACACTTTATTAATGCAACTTCCAACTCCAACGATTACATAATCACACTCAATTTAGAAGCTCTCTTCACCAAGTGATGAATTTCACTCAACAACCCTAATTCCCTAAATTGAACTGCTCTCGTCAAATTGATGGAAGAAAACTGTATGTAAACTCTCACATAAGCCATGTACATATGTGCCCTATATATATTCGAGTTGTCCGTGAGTTGGTTATGAATTCCCAGCTTTGAATTTGCCAACTCCTGTAACAGATTAACGATTATTCTGTTATAACTGTCAATATTAGACACATTCCTCAAGTTGATATCTGCATACATTTGATATACTCTACAACTATCAAACTCTGCATCTAATATCTGCAGACTCTGCATCTAATATCTGCAGCCACCAAACTCTACATCTGTAGACTTTGCATTTTGCACCTGTTAAACTCTACATCTGTTAACAAATCCTGTAGCTTCTTCATATCACCAAACTCTACAGTTCTTTTGAACCAACTCTATATTTCAATGGACAAATGCAGTGATGAGTGATGTTTACTTCACAGTACCAACTCGTTACATTAGGGTAATTCTGAATATATATATATACACATATATATATATATATATCATTCATATGTTTCTCTATCTCTTACCAGTGCTTCACCATGGATTGGAAAAATGTGCACTGAACCAATGGTTTTGTGGATATGTATATTAACCTCCATATGACATTTAAGGAGGCGGATGATGAGACTCGTTTTGCCCTACTTTTACAATACCAAAAATATAATATCCTTAAAACACAACCATCTCTAAATTATGAGTCTAAAAAAATATTTTTTCTATATATATATATATTAGTTATTTTCACTCCATTTTATTTTACAGACTAAATCTCTTGTAAACCAGTTTCACTATGCAACTCAAAACGATATTTTTTGTTTTCATTATTATTACTATAAAAAATATACACGTAAATGCAAACAAATTTCACGGTGAAACTGATTCACAGTATGTTTTGCCCATTTTTTTTTTTTTGTCAATATTATCTGAAAGAATTTAATCATATCTTAAAAATTTCGAACTTGTAGAGTAATGTGAAATGAATTCATTTATATTATTTTCCTTTAGTTCTCAATTTTTTCCTTTAGGGTAGGAGATCATTCAATAAGTAGATATTTTAACAGCGAGAATTGAACTCAGGACTTGTGGACATAAAATTTTATAGTCCTAATACCATAAAAGAATTTCATCTCATTAAAAATTCAAACTCGTAGAGAAGTGTGTAATTAATCTATTTATATTTTTTTCCTAACATTATATCATATCTTTCAGTTGTATTAATCTACGAAAGGAAGGATAGGAGAAATAAGAGAGGCCAAAGAGGATTGAAGAGATAAAAGATTAATTATGGATAAAATTATTTCAATCTTTTGTTAGATTGTAAAACGGACATTTATTGCATAATGGAGATAGAGAGAAAAATATACTACATTTTAATACATTATGTCGTTTTAAGATAAGAATATTATGAGACATTAGATTTGTAGACCTTTAATTGATAGAATTATCTTTCGGACATAATTCTATTTTCTAGATTACAAATCTGCAACTAACCAATCTTTCACGGTTTCGTCAGGTATTAAATGGTTCAAATTTCAACTTTTGACTCCATTAAGTGATTCTGATTCCACGAGAAAGTGTTGCATGATAGATTTTACATCACACTTCTATATAGTTCTTTTGAGGTCCCAATAAATAGAGGGCATGGTTAGAATATTTTATGCATACTAACACACTCACACAAAAAAAAAAAAAAAAATAGTGCATCAAGAAATGGCAATTAAGGTTATCCCTAAAGGAGAACTGTCCATGGAGGATTTCAAAAAATGGTTGTCGAAATTCGACAAGGATGGAGACGGTCGGATAAGCGCGGAGGAGCTGAAGAAGGCGATTCGTGACACCGGGGGGTGGTTCTCCAGGATGCAGGCGAATCGTGTATTAAAGGCGATCGAAACGAATGCTATTAAAATCTCGGATGATGAAGAAATTAGTAAGCTCGTAGTGTTTGCACTCAAAAGATTTGGGCTCAAGATCGTCACTAAACCCCAATTCTATGTTGCGTAGCTTTGTGGGGAATGTTTTGTTTACATGTTGTCTGCGAGAGCCAAAGGGTGTGCGTGTTGTGTATGACCAACCCCTTGTGTATTTATTGTACGTACATATTTCTATGTTTAAATATATAGTTAAGTGCTGTTAACATATGGTATCCCTTTTCTTTTTGAGGTTTTATATAATATTAAGAAATCCTCAAGAATTTACGCTGAAAGGCAACAAACAATACGAAACGGACGTAGTATATTTAAGTGATGTTTGTTTCAAACTCTTCTATGCCCTTGCTAATATTAGAGGAAGGATTCTCTCCATGATGATTAAATTATTAAAACATCTGAGACAAAAAGAAAGTTGTTGGTTGTGGTGGAGGGAATGATTGAGAGGGAAAACGATGGTATATATAAAAGGGGGAAAATTTTAATTAAAATGAGTAACGGTTACCTTCTTTAAAGGGGGAGTAGTGCCATTGGTCAATTTTTTGTTCTCATTTAACTACCATAACTGCCCTATACTCTTTTTTTTATCTGAAGAATTTATAACCAATTGCACCCAGTGTTGTTTCAAAGTAATTAAGTATATTTCGATTCATCTTATTTCATTTTGCATTTGATTGTCTTGTTTACTGCAGCGTACATTATGAAACTATATATGTGCTCCTAGAGAAGTCATTGACTCCGCATTATTCTAGAAGGATTCATGCAGCTACTAACATTAGCTTAACTATATAGAGTTTATGTATAAATAGGTGGTATTTAAGTAGAGTGAAAAAGTTGAAAACTAATATTCTCCCTTCATTCTAACCCCATTCTAACCCCCAGGGGTTGACCTTGTTGTGAGAGTTTGTGATTTCGTGTGATGCTTTGTGCTATAAATTTTTAAGATAGTCAGGCTATACAAATTAATTAAAACAAAGTTTTGGTTTAATATGAAATACCCGCTAGTAAACGGCGGGTTATGGATCCCCTAAATTAATCAATTTTTGCAAGTACAAACATGTACCTTCGGCATCTTCTATCTCACTCTAATTCTACTAGTTTCACAACTGTATTAATTAGTAGTTTTTTTTTTAATACACGTGGTGCGTGGTAGCTATTTTAGATGAAGCATAAAGTAGAAATTACAATAGAGGATATCATTCGCTTCTGATGATTTGATTGTCAAAAGTTCTGAAAATATTTAACGCAAAATTGAAGAAATTGCATTTTGATTCAATGAGAATAGGTGGCTTAAAAAAATAGTTACTCCATCTGTCCCAAATTTATTTTCCTATTTACTATTTGCACGGGTTTAAAAAAATAAATTTTTTATAGTATTTAAAATGATAAAGTAGATATTTTTGGTTATTAGTGTATGTAGAATATAATATTAAAAAGTATTTTTACTTTTTTGCTAAAAGTAGATGTAGCAAACGAGTATGAGACGGACCTTTTTTTGGCAATGTAGCAAATGAGTTTGGGACGGAGGAAGTATTTTTTTTTTTTTTTTACATTTATTTGTCCAGTAATTTTATTCGACATTTTTCGTTCCAAAAGAATAGCATATTTGGTCCCAAAAGAATGTATAAAATGCAATTTTGGTCTCAAAATTTAACGGAAGGGACCAAATTTACACAAAAAAAAAAAAAAAAGGAGCAAAAGAGAACATGGAACCAAAATTATTATTGAAAAATTCTAATGGTACCAAAGTTATCATTTTCAATGAACTCGTGCACTATTGCTATTTTGGGTCGTTTTTTGATGTCGATTAACAAAAGATCAAGAAATTAACTAATCTAGCTAAGTGTTAATAGCAATAACTAAAATCATGCGCATGATCATGTCCTGAACCCAGGCCCAAAACCATGCACCGATAT
Organism: Ballota nigra; assembly: GCA_947034835.1. NCBI lineage: Eukaryota > Viridiplantae > Streptophyta > Magnoliopsida > Lamiales > Lamiaceae > Ballota > Ballota nigra. The sequence continues at coordinate 75,922,215 of OX344722.1, forward strand.
ATATATATATATATATATATACATATATATATATACATATATATATATATATATATATATATATATGTGTGTGTTTAAAAAGTTGAAAATAAAATTATTGAAATATTACTAATAACCTTAATTTTGAACTTCAAGTATATCTGTTTTTACAGATAAACAGTTTAACGACGTAAATTTGCGACGGATATTATTTCCGTCGCAAATATTTGTGTTTTACGACGGATTTGCAACGAACATTAACCAATAGTTGTAAAGGGTTAAGATTTGCGACGGACGGGACAAATCCATCGCAAATTCTTAGTTTTTACGACGGAAATGGTCGTCGCAAATTAAGCAGCTTTTAGCCATCGACCTCCCCGCCAATATTTATTATGAGAAAGCCATCGTAAAATTCAATTTTGTAATTTGCGACGGACTAGGCCATCGCAAAATCTAAGCGTTTGATCGAGACCTTTTGGAAAAAGTGCAAATTTATTGTGGCCGACCAATTTGCGACGGACAAGCCCGTCATAAATTTCAACTTTGTGATTTGCGACATACAAAGTCGTCGCAAAACCAGACCATTTGACCGCGACCCTTCGGGAAACGGTGCAAATTAAATGTCGGCGACTAGTTTGCGATGGAGGAGACCATCGTAAAATTTAAATTGAATATTTGCAACGGCCTTTCCGTTGCAAATCACAAAAAACGGCGTCGTTTTGTTGCTTAAGGTGGCAAGTTTTGCGACGGACTCCTGTCCGTCGCAATATTTTTTTTTGCCAATTTAAGCAGTGGGAGACGAGCTCCATCCACTCACGAGAGAGAAGAGAGGAAGAACAAAAAAAGGAAGAAAGGAAAAAAGTCGGCGAGCTTCAGTCACTCACGACTGAATTCGTCCCGATTAAAGTTCTCGTTTCGTCGATCTCTACACAATAACAGTAAAAAAAATTATTTTTTAAATTTTATTTTAAAGTATGTTAATCAATCTTTAGATTTTTGTGTAATTATGAGTATAAATTTAATATATGATTAAGCATGTTATTGTTTTAGTATAAATTTTATTAGTTTATATGTGATTAAGCATATGAGTTTTAGTATAAATTATTTGTTTTAGTATATGATTTTTGAATAATTATTTAAATTTTAAAGCATGCTAATCATTGATAAAGTATATATGTTGAATGATTGTTGTTATATTGCATGTTTTAAATTTTTAATATTTTAGGATAATTGTTTAAATTTTTATATATATTGATTATTGTTATACTGAATGAGTATGTATGAGAATTGTTATAATATTTAGGAGACTTGCTATGATTTTATGTGATTTTTTTATAATTATTTAAACTTTAAAGCATGTTAATCATTGATAAAGTATATATGTTGATTGATTATTGTTATATTGAATGTTTTAGATTTTTAATATTTTAGGATAATTGTTTTGATTTTTATATATGTTGATTTTGAATGAGTATGTAGGAAATTGTTATAACATTTAGGAGACTTGTTATGATTTTAGATGATTATTTTAGGAGAGTGGTATGATTAGGTTAGTTAAGTTTTAATATATTAGTTTTTATTGAATTTTTTTTATAGATGAGTGGACAAGACAATGGTAGTGACAATCAGCAGAGGGTCGAGAAAGAGGGAGAAGATGAACGAAATCACCCAAACCCAAGGTTGATCCGATTGTCCCACCTCAGTGATCCTCATCCGCACAGCAGGCTGGTGAGGACTCATCTTCCTCACGCCAGCATCCGATTGTTCACAATCGGATTATTAGGAGTGGGAGCATGGACGTGCGGTCTCTCATTTTGAGAGATTGCAGCTCGTCCACCCATTGATCGAGGATATTAGAAAGTTCACCTACGGCCGCACCACCAAGATCCACGTAAGTATTATTTCAATTTTTAGTATTAAAAGTCTTTTAAAAAATAATTTAAGTACATTTATTAATTAAAGTATAATTTCTTTGCAGAGGAAGATGCTCGATGACCTTGCCTCCCAGACTCAGCCTCAGGAAGTGGTGGATGGGTCGAGCTCTATGCCCCCCTCCATAGAGCCTTCTGTGGATGTTCAAAATGAGCTATACTCCAAGAACGCCAAGGCTAAAAAGGGGTGGTTCACTGGATTGGGTGGTTTTGGAAAAAACTTGCTCCGATCTCATGGATCGGGCTCATCCTCCTCTCAGTCTTCCATCAACTCTCATCCCAGCAAGATCGAGATACAACTTTCGACTGTAGTTAAGCAGATGAAGCACCTCCAGGAGCAGCAACAGTACGAGAGGATGCGGCAGGCGGCGGAGCGGGAGGCGCAGCAGAAGAATAGGGATAAAATGAACAAGTGGTGGAGAATGATCTTCTCCACAATAGGTGGAACGTCTATACCACCACCCCCGCCGCTGGTTCAGGTGCAGATGTCGCCACCGCTGATTCGAAACCTGGATGAGGAAGAATAGGAGGATGATGTCGGATTTCATTCCGATGATTAGAAAACTTTAGATTTTCAAATTTATGAAGTACAATTTTTTTTATTTGAATCTGCATTGCTTTTATTTTATTTTTTTGGATAATTGTATTTTTTAAAAAATATTTTATTAGATTAATAACTTATAATTAGTAAAAAAATATACAAAAAAAAAAGTTAATTTGGTGAAACAAGAAAAAAAAAGACTTCATTTGGATACATATATAATTAATTGTGTACAAATGAACGAATTATATATTTACATTGTCAAAATAAATAATTTTAGAAAATAAAAAAAATTGGACACAATATTTATATTAATTTGATGAATTATGAAAAAAATTGATTCAATTTGGATACATATACAATTAATTGCGTACAAATGAACAAATTATAAGTTTATGCATTGTCGAAATAAATAATTTTACAAAATAAAAAATACAGTTGATCACAAAATTTATATTAACAAGTTAGAAACGTAAAGAAATTAATTTGATGAATTATGGAAAAAAAATTCAATTTGGATACATATACAATTAATTGCGTACAAATGAACAAATTATAATTTTATGCGTTGTCAAAATAAATAATTTTACAAAATAAAAAATATAGTTGGTCACAACATTTATTTAAACAAGTTAGAAAAGAAAAGAAATCAATTTGATGAATTATGTAAAAAAAAAATGAGAATTTGGATATATATACAATTAATTGCAAGAAAATAAACAATAGAACCAAGTGTCCCAACTGCGTAAATTTTAATAATGTTGTGGCCAAAATAATTGTGGCGCAGGGAAATCTCGGAGAGAAAACCCTAGAGGTCAGCAATCGACCTCACAAGGGCCCAGGGAGGCCGGCTTAGACCTGAAAGAGACGAAACAGCCAACCTCAACCATTTATTGAAACGACCGACCCCAACCATTTTCATTAGCAGTCTCCTGAGGTTGGCACTGATCTTGTAAGAAGCATTTTCGAAATTACCGCACAAACGCGGAGTCCAGCACAACGAAGGATGCTCAAGATCGATCACTCCAGTCACCATGGAGCTCGACGGCTGACTACCCTATTGCGGTAGCCCCAAGCCCTTCTCTACCGAGAGGTCGGAACTAACCCAGTAAGGGCTAAGAACCGACCTCAATCCGATAGTATCTCTTCCTCGGGAATCAAAGATACCACGAGCACGTGACCAAATCCAGCAAAATCGACCCAAATATGGTAAAGAGTCGTCCCCGTACACAAGGACAAAGAGAATATTCCTCACAAACTGGGAAATCATTCAGAGTATCTTCGCCCAGAGACACGTGGCGGAACCGGGATGGTCGGAGGTCTGAAGCAAAGGACAATCGGGCACCCGTGCCATATCAGAGATCCACAGGCATTTAATTCCACGGTCTCCTCCGAGGTCGTAAATGATAAAATTAACCCACTATGTAAAAACCTATAAATAGGTCCCCCCCATGTACAAAAAAGACAATTATTCATCAATATACAAAAACTACATACTTAAGTCCAGGGCCTAATACCCTTGACAAATTTCCTCTCATTTATTGTTCTATGCATTCATTTCTTCATATCTTCATCATCAATCAATCATGGAGAACATTCAATCTCTCATTCATATATCTATCATTTCATTTAAAGCATTTACTATTGATGTTTTTGCCTAAATCCTCCCACATTCTCTATTAAATACAGCCCCTAATTTTAGGCAAACGACATTTGGCGCTAGAAGAAGGGTGCTCAAACCCATCAAACCCAGAAATTCTTTGAAGAACACTCACTGTTCTTCAAAGCTTCAAAGCCCATCTTCAAATCTTCATACTTCATTTCCTCCACTTCCTACCTCCCAGAGGAAGAATGACCAACCAAAGATCATCTCAAGCCCAGAAAGCCACGGGGGCGCCGGCTACTCCTCGGGCCCCCGCCGTCCGAGACTCCGGCGAGGTCACTCCTGCACGGCCCGGAAAAGCCATACGCTTGGCCTCTCTTATTCGTTATCCGGAGGAAACTCAGCCATCAATGGCTCGAAATTTCAAAACTCCTGACCAAGTCGAATTGGCCCGCCATCGCCGGACTAGAGAGATAAGGGACAGCAAGAGCACTCCCTCAACTTCCAAAAGGAGGTACAATGACTTGAACCGAAAATACTAGCTTTCTACTAGTAGTTTCCCCACAAGAGTATGGGTTCACTGTAGTATGAGCAAGTATAGGGACCAAGTATTATCGAACCCAAGGGATGGAGTGTATGCGAATAGATCCCTAAAGATCTACGCGTCGTAGCTAATATGAATGTATGTTTTTGGATTTTTCAAAGAATTAATTCTAAACTAAAGGAATTAAACTAAAGAATAAATTAAACGAATTAACTAAGGTGTGTTTGCAAATAAGTGATGGTGATGCTCAGGATAGGAATAAATACGTATACTAACGGAGCAGGTACATAATCAAGATAATCATGACGCGCGAGAAATAACCTAAGTTAAAGATTGTAAGATGAAAGCTCAAGAATTAAAACCCTAATACTTTATCCTAGCAATCGACTTCACTAATCCACTAACAAGTTAATAGATCGTGCTTAATTAACGAGACCCTAAATTAAACTAAGGTGATGCGGTCGTCCTCCTTAGATAAACCGGTAGATTAATTAACCCTTTCTAAACCCTCTCATTAAGTCTACTCATTGTCAAAGAGTGATAAGATCGTCCTCTCTCTAACACATTTCGAACTAAATTTAAGAATAAAGTTAAGATTGATTGTAAGAATTAATTAATTAAGAGAATTAAAACTAACGTCACGAATTACCCTAATTACGTACCCACATCCTACTTCTACGAGTTCATCCTAACCTAAGCATGCAAGGGTTTTAGCTAGACATGGTTTTTACGTAAACAAGAACAATTGAATAAGTAACGAACATGACATAATGATTATAACGAATAAATTATCAAACATAAACTAGGGTTGAAAGAAAATTAATGCTGAGAATTGAATTTAAATTAAGAAAACGAAGTCTCAAAGTATTAACGAATAAAGGTCTGAAGAAACGAAATTAAAAAGCAAAACCGAACTATAAATTCGTAAAGAAAACCTCAAAAATGTAAATCTCAAGCTTGCTCGTCTCCTCTTCTCCAAAAACTAACTCTAAAAGTATTAATGTATCAATTGGTGTATGTCGTGGTATATAAAAACGTGTTCGGAAGGGGTATATATAAGAAACGGGTCGAATTGGGAGTTAATGGGCCAAAAATCACGTACGCTCGTGCACTGCTCGTGCACTAGTGCACGAGCTCATCCCCATCGTGCGCTCCAATTCATCCAGAACCCAAAAACTGCTCGACCTCCATCGCTCGTGCACGACCCGCGTCTACTCGTGCGCAGTGCACGAGTGCTCGTGCGCAGTGCACGAGTGCTCGTGCGCAGTGCACGAGTTGCACCTGCTCGAGCGCTATACTCGTGCACTAAGTGCACGAGTGCTCCTCGCTTGTGCACTCCAATGATACTTTTGCTCCCTCGAACTAATACTTTTCGTATTTCTTTGATATCTTCTCATCAGGGCGTCCGTTTGAGTCGATTCAAAGTCCTACGAACTCCTCTTTTCGCCCTATATCCATCTATGAGCATCAAAGAGACAAATTCATTAGTTTTTGAAAATGATACTCAAATGACTCTAAATACTCATATAAATCAATCAAAATAAGGGCATTTCGAGTGACGAATCATGACAATTTCACGCCTAATCAACCCCCCCAAACTTACCATGTTGCTTGTCCTCAAGCAACGAAATAATAAGTCAAGTGAAATTATTAGGAATGAGTCAACGAATCAAGTCATGCAAGCAAATGAACTCGAGCTTCAAAGATCAATCACAAGTTTACGCACTAACCTTCCTTCATCATACTCATGCAACAACAACAACAAACACCAAGATCAAGCATGGATGTGCACTCAACGATGTGTTTCACACACTCACAAGTGTATATCAATGATAAAGGGACTCACTCAAACAATCAATCACACATATCGGCAGCCATAGGCTTGTAAGCACTCTTAACTCCGACCATACTCTAGAATTCAATGCCGAATCAAAAAGGACTTTTCTCAAGGTTGTAATGTAGGCTCTTTGGACAGGTGAGATAACAATTTGGGTAAGTGACTAAGTGAATGGAGAATAGAAAATCAAACTTCGGTACTTCGAGATTAGGAAAAGAATTCTTCAAACATTTTCAATCAACACACTTTCAATTCCAACACTCTCAACACGTCAATTTTTTTTTCTTTCAAACTCTTTTCACTTTTCTCAATCACTTCACTTCTTTTTTTTTTCACAAACACATGAGCTCATTTTTTCTTTTGCTCATTCTCAATTTTTTTTTCTTTTTCCCACAACTTTTTTTTCATCACACCATCTTCTCATAATCACTAAGCAATCACATTTTCCTTTTTCAACTCAACTCAATCCCTTCACATTCACACTTTTCCTATTCTCCACTCAAATTGGGACAAAAAAGGTTTAAGAACTTGGAATAGTGTTTAAATGTTCTTGTAAATGAAATAGGCTTAAAGCTCAAAGGGGCTACCAAGGGACAAATATCAATGGTAAGGAAAATTTAGGCTAAGTGACTCAATCAAAACAAAAATGGCCTAAGATCACATTCGGCATATCAAACTAGACACAATCAAGAAGCAAGAGCACACACAAGTTCTAGTATCATCTAAGGTGACGATCCACTCACAATCGAAGAGATCATTTTATGCATCAAAATCTCAAAAGGCTCAAATCTCACGGCTTTTACATCCATGCTAGTCCTAGTGAATTCTCACTCTCATCACACAAGTCCGCAAAAGAAAAATTCACAAGCATACTAGTTCTTTCTCAAATCAACTCCACTCAAACACTCACACAACAAAACTCCTAACTCAACCTCACAATTCACCCTATTCATCAAATCATACTCAAAGATAGTAATCAGCAAGCATAAGATGATTGATAGGCATGAAATATGTAGTAGCACCTCAAAACATTATTAGCTCAAGGAGCATCTCAAGACTCAAATAACCAAACTCAACTCAAAGAGACGTGTGCGCCTGTGCAATGTAACAATAAAATATATAAAAACTCCACCCCCAAACTTTGACCATGTGAAGAGGTCTAAGTTTGGGGTTATGGGTTACCTCATCCAAACAATTCAATTTCTCTTAACAACGCAGCACACTCCCTTGCTTGATTTCCTCCCTTTTGAATAACTCCATGATTCCTCTACTCTCTCGAGACAAGCCTACAAAATAAAACTCTCAAGTACGAGGTTAAAACTTACGATTCAATAACAACCTAATAACATAAAAATAATGAAAAATAAATAAAAATGGGTTGCCTCCCATTCAGTGCTATTTTTAAGGTCCTCATGCCGGACCGAGCTCAAAGGAGCTTATGGGACATGATACTCAAATTTACCTCCCTTACTCTCATAAGAGTGGTGCTTGCATTTCTTTCCTTGATGCCCCTCCATCATGAGCTCCCTTGCTTCCTTTTCCACCTCAAGTGGTGGGGGTCTCAACTTCTTCTCACCTTTATCCGGAGGAGTCTTACTAAGCAATTTCTTGTGCTTGGACTTTTTCTTCTTAACTCCTCCTTTCCCCTCCAACTGGACCTCGTCCACCTTTTTCACTTCTTCATCCTTCAACTTCTTCCCTTTATCCCTATCAAAATAATCAAGATCATAATGCTCATGGGTTAAATTATCAAGTGAAGGACTAACGAAATTATGAATATGAGAAAGATTAGAGATAGGAGGTGTGTCTTCAACACGAGGATCAATTGCATCCATGCAATAACAGCTTTAATCCTCTTTCGGGTATTTCATGGCCTCATATAGGGAAATCTTTATCTCTTGATCGTCAACTTTCAACGTGATTTTCCTATTTGCCACATCTAACACCATCCCGGCTGTTGCTAAGAACGGTCTTCCCAAGATCAATAGAACGTGCTCATCTTCCTCCATGTCAAGCACTACAAAGTCGGCTAGAAAGATGTGATCCCCAACCTTCACGAGGACATCTTCAACCACACCTTGAGGTCGAGTAATAGACCGATCGGCAAGTTGAAGCGTCATCATTATCGGTTGAAGTTCTCCACCCTCCAACTTCTTGAATAACGACAAGGCCATATGATTGATGCTCGCCCCAAGGTCGCACAACGCTCCCTTCTTAACTCCATTCCCGATATCACATAAGATCATGAAACTCCCGGGATCCTTCAACTTCGGTGGAAGCGCTTTGTGCACTAATGCACTCACCTCATGGTTCAACTGCACCAACTTGGGCTCATCTACTCGCCTCCTCTTCGCTATCAAGTCCTTCAGAAACTTGGCATAATTCGGCATTTGTTCCAAAGCATCATAAAAAGGAATGTTAATATGTAATTTCTTAAAAATATCAAGGAATTTAGCGAATTTCTCATCAAGCTTCTTTTTCATGAAGCGTTGTGGATACGGAACGGGTATCACCTATTTGGGTACCCCCCATTCATCACGCTCAGTCTCTTTCACTTTCTCCCTTGCTTCATTTGCCTTCTTCAACTTAGGAACTCTCTCAATCTTCTCAATGCCTTCCTCTTCAGGCTCTTTGCTCTCATCCATATTTGTACTCTTCTGAGTGCCTTCACTCTCAACCCCTTTCTCAACTCCCATCTCCTCAATCTCAATCTCTCCTTTAGGCGTCTCAGAATCAGCAGGCATCTGAGGACCATCATAGTTGGTCCCACTTCTAAGCTGGATCGCCTTGCAATGCTCTTTCGGGTTTCCCTCCGGCATAGAAGGATACTTACCCGACTCTCTACCCAATGATTTTACGATCTGGCTCATCTGAAACTCTATCGAAGTAAACCGCCTATTGTTCTCTTGCTGAATTCGATTCAGCTCTACATCTCTCTTCTGGAGTTCTTGATCACGCTGATCACCTTTCTTATGCAACTCTTTAACGTCATACTCCAAAGAGGATAACCTCTTGATTCGTTCCTCCACCTTCTGAAGGATAGCTTTCAACATCTCCTCAGTTGAGGCACCACCTTCTCCACCCGGGGGTTTCGAACCTGGGTCAACACCTGGAGGAACTGTGATTCCGGCCTTCGGATTAGCATATGAAAAATTCTCGTTCTTCCTCCATGTGTTTTGAGGAGGCTGCTGGCCTCCTTGATATCCTTGTGTGTTCCTCCATTGATTTTGAGGCGACTGTGGACCTGGAGGTACAAATGGTTGGCCATAAGATGGTCTTCCAAACTGATTGCCACCTTGTGGATACCCCCCTTGTGGATAGTTAGGTCTTCCCATAAAGTTGGCCTCTTCTTGCTGACTCGTGGGTGGGTCCACTTTCTCATTCACTGCTACATTCCCTCCAACCATATTCTGCCCCATCTCGAAGTTACTGATCTTCTCCATCATTGCCATCAATAGCTTCCTTGTACCCTCATTCTCCTCTAATTTACAAGCTCTCTGAAATTCTGGATCCTCGTTCCATGCCCCGGCATTCGTGATAATATTGTTGATGATTTTTCTACATCTCGATATCCCTTGGTTCAGAAAAGCTAAACTGGCACATGCATCTAGATGGGCTTGGCTAGCCTTGCTGGCTCCACTATAGAAGAATGCCATGATATCTCCCTCATTGTACCCGTACTGCGGGCACTCAATCAACATGTTCGAGTATCTCTCCCAAGCCTGAAGTAAATCCTCACCTGGCTTCTGGTGGAAGGAATAAATCTTTATCCTTGCTTTAATCGTTCTAGATGTAGGGTAGAACGCTCGAGGAACAAACGCTCGAGCTCGGCCCATGTGGTTACACCTCCCCGTGGGAGCGTGTTATCGTACCACTCCTTGGCTATTCCCGTCAAAGAGAATGGGAAAAGCCTGAGCCTCTTGGCATCTTCAGACATGCCGTTATAATTGAATGTGGATGCGATCATCAGAAAGCTCCTCAGATGAGTATGAGGATTCTCCTTCCCAACCTCCCCCTTGAATTGATTCTCGGTAAGCAGAATTAGAATTCCTGGTGAAATCGAGAAGTTATTTGCCTCTACAAGGGGCAATGCCACTCCATCATAGTACCTCTGCGGTTGCGCCGCGAACCTTCCTCGAATAGCCATGTTCTGATCTGCGTTCTGAGGAACGTGCTGAGGATTAGCAGGTGGTACGGGTACTTGTTGGGGTGGTGGTGGTTGATAAGCTGGTGGTTGGTTATAAATAGGAGTTGGAGGATACGGGTATGGTGGATACGGATAAGGTGGGTATGGGTATGGATAAGGTAAGTTGTTAGTGGAAAGTTGTTCTGTGGGTAAGCAGGGTTGTTTTGAGGATGTTGGACAAGGTTATGAGCCGGATTGTTTACGTTTTGTGTACCCGGGTTTTGGCTCTGGCTGTCCCCTAATGGAACTGGATTCTGGCTACCACTCACTCCAGTGCCATCAACTCGATCCACTACCTGATTAAACTCATTTGCAGTATCATCCAACTCATTACTAATGTCCATGTTCACATTCTCGTTCTCTCCTCCGGCAGCGTTCATCCTTCTTAAGAAGGCTCGGTTTCTTCTTGCTATTGTCTCAGGATCCAACTGTAATCTCTCTTCGCTCGTATCACCTTGCGAGCGTGTTTTCATAAACCTGAAACACTAACAAAAGAATAAAAACGCAACTGCCAAATATGTGTGAAATAAAACAGAAAAGTAAATCACTCACTACTAACTACTAAGCTATCTACAAGTCCTATTCAAAACACATACAACGCCATCCCCGGCAACGGCGCCATTGACTTGAACCGAAAATACTAGCTTTCTACTAGTGGTTTCCCCACAAGAGTATGGGTTCACTGTAGTATGGGCAGGTATAGGGACCAAGTATTATCGAACCCAAGGGATGGAGTGTATGCGAATAGATCCCTGAAGATCTACGCGTCGTAGCTAATATGAATGTATGTTTTTGGATTTTTCAAAGAATTAATTCTAAACTAAAGGAAACTAATTAAACTAAAGAATAAATTAAACGAATTAACTAAGGTGTGTTTGCAAATAAGTGATGGTGATGCTCAGGATAGGAATCCCTACGTATACTAACGGAGCAGGTACATAATCAAGATAATTGACTTGAAGCGAATATACTAGCTTTTACTAGTAGCTTCCCCGCAAGAGTACGGGTTCACTGTAGTAGTGGCAAGTATAGGGACCAAGTATTATCGAACCCAAGGGAAAGTGTGTATGCGAATAGATCCCTAAAGATCTACGCGTCGTAGTTAATATGAGTGTATGTTTGGGGATTGAAAATTAAAAGAATTAAGTCTAAACTAAATTACTCTACGAATGCAAAAGGAAAATTAAACTAAGTATCTAAGGTGTGTATGCAAGTATGAGATGGTGATGCTCAGGATAGGAATCCCTACGTATACTAACGGAGTTGGTACGATAATTAAAATAACTGTGACATGCAAGAAATAACCTAAGTAAAAGAATGCAAGATGAAAGCTCAAGATTTTAAACCCTAATACTTTATCCTAACAATCGACTTCACTAATCTACTAACAAGTTAATAGATTGTGCTTAATTAATGAGACCCTAATATAACTAAGGTGATGCGGTCGTCCTCCTTCGCTAAATTGGTAAATGAATTAACCTCTTCTAAACCCTCTCGTTAAGTCTACTAATCGTTATTGAGTGATGCGGTCGTCCTCTCTCTAACACTTTCATACGAAATTCAAAGGTAAAGTTAAGATTAATTATAAGAATTCATTAATTAAGAGAATTAAAACTAACGTCACAAATTACCCTAATTACGTACCCACATCCTACTTCTACGAGTTCATCCTAACCTAAGCATGCAAGGGTTTTAGCTAGACATGACGTTAACAAACATAAAAGCAATAGAAGAAACAACGAACATAAACATGGTAAATTGAACCAAGAAAAGATGAAACATGAACTAGGGTTTAAAGAAATAAATACTAAGAACTGAATTTGAATTGATAAAAATAAAGTTTAGAACGTTTAGAGTAATCAAGCTAAGGAAAAGAAACTGAGAAACGAAATTAAACTAAGAATTCGTACGAAAAACCTCAACAACGTAAAAGTAAAGCTTGCTCGTTCTTCTTCTCTTCCTCTCTCTAAAAACTAAGTCTAAAAGTGATTTCTAAAGTTCGGGATCCGTCAAAACGTGTTTGGAAGAGGTATATATAGGCACCGGGTCGAAATGGGAGTTAATGGGCCGAAAAAACGCATCCGGAGGCAAAAATAGGCAAGTGCTCGAGCTAGGACACGCTCGAGCGGGGCGCTCGAGCTGTTTTGGTCGAATGAAACAGGTGGTCGAGCGGAGCGCTCGAGCCTATGTGGTCGAGCACTTTTCAGCATCCGTCACTTGTTCGTAAAATCTTCATATCTCCTCAACCGGGAGTCCGTTTTGGCCGATTCAAAGTCCTACGAACTCCTCTTTTCGCCCTCTATCCATCTATGAAAACCAAAGAGACAAATTAATGATTTTATAAAAATGATACTCATTTGACTCCAAACACTAATCGAAAATACTCAAAACATGGGCAAATCGGGCACCAAAACATAACAATTTCACGCCTAATCAATAATCGTGACGCGCGAGAAATAACCTAAGTTAAAGATTATAAGATGAAAGCTCGAGAATTAAAACCCTAATATTTTATCCTAGCAATCGACTTCACTAATCCACTAACAAGTTAATAGATCGTGCTTAATTAACGAGACCCTAATTTAAACTAAGGTGATGCGGTCGTCCTCCTTAGATAAACCGATAGATGAACATAATGATTATAACGAATAAATTATCAAACATAAACTAGGGTTGAAAGAAAATTAATGTTGCTGAATTTAAATTAAGAAAATGAAGTCTCAAAGTATTAACAAATAAAGGTCTGAAGAAACGAAATTAAAAAGAAAAACCGAACTATGAATTCGTAAAGAAAACCTCAAAAATATAAATCTCAAGCTTGCTCGTCTCCTCTTCTCCAAAAACTAACTCTAAAAGTAATAATGTATCAAGTGGTGTATGTCGTGGTATGTAAAAACGTGTTCGGAAGGGGTATATATAAGCAACGGGTCGAATCGGGAGTTAATGGGCCAAAAATCACGTATGCTCGTGCACTACTGCACGAGCTCATCCCCATCGTGCGCTCCAATTCATTCAGAACCCAAAAACTGCTCGACCTCCATCACTCGTGCACTAGTGCACGACCCGCGTCTACTCGTGTTCAGTGCACGAGTGCTCGTGCACTAGTGCACGAGTTGCACCTGCTCGAGCGCTGTACTCGAGTACTCATGCACTAAGTGCACGAGTGCTCCTTGCTTGTGCACTCCAATGATACTTTTGCTCCCTCGAACTAATACTTTTCGTATTTCTTCGATATCTTCTCATCCGGGCGTCCGTTTGAGTCGATTCAAAGTCCTACGAACTCCTCTTTTCGCCCTCTATCCATCTATGAGCATCAAATAGACAAATTCATTAGTTTATGAAAATGATACTCAAATAACTCTAAATACTCATATAAATCAATCAAAATAAGGGCATTTCGAGTGACAAATCATGACAATTTCACGCCTAATCATACAACACCCACCTCGTTCGAGGAAATGCCAAAGTTTGTGAGTTTTAAGTGGAAAGCCAGCCCCAAGTTAACCTTAACCTCCAAAAATCCCACAACTCTGCTCAGAGCCGACCTTACCCCGTTTTCAGCCGGTTGGGGTTGAACTCTTCCTCATGACTCCCTAGCTGGCTCCCGAGCAGCCGATCTGAGAGCTACGATATGGATGTTGTGTCTTGCACGCGAAGCTCCACCCAACGACCACTCGAGAGGCAGGCGGAAATCAGCTTGGCCCCGGCCAACTCCACGAGAGGAAAGTTGAGTTTTGCTCAAAGTGGTCTCCTCATCCACGACACTCCTCGGGGAGCTGTTTTCGATCGGATCGGCCTGGCTACACTACCGAATGAGCCCGTGGAAGCCACCCCGAGCCCGGGAATGGCCCTGATGTAAAAGCAACTCAATGAGATGTATGCCGTCCTGGAGGCGGAAGGCCAACCCAAGGCAAGGCCCGTTGCGAACTAGCCCCTCTCCGTCGACATCGAGCTCGCTCCAGTCCAGCTCCAGATCGTCCCTCTGCCTACCCCCTTTACGAGGGAAAGACGGACCTGGAGACCCATTTAAGCAAGTTCCGGATTTACATGACCGGCCGGAGAGCGACCAATGCGATCAAGTGTCATCTCTTCCCACTCACCCTCGGCGACCTGGCCCATAGGTGGTATGTCTCCTTACTGTCTCGATCAATCGACTCATTCACAACTTTAAGTTCTCGGTTCGCTGCTTACTTTGTGGCCAAAATCACTCTGGCATAGGCACATGCGTATCCCCCAAGAAACGGATGAGACGGACGAGGACTACATTTTCCAGGTGGACGAGGTCATTCTGACCGGTGAGCCCGTTGGGGACCAGCTGGCTTTACACGCCACCTTGGGGGTTTTCATGGGAAGTCTCAAATGTTCAAGCACCTCACGAAAGACTTCTCCAAGACCTACGCGGAGTTCAAATCTCGGGCGGGAGACTTCTTAGCTCGGAAGAAACTTTTGGCTCTAAGGTTGGGGGAGTCCAAGCCCACTAGCAAGGAACCAGAGAACGCTCAAGTCTCTCCAAAAGGGGGCCCCAAAGCAAGGAGGATCCCAAAGCCCCCGGGGAATTTTAAATCTTTTGAGGACGTCGATGTACACCTCACTCAGGCTCTAAAGCAAACCCCAGCCAACGTCCTCAATGCAATCCAGCACAGGGATATGCTCCCAAGGTCGAGACAATTCATGGGGGATCAGTCGAAACTAGACCCTAAAAAGTTCTGCGCCTATCACGACTCTATAGGCCACAATACGAGCTAATACCGTGATCTCCTCAAATAGCTTTGGAAGTTATTTGACGAAGGGTTGATGAACGACCTGGTCTAAAGACTAGGCCCTCGAGCTGAACAGCGACCTCAATGTCAAAGAGAGGACGAAGCCCATCCAACTCGACCAATTGGTGTCGTTGATGAAGATGATGACGACAACCCCTATGAATCTTGCCGGCAGGGTGAACATGATCCAAGCCAGGGGAGAGAATCTAGGGGGCTTGACCCCCGTCTCCATGCTCTCCAACCGGAAGCGTAAGGCCGAGATCCGAGTTGTGGCAAACATCAATATAGTCAAACCTCCCGAGCTCACTATTCACAAGAATCTGGAGATCTCTTTTTCAAACAGAGATGGGGAGGGGGTGCTCTACCCTAAAGGGGATGCGCTCGTGATCACGGCAAATATTTTGGGGAAGGACGTCCAGCGAGTGCTAATTGACAATGGTTACTTCTGCAACATTATCTTCAAGTCGGCTTTGGACCAACTTGGTGACCTCGTCAACTTCATCAAGCCTTTCGACATCCAGCTAAAAGGTTTCGGGGATACTATTGTTGCAGCTTATGGTAGGATTAAGCTTTCAGTTGAGCTAGTTTGTAACTTTGATCCAAATGTTAGGATTACTAGGCCTCTAGACTTTGCAATCGTAGATCAGCCGAACTCTTATAACAGCTTCTTAGGGCATCCGTTCTTGGACACGTTCGAGGCAGTGGCCTCTACTTACTACTACTATATCAAATTTCCCACTCCTGGGGGAGTGGTCGGCACCATTAAAGGTGACCAAGTAATGACAAGAAAGTGTTTGAACTATCTCTTTCCAATTTCAAATTCCAAACTCAATGGTTAAATTCAAGTAACCTCAACCCACACTGGGCTTAGGGAGGTCGGTCCGACCTACCCCCCACCCCCCGGGCAAAACCAAGGTCGGTCCTTCCGACCTCAACATTTTAGTGGCCGACCTCGGACCCCAAGTCGAGGTTGGAGCACAAATGATGGAGGTCGACGACCTCGAACCCAGGATTAGATTCGAGCCCGCCGACCGACCCCACTAGGCCAGAATTATAAGTCCTCATTGGCTCATGGATCCCGCCCGAAATGTGGGGGAAAGTGATTGAGTTCCTAAAATACAACATAGGCATTTTTGCCTGGTCTCACCAGGACATGGTAGGAATCGACCCAAAGCACGCTTGCCACTGACTAAAGATCGACCCTAACTAGTCCACCAAAAAAGTAGGAAATTTAGCCCGAAAAAATATGAAGCTTTAGCTCAAGAGGTCAAAAAGTTATTAGACAACAAGCTCAACGAGCAAGCTCAGGATGAGCCCCAGTGGGTGGCAAATGCGGTCTTGGTCAAGAAGTCAAATAACTCATGGAGGTTCTATATCGATTTCACCGACCTCAATGCGGTATGCCCAAAAGATCATTTCCCGATACCACACATAAACCACTTGGTGGACGGCACGGCCGGCCGGCCATGAAATGATGTTATTTATGGATGTTTTCGCCGGCTACCATCAAATCACAATAGCTCTGGAGGATATAAAACATACTTCTTTCCACACGGAGAAAAATATGTTGTCATGGTTGAGGATGTCATTCGGCCTGATCAACGCCGGGGCAACTTATCAATGCCTCGTGAACAAAATGTTTACCGAGCAGATCGGGAAGACCATGGAAGTCTACATCGACGACATTGTCGAGAAGAGCTTAAAGAAGGAGAACCATCTAAGAGACCTCGCCGAACATTCAACATCCTTAAGGCCTACAACATGAAATTAAATCCGAAGAAGTGTAGCTTCGGAGTGGAGTCCGGAAAGTTCCTAGGTCATATTGTAAGCTAAAGAGGGGTCGAGGCCAACCCAGCAAAAATCAAGGCCATCCTCGACATGAAAGAGCCAAGGACCATCAAGAAAGTCCAACGGCTGATCAGATGTCTCGCCTCGCTAAACCGATTCATATCCCGGCTCGGCGACAAAAGTAAGCCTTTCTTCACCATTATAAAAAATGGAAGGTTTTCTTAGAACAAGGAAAGTCAGGTAGCCTTTGCAAAATTAAAAGAATATTTGTCCAATCCTCAAATCTTGGTCAAACTGGTCCCGGGAGAGAAACTTTTTCTTTACCTCGCGGCCTCTGAGGTCGCCCTGAGCGCCGTGCTCGTCTGGGCCGAGGGTCAAACTCACTTTCCCATTTACTTTGTAAGCCAAGCCTTGCACGATGCCGAGCTCAGATATACTCCCCTCGAGAAGTTGGCATATGCCTTGGTTATAAGTGTTAGGAAATTGAGATCCTACTTTTTTTACCATCAAGTAGAGGACCTAACCACTCTCCCGTTAAGGTAAATCCTACACTGCCTCGATACCAGTGGTAGGCTTTTGAAGTGGTCATTAGAGATAGCTCAGTACGGAGTCACCTATGCCCCAAGAATGACCATCAAGGGTCAAACCCTAGCCGACTTCATAGTCGAACTCACCTTCCCACCAAAGCTCTCATGAGTCGATCACCCCCCGTGGAAACTTTATGCGGACAGGTCGTCGACAAGCTCATGTGCTGGGGCTAGCATCATCCTAATTGATCCGGAAGGATTGCGTTTCACTCACGCAGTCCATTTCGATTTTTCTGCCACCAACAACGAGGCCGAGTACGAGGCCTTGGTCGGAGGTCTCGAGCTCACCATTACCATCGGGGTATTTCGTCTTCACATTTTCATAGACTCTCTACTCGTTGTGAACCAAATTAAAGGCGAATATGATGCTCGAGGGGAGCAAATGGTTAAGTATTTGGAACTAGTAGCTGCACTCTGCGAAAATT
This sequence comes from Ballota nigra, assembly GCA_947034835.1. Taxonomy (NCBI): domain Eukaryota; kingdom Viridiplantae; phylum Streptophyta; class Magnoliopsida; order Lamiales; family Lamiaceae; genus Ballota; species Ballota nigra. Next base: position 75,940,396 of record OX344722.1, read on the forward strand.
TCCACCAAGTTTTTATCAAGCAAATCCCTCGAGAACAAAATTCCCAAGCTGACGCATTCTCCAAGCTAGCAACCGCCGAGGTGGCAGCCAATTTTGCCAATATCCAACTCTCCACACTCAGGGCCCCCACCATCAACAGAGCCCAGGTCGTAACCGTGCTCAATGTTGAAGAAAGTTGAATGACTCCGATCATGCAATACTTGAAGACCGGAGACCTCCTCGAAGATAAAGTCCGAGATCGACAACTACAGCGCAGATCCTCAAGGTACACCCTTATTGATGACCTCCTCTACAAAAGAAGTTTTTGCCTACCTCTCTTGAAATGTATCACCCCGGAGCAAGGCCAAAAGATTTTGGCCAAAATTCACGAGTGGGTACGTGGAAATCACGCCGGAGGTTGGGCTATAGCCCACAAGGTCATTAGGCAAGGCTACTTCTGGCCGATATTGAACAAAGACGCGGTGAATTTCACGAGGTTGTGCCACAAATGCCAAATATTGGGGCCCAACATCAAACTCTCTCCCGAGCAACTAACATCAATGTATAGCCCTTGGCCTTTCGCGCAATGGGGCATCGACCTGATCGGATCTATGCCCACTGGGCCCAGGGACCATAAATTTGCTGTAGTCGCGGTCGATTATTTTACAAAGTGGGTGGAGACCAAGCCTCTCAACAAGATCAGTCAAGCTCATATAATAAGGTTCATTTGGAAGAAAATAATATGTCATTTCGGCCTCCCCCAAGTCATCATAGGGAAACAATTTGATGGTCTCCAGATGATTCAATTTTGTGAAAAGTGGAAAATTAAAAAAGTTTTCTGCACCCCCTACCACCCACAGACAAACGGCCAAGTGGGGGCCATGAATAAAATCCTAAAGCACACCTTTAAGACTAAGCTGGAGGACAAAAAAGGGAAGTGGGTCGCGGATCTTCTCGACGTACTTTGGTCTTATCGCAGCACGACCAGAAATTCAATGGGGGAGACCCCATTTGCTTTAGCTTTCAGAAAGGAAGCTGTTATCCCATCCGAGGTCGCACTCCCGAGTCACAAAATGGCTCAAACATTCACTGAAGACAATGACATAGCTCGAATAATCGATTTGGATATGCTCGAAGAAAGAAGACTCTCCTCCGACCTAAAAAATACAGCATACAAGAAAAAATCGGAAAAAAATTTCAACTCAAATGTGAAGGCAAGGCAATTCCAAGTTGGAGACCTCGTTCTGAAGAAAATCCAAGGTCCCAAAGGGGTATTCGGCCCAAACTAGGAGGGCCCATTTAGGGTATCTAAATGGCTCTCCAAGGGAGCATACGAGCTCGAACTCATGCATGGCACTCCAGACCAATACCCCTGGAACGCGATCCACTTGAAGAAATATTACCAGTAAAGCTATTGTATTGAAACCATCTCTTTCAAGTTTTCAATAAAGATTTTTGTTGGTAATTCGTTTTTCCATCTCAAAATCAAATGCTAAGTTCAAAAGCATGTGCCGATCGTAACGAGGTCGGCACATCACACTTAACCCGGGAAAAAGGACCATCAAGGTCATTTTTCATCTCAAAATCAAATGTTAAGTTCAAAAGTGTGTGTCGACCATAACGAGGTCGACACATCACACTTAGTAAAAAAAAAACCGAGCTCAAGAGGGTGATGAAGGCGGGTCCGAGTCCAACCATCAAAAGTCGACCCCAAGAGGTCAGCAGACCCCTCCATCACTCGGAGGACGACAAGCTGAGCCTAGAGTCCAACCTCTAGAAGTCAACAAATTCATGGCAAAGATAAGTTCAAACCCTTTAAAAACCTTCCTAAGTCCTACTTTCGATCACCCTATCTATTTAGTAAGGATCCTCAATGATAACACATTCAAATTTTGTCTAAGCATAAACACTTAGATAAAATCTCCAAGTCTTCACTTCAAGCATTCTCAAACTCTTCCAAGTATGAAATCTTAACCAAATTTTTCTAAGTTTTAATCATAGTTGCTTAGCCAAATTGTTCTAAGTCCTTTATCTCAAACACTTAGCAAAACTCCCATTCTAAACACTTAGCCAAATTTCCATTCCAAACTTTTAGCCAAATTATCAATTTTACTTAAGTTAGCCAGAAGTATGAAGTTAGAAAGATGCCAAATAAGAAAGATAAAGATATTTGTTTCATTGATTGAAAAGTGCCCGGAGGCAAAGGTACATGAAAATCGGCTGTAGCCCACTACAAGTTCAAAGAAGTAAAAAACGAAACAAGATCTTTAGTTCAAAGTGTCCTGGCCCCCGACCTCAACCTCGGCTTCGACCCCCGCTTCATCTCCAGCCAGCTCCCCGACCTCAGTCACCTAGCCAACCTCCTCGGCCAACACCTCATCAACGGCCGGCTCCTCCTCCGGCACCCAGGGCTTAAGCAATTTTTCTCTTCTTGGAAACCAGGCCAAGTCGACCACATAATCCGTCTCGAGGTCGAGGAAATGGAGATAGTAGATCTCGTGAAGAGGGCTCTTGGCTACAAAGTCCTTGAAATAGGCCTCGTAAACCGTCGTATCGAGCCCAGTTTTCCGGCCCTCCTGGATCATATCCGTGATTGCCATGTAGTAGCAGTATTCTGAGAAGAGGGCAGGACTGGTGCCGGGATCATTGAGGTCGTACGCCGGCCTCTCTGAGGCTGGAATCAGCTCGGCTATCTTTTTCTTGAGCTGCTCGACATGCCCATCTTTTTCCAGCTTCAAGGCCTCAGCTATCTTGTGCATATCGTTGAGCTCAAGCTGGAGCTTTTCCATCGCCAACACCATGGCGTCCATCCGAGCCTGGATCTCATCTTTTTCCTTCGCGGCCGCCTCAGGCCGGTCAGCCGCATCCTCCTTTTCATGGACGACCCCCACCACCTGGCCGAGCACGTCGTCCTTCTCTTTCCTCAACTCGGTCACTGAGCTCTCCGAGGTTGCCCTCGCCTCCCTCTCTTTGGTCAAGCTCGCCTTTGACCTCTGCATTGAGCTCAGAGCCGAGTTGAGCTCGGCCTCGGTCAAGTTATCCAAGATGGCAGCCTGACTCACCACAACAACATTAGCCCGAGCAAGATCCTGGGTCCGACCTTGGGTAATCTCATCCAAGTCGAGAGTCCATGACTGGGGGATGGAGTTGACAGTACGGCTGATGTACTCGAGCATAGCCACGACGATTGAGTTCGGCACTCGGGACGATAGAAAATCAACAATTAATAAGGGCCGGCTGGGATCATCCTGAGTCCCCTTGGAAATTTAGAAGCAAAGTTTCCAATGAGTTTGGCAAAGTTCCAAAAATAAAGGGAAATACACAGAAGTTTACTAATGACTTACGCTTGATACTTTACCGGATCTCGTCCAAAATACGTCCGATTCGATGCATTACGAGTCAGCTCAGAGCCACCGAAAACCAGGGTAGTTGGAGCTTGCCCATGCTTGGGGGGCGAGTTGTCAGTAAGATCAATATGGGTCGGGCTCGTCGTTCCCGCCGATTGCAAATCCGCTTCATGCTCCTCCCGGCTTTATTTTTGGCCCGTAATAGGCAAAGCATGGATGGCCGGGGAGTCGGGTGCCAGGGCCACAAGACCGGTTTGTACGGGGGCCGGCTCCCGGATAACAATACCCTTCCGGGCTATAGTCTATTTCTTCTTGGTGGTCTTGACGTCCACCGGTTTTGGAAGAGCACCTCCAAGCGGGGAGAACATCTTCGGACACTCAGATAGAAGCTCGGGAGGACACTCTTTGACAACCCTGAACTCAACCACTGCAGAAGATAAATCGAAAGTGTAAGGAACAAAAATTTTAAGTCTTGAAAGAATACTAAAAACCTAGAGAGGTCGGAAATGATTACCCGTCTGCTGTAAATGTCGAGGGTACCAAAAAATCCGACCACTGAGCCGCGCCTGCTGAGTTCTTAAAAGTGCCTGGTTCCTCACATTGTCGGGAAGTTGAAGGATTTTCTCACGAACAACCGCAAAGTCAAAATTGACCTCGTGATTGGAAGGAAAGGGTTAGCCTGGAAGGAAGAACAAAGAATTAGATCAGTACTTTTTATCCAAAGTCTAAGTATCTCAAAATCTTACTAGCATGCTTCGGCCTCGGATTGGTCGGAATGTCGATCTCGGCATCGTCCAGATATCCAGTTTGCCAGGCTCCGACCACGAAAAACCATCACTCTCGGATGTTAAGAGCCTTGCTCGGGAGGCTCGTCATGAATTTGGCTCATTTGGTCTGGACGTAGACCTTCCCGACCTGATTCTTATCACTAACCAGCCTAAGCATGTGGGCCATCTCCCCCGGGGTCGGCAGTCGGTATAGACAATTCTGCCCAAAGTGGGTCATAACACCTACTATAATCATCCACGCGTTCGGTAGCAACTGGTTCGGTGCCTGATCCCAAAAGTTTAAGAGATAGGTGATAGCTGGATGTAGTGGGAATCTGAGCCCGACATCCATAATATTATGAGTTATTGCCACCATCCCGCGCGGAGACTGATCCGCCCTCTCGTTGAGCTCGGGGGCATAGAGCTACACGTCGTAGGGAATATCCCACCCGATTCGACCTTCATCTAGAAACTCTTGAGTAATCTAGCTCAGATGGGCACCGCAAGTCCATTTCTTCGACCCCTCCAGGTCTGCCGGTCTTACCGTGTTCGGATCTTACAAAGCAGGAGCGTGTGCATAACGCTCATGATAGCGCTCGAAATAGAACTCTAGCAGCTCGGACCCCTCCTGGCCATCCACGTACTCCTTCCACAAATGGAAATCTTTTTTAACTCGATCCTTGTACGTCTAATAGCCGCAATCTCTGGTCACTAGGTTTTTAGCTTTCTCGGCCTCAGATTTTTTGGAAGCTCCTCCGGTTACCAACCTCAAATTTCTCTGGTCACCGTGGTTTCGACCACCAGTCTCTCCTCTGGATCCTCAGTCACCGGCCTCTCGACTGTAACCTCGGCTGCCGATCCTTCTTTAAATGCTGCAGAGGCCAACCTCTCCTTCACCGTCTCGACCGCCAGATTCATTAACATCCGATTGCTCGCGAGATCGTCCTCAGTCACCTCAACCTCTTCATCTCTTTCCTAGAGGAGATCGTCCAGAGGCTCTCTAGTCTCACCGGGCTGCGCCATCCAGACCACACCGAATGTCCCGACTGAGCTTGGACCGACCGCCCAAGAAGACGAATCGGCCTCGCCACCTCGATTACTACCAATGGGCTTGCCAAGGGAACGGTTCGAATCCCGGAACACAGAATCCAAATTGTCATTGTCCCTGGCTAAAAAATAACCCGCCATCGCCCGCTAGGGATGGCAATATTGGCCCGCCCCGTGGGTACCCGCCCTGCCCCGAGGCATTTGGGCCAGGTCGGACCCGCCTCGTTTTGAGTATGGGTCGGGCCAGCCCTGCCCCATTTTGAGAATGGGGTGGGTCTGGGTATTATGATGGCCCCGTGGGTACCCGCCCTGCCCCGACCCGTCCTGTACATATATACATATTAATATTAATGTATATATATTAATATATAATTAAATAGATATATTAACATGTTATATGTTTATATTTTAGTACAATAAAAATGGATTAAGGGGATCGAACTCGATATTTCATCTTTTATTTTCTAATTATTTCTTCAATTCATTTTTATCTTTAATTGTGTCAATATTAATTCCTAGTTTTGTATAATAAATTAAATTATTATCTCTCACATGTGTTCAGTCTATGATTTGATCATATAATAATCGAGCCTAACTTTATCATAGTATAAGGGTATGGTAGTAGACTATAAAAATAATAAAAAAAAGATAAAAAAATTAGTGCAAATTTGAAAACGGTGCGGGGCGGATCGGCCCGGACCCATATGGGGCAAGTCACGGGACGGCTATTCAGGACCCGTGCGGGTCGCGGGGCGGGTCTGGGGCAGGGTAAATAAAAACGAGGCAGGTCTGGGTAATCAACTACCCGCCCCGACCTGGCCCATTGCCATCCCTATCGCCCGCGGGGGAGGTGAACCGCTGCCGCTGCTTGAACTTCCGCTGGCGTTGAAGAGACGGCGGCTAGCACCGCCGCCACTAGAGAAACCACCGCCTCGCTGTCCGGGAGGGGGACCAATCCACCTCCGTACTATTTTTTAGGATTTAAGAAATGAAATGAAACAGAAAAGACTTGGAAAACTTACTATAGAGGAAAATCGCCCGTCACCGTCGTCGATTCCTTTCGCCGCGTTGATCGCCGCCGTAAAATCCACCGAAATTCAAAAACTCTATGGAAGTCTGATGAGTGCGAAAGCGTAAAGTCTTGGAATGAAGGGGATCACCCCTATCTATACAGAGGGATTTGGAGCAAAAGTGATACTAACCTTTCAAGACCAAGTGTCTAGATGCAAAAAACCGAATCTTAGGTCCCTACGAGCTATTGTTAGGCGACGCTTCGAATTACGGGCACGTCTTTTTAGGCACAGTTATCTGTGTACATCTTTTCGATCCCAGATGCTCCCAAAGGAAGGTTCCAGAACCCGATTACATGACCGTGTCCCATCGAAAGGTCGGGTCCGACCTCTCCCGGGCTTGAGGATCACAAAACGGCCGACCTCTATTTCACCAGCATAAAGGCCAGGCCCAATCAAAGAAGAGCAAAAAACCAGTTCACCCCTCATCCTCCATAAGGGTTAAACTGAGGGGTAATTGTTGTGGCCAAAATAATTGTGGCGTCAGGGGAATCTCGGAGAGAAAACCCTAGAGGTCGGCAATCGACCTCACAAGGGCCCAGGGAGGCCGGCTTAGACTTGCAAGAGATGAAACGGCCGACCTCAACCATTTATTAAAATGGCTGACCTCAACTATTTTCATTAGCAGTCTCCAGAGGTCGGCACCGATCTCGCAAGAAGCATTTCCGAACTCGCCGCAAATGCGGAGTCCAACACAACGAAGGATGCTCAAGCTCAGTCACTCCAGTCACCATGGAGCTTGGTGGCCGACTACCCGATTGAGAAAGCCCCATGCCCTTCTCTACCGAGAGGTCAGAACTAACCTAGTAAGGCTAAGAGCCGACCTCAATTCGATAGTCCCTCTTCCTCGGGAATCAAAGATACCACGAGCACGTGACCAAATCCGGCAAGATCGACCCAAATATGGTAAAGAGTCGTCCCCGTACACAAGGACAAAGAGAATATTCCTCACAGATTGGGAAATCATTCACAGTATCTTCGCCCAGAGACACGTGGTGGAACCGGGATGGTCGGAAGTCTGAAGTAAAGAATAGTCGGGCACCCGCGCCATATCAGGGATCCGCAGGCATTTAATGCCACGGTCTCCTTCGAAGTCGGAAATGACCAAATTACCCCCCATATACAAAAAAAATACAACTATTCATCAATATACAAAAATTACATACTTAAGTCCAGGGCCTAATACCCCTGACAAATGTCCTCTCCTTTATTGCTCTATGCATTCATTTCTTCATATCTTCATCATCAATCAATCATAAAGAACATTCAATCTCTCATTCAAATATCTATCATTTCATTTAAAGCATTTACTATTGATGTTTTTGCCTAAATCCTCCCACATTCTCTATTAAATCCAGCCTCTAATTTTAGGCAAACAACAAACACCCCGATCGAGTCGTGAACCCATCGATCTGCGATGGAAAAGGCCATCATAAATTTACGATGGATGCCCAAAATCCACCGCAAATATTAGCTACTGCTGTTCATAATGTAAAATGATAGATAGCTAGATTCTATAAACTAATCGAATCTCAAAGTAGCTTTAATAGTATTAATTAAAATGAAATTATTATTTATAAATGTTGCATTGTGTTTTCGTTCTTTTGCTTTCACGTTGTAACTTAAAAAAAGAAAAGTTAATTGAGCGGAGTTTCTCAAGGAGTATCTATACACTAAACCAATTTCACCATAAACTCAAATGAATTTTTAAATGGTCCTAATTATTTTATTAAATAGTATTACTATTAAATTAATATTTTTTATTAAAACAACTAATATTGTAAACCAATTTCACCATATTCACCCTACACTTTGCCTTTCACGAGATATACTTGTGATTGATTCTGGAGAAAACAATTCGAAGTTGAAGTTAGTCGAATTATATAGAGCTTAGAGGTCGTCCTCTCAATGTGTTTCATTTTCACACAATTTTTTTGTTTATTACGACCTCTCAATGTGTTTCATTTTCACATAATTTTTTTGTTTTTTGGTACTTGCTATCGGAGCCGACTAATCCGGAAGACCCATTACCAACCGTTTTGCTCTGTATAAATTAGTCCTTCTCAAGAATTCGAACCTGATAATAAACTTCAATATTATATTATACCTATAATTAGTATTTACTATTTACTTACATATATATGTTTATGGTAGTACAATTATTATTAGTCCTTTATAAAACTGGACTATCATATCACATATATATATATTAGAATATATATCTTCATATATCTATACTATATTAAAAAGTAACAAGAGGATGAGAAATATTTTTGGATAATTTTGTCCTTAGCATATTTTAATCTTTACTATTACACCCCAACTACCTATAAATGAGCTAGGGTGTCTTTCCATTTCACCCTGTTTCCCGTCTTTCCATATTCTCTACGTGCACGGAATCAGAATGAGCGACTTCCCTCAACTCAAGCAAATAACAAAGTTCACGGGAGACGGAGGAATTCCAATTAGCACAGTGCTCCATCGAGAGCAACGACAGACGGACGAATTACGACGGAATTGAAGCGGATGCCACTCGGCACAATCCTTCCTCCTTTCTCAAGTAAATTAACAATTAATCGCAAGATGGAACAAAATTTTAAGTTCTGGAAGAATTTTATCAACTATTTGATATCTGAGCATAATTGTTTTCATACACGCGGAATTGATAAAAATAATGAATTGGGAATTGCAATGTCAAACACATATAGCCAAAGGTTCGGGGAGTTTTAATTACTACTAGTTGTATACACGTGCGTTGCACGTTGTATGTAATTTAGTTGAAAAAATAAAATTAAGATTTAAAAATTAAGATTTCAATATTCTAATTTTTCACGAAAACTATTTAGAGGCTTCACTTATATACATATATGTGATTCACAAGGATTCTTCTATGAATTTAACATAAAAATAATTTTTAAGAGAGATCGAAAAATTATTTGTCACGTGATCTTCTACATTCAGGTATAATTTTTAGGTTGTACCATATATCTATCAATCTATGTCTTGGACAAGTATTAATGTATATAATGTGTTTTATAGAAAAAAATTGCACTTTTGGTCCCTAGAGAATTGAGCAAAAATATTTTTGGTACCTATGTAAAAAAGTGATACTTATTATTATTATTATTATTTTTTTGGTACCTATGTAAAAAAGTGATACTTTCGTTAGACACATTTATACATGATTTTAATATAGAGCGCACCATGAATTTTTTATGAATCTCAGAATATATGAATGAACGGACTCAAATTTAAAAAAAATTAAATTCGAGTTTTGAATTATTAATTGCTACCACCCATGACAAATTAACATTTACCAGTGGAACTAAGCAAATCAAAGATCGTTAATTGCTACGACTCATGCTATTACGATAATCTATGAAATAGATGAACAAAATTTGCATTATAATTACTGAAATAGAAAAATATTGAGCTGACTTCATAGGGAAATGGAGGAGTACCCGACAAAAATGGTCTTAGGGCTTATTAGATTAATGGGAAAACTAAATACTAATTATAATTTTTAATGTAAAAATTTCAAAGGTTGTAAAACAAATAAAATAGATAGTTAGGACTCAAGATTAAAATATATCATGACTCATTTATAGGTAGTTTGGGTGTAATAGTAAAGATTAAAATATGCTAAGGGCAAAATTGTCCAAAAATGCTATTACGATAATCTATGAAATAGATAAACAAAATTTGCATTATAATTATTGAAATAGAAAAATATTGAGCTAACTTCATAGGGAAATGGAGGAGTACCCGACAAAAATGGTCTTAGGGCTTATTAGATTAATGCGTAAACTAAATACTAATTATAACTTTTAATGTAAGAATTTCAAAGGTTGTAAAACAAATAAAATAGATAGTTAGGACTCAAGATTAAAATATATCATGGCTCATTTATAGGTAGTTGGGGTGTAATAGTAAAGATTAAAATATGCTAAGGACAAAATTGTCCAAAAATGCTATTACGATAATCTATGAAATAGATAAACAAAATTTGCATTATAATTACTGAAATAGAAAAATATTGAGCTGACTTCATAGGGAAATGGAGGAGTACCCGACAAAAATGGTCTTAGGGCTTATTAGATTAATGCATAAACTAAATACTAATTATAACTTTTAATGTAAGAATTTTAAAGGTTGTAAAACAAATAAAATAGATAGTTAGGACTCAAGATTAAAATATATCATGACTCATTTATAGGTAGTTGGGGTGTAATAGTAAAGATTAAAATATGCTAAGGATAAAATTGTCCAAAAATGTTTCTCATCCCTAGACACTTTTTATTATAGTACAGATGTTATGTTATCTGACACAAATGGTCGGAGATGCTACCAAGTTATTTTTCTTCTTTTTCACCAAATGCATGTGAGATGTGAATGCATTATGAGGAGGAGGTCGCAAGGAATCTCTCCAATAATGATGGACCAAATTAATCAGGAAAATGGCACTTTTGGCCCAATGAATATATCCATTTTAAAATAGTCTCTTTTCCGACTATAGACTTTTAAAATAGTCTCTTTTCCGACATTAATTTAGCATTATTTTTATATATTTTTGTCCCAAAAAAATTATTATTTTGATTCTAAGAGAATGGTAAATTGCAATTTTAATCTCAAGTCAATTGGATAAAATTATAATTTTGGTCCTGAAAATAAACGAATGGGACAAACTACAAAAAAAAAAAAGACAACTTTCGTATATTGGTATCAAAAATATTTTGGACTCATTCTCTTGAAAACAAAAATTCAATTTTCCAAACTAAATCAGGACACATTTAAATCAGGATTATTGGCTAGTTCAATTCTTCTATCTAAAATTTTATATTTCATCATACAGAGCCGGTCCTACGATTTTAGGGGCCCGGTGCGGGAAGAAGAGTTAGGCCCTTTCAAAAATTTATATAATAAATACAAATAATATAATTGTTAATTAAATATATAAATGAAATGCATAATAACAAAATATATGTAATGTTATAATATAATCATTTTCAAATTCATCAATTGAAAATAATAAAAAATAGAGAGGTCTTGTATAAGACCGTGAGACGATAAATTGAGCACAACATTAACACTTTGATATGGGTGAGTGTTAATTTGTGATGCCTCATTTTATAAGATGGTCTCACGAAAGTGCTAGTTTTCAAAATATATTTTTTAAAAATTAACAAATAACATGCATGAAAGAAGAGGTTTTTATAAAAAGGTTAAATTACTAAAAATTTATTTTAATAGTTTAATAGAATAAAATTGCTTGCATATTTAATTTGAAAAGTAATAAATAAGAAAAAATAAATTAGGAAAATATTGAAGTGATATTCTTAATTAAAAATTAGTTCAGGAATTATGTTCTGTTGGAAATTTAAATTAAATGAGAGATTTATACACAGGACATAATTTCTAATGAGAAATTTAAAAAAATTTGCAAGAGAGGGTTTATAACCCGGGACGTTTATAGGGTAGGTCTTATTGCAAAACAAATTCACCAACTCAGCTACCTAACAAGAAGATATTAAATGAAGACCGTTATGTATATTAACGTATTCCAATATATATATACACAAATGTATAATCGGGGGCCTCGCCGGAGTGGGGCCCTGTGCGGCGGCGCCACCTGCGCTGCCCCAGGGCCGCCACTGTCATCATACATATTACTATCTTGGATATATAATTAACTACGTGTCGATATGATATACTCTCTGTACTGGAGTAATTTTTTCATAACTTTTTATATTTGTTTATTAACTTTTGGGGTAAGATAATGAATAGTGCAGAAAATGAAATATATGACATTTTTTATAATATTGTGTGAATTTAAAAGTTAAAGATTATATGTAGTGGAGTGTTGTTTTTGCTATTTATCAAATAAATTTTTTTATTTTGAAACGATCCGAAAAAGAAAGTGGAAAACTTGCTGGAGGGAGTATATACTTTGTTGGTTAATATTTTAGTCATTTACATGCCATATGCATAATCCTGACTTTTTAATATTAAAATTAAGCATCAAAATTATTACAAGTGATGTTATTCCAATTATTGACCCTGCAAGCAACAAAGAGCGATTGTGGCTCGAGCGGTTATTGCATGCACATGAATAATAGCGTGATGTACAATCATCGAATATCTTTTATTATCCTCCTATATTTTAATTAAGAATACAAATATAATCTGCCTAAAGTGTTACAGTATAGTATCCTTTGAAAAGTCGAGCTGATAAATCCTCTCAATGTATATATAGTTTATAAACCTAGCTAGAATGGTGGATAATTGATAATTCTATAAACTAATCAAATCTCAAAGTATATTTCTCTAATAAATAATATTGGGGAAAAAAAAGATTCTTAGTCTTTCTGTTACTCTTATCCATATATAGTATTTGTATGCTTTCATGATTAGATGTTGGGCATACGGCATTAAGGAAGAAAATCGTGGAAAAGTAATTAAATAAAAAAAGTGAGTGTCACTTTTATGGGGGAAATTGCAGAAATGGTCCTGTTGTGACCATTTTGGCCCGCAAGTCGGCGCCGGCCGGTAACCAGCCGTAAAAGGCAATGCGACGCTCAGATAACGGGCCCTCCCAGGCCGGCCTATGCCCGACCTCAGCGGTCTCCGATCCCGTTTTCTGACCTAAAAATGAGACCGGAAATCACCGTGGAACATTCGTGTACGTTTATCTGGGTGTCGGACGAACGGGTCGAGACCGGACCGGTCCGGCCTTAACCAAAGAAGATCATTAGAGGTCACCAGGGCACCACCAACGTGCAGGGGCATTCTCCGACCACATGATCCGTCAAGAGGCCGGTCCCCGACCTCGGAATATCCCCGGTCGGCAAGGAAGATTTGGAGCACGTGATGAAATCAGAAGAGAACTTCCCCCAAGAGGAAAAAGGCCGCCTCCGTACTCTGTATCACAGGGAATATTCCATCCAAATAAGAAAATACGCCAGAGAATCGTCCTTTTTGGACACGCGTCGACACCCTAGTGGCTGGCCACCTGCAAACACTGATGCACCAGTGCCCGCGCGTCCTCAGAGGAAGGAAGCATTTAATGCCTCTGTCCCCTGAGATGTCGGAAATGACCGATGTACCCCTGTAGTGAGAAAACTATAAATAGTCACTCATTTGTAACAAATAGAGAGGTTCAATCTCTCTCAGTATATTCAATACAATCACCATTCAAGTCCAGGGACTAACAACCCCTGGCAAATCTTGGTGTTCTTGCTCCCACTTCATCACCTTTCATTCAAATCAATCATTTTAGTATTAAAGAACCCAATCATTTGATGTTTTTACCAAAGCATTCATAAATAGCCATTCAAACCCAGCAATATTTATTTGGTAAACAACATTTGGCGCTAGAAGAAGGGAGTCAACCCATCAAACTCATCTTTTCTTTACCTCTCTTTGAAGAACACCCACTGTTCTTCAAAGCTTCATATATTCAAATCTTCAAACCTTCAAGCCATTAATTCTCTCTTTCTAGGAGCAATGGATCATCAGAAATCATCCCATGCCCACAAGGCCATCGGCACTCCGGCCATGCCGAGGGACGTCACGACGCGAGCATCGGGGGAACTCTCCGATCCGTTTTCCAGAAGAGCCCATTCAGTCCCAGGGCCGAGGTTTCCTTACTCCTGACCAGGCCGGGTCAAGACGACGCCGCCAGGCGGAAGAGGCAAGGGGGTGCCGAAGCACCACCTCTGCCTCAAAAAAGAAGGCCCATGCCCGTGCACTCAAGGGAAAAGCGAAAGCCGTGGAACATCAGGGCGAAAGCCAAGGCCGAGCGAACCCCGGTTCTGCTCGGTCGCGAGGCTCCGCTCACCCAGTTTTCGACCGTTTGGGCACGACGGACCCATCGTGGTATCCAAGCCGCCACCCCAGTTATGACACTGGGTATGGTGACACGGAGTCCGTCTCCAACTCACAGAGCACGGCCCAAATGCCACTCAAGAGGGCAGTCGAGTTCAGTCTAACCCCGGTAAACTCCACCAGGCGCAAGCTGAGTTTCGCCCAAAGCGGTCTTCTGGGACGCGGAGTCCCCCGTACTGTCGTGTTCGATCGAATCGGCCCCCTGACCGACGGTGGCGACCAAATGGTCGAAACCCCGAGTCCCGAACTCGTCAAGATGCAAAAGCAGCTTGACGAGATGAAAGCGCTCCTAGAAGCACAAGGCCAACCTAAGGCCCGGCAGGTCGCCAACGAGCCCCTGGCTGTGGATATTGAGCTCGCCCCTGTCCAGCTCAAAATCGTCCCTCCACCAACCCCGCTCTACGAGGGAAAAACAGATCCGGAGACCTATCTGAGCAAATTCCGGATCTACATGACCGGGCGTGGCGCAACCAACGCCACAAAGTGCAGGCTCTTCCCCCTCACCTTAGGCGATCTCGCCCACAGATGGTACGTGTCTATCCCGGCACGGTCGATCGACTCGTTCACCACCCTGAGCGCACAATTCTCATCATACTTCACGACCAAAGTTGCCCGGCCGGAAAGCTGGCACCGCTTGATGCGGATCTGCCAAGGGAAGGAAGAGTCCGACGAGGACTACGTGGCTAGGGTGGACGAGGTCATGCTGACCGGCGAGCCAGTTAGCGACCAACTGGCCTTGCACGCAACTCTTGGAGGTTTCCATGGTCGATCTCCAATGTTTAAACATCTCACCAAAGACTTCTCAAAGACCTACGCCGAATTCCGCGCCCGGGCCGGCGACTACCTGGCCCGGAGGAAGCTACTTGCGCTCAGGCTGGGGGAGTCCGAGCCGATGCCAAAGGAGACGGAGGCCGTGGCTCAGGCCTCTCCCAAAAGCGGTCCCAAAGCCAGGAAAGTGGCCAAACCGCCCGGTAACTTCAAGTCCTTCGAGGACGTGGAAGTTCACCTTACTCAGGCCTTGAGGCAGTTCCCCGCGCATATCTTCAATGCGATCCAACACCGGGACGTGCTTCCCTGGCCAAGGCCCTTTTCTGGGGACCGGTACCGGCTGGACCCTAAAAAGTTCTGCGCCTATCACGACTCAATCGGCCATAATACGAGCCAGTGTCGTGATCTCCTCAAGCAGCTTTGGAAGTTGTTTGACGAAGGGCGTTTGAACGACCTCCTACAGAGGCCAGCCGACCGTCAGGAGAACCACCCGCAGCAGCAGCAGCAACGTCATCCTCGAAGAAACAAGGAAGGCGGTCGGCCCCTTAGGCCAGTCGCAGCTCTGGAGGAGGATGATGATGAAGACGACCTCCTCCCACCAATGAACCCTGGCGGTCGGGTCAATATGATCCAGGCTGGTGGGGGGAACTTGGGCGGCCTCACCCCCATCTCGACGATGTCCAACCGGAAGCGGAAAACTGAGATCCGGGAGGTGACCAATGTCAACTTGGTCATCCCCCCAGAACCAAAAATTCATAAATATCTGGTGATATCCTTCTCCAATCGAGATTGGGCCGGGATTTTATACCCAAAGGGTGACGCGTTGGTAATCGCCACCCACATCTTTGGTAAAGAGGTCCAGCGGGTTTTGGTCGACAACGGGTGTTTTTGCAATATCATCTTCAAAACGGCCCTAGAACAGCTCGGAGACCTCGTCAACTTCATCAGGCCAATCGACCTTCAGCTGAAGGGATTTGGGGATGCGACGGTCGCTGCGTACAGGAGGATAAAGCTCTCTGTGGAACTCATCTGTTGCTACAACGAAGAGGTCAAGATAACTAGGCCGTTAGATTTTATAATTGTAGATCAGCCAAGTTCATATAATAGCTTTTTGGGTAGGCCCTTTTTAGAGGTTTTTGAAGCAGTTGCTTCCTCCTACTATTATTGTATTAAGTTTCCCACTCCCGAGGGGGTGGTCGGCACCGTTAGAGGTGACCAATCAATGGCTAGGAGGTGTTTGAACTATTTCAACTCTTATTTATTTTCAATCTGCAACGACCAAACATCGGATGGGCCGCCCGTCGACACCGAGCCGGCCTCTCCGGCCACGGAGGTCATTCTGGAGGTCGAATCCACATCAGCCGACCCCCAGTCTATGCAAATCGACGATCCCGAGCCAAGGATCGGTTTCGAACCATCCGAGCTCGACCTCGACCCTAGGTTCGACTCGTCCGACCGGCGAAGCCATGAACAAGCTACTGCTTTGGAAGAATTGGAACACATTCCAGTCGACCCCTCGAGGCCGGAACTGGAAGTTCGGATCGGCTCTCGCATACTGACCGAAATGCGGGGGGATGTGATCGAATTCCTCAAAGCCAACATTGGGGTCTTCGCCTGGTCTCACCAAGACATGGTCGGAATAGACCCGAAGCACGCCTGTCATCACCTGAAGATCGACCCCAACAAGAGGCTGGTCCACCAGAAAATGAGAAAATTCGGCCCGAAGAAATACGAAGCTCTGGCCCAAGAGGTTAAGAAGTTGTTGGACAACAAGTTGATCGAGCAAGCTCAGGACGAGCCCCAATGGGTCACAAACGCCGTCCTAGTCAAAAAGACAAACAATGCTTGGAGACTATGTATAGACTTCACCTACCTCAACGCGGCATGCCCGAAGGATCATTTTCCAATGTCGCACATCGATCACCTGGTGGATAGCACGGCCGGTCACGAAATGATGTCCTTCATGGACGCCTTCGCCGGCTACCATCAGATCCCAATGGCCATCGAAGACATCAAGTACACCTCATTCCACACGGAGAAGAATATATTTTCTTGGATCCGGATGCCTTTCGGCCTGATCAACGCCGGCGCGACCTACCAGCGACTGGTCAATAAAATGTTTGCAGATCAGATCGGGAAGACCATGGAGGTCTACATCAACGACATTGTGGTGAAAAGCTTGAAGAGAGAAGACCATCTCAGGGATCTCGAAGAGACCTTCAAGATCCTCAAGGCCTACAATATGAAGCTAAACCCAAAGTAATGCAACTTTGGGGTGGAGGCAGGCAAATTCTTGGGCACATCGTCAGCCAGCGTGGGATTGAGGCCAATCCGGCCAAGATCAAGGCCGTCCTCGACATGCAAGAGCCAAGGACGATCAAACAAGTGCAGCGCCTGACCGGATGCCTTGCTTCTCTCAACAGATTCATAGCCCGGCTCGGAGACAAAAGTAAGTCTTTCTTCTCGACCATAAAAAATGGCAAATTTTCTTGGAATAGGGAAAGCCAAGTAGCCTTTGCAAAATTAAAGGAATACTTGGAGAACCCACAAATTTTGGTTAAGCCGGTTCCTGGGGAGAAGCTTTACTTATATCTCGCGGCCTCCGAGGTCGCCCTCAGCGCGGTACTGGTCTGGGCGGACGGTCAGAACCATCTTCCGATCTATTTCGTAAGCCAAGCCCTACACGATGCCGAGCTCAGATACACCCCACTCGAGAAATTAGCGTACGCTCTGGTCATGAGTGTACGCAAGCTGAGGCCCTACTTCTTCGACCACCAAGTAGTGGTCCTCACCACCCTACCACCCTTGAGGCAGGTCCTGCACCGGCCGAACACCAGCGGCAGGTTGTTGAAGTGGTCGTTGGAGATAGTTCAGTACGGGTCTCGTACTCCCCAAGAACGGCCATTAAGGGTCAGGCCCTGACCGATTTCATAGTGGAATTAACTTTCCCACCTAAGTTCACAAGAATCAACCATCCCCTGTGGAAACTCTACGTGGACGGATCGTGAACCAACGCCTGTGCCGGGGCCGGCATCGTCCTGATCGGCCCGGAGGGCCAGAGTTTCACCCATGCAGTCCGCTTCAACTTCCCGGCCACCAACAACGAAGCTGAGTACGAGGCCCTGGTCGGGGACCTTGAGCTCGCGATCTCCATTGGAGTTTGCCGACTACACATTTTTATGGACTCCTTGCTCGTAGTTAACCAAATCAAGGGAGAATACGAGGCCTGGGGGGAGCAAATGATGAAGTACCTTGCCCTGGTCACAACCTTATGCGAGAAATTCCACCAAGTTTTCATTGAGCAAGTTCTAAAAGAGAGCACAACACCCAGGCCGACGCTCTTTCCAAGCTAGCAACCGCGGAGGGAGCCGCCGACCTCGCCAATATTCAACTTTCCACGCTCGGAACGCCCACGGTCATCCGAGCACAAGTGGCGACCGTTCTGAGCACAGATGAAAACTGAATGACGCCGATCGTAAAGTATCTCAAGACCGGCACGCTCCCTGAGGATAGAATCTGGGCACGACAACTGCAACTCCGGTCGTCAAGGTACACCCTCATTGACGACCTCTTATATAAAAGAAGCTTTATCCTCCCACTCCTAAAGTGTATAACCCCGGAGCAAGGCCAGAACATCCTGGCCGAGATCCATGAGGGGGTATGCGGAAATCACGCCGGAGGCCGGGCCCTGGCCCACAAAGTGATCAGACAAGGATATTTCTGGCAGACCTTGAACAAAGACGCCGTCAACTTTGCAAGGTCGTGCCACAAGTGTCAAATATTGGGGCCCAACATCAAGCTATCCCCTGAGCATCTCTCCTCCAGGTATAGCCCTTGGCCTTTTGCTCAGTGGGGCATCGACCTGATCGGACCACTGCCCACTGCGCCCGGGGGCCACAAATTCGCTGTCGTGGCAGTCGACTATTTCACAAAATGGGCGGAGGTCGAGCCACTCAACAAGATCAACCAATCTCAAATCATCAAGTTCATTTGGAAAAACATCATCTGCCGCTTCTGACTACCCCAAGTGATCATCTCCGACAATGGAAAACAGTTTGACGGTCTCCAGATGATTCAGTTTTGCGAGAAGTGGAATATCAAGAAAGTGTTCTCCACCCCCTACCACCCGCAGACGAATGGCCATGTCGAGGCCGTAAACAAAATCCTCAAGCATACTATCAAAGCTAAGCTTGAGGACAAAAAGGGGAATTGGGCAGCCGAGCTACCCGACGTGCTCTGGTCGTATCGTATGACTACAAGGAACTCAACGGGCGAAACACCTTTCGCTTTAGCTTTTGGGACCGAGGCCGTCATCTCGTCAGAGGTCTCCCTCCCAAGCCACCGGACGGCCCAGGTGATCACCGAGGACAATGACACCGCCCGGAGGATCGATTTGGATATGCTGGAGGAGAGGAGACTCACATTCGACCTCCGAAATACGGCCTACAAAAAGAAATCCGAAATTTTTTTCAACTTCAAAGTGAAGGCCAGACAATTCCAGGTCGGGGACCTCATCCTTAAGAAGGTTCAAGTGCCCAAAGGGGTATTCGGCCCGAACTGGGAGGGCCCGTTCAGGATATCCAAGTGTCTCTCCAAGGGTGCTTACGAGCTGGAACTCATGGATGGCACTCCGGACCAATACCCCTGGAATGCAATTCACTTGAAAAAATACAACCAGTAATTTTGTACTATATATTCAAATTTCTTATCAATACAAAGCTCTTCGCACAACTCAATCCTACCCCCAAAATCCGAGCTCAGTCCAAAAGCATACGCCGACCGTATCGATGTCGGCGTATCACACTTAAGCTCGGAAAGGCCATCCAAGCCACTTCGAGAGCCGAGCTCAGTTCAAAAGCATATGCCGACCGTATCGAGGTCGGCATATCACACTTGAGCTCGGCAAGGCAACCAAGGCCATTCCAAGCACCGAGCCCAGTTAAAAAACATATGCCGACCATGTCAAGATCGGCATATCACACTTGAGCCCGGAGCAAAATCCCATTCATACTTGTTAAAATTTATAACAGTTTGACAAGTGTAAATAAACTAAAGAGCAAAAACGTAACAGCAAAGATTAAGGGAAAACTGAATTTCATTTCAAGAAACCGGTATAAAAGCCAGGAAAGGGTACAACGGTTCAAAATAAAGAAAGACACTTTCGGTCGGGAGTCGGTTACATTTTGGGAAGCAATAAAGAAAAGCTAAGGCAAAAAGAAAAATCAAGGATCGCCTGCCCCGGCCGCCGGGCTCGCCTGCCCTCCAGTACCGGCCGCAAAGGCAGCAACTTCTTCAACACAGGCCTCCCCGACACTTCCACCCGCCACCTGGGAACCCTCCGGGGGGCCTCCTCTCCTCCTTCCTCTTCTTCTTCTTCTTTATCGGTGGCCGGGGGACCCTGACCCGGTTGGATCAGCCGATGCCGATGGGGAAACCATAAAAGGTCCACCCCCAGGTCGGTCTCCAGATCGAGGAAGGGAAACCAGAAGCCCTCGTTGACCGGGTTTTTAGCAGCATATTCCCGAAAGTAATCTTCCAGAGACTTGGTCTCAAGACCGGCCTGGCGCGCAACCCGGAGCATACTGGCGGCGGCCATATAGAAACAGAACTCAGAGAAGAGCTCCGGGTTGGCGGTCGGATCCTCCGGATCGTATGTCGGCCGGCTAAGGGAGACAGCCAGTTCTTCAGCTTTCTTCTAGAGCTCCCTCTCCAACTCGGCCTGCCGGGCAAGGGCCTGATCGGCATCCCCCCGGGCCTTGTGCGCCTCCAGCCGCAGATCGGCATTGACGTCCTCCATCTCAGCCACCCAGTTCCGGGTATCTGCCAGCGCCTTGTACGCCATCTCTGCCCGGCCGAGAGCGTCATCCTTCTATTTCAAGACGGCCTCTATCTGGCCGACCGCATAATCTTTCTCTTTCTTGAGCGCGGCGTTCTCGCTCTCGAGCCCGGCCTTCTCCTCCCGAGCCCTGGTCAAGTCGCCCTCCAACCTCCGCACAGTGCTAAGGGCACTGTTGAGCTCGTTCTCCACAAGGTTAGCCATGATGGTCGCCTGGCTGACGAGTGCAACGCAGGCCCGACAGGCGTATCGGGGGCGACGCTCGGCGACACCAGCCAACTCCCGAGTCCAAGCTTGGGGCAAAGAATTCACCGACCGGCTCAGGTACTCCGACATGTCCACGATAGAACTTGGAGCCCGGGAGGAAAGAAAATCCAGCACCAGTGGAGGGAGGTCTGAGTTATTGCGCGTCAGTCTGGACAAAAGAAAGATCAGGTCAGGTACGAATAAAAATGCCTTAGGAAAATTTTAAAATCAACAAACTTACGCTTGGAAGCGGGCCGGATCATGACCAAAATAGGTCCGGTCATCCTCCCGACCTGGAGCTGGCACCCCATGGACCACGGTTTCCGTCCCAACCGGCCTGGGTCCGGGCGGTGTGTCATCGGAGATATCAATCGGGCCCGGGCTCGACCCATGCGGGCCGGCCTCCTCGATCTCAGCCTCCTCTCAGCTCATTTTCTTGCCAGTAATCGGAGAGGAAGTTGGGACCTCAACAGCAACCGCCCCGGCGGCCGGAACAGACTGGATAGGGATCGGCTCCTGGATCACGATCACGATCTCGGTCCGGCCGCCAATCCCTTTCTTCTTCTTCTTAGCCCCTGGGGCCGTCTTCTTCACTGCACAAGCCCCCATTAAGGAAAACATCTCCTGGCAGCAATCAAGAAGTTTTGGCGGGCACTGCCTCACGATCGGGAAATCGGGCACTGCAATGACGAGACACGAAGTGTTAAAAAAAAAAAAACACACGCTGAAGGTCGGGACCCGGTCCCGCCCTGGTGCTTACCCGTCAAATTTAGATGGCGCGGAAACTGGAAGTAACGGCTGGAAAGCCAAGCTTGTCGTGTTCGGAGGAGGGCCTGATTCCTTTCCGCGGCCAGCAACGACAGAATCCGTTCCCTGACGACCTCAAAGTCAAAGTTCAACTCCCGGTCGGAAGGGCAAGGGTAGCCTGCAAAAGAAGTAAAAAATTAGATCAGTACTTTTATTTCGAATATTAACTAAAAATTCCTTACTAGGATTTTTCGGACGGATATTGGTCGGAACATCGATCTCTGTCCCGTCCGAGTACCCGGTTTTCCAAGCCCCACCGACGAAGAACCATTTCTTCCGGTCGTTGCGGCCCTTACTCGGCAGGCCGGTCACCAGCTTCTGCCCCTTCGTTTGGATATATGATTCGTCGGTCCCGCTCCTCTCATTCTGTATCCGATAGAGATAAGTCATCTCCCTCGGGTTCGGCATTCGATAAAGTCGATTCTACCCGAACAGAGCCATGACGCTCGTGATAATCATCCATGCGTTCGGAAGCAGTTGGATGGGCGCCTGGTTCCAATAGTTCAAAAGATAGGAGACGGCCGGATGGAGGGGGAAGCGGAGTCCGACCTCCATCATGTCTTGGGTCACGGCCACCATCCCACGAGGAGGTTGATCGGCCCGCTCATTCACCTCCGGGGCATAGAGTTGGACGTCATATGGAATGTCCCAGCAAATCCGGGCCTCGTCCAGAAAGTCCTGGGTCACCCGGCTCTGTACTTGGCCGATAGTCCACCGTTTAGACTCTTCTAAATCCGCAATCCGAATCGTGGCCGGATCGCGAACGGTCGAACCCAGCCGGAAATGCTCGTGATAAGCCTCGAAATCAAAGACGACGGAGTCCACATCATCCTTCTCCGCCACATAGTCCGACCATAGACTAAAGGCTCATCTGACCTGGTCTCGCCGGTCCTGGCTAAGACTCCGGCCAGCTGCAGCCAACCCTTCAATCTCCTCAGCTTCTGACCCCGAAGCCCCATTCACCATCCCGAGCCGTTCTTTTATCTGCTCGGCTGCGAGATTCTGAAGCAATAGGTTGTTGGCCGTGTCGTCACCTTCGCCGTAGCCGATTTTCTCGTCATCTTCCTCAAGGAGATCGTCCAACGGGTCCCTACTACTTTCCATGGGCCGGGCCGACGACCCGGTCTGAAGCCCTCCTGTCGCCGTGGGAACTCCTTCCCGAGCACCGGTACCCAGCAGTGACCGGCCTGGAGCCGGGAACAATGCATCCAAACCGTCGTCATCGCGAGCCTAGATCGAGCCCGCTAGACGGGAAGGGGAGGCTCATCTCCCTCCACGAGAGCTTCCTCCCTCTTCAAATAAACGGCGATTGGCTCCGCCACCACCGCCGCCACTCGAGGAGGCGCCGCCCCTTTGCCCAGGCGGAGGACCAGTCCACCGTCGTACCATAGTATTCAAAAAGAGAAAGTTTTATGCTACGAGAGTCTGAAAATTAACTTTCTAGCAAACCACCAGTCGCCGCCGTGCAAAAACTCTTCGCCGCCGTGAGAAACTCGCCGGAGTATTCGCCGTAGAATTGCAACGCTTGCCGAAGAAATTCAAAATGCACGAGAAGTGAAAAGTCTGGAAATGAAGAATTCCTTCCCAATTTATAAGAAAGAGTCGGGGGCCTATTTCGAAATAAAAATTCTAGGCCTAGGGGCCTACGTGCAAGAATTAGAAGCGACGGTTCACGCGTCAGGCGCCTGCGCACGACATGCATTAAATGCACGGGATTTGATGGGTCACATCACGTCACATACATCGGATCGATGTGCACAAAATCCGAGGTGTCAACTGACGGCACGCACATTTTTCGAGGCACACGTGACAACGTGTCTTTTCAAGACATCAGTCAATGGCCGGATTCCGATCACTCCGGACGGTTCGAGGCCAGAACCAACGACGAGCGACAAACGACCACCTCGCCCCTCATTAAACTCTGAGAGCCGAGCTGGGGGGCAATTGTTGTGACCATTTTGGCCCGCAAGTCAGCGCCGGCCGGAAACCAGCCGGAAAAGGCAATGCGACGCTCAGAGAACGGGCCCTCCCAGGCCGACCTATGCCCGACCTCAGTGGTCTCCGACCCCATTTTCCGACCTAAAAAATGAGACCGGAAATCACCGTGGAACATTCGTGTACGTTGATCCGGGTGTCGGACGAACGGGTCGAGACCGGACCGGCCTCAACCAAAGAAGATCATTAGAGGTCACCAGGGCACCACCAACCTGTAGGGGCAATCTCCGACCACATGATCCGTCAAGAGGCCGGTCCCCGACCTCGGAATATCCCCGGTCGGCAAGGAAGATTTGGAGCACGTGTGAAATCAGACAAGAACTTCCCCCAAGAGGAAAAAGGCCGCCTCCGTACTCTGTATCACAGGGAATATTCCATCCAAATAAGAAAATACGCCAGAGAATCGTCCTTTTTGGATACGCGTCGACACCCTAGTGGCCCGCCACCTGCAAACTCTGATGCACCAGTGCCCGCGCGTCCTCAGAGGAAGGAAGCATTTAATGCCTCTGTCCCCTGAGAGGTCGGAAATGACCGATGTACCCCTGTAGTAAGAAAACTATAAATAGTCACTCGTTTGTAATAAATAGAGAGGTTCAATCTCTCTCAGTATATTCAATACATTCACCATTCAAGTCCAGGGACTAACAACCCCTGACAAATCTTGGTGTTCTTGCTCTCACTTCATCACCTTTCATTCAAATCAATCATTTTAGTATTAAAGAACCCAATCATTTGATGTTTTTACCAAAGCATTCATAAATAGCCATTTAAACCCAGCAATATTTATTTGGTAAACAACAGGTCCCATAAGTATTAGTCTTCATGAAGTTGGTCGTTTTTTTAGCGCAAATAGTCCCATACGATTTTTCGGCAAAAATATAACGGATTAACGAGCATGAGGCCCACACGCCCGTTAGTTTTCTGCCAAAAACTTATGCGCATAATTCCCAACTTAAAAAAAAATTAATTCCCAACTTCTTAAAACTCTACGAACTAGAAAAAACCCAAAATTTCCCAAATCTCACACCATAAAACCACCGTTCCAAATCTTCCTCATAATCGCCCTGTTAATCAAAGAAAAATCAAATTCAATTCACTCAAAAATCATCCCCAAATAGTAGGTCCCTAGAAAGTACACGCATATGGTGCAAAGAGAAAATCTGGCGGAGAGAAAATCATCCCCAATCGACCAAGTTTGCTGGAGGATTCGAAAAAAATGCAGCAGAGAGGAAATACTAATTAAAGTTGCAGAATCGCCTCCATACTTGCATTTTACATTGAAATGATTGTTAATAGCAAAAGCTGGCCTATTTCCCTCCAAAAATCAAGTTGAAAAGGTTCTTTCATCCAAGGAAACTATTAAATATTTAACGGATGAGACATTTTCTGCTAAGAATTAGACCAAAAAATAACATGAGGCCAAATCTGTCAAGTACGACTTCTCATGGGATCATCCTTGCAATTTACCCCACTTTTATTTGTATATATAGAGAATAACTATTATTACGAAATATTTCTGTTTAAGAAAGGGTTAATTCTATATAAATTTACCAAAACTGATTTTCAATTTAATTAATCTTGGATTTAGAGATTATAATTAAAAATCTCAACCTTCGAATCCGTTGCGATCCGATACATGTTTTTTTTTTATCTCCAATCAACGAGAGATGACGTGAATTGTTGGAATTTGTGTTTATGATCACATTGGGCAATACGCAGGATAAAATGTTCAAATCATAATATTAAAAACGAATTTTGGATTTTGGGGTTTTCCGTTTATGGGATTGGGAATTTGCGATTTTGGAGAGTTTGGTGCAAATTGTCACTTTAGGGATTTGCATAACTCAAAATTTTTCATTTTTTTGGCATTTACGGTCTGCAATTTTTGGAACAATTAAGTTTTGGGTTCAGCAGGCTTTGATTTTTGTTGGCAGAGACAGGAGGGCGAGAGGCGGTGTGGGGTGACGGTTGAAGAAGGTTGAATACGAAAAGTCGATGAAGATGAACAATTTGAATTTTTTATTTTTACACTCTAATTATTTTATTTGTTATGTTTTAGATTTTATTTTTATAATTTATTTATTTATTTAGTAGATTCATTTTTAAAGTGTTAATAAAGAGGTTGTTGTAATATGTTGGAAATTGATTTTTTATTTTAAATACGTGTTTTTCCATCTTGTCACGCATTCCGGCGAGCCACTTCATTGTTAGCCGATCGCAGATTAAAAAAGCTTATATCGAATTGTAACTAGTTCAAAGGTTAAAATTTTTAATTATAATCTTGAAGCGTGTGAATAAATTGAAATTCGGAATAAAGATGGTGAATTTATATAAAATTAACCTTTTAAGAAATGCTTGATTTTAAAAAAATGGCATTTCATATGCACAACATTGGTGTATGTATAACAATGATGACATATATATATATAATCCTAATACTTTGTAATGTGTAGTGCGACTCACTAGATATTTTGTGTAAGTAAATGAAACAATTCCACACCTCTCTACAAGTTCGAACTTTTACATTATAATAAAATAGAATTCTTTCATGGAGTCATAAGGCTCACGCCCAAATCCAAAGATCCTCAATTTAATTCTCATTGAAAGCAACTCCAGTCATATTAAATTGACCTTCCATTCGATGATAGTATCTTACATTTTTGTAGCTTCGTCTACACGTTGAAATCTTCTCCCATAACATTGTCCACACATGTAAACCCTTTTTTGGAGGAGAGTTAAAATTTCATATTTGCTTGAAATCCTTCCTTGTATGCTATCCATCTTCAATCTTTTGCTGAAACAGCTAACCATTTCCAAGAATACTAGTGTCCCTTGTCTTGGTAAATACCTATTAACTCCGGCAGCTAATTCATTAAGCATAGCAAAATTATGCTCCAAAAGATTATCTCCATGTATCTTCCTTCCCTACCCCTTATCAAAAGCATGTGCATCACTACAAGAAAATTGACTTTTAATGACAGAGATTATGTCGCCATTATTTTTTAAGCTAAAAGTCTTTAATGACAGAATCATAATCTTTAGTGACATACTCATTTATACATGATTTTAATATAGAGCGCACCATGAATTTTTTATGAATCTCAGAATATATGAATGAACGGACTCAAATTTAAAAAAAATTAAATCCGAGTTTTGAATTATTAATTGCTACCACTCATGACAAATTAACATTTACCAGTGGAACTAAGCAAATCAAAGATCGTTAATTGGTACGACTCATGCTATTACGAAAATCTATGAAATAGATGAACAAAATTTGCATTATAATTACCGAAATAGAAAAATATTGAGCTGACTTCATAGGGAAATGGAGGAGTACCCGACAAAAATGGTCTTAGGGCTTATTAGATTAATGCGAAAACTAAATACTAATTATAATTTTTAATGTAAAAATTTCAAAGGTTGTAAAACAAATAAAATAGATAGTTAGGACTCAAGATTAAAATATATCATGGCTCATTTATAGGTAGTTGGGGTGTAATAGTAAAGATTAAAATATGCAGGACAAAATTGTCCAAAAATGCTATTACGATAATCTATGAAATAGATAAACAAAATTTGCATTATAATTACTGAAATAGAAAAATATTGAGCTGACTTCATAGGGAAATGGAGGAGTATCCGACAAAAATGGTCTTAGGGCTTATTAGATTAATGCATAAACTAAATACTAATTATAACTTTTAATGTAAGAATTTTAAAGGTTGTAAAACAAATAAAATAGATAGTTAGGACTCAAGATTAAAATATATCATGGCTCATTTATAGGTAGTTGGGGTGTAATAGTAAAGATTAAAATATGCTAAGGATAAAATTGTCCAAAAATGTTTCTCATCCCTAGACACTTTTTATTATAGTACAGATGTTATGTTATCTGACACAAATGGTCGGAGATGCTACCAAGTTATTTTTCTTCTTTTTCACCAAATGCATGTGAGATGTGAATGCATTATGAGGAGGAGGTCGCAAGGAATCTCTCCAATAATGATGGACCAAATTAATCAGGAAAATGGCACTTTTGGCCCAATGAATATATCCATTTTAAAATAGTCTCTTTTCCGACTATAGACTTTTAAAATAGTCTCTTTTCCGACATTAATTTAGCATTATTTTTATATATTTTTGTCCCAAAAAAATTATTATTTTGATTCTAAGAGAATGATAAATTGCAATTTTAATCTCAAGTCAATTGGATAAAATTATAATTTTTGTCCTGAAAATAAACGAATGGGACAAACTACAAAAAAAAAAAAGACAATTTTCGTATATTGGTATCAAAAATATTTTGGACTCATTCTCTTGAAAACAAAAATTCAATTTTCCAAACTAAATCAGGACACATTTAAATCAGGATTATTGGCTAGTTCAATTCTTCTATCTAAAATTTTATATTTCATCATACAGAGCCGGTCCTACGATTTTAGGGGCCCGGTGCAAGAAGAAGAGTTAGGCCCTTTCAAAAATTTATATAATAAATACAAATAATATAATTGTTAATTATATATATAAATGAAATGCATAATAACAAAATATATGTAATGTTATAATATAATCTTTTTCAAATTCATCAATTGAAAATAATAAAAAATAGAGAGGTCTTGTATAAGACCATGAGACGATAAATTGAGCACAACATTAACACTTTGATATGGGTGTGTGTTAATTTGTGATGCCTCATTTTATAAGATGGTCTCACGAAAGTGCTAGTTTTCAAAATATATTTTTTAAAAATTAACAAATAACATGCATGAAAGAAGAGGTTTTTATAAAAAGGTTAAATTACTAAAAATTTATTTTAATAGTTTAATAGAATAAAATTGCTTGCATATTTAATTTGAAAAGTAATAAATAAGAAAAAATAAATTAGGAAAATATTGAAGTGATATTCTTAATTAAAAATTAGTTCAGGAATTATGTTCTGTTGGAAATTTAAATTAAATGAGAGATTTATACACAGGACAGAATTTCTAATGAGAAATTTAAAAAAAATTGCAAGAGTGGGTTTTAGAACCCGGGACGTTTATAGGGTAGGTCTTATTGCAAAACAAATTCACCAACTCAGCTACCTAACACGAATATATTAAAGGAAGACCGTTATGTATATTAACGTAATCCAATATATATATACACAAATGTATAATCGGGGGCCCTCGCCGGAGTGGGGCCCTGTGCGGCCGCCCCAGGGCCGCCACTGTCATCATACATATTACTATCTTGGATATATAATTAATTACGTGTCGATATGATATACTCTCTGTATTGGAGTAATTTTTTCATAACTTTTTATATTTGTTTATTAACTTTTGGGGTAAGATAATGAATAGTGCAGAAAATGAAATATATGACATTTTTTGTAATATTGTATGAATTTAAAAGTTAAAGATTATATGGAGTGAAATGTTGTTTTTGCCATTTATCAAATAATTTTTTTTATTTTAAAACGATCCGAAAAAGAAAGTGGAAAACTTGCTGGAGGGAGTATATACTTTGTTGGTTAATATTTTAGTCATTTACATGCCATATGCATAATCCTGACTTTTTAATATTGACCCTGCAAGCAACAAAGAGCGATTGTGGCTCGAGCGGTTATTGCATGCACATGAATAATAGCATGATGTACAATCATCGAATATCTTTTATTATCCTCCTATATTTTAATTAAAAATACAAATATAATCTGCCTAAAGTGTTACAGTATAGTATCCTTTGAAAAGTCGAGCTGATAAATCCTCTCAATGTATATATAGTTTATAAACCTAGCTAGAATGGTGGATAATTGATAATTCTATAAACTAATCAAATCTCAAAGTATATTTCTTTAATAAATAATATTGGGGAAAAAAAAGATTCTTAGTCTTTCTGTTGCTCTTATCCATATATAGTATTTGTATGCTTTCATGATTAGATGTTGGGCATACGGCATTAAGGAAGAAAATCGTGGAAAAGTAATTAGAACGCTTAAGCATGCTTCATCTCTATCAAAAAGAAAAAAAATATATAATTAAATAAAAAAAGTTAGTGTCACTTTTATGGGGGAAATTGCAGAAATGGTCCTGTTGTGACCATTTTGGCCCGCAAGTCGGCGCCGGCCGGAAACCAGCCGGAAAAGGCAATGCGACGCTCAGAGAACGGGCCCTCCCAGGCCGGCCTATGCCCGACCTCAGCGGTCTCCGACCCCGTTTTCCGACCTAAAAAACGAGACCGGAAATCTCCGTGGAACATTCGTGCACGTTGATCCGGGTGTCGGACGAACGGGTCGAGACCGGACCGGTCCGGCCTCAACCAAAGAAGATCATTGGAGGTCACCAGGGCGCCACCAACGTGCAGGGGCATTCTCCGACCACATGATCCGTCAAGAGGTCGGTCCCCGACCTCGGAATATCCCCGGTCGGCAAGGAAGATTTGGAGCACGTGAACTTCCCCCAAGAGGAAAAAGGCCGCCTCCGTACTCTGTATCACAGGGAATATTCCATCCAAATAAGGAAATACGCCAGAGAATCGTTCTTTTTGGACACGCGTCAACACCCTAGTGGCCGGCCACCTGCAAACTCTGATGCACCAGTGCCCGCACGTCCTCAGAGGAAGGAAGCATTTAATGCCTCTGTCCCCTGAGAGGTCGGAAATGACCGATGTGCCCCTGTAGTAAGAAAACTATAAATAGTCACTCATTTGTAACAAATAGAGAGGTTCAATCTCTCTCAGTATATTCAATACAATCATCATTCAAGTCCAGGGACTAACAACCCCTGGCAAATCTTGGTGTTCTTGCTCTCACTTCATCACCTTTCATTCAAATCAATCATTTTAGTATTAAAGAACCCAATCATTTGATGTTTTTACCAAAGCATTCATAAATAGCCATTCAAACCCAGCAATATTTATTTGGTAAACAACATTTGGCGCTAGAAGAAGGGAGTCAACCCATCAAACTAATCTTTTCTTTACCTCTCTTTGAAGAACACCCAATGTTCTTCAAAGCTTCATATATTCAAATCTTCAAACCTTCAAGCCACTAATTCTCTCTCTCTCTAGGAGCAATGGATCATCAGAAATCATCCCATGCCCACAAGGCCATCGGCGCTCCGGCCACGCCGAGGGACGTCACGACGCGAGCATCGGGGGAACCGACCCCTGCCCGCCAGGGAAAGGCCAAACGCGTGGCCTCCCAGATCCGTTTTCCAGAAGAGCCCATTCAGTCCCAGGGCCGAGGTTTCCTTACTCCTGACCAGGCCGGGTCAGGACGACGCCGCCAGGCGGAAGAGGCAAGGTAGTGCCGAAGCACCACCTCTTCCTCAAAAAAGAAGGCCCATGCCCGTGCACTCAAGGGAAAAGTGAAAGTCGTGGAACATCAGGGCGAAAGCCAAGGCCGAGCGAACCCCGGTTCCGCTCAGTCGTGAGGCTCCGCTCACCCGGTTTTCGACCGTTTGGGCACGACGGACCCATCGTGGTATCCAAGCCGCCTCCCCAGTTATGACACTGGGTACGGTGACACGGAGTCCGTCTCCAACTCACAGAGTACGGCCCAAATGCCACACAAGAGGGCAGCCGAGTTCAGTCTAACCCGGGTAAACTCCGCCAGGCGCAAGCTGAGTTTCGCCTAAAGCGGTCTTCTGGGATGCGGAGTCCCCCGTACTGCCGTGTTCGATCGAATCGGCCCCCTGACCGACGTTGGCGACCAAATGGTCGAAACCCCGAGTCCCGAACTCGTCAAGATGCAAAAGCAGCTTGACGAGATGAAAGCGCTCCTAGAAGCGCAAGGCCAACCTAAGGTCCGGCCAGTCGCCAACGAGCCCCTGGCTGTGGATATTGAGCTCGCCCCGGTCCAGCTCAAAATCGTCCCTCCGCCAACCCCGCTGTACGAGGGAAAAATAGATCCGGAGACCCATCTGAGCAAATTCCGGATCTACATGACCGAGCGTGGCGCAACCGACGCCACAAAGTGCACTCTTCCCCCTCACCTTAGGCGATCTCGCCCACAGATGGTACGTGTCTCTCCCGGCACGGTCGATCGACTCGTTCACCACCCTGAGCGCACAATTCTCATCATACTTCACGGCCAAAGTTTCCCGACCGGAAAGCTGGCACCGCTTGATGCGGATCTTCCAAGAGAAGGAAGAGTCCGACGAGGACTACATGGCAAGGGTGGACGAGGTCATGCTGACCGGCGAGCCAGTTAGCGACCAGCTGGCCTTGCACGCAACTCTTGGGGGTTTCCATGGTTGATCTCCAATGTTTAAACATCTCACCTTAAGACTTCCCAAAGACCTACGCCGAATTCCGCACCCGGGCCGGCGACTACCTGGTCCGGAGGAAGCTACTGGCGCTCAGGCTGGGGGAGTCCGAGCCGATGCCAAAGGAGACGAAGGCCGTGGCTCGGGCCTCTCCCAAAAGCTATCCCAAAGCCAGGAAAGTGACCAAACCGCCCGGTAACTTCAAGTCCTTCGTGGACGTGGAAGTTCACCTTACTCGGGCCATGAGGCAGTCCCACGCGCATATCTTCAATGCGATCCAACACCGGGACGTGCTTCCCTGGCCAAGGCCCTTTTCTGGGGACCGGTCCCAGCTGGACCCTAAAAAGTTCTGCGCCTATCACGACTCAATCGGCCATAATACGAGCCAGTGTCGTGATCTCCTCAAGCAGCTTTGGAAGCTGTTTGACGAAGGGCGTTTGAACGACCTCCTACAGAGGCCAGCCGGCCGTCAGGAGAACCACCCGCAGCAGCAGCAGCAACGTTATCCTCGAAGAAACGAGGAAGGCGGCCGGCCCCTTAGGCCAGTCGCAGCTCTGGAGGAGGATGATGATGAAGACGACCTCCTCCCACCAATCAACCCTGGCGGTCGGGTCAATATGATCCAGGCTGGTGGGGGGAACCTGGGCGGCCTCACCCCCATCTCAACGATGTCCAACCGGAAGCGGAAAGCGGAAATCCGGGAGGTGACCAATGTCAACTTGGTCATCCCCCCAGAACCAAAAATTCATAAAGATCTGGTGATATCCTTCTCCAATCGAGATCGGGCCGGGGTTTTGTACCCAAAGGGTGACGCGTTGGTAATCGCCGCCCACATCTTGGGCAAAGAGGTCCAGCGGGTCTTGTTCGACAACGGGTGTTTTTGCAATATCATCTTCAAAACGGCCCTAGACCAGCTCGGAGACCTCGTCAACTTCATCAGGCCAATCGACCTTCAGCTGAAGGGATTTGGGGATGCGACGGTTGCTGCGTACAGATGGATAAAGCTCTCTATGGAACTCATCTGTTGCTACAACGAAGAGGTCAAGATAACTAGGCCGTTAGATTTTATAATTGTAGATCAGCCAAGTTCATATAATGGCTTTCTGGGTAGGCCCTTTTTAGAGGTTTTTGAAGCAGTTGCTTCCTCCTACTATTACCGTATTAAGTTTCCCACCCCCGAGGGGGTGGTCGGCACCGTTAGAGGTGACCAATCAATGGCTAGGAGGTATTTGAACTATTTTAACTCTTATTTATTTTCAATCTGCAATGACCAAACATCGGATGGGCCACCTGTCGACACCGAGCCGGCCTCTCCGGCCACGGAGGTCATTCTGGAGGTCGGATCCACATCGGCCAACCCCCAGCCTATACAAATCGACGATCCCGAGCCAAGGATCAGTTTCGAACCATCCGAGCTCGACCTCGACCCTAGGTTCGACTCGTCCGACCGGCGAAGCCATGAACAAGCTACTGCTTTGGAAGAATTGGAACACATTCCAGTCCACCCCTCGAGGCCAGAACTGGAAGTTCTGATCGGCTCTCGCATACCAACCAAAATGCGGGGGGGAGTGATCGAATTCCTCAAAGCCAACATTGGGGTCTTCGCCTAGTCTCACCAAGACATGGTCGGAATAGACCCGAAGTACGCCTGCCATCACCTGAAGATTAACCCCAACAGGAGGCCGGTCCACTAGAAAAGGAGGAAATTCAGCCCGGAGAAATACGAAGCTCTGGCCCAAGAGGTTAAGAAGTTGTTGGACAACAAGTTGATCGAGCAAGCTCAGGACGAGCCCCAATGGGTCACAAACGCCGTCCTAGTAAAAAAGATAAACAATGCTTGGAGACTATGTATAGACTTCACCGACCTCAACGCGGCATGCCCGAATGATCATTTTCCGATACCACACATCGATCACCTGGTGGATAGCACGACCGGTCACGAAATGATGTCCATCATGGACGCCATCGTCGGCTACCATCAGATCCCAATGGCCGTCGAAGACATCAAGCACACCTCATTCCACACAGAGAATAATATATTCTCTTGGATCCGGATGCCTTTCGGCCTGATCAATGCCGGCGCGACCTACCAGCGACTGGTCAATAAAATGTTTGCAGATCAGATCGGGAAGACCATGGAGGTCTACATCGACGACATTGTGGTGAAAAGTTTGAAGAGAGAAGACCATCTCAGGGATCTCGAAGAGACCTTCAAGATCCTCAAGGCCTACAATATGAAGCTAAACCCAAAGAAATGTAACTTTGGGGTGGAGGCCGGTAAATTCTTGGGGCACATCGTCAGCCAGCGTGGGATTGAGGCCAATCCGGCCAAGATCAAGGCCGTCCTCGACATGCAAGAGCCAAGGACGATCAAACAAGTGCAGCGCCTGACCGGATGCCTTGCTTCTCTCAACAGATTCATAGCCCGGCTCGGAGACAAAAGTAAGTCTTTCTTCTCGACCATAAAAAATGGAAAATTTTCTTGGAATAGGGAAAGCCAAGTAGTCTTTGTAAAATTAAAGGAATACTTGGCGAACCCACAAATTTTGGTTAAGCCGGTTCCGGGGGAGAAGCTTTACTTATATCTCGCGGCCTCCAAGGTCGCCCTCAGCGCGGTACTGGTCTGGGCGGACGGTCAGAACCATCTTCCGATCTATTTCGTAAGCCAAGCCCTACACGATGCCGAGCTCAGATACACCCCACTCGAGAAATTGGCGTACGCTCTGGTCATGAGTGTACGCAAGCTGAGGCCCTACTTCTTCGACCACCAAGTAGTGGTCCTCACCACCCTACCCTTGAGGCAGGTCCTGCACCGGCCGGACACCAGCGGCAGGTTGTTGAAATGGTCGTTGGAGATAGCTCAGTACGGGGTCTCGTACGCCCCAAGAACGACCATTAAGGGTCAGACCCTGTCCGATTTCATAGTGGAATTAACTTTCTCACCTAAGTTCACAAGAATCAACCACCCCCCGTGGAAACTCTACGTGGACGGATCGTCAACCAACGCCTGTGCCGGGGCCGGCATCATCCTGATCTGCCCGGAGGGCCAGAGTTTCACCCATGCAGTCCGCTTCAACTTCCCGGCCACCAACAACGAAGCAGAGTACGAGGCCCTGGCCGGGGGCCTTGAGCTCGCGATCGCCATCGGAGTTTGCCGACTACACATTTTTATGGACTCCTTGCTCGTAGTTAACCAAATCAAGGGAGAATACGAGGCCCGGGGGGAGCAAATGACGAAGTACCTCGCCCTGGTCACAACATTATGCGAGAAATTCCACCAAGTTTTCATTGAGCAAGTTCCAAAAGAGCACAACACCCAGGCCGACGCTCTTTTCAAGCTGGCAACCGTGGAGGGAGCCGCCGACCTCGCCAATATTCAACTTTCCACGCTCAGAACGCTCACGGTCATCCGAGCACAAGTGGCGACCGTTCTGAGCACAGATGAAAACTGGATGACGTCGATCGTAAAGTATCTGAAGACCGGCACCCTCCCTGAGGATAGAATCTGGGCACGACAACTGCAACTCCGATCGTCAAGGTACACCCTCATTGACGACCTCTTATATAAAAGAAGCTTTACCCTCCCACTCCTAAAGTGTATAACCCCGGAACAAGGCCAGAACATCCTGGCCGAGATCCATGAGGGGGTATGCGGAAATCACGGCGGAGGCCGGGCCCTGGCCCACAAAGTGATCAGACAAGGATATTTCTGGCCGACCTTCAACAAAGACGCCGTCAACTTTGCAAGGTCGTGCCACAAGTGTCAAATCTTGGGGCCCAACATCAGGCTATCCCCTGAGCAGCTCTCCTCCATGTATAGCCCTTAGCCTTTTGCTCAGTAGGGCATCGACCTGATCGGACCACTGCCCATTGCACCCGGGGGCCACAAATTCGCCGTCGTGGCCGTCGACTATTTCACAAAATGGGCGGAGGCCGAGCCACTCAACAAGATCAACCAATCTCAAATCATCAAGTTCATTTGGAAAAACATCATCTGCCGCTTCGGACTACCCCAAGTGATCATCTCCGACAACGGAAAATAGTTTGATGGTCTCCAGATGATTCAGTTTTGCGAGAAGTGGAATATCAAGAAAGTGTTCTCCACCCCCTACCACCCGCAGACGAATGGCCAAGTCGAGGTCGTAAACAAAATCCTCAAGCATACTATCAAAGCTAAGCTTGAGGACAAAAATGGGAAGTGGGCAGTCGAGCTACCCGACGTGCTCTGGTCGTATTGTACGACTACAAGGAACTCAACGGGCGAAACACCTTTTGCTTTAACTTTTGGGACCGAGGCCGTCATCCCGTCAGAGGTCTCCCTCCCAAGCCACCGGACGGCCCAGGTGATCACCGAGGACAATGACACCGCCCGGAGGATCGATTTGGATATCCTGGAGGAGAGGAGACTCACTTCCGACCTCCGAAATGTCCGACCTCCGAAATGCGGCCTACAAAAAGAAATCCGATATTTTTTTCAACTCCAAAGTGAAGGCCAGACAATTCCAGGTCGGGGACCTCATCCTTAAGAAGGTTCAAGTGCCCAAAGGGGTATTCGGCCCGAATTGGGAGGGCCCGTTCAGTATATCCAAGTGGCTCTCCAAGGGTGCTTACGAGCTGGAACTCATGGATGGCACTCCGGACCAATACCTCTGGAATGCAATTCACTTGAAAAATACAACCAGTAATTTTGTACTATATGTTCAAAGTTCTTATCAATACAAAGCTCTTCGCACAACTCAATCCTACCCCCAAAATCCGAGCTCAGTCCAAAAGCATACGCCGACCGTATCGAGGTCGGCGTATCACACTTGACCTCGGAAAGGCCATCCAAGCCACTTCGAGAGCTGAGCTCAGTTCAAAAGCATATGCCGACCGTATCGAGGTCGGCATATCACACTTGAGCTCGGCAAGGCAACCAAGGCCATTCCAAGCACCGAGCCCAGTTCAAAAACATATGCCGACCATGTCAAGGTCAGCATATCACACTTGAGCCTGGAGCAAAATCCCATTCATACTTGTTAAAATTTATAACAGTTTGACAAGTGCAAATAAACTAAAGAGCAAAAACGTAACAACAAAGATTAAAGGAAAACTGAATTTCATTTCAAGAAACCGGTCTAAAAGTCGGGAAAGGGTACAACGGTTCAAAATAAAGAAAGACACTTCCGGTCGGGAGTCGGTTACATTTTGGAAAGCAATAAATAAAAGCGAAGGCAAAAAGAAAAATCAAGGATCGCCTGCCCCGGCCGCCGGGCTCGCCTGCCCTCCAGTACCGGCCGCAAAGGCAGCAACTTCTTCAACACAGGCCTCCCCGACACTTCCGCCCGCCACCTGGGAACCCTCCGGGGGGCCTCCTCTCCTCCTTCCTCTTCTTCTTCTTCTTCATCAGCGGCCGGGGGACCCTGACCCGATTGGATCAGCTGATGCCGATGGGGAAACCATAAAAGGTCCACCCCAGGTCGGTCTCCAGATCGAGAAAGGGAAACCAGAAGCCCTCGTTGACCGGGTTCTTAGTAGCATATTCCCGAAAGTAATCTTCCAGAGACTTGGTCTCAAGACCGGCCTGGCGCGCAACCCGGAGCATACTGGCGGCGGCCATGTAGAAACAGAACTCAGGGAAGAGCTCCGGGTTGGCGGTCGGATCCTCTTGATCGTATGCCGGCCGGCTGAGGGAGGCAGCCAGTTCTTTAGCTTTCTTCTGGAGCTCCCTCTCCAACTCGGCCTGCCGGGCAAGGGCCTGATCGGCATCCCCCTCGGGCCTTGTGCGCCTCCAGCCGCAGATCGGCATTGACGTCCTCCATCTCAGCCACCCGGTTCCGGGTATCTTCCAGCGCCTTGTACGCCATCTCTGCCCGGCCGAGAGCATCATCCTTCTCTTTCAAGACGGCCTCCATCTGGCCGACCGCATAATCTTTCTCTTTCTTGAGTGCGGCATTCTCGCTCTCGAGCCCGGCCTTCTCCTCCCGAGCCCGGGTCAAGTCGGCCTCCAACCTCTGCACAGTGCTAAGGGCACTGTTGAGCTCGTTCTCCACAAGGTTAGCCATGATGGTCGTCTGGCTGACGAGTGCAACGCAGGCCCGACCGGCGTATCGGGGGCGATGCTCGGCGATATCAGCCAACTCCCGAGTCCAAGCTTGGGGCAAAGAATTCACCGACCGGCTCAGGTACTCCGGCATGTCCACGATAGAACTTGGAGCCCGAGAGGAAAGAAAATCCAGCACCAGTGGAGGGAGGTCTGAGTTATTGCGCGTCAGTCTGGACAAAAGAAAGATCAGGTCAGGTACGAATAAAAATGCCTTAGAAAAATTTTAAAATCAACAAACTTACGCTTGGAAGCGGTCCGGATCACGACCAAAATAGGTCCGGTCATCCTCCCGACCTGGAGCCGGCACCCCATGGGCCACGGTCTCCGTCCCAACCGGCCTGGGTTCGGGCGGTGTGTCGTAGGAGATATCAATCGGGCCCGGGCTCGACCCATGTGGGCCGGTCTCCTCGATCTCAGCCTCCTCTCAGCTCCTTTTCTTGCCAGTAATCGGAGAGGAAGTTGGGACCTCAGCAGCAACCGCCCCGGCGGCCGGAACAGACTGGATAGGGATCGGCTCCTGGATCACGATCCCAGTCCGGGCGCCGGTCCCTTTCTTCTTCTTCTTAGCCCCTGGGGCCGTCTTCTTCACTACACAAGCCCCCATTAAGGAAAACATCTCCGGGCAGCAATCAAGAAGTTTTGGCGAGCACTGCCTCACGATCGGGAAATCGGGCACTGCAATGACGAGACACGAAGTATTAGAATAAAAACACACGCTGAAGGTCGGGACCCAGTCCCGCCCTGGTGCTTACCCGTCAATTTTAGATGGCGCAGAAACTGGAAGAAACGGTTGGAAAGCCGAGCTTGTCGTGTTCGGAGGAGGGCCTGATTCCTTTCCGCGGCCGGCAACGATAGAATCTGTTCCTTGACGACCGCAAAGTCAAAGTTCAACTCCCGGTCGGAAGGGCAAGGGTAGCCTGCAAAAGAAGTAAAAAATTAGATCAGTACTTTTGGTTCGAATATTAACTAAAAATTCCTTACTAGGATTTTTCGGACGGATATTAGTCGGAACATCGATCTCTGTCCCGTCTGAGTACCTGGTTTTCCAAGC
Organism: Ballota nigra; assembly: GCA_947034835.1. NCBI lineage: Eukaryota > Viridiplantae > Streptophyta > Magnoliopsida > Lamiales > Lamiaceae > Ballota > Ballota nigra. Next base: position 75,979,530 of record OX344722.1, read on the forward strand.
CCCACCGACGAAGAACCATTTCTTCCGGTCGTTGTGGCCTTTACTCGGCAAACCGGTCACCAACTTCTGCCCCTTCATTTGGATATATGATTCACCGGTCCCGCTCCTCTCATTCTGTATCCGATAGAGATAAGTCATCTCCCCCGGGTTCGGCATCCGATAAAGTTGATTCTGCCCGAACAGAGCCATGACGCTCGTGATAATCATCCATGCGTTTGGAAGCAGTTGGATGGGCGCCTGGTTCTAATAGTTCAAAAGATAGGAGACGGCCGGATGGAGGGGGAAGCGGAGTCCGACCTCCATCATGTCTTGGGTCACGGCCACCATCCCGCGAGGAGGCTGATCGGCCCGCTCATTCACCTCCGGGGCATAGAGTTGGACGTCATATGGAATGTCCCAGCCAATCCGGGCATCGTCCAGAAAGTCCTGGGTCACCCGGCTCTGTACTTAGCCGATAGTCCACCATTTAGACTCTTCTAAATCCGCAATCTGAATCGTAGCCGGATCGCAAACGGTCTAACCCAGTCGGAAATGCTCGTGATAAGCCTCGAAATCAAAGACGACGGAGTCCACATCATCCTTATCCGCCACATAGTCCGACCACAGACGAAAGGCTCATCTGACCTGGTCTCGCCGGTCCTGGCTAAGACTCCGGCCGGCTGTAGCCAACTCTTCAATCTCCTCAGCTTCCGACCCCGAAGCCCCATTCACCATCCCGAGCCGTTCTTTTATCTGCTCGGCTGCGAGATTCTGAAGCAACAGGTTGTTGGCCGTGTCGTCACCTTCGCCGTGACCAATTTTCTCGTCATCTTCCTCAAGGAGGTCGTCCAACGGGTCCCTACTACTCTCCATGGGCCGGGCCGACGACCCGGTCTGAAGCCCTCCTGTCGCCGTGGGAACTCCTTCCCGGGCACCGGTACCCAGCAGTGACCGGCCCGGAGCCAGGAAAAATGCATCTAAATCGTCGTCATCGTGAGCCCAGATCGAGCCCGCTAGATGGGAAGGGGAGGCTCCACTCCCTCCACGAGAGCTTCCTCCCTCTTCAAATAAACGGCGATTGGCTCCGCCACCACCGTTGCCACTCGAGGAGGCGCCGCCCCTTTGCCCAGACGGAGGACCCGTCCACCGTCGTACCATAGTATTCAAAAAGAGAAAGTTTTAAGCTAAGAGAGTCTGAAAATTACCTTTCTAGCAAACCACCAGTCGCCGCCGTGTAAAAACTCTTCGCCGCCGTGAGAAGCTCGCCTGAGTATTCGCTGTAGAATTGCAACGCTTGCCGAAGAAATTCAAAACGCACGAGAAGTGAAAAGTCTGGAAATGAAGAATTCCTTCCCAATTTATAAGAAAGAGTCGGGGGCCTATTTCGAAATAAAAATTCTAGGCCCAGGGGCCTATGTGCAAGAATTTGAAGCGACGGTTCACGCGTCAGGCGCCTGCGCACGACGTGCATTAAATGCACGGGATTCGAGGGGTCACATCACGTCACATACATCGGATCGATGTGCATAGAATCCGAGGTGTCAACTCACGGCACGCACATTTTTCGAGGTACACGTGACAACGTATCTTATCAAGACATCAGTCAATGGCCGGATTCTGATCACTCCGGACGGTTCGAGGCCAGAACCAACGACGAACGACAAACGACCACCTAGCCCCTCATTAAACTCTGAGAGCCGAGCTGGGGGGCAATTGTTGTGACATTTTGGCCCGCAAGTCGGCGCCGGCCGGAAACCAGCCGGAAAAGGCAATGCGATGCTCAGAGAATGGGCCCTCCCAGGCCGGCCTATGCCCGACCTCAGCGGTCTCCGACCCCGTTTTCCAACCTAAAAAACGAGACCGGAAATCACCGTGGAACATTCGTGTACGTTGATCCGGGTGTCGGATGAACGGGCCGAGACCGGACCGGCCTCAACCAAAGAAGATCATTAGAGGTCACCAGGGCATCACCAACCTGCAGGGGGAATCTCCGACCACATGATCCGTCAAGAGGCCGGTCCCCGACCTCGGAATATCCCCGGTCGGCAAGGAAGATTTGTAGCACGTGATGAAATCAGACGAGAACTTCCCCCAAGAGGAAAAAGGCCGCCTCCGTACTCTGTATCACAGAGAATATTCCATCCAAATAAGAAAATACGCCAGAGAATCGTCATTTTTGGACACGCGTCGACACCCTAGTGGCCGGCCACCTGCAAACTCTGATGCACCAGTGCCCGCGCGTCCTCAGAGGAATGAAGCATTTAATGCCTCTGTCCCCTGAGAGGTCGGAAATGACCGATGTACCCCTGTAGTGAGAAAACTATAAATAGTTACTCATTTGTAACAATTAGAGAGGTTCAATCTCTCTTATTATATTCAATACAATCACCATTCAAGTCCAGGGACTAACAACCCCTGGCAAATCTTGGTGTTCTTGCTCTCACTTCATCACCTTTCATTCAAATCAATCATTTTAGTATTAAAGAACCCAATCATTTGATGTTTTTACCAAAGCATTCATAAATAGCCATTCAAACCCAGTAATATATATTTGGTAAACAACAGGTCCCATAAGTATTAGTCCTCATGAAGTTGGTCCTTTTTTTAGCGCAAATAGTCTCATACGATTTTTCGGCAAAAATGTAACGGATTAACGAGCATGAGGCCCACACGCCCGTTAGTTTTCTGCCAAAAACTCACGCGCATAATTCCCAACTTCTTAAAACTCTACGAACTAGAAAAAACCCAAAATTTCTCAAATCTCACACCATAAAACCACCGTTCCAAATCTTCCTCATAATCGCCCTGTTAATCAAAGAAAAATCAAATTCAATTCACTCAAAAATCATCCCCAAATAGTAGGTCCCTAGAAAGTACACGCATATGGTGCAAAGAGAAAATCTGGCGGAGAGAAAATCATCCCCAATCGACCAAGTTTGCTGGAGGATTCGAAAAAAATGCAGCAGAGAGGAAATACTAATTAAAGTTGCAGAATCGCCTCCATACTTGCATTTTACATTGAAATGATTGTTAATAGCAAAAGCTGGCCTATTTCCCTCCAAAAATCAAGTTGAAAAGGTTCTTTCATCCAAGGAAACTATTAAATATTTAACGGATGAGACATTTTCTGCTAAGAATTAGACCAAAAAAGAACATGAGGCCAAATCTGTCAAGTACGACTTCTCATGGGATCATCCTTGCAATTTACCCCATTTTTATGTGTATATATAGAGAATAACTATTATTACGAAATATTTCTGTTTAAGAAAGGGTTAATTCTATATAAATTTACCACATTTAAACTGATTTTCAATTTAATTAATCTTGGATTTAGAGATTATAATTAAAAATCTCAACCTTCGAATCCGTTGCAATCCGATACATGTTTTTTTTTATCTCCAATCAGCGAGAGATGACGTGATTTGTCGGAATTTGTGTTTATGGTCACACTGGGCAATACGCAGGATAAAATGTTCAAATCATAATATTAAAAATGAATTTTGGATTTTGGGGTTTTTCGTTTATGGGATTGGGAATTTGCGATTTTGGAGAGTTTGGTGCAAATTCTCACTTTAGGGATTTGCATAACTAAAAAATTTTCATTTTTTGGCATTTACGGTCTGCAATTTTTGGAACAATTAAGTTTTGGGTTCAGCAGGCTTTGATTTTTGTTGGCAGAGACAGGAGGGCGAGAGGCGGTGTGGGGTGACGGTTGAAGAAGGTTGAATACGAAAAGTCGATGAAGATGAACAATTTGAATTTTTTATTTTTACACTCTAATTATTTTATTTGTTATGTTTTAGATTTTATTTTTATAATTTATTTATTTATTTAGTAGATTCATTTTTAAAGTGTTAATAAAGAGGTTGTTGAACCTGCCCGTGACCACAACCTTTCTGCTGTTGGGGAAGAGTTGGAGGTGGCCAAGCCTGACCACTATCCCTCTACTACTGAGCTTCTCTAGCTTACCAACCCTTAGAAATTTTTCTTTTTCAGTTCAGTAATTTAGGAAGACTGTTGAACTTGTAGTTGGTCCATGACCTTTTTGCTCTATTAATGAATGCTCTTTTTGCATGGCTTCACTTTTCAAGGATAAAAGTATCAATGTCTTACTTTGTTATAGCTACTGCCTGGGGTCAGCTAAACGTTCACTTAGTTCCTTTGGCGGGCTAGCCGTTCGCTTTGGGATCTGCTAGTCATTTTTGCTAAGTTGGGGTTGGGCTATCGCTTAGGGTTAGCCAACCTTTCTCTTAGTCTTTTTTTGGAGGGCTAACCGATCACTTTGGGATTCGCTAGTCACTTTTGCTAAGTTAGGGTCGGGCTATCGCTTAGGGGTAGCCGACCTTTCTCTTAGTCTTTTTTGGAGGGCTAGCCGATCACTTTGGGATCCGCTAGTCACTTTTGCTAAGTTAGGGCCGGGCTATCGCTTAGGGGTAGCCGACCTTTCTCTTAGTCTTTTTTTAGGGCTAGCTGATCACTTGGATCCGCTAGCAACTTTTGTTCGAACCAAGCAATGAAAAGGTAGAAAGAAAAGACAAAGTATGCTTAAATCAAAATACATTCGTTTGCTTTGCTTTTGAAAATTACAAAATTCTTTAATGAGAAGCTAGTGGTAGTACTTTTTAAGGTTGATGGCGTTCTAGGGGTATTGGTCTGGAGTGCCGTCTGGGTGTTCGAGTTCATATGCTCCTTTGGATAGCCATTTGGATACCCTGAATGGGCCCTCCCAGTTTGGACCCAATACACCCTTAGGGACTTGGATTTTCTTTAAAACGAGGTCACCCACTTGGAAATGTCTAGCTTTGACCTTGGAGTTGAAGAATTTTTCTGATTTTTATTTGTAAACTGCATTCTTATGATCCGATGTGAGTCGTCTTTCTTCAAGCATGTCTAGGTCCATTCTTCGGGCTCTATCATTGTCTTCTGCGATCGCCTGTGAGGTCCTGTGATTTGGTATGACGATCTTGGATGGGATGACGGCCTCAGTGCCGAAGGCTAGTGCAAAAGGGGTTTCGCCTGTTGAATTCCGGATGGTCGTCCTGTACGACCATAGTACGTCTAGCAGTTCAGCTGCCCATTTTCCTTTCTTGTCTCCAAACTTTGCCTTGATGGTGTGTTTCAAAATCTTGTTTACTGCTTCGACCTGGCCGTTTTTCTACGGGTGGTAGGGGTGGAAAATAGTTTCTTGATCTTTCCATTTTTCACAGAATTGCATCATCTCCCGTCAAACTGTTTACCATTGTCAGAGATGATCATTTGAGGGAGGCCGAAGCGACATATTATGTTATTCTAGATGAACCTAATGATTTGTGACTGGTTAATTTTGTTGAGGGGCTCCGCCTCTGCCCATTTGGTGAAATAGTCAACCGCCACTACAACGAACTTGTGGCCCCCCGGTGTCGTGGGCAATGGGCCGATCAAGTTGATCCCCCACTGTGCAAAAGGCCATGGGCTATACATTGAGGTTAGCTGTTCTGGAGAAAACTTGATATTTGGGCCAAGAATTTGAAATTTGTGGCATGAACGGACATAGGCTACAGCGTCTCTCCGGAGGGTTGGCCAAAAGTAGCCTTGTCTTATGGTCTTATGGACTAACGCCTACCCCCTTGCATGATTTCCACATACTCCGTCGTGGATTTCATGCAAGACCATCTGACCTTGCTCAGGTGTGATGCATTTAAGAAGTGGTAAGCAAAAACTTCTTTTGTATAACTGATCCTCTATGAGGGTGTACCTGGTTGACCGCAATAGTAATTATCGAGCTCGCACCTTATCTTCGGGTAGATCACCTGTCTTCAAGTATTTGGTTATCGGAGTCATCAAATTTTCCTCTGTCTCCGAGACGGTTGTTATAGTCGTCCTATCAATGGCTGGTGTTGCGAGTTTTGTGAGTTGTATGTTTGAAAAATCTGCTGCACCTTCTGAAGTTGCGAGCTTGGAAAGGGCATCAGCTTGTGAGTTATGTTCTCGTGGGACTTGCTCAATGTAGACTTGATGGAACTTTTCGCATAGGTTTGCAACAAGCTCTTGGTACTTGATCATTTGCTCACCCCGAGCCTCATAATCTCCTTTGACCTGGTTGACCACTAAAAGAGAGTCCATGAAGATGTGGAGTCGGCGGATACCCAAGGGGATGGCAAGCTCCAGACTACCCATCAATGCTTCATATTCTGCCTCGTTGTTAGTTGCTGGAAAACTAAATCGAACAACGTTGGTGAAACATTGGCCATCCCGCCCTGTTAGGATGATGCCCGCGCCTGTGCAGGTATTCGTTGATAAACCATCTACGTAGAGCTTCCAAGGGGGATAGTCGATCTTAGTTGGGTTGGGTGGGAAAGTCAGCTCAACCACAAAATCAGCTAAAGCCTGGCCCTTGATTGTCGTGCGTGGAGCGTAAGTAATGCCGTATTGGCCTATTTCCAAAGACCACATTAGGAGCCTTCCACTAGTGTCCGGCCAATGTAGTACTTGTCTAAGTAGGAGAGTGGTGAGCACTTCAACCTGGTGGTCAAAGAAATATGGTCTAAGCTTTCTGACACTCATCATTTGTGCATAAGCGAGCTTTTCAAGTGGTGTATACCTAAGTTCGGCATCATGGAGTGCCTAACTAACAAAGTAAATTGGCAAATGGTCCTGCCCTTCTGCCCGTACAAGGACAGCACTTAGTGCCACCTCTGATGCCGCCAAGTAGAAATAAGTTTTTCCCCCGGCACTGGTTTGACGAGGATTTGGGGGTTTGCTAGATATTCTTTTAATTTGGCGAAGGAAACTTGGCTCTCTCTGTTCCACGATAATTTCTTATTCTAGATGGTGGCGAAGAAAGACTTGCTCCTATCGCCTAGCCTTGATATAAACCTATTCAAAGCTGCTAGGCAGCCCGTCAAATGTTGCACCTGTTTGATACTGCGCGGCTCTTGAATGTCGAGGATGGCCTTAATCTTTGGGGAGTTAGCCTCAATTCCTCTTTGGCTCACAATGTACCCGAGAAACTTGCCTGATTCAACCCTGAAACTACACTTTTTGGGATTCAGCTTCATGTTGTAGGCTTTGAGAATGTTAAATGTTTCTGTAAGGTCTCTTAGATGGTCTTCCTTTCTTAGACTCTTCACAATAATATCATCGATGTACACCTCCATTGTCTTCCCAATCTGATCGGCAAATATTTTGTTCACTAACCGTTGGTAGGTAGCCCCCGTGTTGATCAGGCCGAAGGGTATTCTTAGCCATGAAAGCATGTTCTTCTCAGTTTGGAACGATGTGTGTTTTATATCTTCCTTTGCCATTGGGATCTGGTGGTACCCGGCGAAGGCGTCCATGAAAGACATCATCTCGTGGCCAGCCGTGCCATAAACTAAGTGATCAATGTGCGACATTGGAAAGTGATCTTTGGGACATGCAGCGTTGAGATCCGTGAAATCGATGCACAACCTCCATGTATTGTTTGTCTTTTTCACTAGGAAAACATTTGCTACCCATTGAGGTTCATCTTCAGCCTGAACGATTAGCTTGTTGTCGAGCAGTATTTTTACTTCTTTCGCGAGTGTGGCATACTTCTTTAGACCAAACTTTCTTCTTTTTTGGTGGACTGGATTTTTTCTTTGATCGATCTTAAGACGATGACAGGCATGCTTGGGGTCAATGTCGACCATATCTTGATGAGACCATGCAAAAACTCTAATACTCTCCTTGAGGTCTACTATTGCCCCCCCCCGCATTTCGGTGGGAATCCGCGAGCCTATCATTACTTCTAATTCTAGCCGAGAGGGGTCTATCGAAATGCGTTCGAGCTCCTCTGCTGCAGTGGTAGGCTCTCTCTTTTGCCAGTCTTTTATCTCACCCCTTGGATCCAAATCGAGGAAAGTTGGCTCAAAACCTATCCTTGGTTCTAGATCATCAGTCGGGATGTGATCGACCTCCATTGCCTTGTCAGTATCTAAGGAGTTATCAGCAGGCACTTGGTCGGCTGGCCTGTGATCGGCCTCTTCGGCCATATGCTCTTGACTATTGATTGAGAAGAACGTTTGGTAATTTTACAAAATTAGATGCATGAATTGAAATGGGGCTAATGTAGTTCAAACATTACTTTGCCATTGCCTGGTCACCTTTGATGGTGCCGATCACTCCCTCTGGAGTGAGAAACTTGATATAATAGAAGAAAGAAGAGGCAATCGCCTCAAAAGTTTCAAGAAAGGGTCGACCTAAAAAGTCATTATAGATGCTTGGCTAATCGACAATTACAAATTATAGGGGCCTAGTTATCCTAACTATAGGGTCTAGACTGCAAGTCAGTTCCACAGTGAGCTTGATCTTCCCATAAGTCCATCACTGTAGCATCGCCAAATCCTTTCAGAGGGATGTCAAAAGGCTTGATAAAGCTTGCAAGGTTATCGAGCTGATCCAAGGCTGATTTGAAGATGAGGTTACAAAAACAATCATTGTCAACCAAAATACGGTCGACCGTCTTCTCCAAGATATTGGTTGAAATGACAAGGGCATCATTTTTTCGAGCATAGTATGCCTTCACGATCTTCATTGGTGAAAGTGATTGCTAGACTCTTATGGATGGTTGGCTCTGGGGGCTTGCCAATGTTTATGTTTGTGACAGCCCGGAGCTCGGCCTTCCTCTTCCTGTTGGAGAGGGTGGAAACAGGGACTAGACCATCCAAGGTGCCTCCACCGGCTTGGAGCATGTTCACTCGCCCGCCCGCATTCATTGGAGGAAGGCCTACGTCATCCTCTTTTTCTTCCTCTTCGACCGCAGCAACTGGTCGCGGTGGAGGTCTGTCCCTCTGCTGTTGGGGAGCTCTTTGGTTTTCCCTAGGGGCTGGTCTCTGGACGAGGTCATTCAGATGCTCCTCTTCAAACAACTTCCAAAGTTGTTTTAGGAGGTCACGATATTGGCTTATGTTATGGTCGGCACTGTCATGATAGGCATATAATTTCCTACCATCCATTTTTTATTGGTCTTCTTGGATAGGCTTAGGTTTCGGAAGCAAATTTTTGTGTTGGATATCATTGAAGATGTTGGCAGGTGACTGCCTTAGCTGTTGAGTGAGGTGGACCTCGAGGTCCTCAAATGCTTTGAAGTTTCCAGGTGGCTTTACTACTTTTTTCACCTTCGGGCCCCCCTTTGGGGTGGATTGCGTTGCCTCTCCTTCCCTCTCTGTGGTCTGTCTCCCCCAGCCTGAGGGCGAGTAGCTTTTTACGGGAGAGAAAGTCTGCAGCTCTCAATTGGAAATCTGCGTAGGTTTTTGGGATATCCTTAGTCAGGCGTTTGAACATAGGGGACTTTCCATGGAAGCCCCCAAGAGTAGAATGACCTCATCCACCCGATCGATGTATTCGTCATTTATCTCCCCCTTCTCCTGCCTGATGCGCATGAGTCTGTGCCAGTTCTTCGGGTGTGCTATCTTTGCTGTGAAATAGGTAGTGAAAAAGTTGCTCAACATAGTGAACGAGTCAATCGAACTCGAGGGGAGAGAGACGTACTACCTATGCGCCAGGTCTCCGAGGGTGAGAGGGAAGAGACGACACCTTGTAGCATCAGTGGCACCACGTCCGGTCATATAGACCTGGTACTTACTGAGGTGAGTCTCAGGATCTGTCTTTCCCTCATAGAGAGGAGTTGGGGGAGGTGCAATCTTCAGCTGCATCGGGGCAAGCTCAATGTCCACAGCTAACGGTTCATTTGCAGTTGTTGCCCCCTTTGGACGGTTCTGGGCATCTAAGAGGGCGTGCATTTCATCAAGTTGCCTCTGCATTTCCACCATCACATGAATTTGCCCTTCTGGCTGGCCTCTAGGGATGACCGGTCCAAGGCGGTTGAGCACAGCTCCTCGTGGGCCATCGTGGGCTAGGAGGCAACTCTGGGAGAAACTTATCCTTCTCCTCGCCGAATTGGCGGGTGCTAGGCTGACCTCAGCTAGTCTTTTGGGAGTCTGGTAGGCAGAGCTCTTAGTGTAGGACATGGTCTTCGTATCGGGATGGTCAGATTGGCCACTTGGGCGCCATGACGGGTCGGACCCCAAATGGCTGAATACAGGGTGAGAGCGACTTTACTCGGAGTATTGACTCCTGTATGATCCAGAGGAGATGGATTGAGGGTGGCTCTCCCCCTGTTGTTCAAAGACTTTTGCCTTTCCCCGAACAGACCGCATCTCGTGCCTTCTATTTGAAGCGGAGTGAGTGTTTTGGCTAGCACGTGGCTCTCTAGGATGTCTGTGGGCTAATTCAGCCCGTTGAGGAGTTTTGAAGTGTCTGGCGGGGGTTGGTTCAGGCTCAGCCGGGTAGCGTATCGGTGATGCCCGGATCCCCCGACCGTCTTAGAGGCGGCGGTAGTTCTTTCCATGGAGAAGTGGAGAGGTATTCAAAGGCTTGTAGATTTGAAGATTCTGGTAAAAATATGAAGAACAGTGAGTGTTCTTCAAGGTTTATGGATTTCTAGGTCTTCACACACCCTTCTTCTAGCGCCAATTATTGTTTGTCTAAATATTATGGAAACGAATAAAAATAAATGTGGCTAGATCTTAGACAAAAACACTAAGTAAATGAAGATTCAAGACATTGATTGTCATGATTGAATATAGTGAGTAATTAATGCGGTGAAGGAAATTAAACAGTAAATGCAAGGCGATTTGCCAGGTTTTTTAGGCCTTGTCTTAAAGGATTTTCTATACGTGTGTGTATCTCTTTTGAGCTTTTTCAGGCTCTATTTATAGTTTTACATGGTGGGGTTACAATAGAGAATTTCCAATCATTGTGGAATGACAGCGCATTGAATGAAAGAATATTTTCGTAACAAACTATGTCCTTGGTACAGTCGTTGATCCAATGAAGGCGTGATACCTGGTGGTTGCCAAATTTGTTAAAGCACAAATTCGAACTCACTCGCAAGTGTATGAGATCGTCACCCCTTTCTGGATCAGCAGAGTTCGAATCAATACTTTGGCTGCCTCTAAGGTCTCAAGCTCTGCAGGGTTCTGGATGTTGAGCTTCTTCTTGAGATCTATCTCACAGGCCGTGAAAGCAGAGGCAGTCATCTCCTTCTCCAACAAGACCAGATCCTCCACATCTTCAAGTCTGGCCTTGCTCCAGATCTTGGCATCCGTCAAATCTGCCAGGAGAGGTAAGTGCTCCAAAAGAATTGGAAAATGCTCTCTTAGCCAGAGCTGAGCACTTACACTCATACTCTGCCTAATGGGACCCATATCATCATTATTGAAAGTGAAGGGTTTGGGCCCAGAGGTAGAGGAGGATGGTGCTAAGACCTCCGGCTCCGATGAAGCATCCTCATCTTCACCATCATCGCTAAACGAAACTGCAGGAGAGTCAGGAGGACCAGGAAACCCCAGAGCCATGGATGAAAAGGGATTCTGGTCAGCTTGGGTGGGGGAAGGGATAGGTATATGAGTTTGTGAAGTGGAAGGATTTGTATGTATGGATGGTTCTGCACCAGAAGAGGTTGAAAGCACCTCTGGTACAAGGTTTGGTCGAGGGGGTGAAGGGTCTGTAGGTAGAGGTGTTTGAGATGGAGGGGGAGAAGGTGTTTGAATGGGTTGGGAAGATGGTGTGTATATGGGAGTGTTTGGGGTGGTCTGTTATGGTGAAGAGGTTTGCAAACCAGAGGCAGTCTGGATAGGTTGTGTTTGGGTTTCTGGGGGAGAGGTGGAAGGTGTGACAAGATTAACATGAGAGGGGTTGGGGATTACCTCAGCTGAGTCAACATCAGCTGGTATAGGGAGTTCTGGAGCTGTGACCTCTACCATCAACAGAGAGGCCTCCTCAAATGCCTGCTCAAGGGCATCCCCAAGATCAGATCTAGAGTCGGGATCTTGAAGAATTGCTCTCTTTGCCTTGGATTTCTTCTTCAGAGGAATCTCCTCCTCCTCTGATATCTCCTCCTCTGATGGCTCGTCCACCAGAAGGGTTTTCTTGGAAGCCTTCTTCACAGTCCTAGGCTTCTTGGCTGAGGCTTTGCTAGCACCTCCTTCTTCTTGCCTCGGTCTCTTCTTAGCTGCACCTGCCTTCTTGGCAGCTTCTTCACTATCACCCCTCTGCTTCTTCAAAGCAGCTGTGAGGGGGATCTGGTCATCCTCTGATGAGCCAGAAAACACCAAATTGGAAGAGGCATGAGCCTCAACCGTCTTCTTCAAGCTTCTCTTCTTCTACCCCTTAGCAGGTGAGGGCACTGCTTGGATGGGAGGAGCAGGGATGGCTTATTCTCCATCAGAGTCAGGATGGCCATGAAGAGGACCATCCTTGGAGAAGATGAACTTGGATATATGGAAGCCCTTGCACCAGGAGTCCTTCCACGCCTTTTCTGGAAAGATGGAGTCCAGAATCAGAGCAAGCTTCGTGCCCAATGAAACATTGGCACTGAAGTATAACTGTAATTCCCCTGGCTTGCTGGGACATTCCTCCTTCTGCACCTTGGCTTTGTTCTTTCTCAACACGTCCCAGAAGAACTCGGCCCAATTGCACTGCACTCCATCGTATATGGCCCTCATGACACACATACGGCCATTGAAAATTGCATCAGTGCTGTGATTCTCACACATCAACACCTTTACCACTATATCAAAAAAAACCTTAAACTTCTGCCTGAGGTGTTTATCTAAAAAGCCCTTTGTCAGATTCTGGTAAGAAGATCTGGCAAAGATCTTGAACGACTCAATTATCTCACCCTCCTTGTATTTCAACGGATCAACCCCTTCCGATGAGAGATTACCAAAAAGTTTGCAGAAATCGTTCTTCGAGAAAACTACATTCTTTATCAATCTTGGACGAGATATGGTCTTCATGTATCTTCATCCTTACTAGAAACTGGGCAGCATACCCATCCAAAATGCGAAATCCCTTGGGAATTGAGGAGATCAAGTCTTCTACCCCAAACTTCTGTAGCAATTCCAAAATTGCCAATGCCGCTGGATTCTTGGTGGTGTAGAAGTCAACCACCATCTCTGTCTTGAGTTTCTTGCAAACATGATCTGGGTCGAAGTTGCATTTTGGTGCCATTTCTGAGAGAGAGAGAGAGAGAGAGAACACAAAACTTGCAGAGAGAAGTTAGGGTTTGAAAATAATGAACAAGTGAAAAGACAGATTGAAATTTTTTTAAGTTTAAATAGGAACAGACGCGTGGCTTAGAATTTTAATGAAGTTTGAACGCGTGTAAGTTTAAAATTTAATTTAGGGAACAGAATCAATTCGTAAACATATTGCACGGTAATTAAATATGACGGCCAGGATTGAAAGGCAAAATACAGATTTAATTTGGTACGTGGGCATGGTCATTGGGACTGGGTTCGAGGGGTTTTGTGGCAGTCAAGGTAAAAAGCGAAATGATTGCCTAGGTCCTCTACCCTAGTCTTAAATACACCCTGAAGATGAAACATTTTGAGTGTATTTACTAATTTGAAAAAGGTATCCCAACGATTAGAGGCCAGAGAAGTAAATACATACATGTCACCTGATATTGTAACCAGATGATACCTTGGTTAGCCTGGTGTTACATCTAATCTGATGGAAACCCATCTGGTTCTGGTCAGAATAAACTCCGGATATCTCTGGAATCCTACTATGTACCTCATCTGGTACATGTCTATTCTGGAATATACCTCAACTGGTATATGCCTTATCTGGAGATGTAACTTCCCTGGTATATCTAACATGTAGGCATGTTAATATAATAGATAGAATAATAAAGTATGTATAATTGAAATAAAGGATACTTCTCTGTTGTTCCCCCTAAATCAGTCCTGTCTCTGGGTCCAATAAACCTAACTCAAATGCTAACTCTCTGAATCTGGTCTCAGCCAAAGGCTTTGTGAGAATATATGTTCTCTGCTTCTCTGTTGCAATCTTTTCCATCCTTATATCTCCCTTCTCAACATGGTCTTTTATGAAATGATGCCTTATATCAACATGTTTGCATCTGGTATGAAGAACTGGATTCTGGGTGATTGCAATGGCACTGTTGCTATCACAAAATATTGGAATATCCTTGGCCCTAATCTGGTAGTCTCTAAGTTGTTGACTAATCCAGAGTAGTTGTGAACAACAGCTACCTGCAGCCATGTACTCTGCTTCTGTTGTTGATGTAGCAACTGAAGTCTGCTTCTTAGAAAACCAAGATACCAATTTATTCCCTAAAAATTGGCATGTTCCACTTGTAGACTTCCTATCTATTCTGCACCCACCATAATCCGAATCCGAATAACCACTTAACTCTAGGTTGTCATCTGCAGGATACCACAACCCCAAATTCACTGTTCCCTTAAGATATTTCAATATCTTCCTAGCTGCTTCCAAGTGACTTTTCTTGGATTAGCTTGAAATCTGGCACACACACCAACAACAAAGGTTATATCTGGTCTGCTTGCAGTCAGGTACAGAAGAGAACCAATAAGTGCTCTGTACTGAGTTTGGTCCACAGTCTTTCTAGACTCATCTGGATCCATGTTGAAATTTGTCATCATAGGGATCTTGGCTGCTTTGCTAGATCCTACTCCAAATTTTTCTAACATGTTTCTAATGTACTTTGCCTGATTTATGAAAATTCCCTTCTCTAGTTGCTTTACCTGCAAACCTAAGAAATAATTCATCTCACCCATCATACACATTTCAAACTGACTCTGCATGAGTTCACCAAACTTCTCACACAGCTTCTTGTTAGGGGATCCAAATATAATGTCATCAACATATATTTGGACCAGAAGGATGTCATTTCCTTCTTTCCTAAACAGGGTCCTATCAATCTTACCCTTAGTAAAACCATTGTCCAGAAGAAACTGAGATAGAGTGTCATACCATGCTCTGGGTGCCTGCTTCAGCCCATAAAGAGCCTTCTTAAGCTTAAACACCTTGTCACCTTGTTCAAAACTAGGAGGTTGTTCCACATACACTTCCTCAATGAGAATCCCATTAAGAAAGACAGATTTCACATCCATCTGGTATACTTTGAACTTCATGTGAGCAGCATATGCTAGAAACAATCTGATGGCTTCTAGTCTGGCAACAGGAGCAAAAGTCTCATCATAGTCTATTCCTTCAGACTGAGAATAGCCCTGAGCCACTAGCCTTGCCTTGTTCCTAGTAATGACATCATTCTCATCTTTCTTATTCTTGAAAACCCACTTAGTGCCTATCACCTTTTGATGTCTTGGTCTGTCTACCAGCTCCCAAACATCCTGTCTGGTGAATTGATTCAACTCCTCTTGCATGGCAACAATCCAATTTGAATCTTTCAGTGCTTCCTTGATATTCTTGGGCTCAATCAAGGACACATAGCAACTGAACAAGGCAGCTAAGTTAAGAGTTCTCCTAGTCTGGACACCCTTAGCTGAATCTCCAATTATCAGGTCATTGGGGTGATCAACCAGGGTCCTCCTTCCCGTGGTCTTGCCTGGTTAACCATCTACTGCAGTACCTTGGTGATTATCACCAACTACAGGAGAGCTTCCCCCTACTGCAGTACCTTGGTGATTGTCCCACATCTCCTTGGCCGTGGCACATGTTCTGACCTTTTCAATCACCTCCTTGGTGAGAGTATTTATGATCTCTATCCTTGCCACCTGGTCCAGGTTATATAATTTCCTCTCATCATTGTCAAGCTCATCCTTCTTCTTTAATATCTTCTGTCTTGCAACTCGGTCACCAGTTCTCTCCTCTGCAGATTTACTGGTTTCTGCCCTGGATTCAGACCTGCCATCATCAATGGGAGTCCAGTAAAATTTGATTGGGCCACTTTCTACCACATCTAACATGCAGTGGTGGATAGCTCCAAGATGATTACTCATCATGAAGCTCCAGTGGCTATAATCCTCGAAAGAGAATTCTGGTAACTTACAGCTCTTGTAAGAAGATTTTGATGATATTTTTCTAAAAGAATTTAACAAGAATTTAATCAAAAACAATAAAAAGCAATGGATCTGCCCGGTAACCACCAAAAAGCTTTACAAAGCAGTGGTCTAGGACACACTGCTCTGATACCACTTGTTGGTCCCACTTGATAGATTAATTGCGGAAGCTTTAAAGTTAAGTCTTTTACAAAATATTTTTATAAGAGCACTAAAAGAAAAGCAATAAATAAGACCGGATATATAGTGGTTCGGATATAACAATCCTACGTCCACTCTCCCTTGTTCAAAGGGGCCTTACTACCAACCAACCAACAACTTGCGTACTGGAATTGTGAAGTACCAGTTCCTTCTTACAATACTCTTTAGATCTAACTTCGATCTAAAGCCTTACAATCTTCAACCTTAACAGATGAACAGGTTGAGATTTACTAACTCCTAAATGAGTGAGTAGAGTTATGAACAATAATAAGAGTGCTTTTAGTGTGATAACAACTAAGGCTTGAAAATGACTTTGTGCGCGTGAGAGTTCTCTAGAGCCTTTCCTCGAAACTGCACTCTTGTATTTATAGAGATGTTTAGGAATTAGTCGTTGGAGAGCTAATCCAATCAAATCTCTAATTAAGGAAATCAATTCTCTAATTGATTGATTGGGTTGGTGAGATCCTTGGATTGATTGACTTCAAATACTTTCCAATCCGATCTTGTTTGACTTGTTTTGAATCACCAATGGTCAAATGCTTCCAATGCCTAACTTTGATTCTTCCAGAGAAGGCAGGACCAGACACCAGGCAACCTCGATATCTTCTGGTCCAGAGTCGATTAAGAAACAGAATACTCAGTAGAATCAGGAGATGATTCTAAGCATTTTTTGTTCCACCAGACTCGTCTGGTTTGGGGAAGGTCCTCTGCCTCTGGTCTTGATCTTATCTGGTGAAGCCTTCTGGTGGAGTCCTCTGGTGGGGTCTTCTGGTGAGGTCTTCTGGTGACTCTTCTGGTCTGGCAGTTCCCCCTAGACTAAGTCCTAATCTAATTCCTCATCTGGCTAACAGGTCCAGATGGTCCTATTACATCTTCTGGTTTGTTTTAACTCATCAAAACTAAACAACTTTTATCCTAACAGTATGTATTCTATCTTCACAATATTCTTTTCTACAATATCCCTTATGAAATGATGTCTAATACTTATGTGTTTAGTAAGTGAGTGTTGAACTAGATTTTTTGAAATTTTGATAGCACTAGTGTTATCACAATATACAGTTAAAGTGTCACTCTCTAAACCATAATCACTCAACATTTTACTAAACCAAAGAAGTTGTGTACATCAACTACCTGCTGCAATGTACTCAGACTCTGTAGTAGATTGTGATACACAATTTTATTTTCTACTACGCCATGAAATCAAATTGTTACCCATATAAAAGCAACCACCACTCGTGCTCTTTCTATCATCAATATCTCCAGCCCCATCAGCATCATTGTATCCAACAAGTGCACTGCTTGTGTCTTTGGTATACCATATACCAAGATCAGTTGTACCGGCCACATATCTTATGATTCTCTTGACTGCATTCAAATGAGACTCCTTGGGACAAGCTTGGTACCTAGCACAAACACAAACACTATACATGATATCAGGCCTGCTTGAGGTTAAGTACAGAAGACTACCTATCATGGATCTATACAAAATTGGATCAACATCTTGACCAATAGTGTCCTTACACAACTTTTGTGTAGATCCCATAGGAGTTTTCATGACTTTTGAGCTTTCTAAACCAAACATTTTCACTAAATTCTTTGCATACTTACTCTGAGAAAAGAAAATACCTTTATCAGTTTGTTTGATTTGAAGTCCTAGGAAGTAATTCAAATCACCTACCATGCTCATCTCAAATGTTGTTGTCATTGCTTCAACAAACTTGTTTAACATAATGTTACACGTTGAACCAAAAACAATGTCATCAACATATATTTGAGCTATTAGTAAGTCTTCTCCAGAATTTTTAATGAACAAGGTTCTATCAGCCTCTCCTCTTATGAAACCAAATTGCAACAGAAAGTCAGTAAGTCTACCATACCAAGCTCTAGGAGCTTGCTTGAGACCATACAAGGCTTTCTTTAGTTTGTACACATGATCAGGATATTATGGGTTTTCAAAACCTTTAGGTTGTTCAACAAATGCATCTTCAATTAATATGTCATTAAGAAATGCAGCTTTTACATCCATTTGATGAAGATTAATGTTAATGTAACATGCAATTGCTAGTAATAATCTAATGGACTCTATCCTACCAACAGGTGCAAATGTTTCATCAAAATCAATACCTTCAACTTGAGTGTAACCTTGTGCAACTAATCTAGCTTTGTTCCTAATTATGTTACCAGACTCATCAGTTTTATTTTTAAAGATCCATTTAGTTCCAATGACATTGACATTGTTAGATCTTGGAACTAATGACCAAACATCATTTCTCTTAAACTGATTAAGTTCCTTATGCATAGCATTAATCCAATTTTCATCTTTTAATGCTTCTGTAACATTTTTAGGTTCAATTTCAGAATAGTAACAATGAGCATTCACAATATTGGATATTGAGGACATACATACAGACCTTACCATATCAACACGGTTTGCACTTACTCTCCTTCTTGTTTGAACACCAACTGAAGCATCTCCAATGATCTGATTTGAAGGATGGCTTTTTATAATCCAAGTAGTTGGATTCTTCTTTGGAGTATACTGATTGTTCTGTGAAGTATCAACTGAATCTGCAGGGGATGTTAGACCAGATGCTGTAACATTTGGTGTAACATTCTCTATTTTCAGTGATTCTTTTGGAACTTCAGTAACTTCAGTCACATCTTCAGTATCATTTCCATCTATCAGATTCTTATCATCATCAAAAACAACATTCACAGATTCTTGAACAGTGTTAGTTCTAAGGTTATATACTCTATAGGTTTTACTATTTCTAGAATAACCTAAGAAAAAACCTTTATCACTCTTAGAATCAAACTTATGCAGTTGATCCCTATCATTCAGAATGTAACACACACAACCAAAAACATGAAAATATTTCACATTCGGTTTCTTATTGTTCAAGATCTCATATAGGGTTTTGTTGCTTCCAAATCTAAAATAGACTCTATTAGAAATATGGCATGCAGTATTCAATGCTTCAGCCCAAAATTTCTTTGCAAGATTTTTTGAAGTAAGCATTACTCTTGCCATTTCTTGAAGAGTTCTATTTTTCCTTTCAGCTATCCCATTTTGTTGTGGAGTTTTAGGAGAAGAAAACTCTTGGACAACCCCTTTCTTATTACAGAATTCTGAAAACATGTTATTTTCAAACTCTCTACCATGATCAGACCTAATCCTGCTTACTTTCAAGTTGAAAACAGTTTTAAATCTTTTGTAAAGAATTTTAAAAATTCAGATTTTTCTCTTAAAAACTCAATATAAGTAAACCTAGAGTAATCATCTACCACAACCAGTGAATATTTCTTACCACCAATGCTTTCAGTTTCCATAGGACCCATAAGATCCATATGCAGTAATTCAAAACAACGATGTGTCAAGCAATGTGATAACAATCTTCAGTTTAGGTAAACCTCTCACTGCTTCAGACTTAACCAATTTTTGCATGAATCTATAATTTGCATGTCCAAGACTTTGATGCCATAGGGCATTATCATCACAATTTGACAAATGACATACTTTGTTTGTTCCAATTAGATAACAATTATCAGCTGACCTATTTCCAGTAATTAGACACTTATTATCCTTGTTTAGAACATAGCATGAATCTTTATCAAATTCAACATGTAAATTGTCATCACATAGTTGACTTATACTAAGCAGATTAGCAAGTAAACCTTCAACATGCAAAACATTCTTAAGTTTAGGAAAACCTTCAACATTTAAGGTTCCATTTCCAATGATTTTACCTTTTGATCCACCACCATATGTAACAGTTCCACCATTAAAAGGTTCATAATCAGATAAGTAATTGACATGACCAGTCATATGTCTAGAACAACCACTATCAAAGTACCATAGATCAGATACACATACTTTCATAGAAGTTTGAAAAACATTACAAGTAACATGTTCTTTCTTTTTCTTAGCAGATTTTAACCAGTGTTTCTTAGAATATAAAGACATTTCAGACAACACTATTTGAATTTCTAGATCCCTTTTCATCTTTTTGACAGTAAGGACGAATATTAATAATTTCAGAACAATAGTGACACACAAGAAAAAATCATCTCATCTTCAACCCCATTTCGGTACCAATATTTAAAAATCAAAAGTCAAGAAAACCATTTCCCCATCCCTACAACAGCAAGCTCACATGTGCATCCAAACAAACATTCAAAGAAAACAAAACCAAAACCCACTTTCTTACTACAGCAAAACTCACGCACGCAGCTAGTAGAACAAAATTTCAAGAATCTCAGTTTCATTACAATGTTACCAGTAGGCTTCAAGCCAAGAATCCATCAACTAATCTCATTCTACCTACAAAGGAAGAAAGCTCACGGAGCTAGAAAAAAGAAGAAGAAGAAATGTATTTGGAGCTCCGGTGTCCAACCACGGCGGAGCTCCGATGCCAACCTCACCGCCGGAGGCCGCGCCTCCCTCTCCTTTCTCTCGCAGAAGGATGTCGTGCCGCGGCCCGGGCCCAACCGATGTGCCTTCACCGCCTTCCGCTTTTCTCAAGCAAAATCACCAATTTATTCAAGCAAAAGTACTGTTTTCTGCGTTGAATCCCCCTAGTTTGCCTTGGTTGGTGTGCCAAATTTTCCACAGCCTTGTCAGTATGCTATTGGCGCGTTTCCCAACACATTGAAAAGTCAAAAGGTTCCGACCTCGATCCGCGCACCGCCGAGGTCGATACCCGTCAACCAGCGTCTACCCGGGGAGGCTTGGCGGCCTCCATCCAACCGTCGCTCGCCGCCCAGCGGCTACCCGCTGCCTTCCCGCTGCTCGACTCCACCCTCGAGACCTCCCCACGCAAACCATCTTTGGCCACTGCCCGCGTCGCCTACCCGAGCCGGCGTAGCCACGACACTTCCTGAGCCTGGTCTCCCCGCCTCCGACAATCGCTCGCCGACCGTGTCTACCCGCGGTCATCGGCCTCCGAACAGCGCCCGCCGCTCCCAGCGGCCGCCCTATGTCACGACCGGCCTCACCGCGCCGCCCGCACCTGCTCCCCGCGCTCGCATCCAACCCGCGTCGCCTAACCACACGCGCAAGCTCCGCGATTGAGACCTACCCGCGGCCAGCCCGTGCCGCCAGTGCACCTCTCCTCGTCGCCGCCCCTCGAAACCCCAGCCGCCTGCGGCCCGCGGCTACACGCGCCGCCCCAGCGCGCCCTCCCCGCGCTCATTGCGCCGCCTCCGAGCCTCCCCGCGCTCACCGCACCGCCTCCGTGCCTCCCCGTACCGTCCCCGATCTGTCAACCAGCTGCCTCTGCTGTATTTGATTTCGCCGCTCATCTCCGGCTTAGGGGACAATTTGTCTGGCAGGTTGAAATGGGCATATTGCTACCGAGCCCTTCTTCACATTTGAGTATTGGGCCCAGTCTTATACAACTGTTGGGCCTTTTTTATGTTGTCCCTCAGTTGGACCTTTTTATTAAAATGCTTGGGCTCTTTTTTATAGTGGAAATTTGGGCCCAAATTTAATTAAGTTGCTAAAAAAAAGGGGGGGGCAGCAGTTTGAGAGACGAGCATCCAGGACCTCTTCGACAACGAAAAATCTACGGGCAGTCCTTTGCCCACTCGCATCAGGTTTATTTCAATAATGTCCTTTTAACAAATATCGCAACTCATAAGTTTTCATATATATTAAAAGCGGGGGCGTATACTCGTATTTCGAAAATTCAAAGCGGGGACAAATTTCGAAATTCAATTTTCATCTGGTAACTTCCTTTTAATATATATTATAACTCGTCAGTTTTCATATACATTAAAAGCGGGGGCATGGATATACACATCCTATGCTCATTTTGTGATATCAAAAATAAATTATTTGACTCTGAGTATTATTAAATACAGTCAGTTATTTAAAACTTCGAATATAATTTCGAAAAAAAATCATTGAGGTTGCTCACCGGGTAATTAACTCATATCTAAAACATGGTCACACCTTTCGACTACAAACATTTGTCCGCCTTCATAGGCGTTGAACGGTCCACCTTCTAGGCGTCGACATTCCGCCTGGAATGGCAAAGTAATCCGCCTTTTTGGCGTTGATTAGTCCGCCTTTTTAGGTGTTGACGTTTCGATTAGTTCGCCTTCACCGGCATCAACTAATCTACTTCTCGAGGTAATCCGCCCTCCTGGCGTTGATTAGTCTGCCTGTTAGGCGTCGATATTCCGCCTGGAGTGGCGAAGTAATCTGTCTTTTTGGCGTTGATTAGTCCGCCTTTTTAGGCGTTGACGTTTCGATTAGTTCGCCTTCACCGGCATCAACTAATCTACTTCTCGAGTTAATCCGCCCTCCTGGCATTGATTAGTCCGCCTGTTAGGCGTTGACGTTCTGCCTGGAGTGGCGAAGTAATCCACCTTTTTGGCGTTAATTAGTCCGCCTTTTTAGGCGTTGACGTTTCGATTAGTTCGCCTTCACCGGCGTCAACTAATCTACTTCTCGAGGTAATCCGCCCTCCTGGCGTTGATTAGTCCGCCTGTTAGGCGTCGATGTTCCGCCTGGAGTGGCGAAGTAATCCGCCTTTTTGGCGTTGATTAGTCCGCCTTTTTAGGCATTGACGTTTCGATTAGTTTGCCTTCACCGGCGTCACTAATCTACTTCTCGAGTTAATCCGACCTCCTGGCGTTGATTAGTCCACCTGTTAGGCGTTGACGTTCTGCCTGGAGTGGCGAAGTAATCCGTCTTTTTGGCGTTGATTAGTCCGCCTTTTTAGGTGTTGACGTTTCGTTTAGTTCGCCTTCACCGACGTCAACATCTACTTCTCGAGTTAATCCACCCTCCTGGCGTTGATTAGTTCGCCTGTTAGGCGTTGACGTTCCGCCTGGAGTGGCGAAGTAATCCGCCTTTTTGGCGTTGATTAGTCCGTCTTTTTAGGCGTTGACGTTTCGATTAGTTCGCCTTCACCGGCGTCAACTAATCTACTTCTCGAGTTAATCTGCCCTCCTGGCGTTGATTAGTCCACCTGTTAGGCATTGACGTTCCGCCTGGAGTGGCGAAGTAATCCGCCTTTTTGGCGTTGATTAGTCTGTCTTTTTAGGCATTGACGTTTCGATTAGTTCGTCTTCACCGGCATCAACTAATCTACTTCTCGAGGTAATCCGCCCTCCTGGCATTGATTAGTCCGCCTGTTAGGCATTGACGGTCCGCCTGGAGTGGCGAAGTAATCCGCCCTTTAGGCGTTGATTAGTCAGTCTTTTCAGGCGTTGACGTGTTGATTAGTTCGCCTTCACCGGCGTCAACTGATCTACTTCTCGAGTTAATCCGCCCTCCTGGCATTGATTAGTCCACCTGTTAGGCGTTGACGGTCCGCTTGGAGTTGCGAAGTAATCCGCCTTTTAGGCGGTGATTTGTCCTCCTTTTCACCGGCGTCAACTAATCTCTTTCTCGAGTTAATCCGCCTTCTCGGCGTTGATTAGTCCGCCTTTTATGCGTTGACATATTGATTAGTTCGCCTTCACCGGCGTCAACTAATCTGTCTCTCAAGTCGATCCGCCACTCGGCCTTGGTTAGTTCGCCTTCACCGGCACCAACTAATCCGCTTCTCGGCGTGGATCTAGTCCGCATTTTGAGCGTTGACTTTCCGCCTTAATGGGTGAGGTATTATTTAGTTCGTCTTCACCGGCGTCAACTAATCTATTCTCTTCTTTGGTTTATCCATGTTAACGGCATCGACCAGTCCGCCTTCACCGGCATCGACTGACCCGCATCGCTTTTGCCCACTTGCGGCCATAATATATCGCGTCTTGGACGCTTTGATTAATCAACAAGTCGATTGTTAATCCAATCATGTATTTGTGAAGTCGCTGCCCGTCAATCGGCTAAAGCACTTCACTCATTAATCATTTGGTTAATCTTTTAAGCGGTTGTTAATTCAATCCCATCATCGTGAAGTCGTTGCCCGTCAATCGGCTAAAGCACTTCACTCATTAATCATTTGGTTAATCTTTTAAGCGGTTGTTAATTCAATCCCATCATCGTGAAGTCGCTGCCCGTCAATCGGCTAAAGCACTTCACTCATTAATCATTTGGTTAATCTTTTAAGCGGTTGTTAATTCAATCCCATCATCGTGAAATCCCTGCCCGTCAATCGGCTAAAGCACTTCACTCATTGATCTGTTGATTAATCTTTTAAGCGGTTGTTAATTCAATCCCATCATCGTGAAGTCGCTGCCCGTCAATCGGCTAAAGCACTTCACTCATTAATCTGTTGATTAATCTTTTAAGCGATTGTTAATTCAATCCCATCATCGTGAAGTCGCTACCCGTCAATCGGCTAAAGCACTTCACTCATTAATCTGTTGATTAATCTTTTAAGCGGTTGTTAATTCAATCCCATCATCGTGAAGTCGCTGCCCGTCAATCGGCTAAAGCACTTCACTCATTAATCTGTTGATTAATCTTTTAACCGATTGTTAATTCAATCCTGTATTCATGAAGTCGCTGCCCGTCTATCAGCTAAAGCACTTCACTCATTAATCTATTGATTTATCTTTTAATTGATTGTTAAGTCAGTCTGTTGTCCGTGAAGTCACTACCCGCAAGCGGCCTAAGCACTTCATTAATTTATCATCGCGGTCCTTACCGCTCTATTATTAAAATCAATGTCAGCCAGTGCGAGAACTCTTTATTAATTGAACATCACTATTCTCGACTCGGGGGCACGACTGAAGATCGTACCCCACCTAACCTATCCAGTTTCAAAAGTTTGACAATACGAAGATGACCTGAAAGTTTCGCCCATCAAGGACCCTGTCGTCGAAGATTCCTCCAGGGCATCCGAGCTATCTTGTTTTCAGGCTCGGGGGCAAAACCTATTTGAAGCACAGATCAAGATCGAACTCTGGCCGCAATCAGAGCCCAATATTGGGGGCAATTGTTACAGCAGGAAATATCCTCGCCCGACAGAAGGTCAGATTCCTGAAGATACTCTAACCCGACAAGATCGAGAGTCTACATCAGAAAAGAGTATTTAATGTATTATAGGTCTACGGTTGATTGTTAGATTAATGTTGTAATAAATCCCTAAAATAAAGGGTTAAGACGAGTTTAGGGCCACTTTTGGGCCTTTGGGGGTGAACCTCTATAAATAGGGGGTCACCCCCTCATTGTAAGGGGTTCACATTTCCTCTCATTTCTCATATATGCAAAAAGCTCTCATTCGAGGGAAGAACGAAAGTTCTTCCCCCATCGTTCGTGTTCATTTTACATTTATTGTTTGTCGGGCATAATCCAAATAGCCACATACATTTCTCCGTACGAAAATGCCTGTCAACAATAGACTTAATGAGAGGGTTTAGAAAGGGCTAATTAATCTACCGGTTTATCTAAGGAGGACGACCGCATCACCTTAGTTTAAATTAGGGTCTCGTTAATTAAGCAATATCTATTAACTTGTTAGTGGATTAGTGAAGTCGATTGTTAGGATAAAGTATTAGGGTTTTAATTCTTGAGCTTTCATCTTACAATCTTTTAACTTTAGGTTATTTCTTGTGCGTCACAGTTATCTTGATTATGTACCTGCTCCGTTAGTATACGTAGGAATTCCTATCCTGAACATCATCACCTCATATTTGAAAACACACTTTTACATTCTTAGTTTAATTTTCCTTTTTGCATTCATAGAGTAATTTAGTTAGATTTTATTTTATTTTCTTCTAAAAAATCCTAAAACATACACGCATATTAGCTACAACGCGTAGATCTTCAGGGATCTGTTCGCATACACTCCTTCCCTTGGGTTCGATAATACTTGGTTGCTATACTTACTCATACTACAGTGAACCCGTCCGCTTGCGGGGAAACTACTAGTAAAAAACTAGTATTTTCGGTTCAAGTCAGGTTGCGATGGATTTTTTGTGTTCATCGCAAATTAGCAACGACGGAATCCATCATAACTCAGCCGGGTCATCAATATTTGCGATGGATACGTGTCCATCACAAATAATAATATTAATTTGATAATTTGATTTTTTCCGGAAAACTTAGTGATGGATTTCCATCGCAAAACCTGAGCCTGCGACAAGAAAAAAGTTGCCTTCAAGCTATATTAATCGGCCTACTTTTTTTATTAGCCTTAATGCGACCAAGGAATTCGAACACGCGACCACTCGTGCATATGGAGGAGAAGCACGTCGTTTGGACACAAACATCTTTTGTTCATTTTTTTCCTATAATTGTATATGAATCCATAATTCATCAAATTGAGATTCTTTTTCGATTCTAACTTGCTTAAATAAATTTTGTGACCAACTGTATTTTTTTATTTTGTAAAATTATTTATTTCGACAACATGTAAACTTATAGTTCGTTCATTTGTACGCAATTAATTGTATATGTGTCCAATTGACTATTTTTTTTTCATACTTCATCAAATTAATTTCTTTTCATTTCTAACTTGTTTAAATAAACGTAGTGACCAATTATATTTTTTTATTTTGTAAAATTATTTAATTCGAGAATGCGTAATTTTATAATTCGTTCATTTGTACGCAATTACTTTTCATTTCTAACTTGTTTATAAAAATGTTGTGTCCAATTTTTTTATTTTATAAAATTATTTATTTAGACTACTTATTTTATTTTATATAAATATTTTCACTAAGTATTTTTTGTATAAATGCCTCATAAACATAATTTTATCTTATAAAAACATAAATACTATCCAAATAAAAATAAAATTTTATATCCAAATAAAATAAAATTGTAGTTCAAATTAATTAAATAAAATTATAAATCAAACTTAATAATTTAAATTGTTTGAATAATAAAAATACTTCAAATTACCATCGTCAAATGAATTTTCATCAAATTTTTCCTCAACTAAACAGTTGTCCCAATACTTGACAAATGATATCCACACCTCACGTGGCAACTCATCAGGACCATATTCAACTTTCTGATAATATCTAGTTCCACTTGCTCAACATGTTTGAATACTTAATCCTTAACATAGCAAGAATGTCATATATGCCTAGTGCGATCCAATGTGAAATTTTTCTAAAGTATAAATTAATTTTTTACTAAGTAATATATAATCATATATCTTAATATATTATAAAGACAAAATTTTGGAATCCTATGTGGCAAGCTCTCAAGCCTCTATTTTAAAAATACTCTCCTCTCATTCATCCAATTCATTGACTTTTAAAACTATTTTCAGCCATTGAATCTTAATATCTAATCTAATCTTGACCATTGATTTTTTCACATTTCCTCTATATATACCATGTATCTCACACAACCAAAAATCAATTACAATAATTTCTCCACATCCTATTCCATTTTTTCTACTTCTTCTTCTTCTTCTTTTCAATTTTGCTATGAAGTTTTATATTATATTTCTTTTCATCTAAATCTTCATGTTTTTCTTTTCTTGCAGGATGTTCATCCCAATATATTCAATCTTAATATTTTTTTTTTTTGCAGGATCTTCATTTTAAGGTATTTACTTTTTGTTTTCTATTTTATTTTATAGATTTGGTGTATGAATTTAATCTTCATATTTTGTCTAATCTCTTCTACCAATGATCATTTCCTTAAACTCACTTTTTTTTTTTGTGATTTGGAGGAATACAAATTTCTACGTGTCTAAAGGTATTTACTCTATTTACTAATTATTTGATTTTTATTTTATTTTATTAATTATTGTTTAATTTTATTTTATTCGTATGAAAATGATTATTGTGTGATTTTTTTAATTATATATTTAGGATTGAACATCAACAATGAAGATGAAG
Organism: Ballota nigra; assembly: GCA_947034835.1. Classification (NCBI taxonomy): domain Eukaryota; kingdom Viridiplantae; phylum Streptophyta; class Magnoliopsida; order Lamiales; family Lamiaceae; genus Ballota; species Ballota nigra. Next base: position 76,007,315 of record OX344722.1, read on the forward strand.
TGGATGATCAATTTTTCATATGAAGACGAAATGGAAGATCAATTTTATTGTGAAGATGAAGAATCATTGATTATATGTTAAAAAATAGATTTTTTTAACATTATAATGTATTAATTACTATTCAATGTATTATTTACAATTCTATAAATAATATTCTTTATGAGAAGTTATAATTTTTATTTTTATTTAATTCTATAATGATGAAGAATCGTTCAAATTTGGATGATGATGAATATATCTTTCAAAATATATTATGTAATTCGAAAATATTAATTATACGAATATTCAAATAATACCTAATATTTTATGTAATAATTATACGAATATATATTAGGAATAATTAAATATACGAATATTCAAATATTTAAATTAATTATACGAATATTTTAAAATATACGAATATATCAAATATATGAATATTAGGAATATATCAAATATACGAATATTCAAATATTTTAGGAATATATATTATACTCTTTATAAAATATTAATTATTCAGATCTTTAACAAATATGGATGATGGATATATTTTATATATTATTTTAAAAGATTAGATTTGAAATAATTATATTAGGAACAATATATAAATTTATAATAATTATAAACTTTACTTATTTAATCAATTTTAAATTTCAATTTGAATATATTAGAAAAAGTTGACTAATTTTGAATAATTTAGTAAGATAATTTTATATTATCCTACATTCCTAAATCCTAAATTTTTGGTTAGTGGTATCTTTAAAAACAAAATAAGTAAATAATGTATTCTTCAAACTAATATTTTTCAACTATTTTTGGATGGTGGATTCTTTTTAAAAAAAAATCGATCATGATTCATTAAATAATAAATATTTTTTTGTGTATGAATTTGAATGTTATATATACAACCAAAATATGCCTTTGATAAATTCAACTGAGTAACAATTCTAATTGTTTTTTAAATTAAAAAATAATTTAATGTCTTCAATATTTTTAGAGAAATTTGATCTTTTTAAAACATGTGATTTAACTATAAAGTCATACACCAATCAATATATAAATTTAAACTAATTATATACTTTACTTATTTACATCAATTTTAAATTTATTGATAAAGATTAATTATATTAGAAAAAATTGACTAATATAATATGATGATATAGTCCCTAATTTCGAAATTACATTCCAAAATATTAAATTTCAAAATACTATGTCATGTGATCTTTTATATATTAAAATAATAATATTTTCACAAAGATTCTCAACTTACAATATACATTCATCTAATTAAAAAAAAAAAGGTCGAATTTCTTTATATCACTATGCAACATTATTTATAAGCTATGAAATCCAATTGAAAGGAAAAAATTATGACATCCATGAAATCTATATTTAATTATTCATAAAAATAGAGTGTATTTAGACAAATTATAAGTTGAGATTGATTAAAACACATGTTTTATAAAGAGTCAAATTTACCTAATATTTTATGTAATTCGAAAATATATGAATTAAATCATACTATAAAAAAGTAGTCAACTTTTCCTAATATAATTAGTCTATATTTATATATTCATAAAAATGGGATGTATTTAGATAATATATAAATTAAGATTAATTAAAATACATATTTTATAAAAGAGTCAAATTTACCTAATATAAGTAATCTATATTCAATGATACAAAAATAATAGCATAAAATTAAATTTAAAATTAATATAAATAAATAAAGTATATAATTAAGATAAATTTATATATTAATTGATATATGAATTTACAATATTAAATCACATATTTTGAAAAGAGTCATTTTTTCCTTTAAAAAAACTAAGAGCAACAATATTAACATATTTAATAAATATTCGAATTTAAAAAAAAAATCAAAATTTTACATAGTAGAAAGTATTCAACTATTAAAAATATAAAAAATATAAATTATTTTCGAAATGATTCATCATATTAAAATTTATTCTCCAAGGTTTGATGCTTATGTTTTATCTATAAAGAATGATTAAGAAAGTTTTCATCATATTAAAAAAATAGTCAAGAATTTACATTATTATTGATTTAAAAAAAACAGATTTGTTAATCAATTGAAAATATCAAAGGTATATTATGATGTATCTATAACATTCAAATTAAATTATAATCAACATAAAAATTATTATTTATAGAAATATAAATAAACATAAAAATTATTATTTAAAGAATTATAATAATATACATTGAAAAAATCATTAGTAAAAGAGATTAAGAAAAATATGCGGATTAAATTAATACAATTAAATGATCAAAAACATAAAATAAAATATAAATACCTTGACAATTATAGAATCATATCCTGCAAAAAAGAAATACGGATTCACGCGAAAGATGAATTGATGAAATTTACAATACCTTGAGATGTATAGATTCTTATCCTACAAAAAAAATATAAACAATATATTGAGATGTATAGATTCACAAAAAAAAAAATTAGAAGATTTAGACGAAATGAGAATCAATAAAGGAAAAAAATTCTGGCATTGTGATGAGTCTGATTCTTACTATATATTTTATATTTTGTACTCCCTCCGTCCCAATTTTGTTTACCCATTTCATTATGTACCCCCTTCAAACACTTTAAAATTACACCTCATTCCACTAATAATTACGTAGAAAAACATCTTTATTTTATTTCATGCACTTCAATTGAATAATACGCAATCATAAAAAAATCATTTTATTCATTTAAATACTACAAATTTAGTCTCACAAAAAGTCAACAAAAGCCAAATGGGTAAACAAAATTGGGACGGAGGTAGTATTATTTTAGTTGAACAAATTATAAAATATAATAATTATAATTAATTTTTTTAATCAATTCAGTTATTTTATTTGTACTTGAGGAGATTGAAGGATAAACTGAATAATAGTATTGTTGGTGAACTTAAGAGGATGGTGGATACTTTCAATCCATTTGCAATGCAATTTCGCAAGGAAAAGTATTATGTCTGGAGGTGAGCCAAATTTGTGATTAAATTTGCTAGAAAGAAGGAGTTTAGTTGGAAGAGTTTATAACCTTCCTACTGCTTCTGAAGTTGTAGCTCTTATTCCAGGGGACATGATGCAGCTATGGAAAAAAGAGATGTGATACTAAAAGACCCGTAGCGGTGAATTGTAAAGAATAAGTGAATTACATCCATCTTATGTTCCATTACAGTATCATTTATTGTTCTTGTATGACGAGGATGTTTATAGGATTGATGTGGTTCATAATGATGCTGGTTTTACAACAAGAAAAAAAATCAGACTAACAATGCGAGAATTCTTTTCGTTCAGGATACACGAGCATAATAATGAAACAAACTTTATTCCTATCTAAGAGACTTTTCCAGCAATTTTTTGTGGATTCATATACTATGATTTAGTCTGAAAGGTTGTTATTTATAAAATTTAATCAAGTTAAATCGAGATCTAGCAGAGTGAATGATATGAAAATTACAGTTGATAGAGGTGATGTGGATCCATCTTTTACGGGTAAAAGAATAATGTTTGCATCCTTCACAGACAGACCTAGGTATATGATTCAAAATTTTCAAGATGTCATGACACTTTGCAAGTGTTTTTCTTATCCAGATTTATTTATCACAATTACTTGCAATCTAAAATGGCCCCAGATTACAAGATTCTTAAATGAGAAAGGTCTTGAATCTGTTGATAGGCCATATATTCTCTACATAATGTTTAAGATGAAACTTGATCGTATTGTGAAGGAGTTTAAGGAACTTCAAATATTTTAAAAAATTGATGCATGTAAGTTCATCTTTTTATATTTATTAAATTTTTAGCTCCATGATATTTATCTTTCATGAATAAAATAACTTTATATTTCTATTAAATTATTTTAGTATATAACTTGATTCAAATATTTTCAATCTGTAGTGTTATACTCAGTGGAATTTCAGAAAAGAGGATTGTTACATGCTCAAATTCTTTTGTTTCTAAACCATGAAAACAAAATTCCAAATCCGAAGGATGTTGACCGTATCATATCTGTAGAAATACTAAATAGAGATGATGATGTATTTTGTATGATTTGGTAAGTGACTACATGATTCACTAACCCTGTGGATTGGTGAAAATAAATTCTCCTTGCATGGTCAACAACATTTGCTCAAAGAATTTCCCAAAGAGTTATAATGAGTTTACATATGTTGATGACGAAGGTTTCTGTAACGCCCCAGATTTTTAAAGTAAGGATTCGACACTCTAGAAATCCAAGTCGTCACTTAATGACCCAAAAATCGAACTATTTTTTTTTTTTGTTTAAGAATACCAATGATAACATCTCATAGACAGCGGAAGATTATGATTTTCGTTATGAAAAACGTAGTTATGTTTTCCTTTTCGAAAAGAGACCCGCAAGGATCTTTTTTAAAAGATTTGGCACGAAATAGATAATTAGCTTGAACATTATACATTCTACCATCGAGAGACTATGCAACTGTTTGTCACCTCGGCACACACACAAGTCAACATAAACATCATCGCTTAAAGTCATACTTAATTAGCGCAAAAACCATAAGTCATACTTAAGTAACACAGAAAAGCGATAGAACACGTATCACTCCTCCACAGGTACGAACTCCCCATCATCCTGACCTGAAAATGTTTTAAAAAAGAGGGGGTGAGATTTGAAATCTCAGTGTGGATGGTCTGCATGCTATTACACGAAAATGGCAGTACGCAAATCATATCATTTTAAAAAAACATTTTTCCTTTCATCTGTCCCGTCATCATGGCGCCTAGCTACAAAAGCCAGACCATTACGTATCATTTGAGATACCATTCATCATATAGCCCGCAGGCCCTGTCCACCACGGTGCCTAGCTACATAAGCCAGACCGTTACATATCATTTGTGATAATTTAGCTCGAGAGCTCTTTTCCACCATGGCGCCTAGCTACAAAAGCCAGACCATTATGTATCGTTTGAGATACCATATATCATGTAATAACCATGTGACCCGGAGATCAAAATATTCGCATACAACAATAATCGTATAATATTCCAGGCAATGCATAAGAACCACCCACCTTAACCGCTTTTCTTTCGTAAAACTTATTCCCCCGTTCGCTCACCCGTCAATCCTCGTCACCGTGGCTGCACACAACCTAGCACATTCTTATTTACTTCAGTTATCGATGCCTTAGAAATTCTTCTTAAAGTTTATACATGTTGGTTCGATAAGGACTTGTATCTTACTTAATGTCTTATCGCTTATCGATTTTTACCAAAAGCAACGTGACTAGTGTTTACGGAGAATATGAATCCTCATCTAGGCATGTTTAGTATATTTAAGTATTTTAGGGTTTTCATACGGTTTTCCTTTATTCTTTTCTCTTTTAAAGACACACATAGAAACATATAGTCCTTACTCTAAAGCTAACACTAAACAACATATCATTCACATGTAATTCACATAATATTCAAGTGCAATAAGTCAATCCCTTTCATATTCATCAATTTAAGAAATAAAACAGTCCGTTCTTAAGCCATAGATGAGAAAAACAGTTTGAGGAAGCCACATCCGAAGGTGTGCAGTTTGCTCCCTCGGATGTTCGTCCCCTAACTTTAACCAATTTTGAAAAATACTAAAATATATCTGATCATCATGAAATTTATACAGTAGGTACCTTTTAGAGTGTAATACACATATAAAATTTGTTTCATGTCATTTGGTTTAAGAAAATATGAGTTCTAGGTTCATTTTCAAAACGTGACAGTTTCTTCCAGAGACTTACAGTGTGTGTGCAGTGTTAAAAATAATTTTAGTAAAACTATTTATACTTATTAAAAAATCATAGAAAAATACATAGAGATAGATAACTTCATGTAGTATTTTATCATAATTTTTATAAAATCCAAACTTGATTCGAAAGGTACATTTTAGCCCATGAAATTTAAAAATCTAGCAGTTTCGTCATATTTTCTTTAATAATTCATAACTTATCAAACAAAATTCCGAATTGACTCAAACCAGTGGCAAATGAAATCTAACTTGATCTACTTTCATATAGTATAAACATTTTCCAAAATACGTAACATTTCGAGTTCGAAAATTTGTACAGAAACTAAATGACACTGTTCACAGTGTGTTTGTTGTGCATACTTTCTCTTGTATCTCCTATTTCACAACTTTCATGCCACTAACATTTTAACACCTTAATACACATCATTCAAGACTCCATTTAGCATGTGTTTGAACATTCAAAGACAATATAGCCCTAAGGTTTCATGGTTTCTAAGTAGCAAAAAAAACAGTAGTATTTCAAGGAAATATTTCATATTACTTATGTTTTGAGTTGAAGGGTTTTACAACCTTTGTAGACTTGTCTTCTTAAGCTAGAGGGACTTATTAGCTCTTCAATCCTTTAGTTCTTGATGTGTATGAGGTCTCCTTGAAAGAACTTCCTTGTTTTGAGCTAAAACAAAACAAGAGTTAAAGTTAGAAGTTGAAGATGTAAGATTTCATGAATTTGAAAGAGAGATGAGAAGAATGGCTTATTTCTTGCTTGGAGATGGCTTCAAACCTTCACACCAACACCTAGGGAAGCTTGGAGCTTGAATTTGAAGTCCCTCTATTGTTGGAAATGGGAGAAGAAAACTTTCTCCTCCCTTGAAGTGAGAATGGCCAAAACTTGAGGGAGTATGAGAAGGAGGGGAAATTTTCTTTCTTTATCTTGTAGGGGGGCTGCAAAGTGAACCCAAGGGGGATTATGGGGGTATTTATAGAGGGAGAGAAGTGTGTTAGCTGATCATAGAGGTGAGGGACTGGTCAAATTGTGTAAGAAAGGTATGGGCTTTTCTTGAATTAAAAAGTGGGGACAAGTAGCTTGATTTAGGGGGAAAGGAAGAGAGGCCATCCCTTGGCTGATCACAGCAGCTGCTGGTCGAAATTGTGGGCCCCAGGGAGGACTTTTGAGTCCTCTCTGTATTTTTGAACGCGGTGTAATTTTAGGTGTTGAAATCGGGTGATTTTCGGCTAAGTTTTGGGCTCCGAAACTCAACGTTTTTGCTCTTTTTGTTACCCGAAAGTTTAGTTTTTTATTTACTTTAATAAAATTTATATTTATCTTCATTTTATCAATTATGTCTTGTGTTGGGTTCGTATTTATTCATTGGATTCGAAATTCGGAAGTTTTAGGGTTTTTCGTTCGACTTTTGGCGACAAAAGTATAATTTTGTTCGAGAATTTTCCATTAAGTTATAGGCCTCAAATTTCCTATTCTATGATTTTATTTTGCTTATTTTATCAGTCTGTATGGATTTATTTTGATGTTACAGTGCTAGACGTGCTGTCGGTTTCGATTCGTCCGCCCATAGTTAAGATATCGGCCTTAAATCGCAAAGCGTTTCATTTTCAAAAACTTTCATGAAATATTTCCATTTTAAAGAGGATATCATAAGTAATATAATATTAATACTCATAATAGTAATACTAATAATACTAATTTGGTTCGGGGTATTACATCCCACCCTCCTTAAAAGAAATTTCGTCCTCGAAATTTGACTTACTTAGATTTTCGAAGGCTTGCGGATACTTGGCGAGGATTTCATCTTCTCGTTCTCACGTGGCTTCTTCCTTGCCGTGTCGGCTCCATTGCACTAGTACTAGTGGAACTACTCGATTCCTTAAGGTGTGTATTTTCCTTCCCAATATAGACACAGGCACTTCTGGATACATCAAATCGCGGCTTATCTCCAAGTCTTGGAAATTGACAACGTGGTCTGAGTCCCTGACATACTTGCGGATAGACGAGATGTGAAAAACATTGTGTACTTGGGATATTTCAGGTGGTAGGGCTAAGCGATAGGCTACGTCCCCAATTTTCTCCAGAATGTCAAAAGGTCCGATGAAATGAGGTTTCAATTTTCCTCTCTTTCCAAAATGGATCAATCCTTTCATTGGTGCCACTCGTAGAAAAACTTTCTCCCCAACTTCAAAATGAATATCCTTTCTACGAGTGTCTGCATAAGACTTCTGCCGGTCTTGAGATGCCTTGATCCTTTCCTTGATTTTCGAGACTACTTTCGCAGACTTCTCTACTAGTTCTGGCCCCAAGACCTTGCGGACTCCAACTTCGTCCCAACAGATTGGAGATTTGCACCTTCTTCCATAAAGTGCTTCATAGGGCGCCATCTGGATGGTGGCCTGGTAACTGTTGTTGTACGCAAATTCCACCAGTGGGAGGTGTGTTTCCCAGTTCCCTTCGAAGTATAAAGCACATGCCCGCAACATGTCTTCTAGGGTCTGGATGGTTCTTTCAGACTGTCCATCGTCTGGGGGTGATAAGCTGTACTGAAATTCAAAGTCGTCCCTAGGGCTCGTTGCAAACTTCTCCAAAAGTTTGACGTGAAACGAGGGTCTCGATCTGAGACTATCGAGACTGGGACTCCATGTAGCCTGACTACTTCACCAATGTACAACTGGGCAAGTTTGTCTATCGGGTACGTCATCCGGATGGGTATGAAGTGAGCAGATTTTGTGAGTCTATCAACAATGACCCAAATAGCATCGTAATTTCTGACAGTCCTTGGAAATCCGGTGACAAAATCCATGGTCACATTCTCCCATTTCCATTCGGGCATTTCCAGAGGGTGTAGTAGCCCAGATGGCCTTTGATGATCTACTTTTACTTGCTGACAAGTTAGACATTTCCTCACGAATTGAGCGATCATTCGTTTCATGCCTCTCCACCAAAAGTTCTCCCGCAGGTTCCTGTACATTTAGGTCTCTCCGGGGTGTACTGTATAAGAAGTGTTGTGTGCCTCCTTGAGAATTTCATTTCTCAATCCTTCATCCTTTGGTACACATACTCTATTCGCAAACAACAAAGTCCCTTCATTGTCGATGCAGAAGCCTTTGGTAGTTCCAGCCTTTACCCGCATTTTTATCTTTTTGAGGAACTTGTCACTCTCTTGCATCTCCCGAATCCTTCCTTTTAGAGTGGGTTGTACTGTGAGTGCGAACAATGTTGCAGAGGCGCAACATGGGTTCACCACTTCCAGACTTAGACGTGAAAAGTCCTCGATTAAGGATTTCTGTGTTGTGAACATGGAACTGAGCTTCACAGTTCCCTTTCTGCTCAGAGCATCGGCTACTACATTCGCTTTCCCTGGGTGGTAATGGATCGTGCAGTCATAGTCTTTCACCAGTTCAAGCCACCTTCTCTGATGCATGTTCAATTCTTTTTGAGTGAAGAAGTACTTTAGGCTCTTGTGATCTGTGTAGATCTCGCACTTTCCCCCGTAGAGATAGTGCCTCCAGATTTTTAATGCATGGACCACTGCTGCCAACTCCAAATCGTGGGTGGGATAGTTTTATTCGTGTGTTTTCAACTGTCGTGATGCGTACGCTACAACCTTCCCATGTTGCATTAACACACATCCTAGTCCTGATAAGGATGCATCGGTGTAAATGACAAATCCTTCAGACCCATCAGGAATAGTCAACACCGGTGCTGTGGTCAACCGCTTCTTTAACTCTTGGAAACTTTCTTCGCTTGCGGGAGTCCAAATAAATTTCTCCATCTTTCTTGTCAATTGTGTTAAAGGTTTTGCAATGCGGGAGAAATCTTGAATGAACCTCCGATAGTAGCCCGCCAAACCAAGGAAACTGCGAATTTCATTGGTATTTGACGGTCTTTTCCAGCCCATTATGGCTTCCACTTTAGCCGGATCCATCTCTATCCCCTTTGCCGAGATGATGTGTCCTAAGAACATAACTCGGTCTAACCAGAATTTGCATTTCCTGAATTTTGCATAGAGTTTTTCTCGTCTCATTACTTCCAAGACAGTTCTGAGATGTTCCTCATGTTGCTCCTAACTCTTGGAGTAGACGAGTACATCATCGATGAACACAATGACGAAGTTGTCCAGGTACTCATGAAACACTCTATTCATCAGGTCCATGAATATTGCGGGTGCGTTTGCCACTCTAAATGGCATCACCGTAAACTCGTAGTGTCCATACCGCGTTCGAAAGGCTGTCTTCGGAATATCACTTTTTTTAACCTTCAGCTGATGATATCCCGACCTTAGGTCGATCTTCGAGAACACGCAAGCACCCTTTAGTTGGTCAAACAAATCTTCAATTCGTGGGAGAGGGTACTTGTTCTTGATGGCCAGTTGATTCAACCCTCTGTAGTCAATGCACATCCTGAGGGATCCATTCTTCTTCTTGACGAACAATACCGGTGCTCCCCAAGGTGAGACACTAGGTTGGATGAATTTCTTATCGAATAGGTCTTGTAGTTGTTCTTTCAGCTCTTGCAATTCTTTGGGTGCCATCCGGTATGGGGCCTTGGATACTGGTGTTGCTCCGGGTACAAGATCAATAGAGAATTCCACTTGTCGATCTGGGGGTAATCCTGACAACTCCTCGGGAAAGACATCTGGATAGTCCCTTACAGTTGGCACTGAGGCTGGAGATGCTTTATCTTTCACGACCTCTGAAATATTGACCAGATACCCCTGACACTTCCCTTTTCGTAGCAGTTTTGCAGCTTTAACAGCGGAGATGATCCGTATTCCCGGCTTGGACTTGATTCCACGGAAAGTAAATTGTAGGCCTCCGGGAGTTACAAAATTGATCTCTCTGTCGGCACATTGAATTATTGCCTTCTTTTGGATTAGCCAATCCAATCCTAGGATTAGGTCAAACTCTTTCATTGCTAAAACGTGAAGATCAGCTTCTGCTGGGTGGTCCCCTAGTTTGAACTTAAATCCTTTGACTAAGGTGTTTATCTTTGTTGATTCTCCCGAAGGAAAATTTACTTCAAGGCCTTCGCCTTTAGAGAACTTAACATTCTTTTGTTTCCTAAACTTTTCAGAAATAAAAGAATGTGATGCTCCCGTATCAAATAACACATAAGCTGGGGTATCAAGTATTGATATTATACCTGACAAGGTTCCATCCTCTGCTGGATAATCATGTTCCTCCTCGCCATTGTAGATGGCATTCACATGAGCTCTTCCTCCTTGTCCCTGAGCTGGGCCATTTCTCCCAGGAGAATGGTTGGCTCGGGGCTGTTGTCCAGCCTGGAAGTTCCGAGCAGGAGGTGGTCGAAACTGAGCGTTCATGTTCTGGACAGGCCGGGGTTTCCCTGGTGGAACCTGGTTGGCTCCTGGCACTTGCGGACACTCGCTTGCCCTGTGGCCTGGCTGATGACAACGGAAACAGTTGGGTGTCCCCACCAGACACCGTCCATGGTGTCTCTTTCTACAGACATTGCAAAGTGGGGCCAAAGCTCTCTCAGCTACTGGGGCAGATGATGTGTTCCCTCTCGGGGGTGGGTTCTGCTGGCGCTTGAAATTGGGCTGCCAGTTCTTGTTTATGGCCAGGGCAGGCGTGGTGGTCTTAAACTCTAGTCTCAATCCAATTAAGATGCTTAAGGCTCGATCAAAGACCTCACTGTAGCTCGGAAGTCTCAATCCAGCTACTACTCCTGCCACTTCGGGACGTAGACCCCTTTCGAATCGGCGAGCCTTCCTCTCATCATTTCCCACCAAGTACGTAGCATAGCGGGATAACCTATTAAAACGCCTCTCGTATTCAGTCACTGAGAGGGTTCCCTGCTTAAGGTTGACAAATTCCGTCTCCTTCTGATCCCTCAACACTTGGGGAAAGTACCTCTTAAGAATGGCTTCCTTAAATTCTTCCCATGTAGTCGCTGCCCAAGCGACCTCAGTTAAAGTCCTCTCATAGGATTCCCACCACTGGGCTGCGTCTTCGGCTAACTGGAACTTGGCGCAAGAGACCTTCTGTGCTTCAGTCGGGGTCATATGGTTGAAGATCCTTTCCATATCAGCAATCCATTCCTCAGTCTGGGTAGGACCCTCTTTCCCAGTAAGTCTAGGTGGTTGGAGACGTCGAAACTGCTCAACATACTCGTTTGGTCGGGGTACGTAGTGATGACCATGAGGTGGAGGTGGGGGCGGTGGAGCTTGTTGTTGGAGGTAGTTCTGCAGCGAGTTGAAAAATTTGTGTGCCATATCAGCTCCAGATCCAGCATTTGGTGGGTCCTGCCCTACGGATTCCTGTGACGGTTCTCGCTGATTCATACGGGGCCTTCCGCGCCTAGCCATGTCGTAAAACTGGAAGAAGGGAGGAGAATATTACTTACTATAGATATGAAAACAAAAACATAATCCAATTAATATGACAACATTATGTGTAGCACAAATCATACAATAGGGGCAACAAAAAGTGGGCGCACGCTGCTGCAGTCAACGGCCGACAATTGGCTCAACCATGGTAGTCGGGAACTACACACATATGTGATCAAACAGTTAATCGGATAAAAGTAGCAGATAGAATAAGTAGCATGGAATTGCTTAATATACATATTGCATAAGTTAAAAGGTTCGGGGGAAATAATTTCCTCCTTAAAATATATTATACATCAAAATAACAAGATAGGAGGTACTAAGTTCTAAGACAAGCTAACTTCGTCTAATACATATCGCAAAAGAGGGCACAAGCACTAAGGAAAAAAATGGCTCGGTCCGGGTGGTCCATAGGGGTGTTAAGATGCGCTCTCGTCGTCACTTCTAGATTTTTCCTCGGATGGGTCGGTCTCCTCGGGTTCCACTGGGAAACCACTTGCCTCATAGAACATCCTAGCAATATCTCGTCCCTCGCGAGCTTCTTTTGCTAAATCCTTCACCCATCCCTCTCTCTTTGCAAGTTCTGCTTCCGCTTCTTTGTTCTTTTCCTGTAGCTTCCGGATCTTTAAGTTCCGTTGTGCCACTTCCGCTCGCAGTTCATCGACTATTGATTGGTGGAAATCTGCATACTTCTGCTTGTTCCTAGCACCCCCTGCTGCATCCATCCCCATAAATTTAGCATGCTCTGCCGCTTCGATCCTATTTATGAGGTCGTTTGCGAAGGCACCGAAGCGTGTCCGAGCTCCTTTCTCGGAATCGTACATCGTGTGCTCGTGAAAGGCTCCCTCGGCCAATTTTCGCCATTTGGGTAGCACGATCTTTGTGAAGTGTTGTGCTGCCTGGTAGTCGCTTTGAGGGTGCATGCCAAGGGTCGTACGGTTTCGGACTCGATTGAAACGGTCTAAGAACTCGGCCATACTTTCCCCGGCACGCTGACGTTGTCCTAGGTAGATGTCCATCTAGGTCTAGGGGGATAAAGAAAATATGTTAATTATTTTATATATGAAGGCTAAGTTTTCAACGTGCTAAGGAGGGGTATAATATTTCAAAAAAAAATTCATGTTTAAACATTCGCAAATTTTGTAAACACGTAAGGTCATACCTCGAGGCGCTCGTCTGCAGGGGAGGATACATTTCTGATGCTCGTTTAAACATCTAATATATATATATACTTTACTAGATATTTTCTTGGAAAAGAAAAATTCGAAGCTCTCTTTAAAATTTTCGAAATTTTGAAGGAAGGATAAGTTTTTGCCAAAATTTTAACCGCGCTCTGATACCACCTGTAACGCCCCAGATTTTTAAAGTAAGGATTCGACACTCTAGAAAACCAAGTCGTCACTTAATGACCCAAAAACCGAACTAATTTTTTTTTGTTTAAGAATACCAATGATAACATCTCATAGACAGCGGAAGATTATGATTTTCGTTATGAAAAACGTAGTTATGTTTTCCTTTTCGAAAAGAGACCCGCAAGGATCTTTTTTAAAAGATTTGACACGAAATAGATAATTAGCTTGAACATTATACATTCTACCATCGAGAGACTATGCAACTGTTTGTCACCTCGGCACACACACAAGTCAACATAAACATCATCGCTTAAAGTCATACTTAATTAGCGCAAAAACCATAAGTCATACTTAAGTAACACAGAAAAGCGACAGAACACGTATCACTCCTCCACAGGTACGAACTCCCCATCATCCTGACCTGAAAATGTTTTAAAAAAGAGGGGGTGAGATTTGAAATCTCAGTGTGGATGGTCTGCATGCTATTACACGAAAATGACAGTACGCAAATCATATCATTTAAAAAAAAATACATTTTTCCTTTCATCTGTCCCGTCATCATGGCGCCTAGCTACAAAAGCCAGACCATTACGTATCATTTGAGATATCATACATCATATAGCCCGCAGACCCTGTCCACCACGGTGCCTAGCTACATAAGCCAGACTGTTACATATCATTTGAGATAATTTAGCTCGAGAGCTCTTTTCCACCATGGCGCCTAGCTACAAAAGCCAGACCATTACATATCGTTTGAGATACCATATATCATGTAATAACCATGTGACCCGGAGATCAAAATATTCGCATACAACAATAATCGTATAATATTCCAGGCAATGCATAAGAACCACCCACCTTAACCGCTTTTCTTTCGTAAAACTTATTCCCCCATTCGCTCACCCGTCAATCCTCGTCACCGTGGCTGCACACAACCTAGCACATTCTTATTTACTTCAGTTATCGATGCCTTAGAAATTCTTCTTAAAGTTTATACATGTTGGTTCGATAAGGACTTGTATCTTACTTAATGTCTTACCGCTTATCGATTTTTACCAAAAGCAACGTGACTAGTGTTTACGGAGAATATGAATCCTCATCTAGGCATGTTTAGTATATTTAAGTATTTTAGGGTTTTCATACGGTTTTCCTTTATTCTTTTCTCTTTTAAAGACACACATAGAAACATATAGTCCTTACTCTAAAGCTAACACTAAACAACACATCATTCACATGTAATTCACATAATATTCAGGTGCAATAAGTCAATCCCTATCATATTCATCAATTTAAGAAATAAAACGGTCCGTTCTTAAGCCATAGATGAGAAAAAACAGTTTGAGGAAGCCACATCCGAAGTTGTGCAGTTTGCTACCTCGGATGTTCGTCCCCTAACTTTAACCACTTTTGAAAAATACTAAAATATATCCGATCATTATGAAATTTATACAGTATGTACCTTTTAGAGTATAATACACATATAAAATTTGTTTCATGTCATTTGATTTAAGAAAATATGAGTTCTAGGTTCATTTTCAAAACGTGACAGTTTCTTCCAGAGACTTACAGTGTGTGTGCAGTGTTAAAAATAATTTTAGTAAAACTATTTATACTTATTCAAAAATCATATAAAAATACATAGAGATAGCTAACTTCATGTAGTATTTTATCATAATTTTTATAAAATCCAAACTTGATTCGAAAGGTACATTTTAGTCCATGAAAGTGAAAAATCTAGCAGTTTCGTCACATTTTCTTTAAAAATTCATAACTTATCATGAAAATTCCGAATTGACTCAAACCAGTGGAAAATGAAAGCTAACTTGATCTAATTTCATGTAGTATAAACACTTTTCCAAAATACATAACATTTCGAGTTCGAAAATTTGTACAGAAACTAAATGACACTGTTCACAGTGTGTTTGTTGTGCATATTTCTCCTGTATCTCCTATTTCACAACTTTCATGCCACTAACATTTTAACACCTTAATACACATCATTCAAGACTCTATTTATCATGTGTTTGAACATTCAAAGACAATATAGCCCTAAGGTTTCATGGTTTCTAAGTAGCGAAAAAAACAGTAGTATTTCAAGGAAACATTTCATATTACTTATGTTTTGAGTTGAAGGGTTTTACAACCTTTGTAGACTTGTCTTCTTAAGCTAGAGGGCCTTATTAGCTCTTCAATCCTTTAGTTCTTGATGTGTATGAGGGCTCCTTGAAAGAACTTCCTTGTTTTGAGCTAAAACAAAACAAGAGTTAAAGTTAGAAGTTGAAGATGTAAGATTTCATGAATTTGAAAGAGAGAGGAGAAAAATGGCTCATTTCTTGCTTGGAGATGGCTTCAAACCTTCACACCAACACCTAGGGAAGCTTAGAGCTTGGATTTGAAGTCCCTCTATGGTTGGAAATGGGAGAAGAAAACTTTCTCCTCCCTTGAAGTGAGAATGGCCAAAACTTGAGGGAGTATGAGAGGGAGGGGAAATTTTCTTTCTTTATCTTGTAGGGGGGCTGCAAAGTGAACCCAAGGGGGATTATGGGGGTATTTATAGAGGGAGAGAAGTGTGTTAGCTGATCATAGAGGTGAGGGAGTGGTCAAATTGTGTAAGAAAGGTATGGGCTTTTCTTGAATTAAAAAGTGGGGACAAGTAGCTTGATTTAGGGGGAAAGGAAGAGAAGCCATCCCTTGGCTGATCACAGCAGCTGCTGGTCGAAATTTGTGGGCCCCAGGGAGGACTTTTGAGTCCTCTCTGTATTTTTTAATGCGGTGTAATTTTCGGTGTTGAAATCGGGTGTTTTTCGGCTAAGTTTTGGGCTCCGAAACTCAACGTTTTTGCTCTTTTTGTTACCCGAAAGTTTAGTTTTTTATTTACTTTATTAAAACTGATATTTATCTTCATTTTATCAATTATGTCTTGTGTTGGGTTCGTATTTATTCATTGGATTCGAAATTCGGAAGTTTTAGGATTTTTCGTTCGACTTTTGGCGACAAAAGTATAATTTTGTTCGAGAATTTTCCATTAAGTTATAGACCTCAAATTTCCTATTCTATGATTTTATTTTGCTTATTTTATCAGTCTGTATGAATTCATTTTGATGTTACAGTGCTAGGCGTGCTGCCGGTTTCGATTCGTCCGCCCATAGTTAAGATATCGGCCTTAAATCGCAAAGCGTTTCATTTTAAAAAACTTTCATTAAATATTTCCATTTAAAGAGGATATAATAAGTAATATAATAATAATACTCATAATAGTAATACTAATAATACTAATTTGGTTCGGGGTATTACAGTTTCCCACTGTATAGAAGAAGAAGTACAGGGGTCACTGTTGATAAAGGAATTGTTCATTTGGATAACCGTTTTGTAGTTCTTTACAGTACAATATTGCTGCGAAGGTATCAAGGTAATATAAATGTTGAGTGGTGCAATAGGTATAAATTCATCAAGTATTTGTTCAAGTATATCAATAAAGGAGTTGATGGGTTATAGCTAATGTGGAGAAGAAATGGGCCACTAAAGGTGAATAAAAATCAAAAGACGAAGTTTAAAATTTCGTAAACTGCAGATACATATCTCCGTGTGAAGCAGTTTGGAGAACTCTTCAGTTCGATATACATTATAGGTATCCAGCGGTTATGAGATTGGATTTTCATCTTCCTAATCAACAGAGAGTTATTTTTCGAGATGAAGATTACATTGATGATGTACTCGAAAGACCATCTTCAGGTAAATCAATGTTCTTGGCGTGGATGGATAAAAATAAAACTGATGATGAGGATGCAAATAAGCTGACTTATCTGGAATTTCCAAAGATGTATGTTTGGGTAGAAAATAATATCAGTGGGAAAAGAGAAAGTACAATAGATTTTCTCTGGGAAGACTATACAGTGTTCTATTGGGGGCTGGTGAAGAGTATTATTTGTATCTCTTATTGTCTTATAGTAAAAAAAATCAACATCTTTTGAGATGATACGAACCATTGGTGATATTGTGTATGTTACCTTTAAGGATGCTTGCTATTCAATGAGATTGCTGGATGATGATCTTGAGTACATTGATGGGATAACAGAGGCAAGTTATTGGACAAGCGCTCATCACATGAGGAACTTATTCATTATTCTTCTCATGTCATCTTCAATGAACTCTCCAGAAACTGTGTTCGAAAAGACGTGGGAGTGTATGCCAGATAATATACTCTATAAAAGAAGATGAACATTGAATATTATAGGTATAACATCTTTAAAAAAAATTGATTTAGATTGTAAAAATAATTTACAATTATATTTTTTTGTAATGTTTTATTTTAGATTTATAGCTTAACAGTGAAAAGTTGAACAAGTTGGCTTTAATTAAAATTGATAAGCTACTGCAGATGAATGGATCCACTTTGAGTAGATTTACATCAATGTTAGTACCAGATTTTGAGTTTGAGAAAGATGTAGTAAATAACAAGAATTGAATTACGATCGGCCTGAACAAAGTGAAGAATATGACAAGTTAAATTCAACTCTAACTCAAGAACAAAAATTTGTGGTTAGTGAAATACTTGAAGTTGTTTGGTTGCAAAAAGGAAGAGTCTTCTTTTTATACGGATATGGTGGAACTGGAAAGACATTCATTTGGAGAACGATCTCCGCAGCAATACGTTCGAAAGACAATATAGTTCTTAATGTTGCATCAAGTGGAATAACATCACTCTTCTGTCCGACGGATGTACTGCTCATTCAAGATTTGTTATACCGCTTAATATTGATGAGACCTTCACGTGTAACATAAAGCTGGGGACACATTTGTCCTAACTATTATTGAAGACAAAGCTTATTATATGAGATGAGACACCAACGATTAACAGATTTAGCTTTGGATAGAAACTTGAGGGATATTGTTAGATCTCTAGATGGAACCATGAGTGATATGTCTTTTGGTGGTAAAATCAATGTGCTTGGGAAGAGATTTCAGAAAGAGACTCCATGTTATACCCAAAGGAAGTCGAGAGGATATTGTGCACTCAACTATCAATGCTTCATATTTGTGAGATCATTGCAAGGTATTTTATGCATCTTTTATTAAATGATAATATTTTTTAAAAAATTATTATTGACAAACTAAATACATCTTATTTGTTTTCAATATTAAGAATTTAAGATTGACGAAGAACATGAGATTACAACGTTCTGATCTCAATACGTCCTCAAATGATGATGATATTGTTAACTTCTCAAGGTGGAATTTGAAAGTTGGTGATGAGAAAATTAGAAATAGGTAAGATGATGTCACTGAGATTGAGATTCTGAAAGATAATTTAATTTGTGATGTTGTTGCTCCAATTGCATCTATAATAAAAAAAATATTTATCCATCCTTAATTGATAATTTAAGGACACATAAATACTTTAAGGATAAAGCAATACTTGCACCTACTCATTGAGATGTGGAGTTTATAAATGATAAGTTTTTATCTGATTTCGGGTGATACTAAAGTATACTTAAGCTCAGACAGTATTTGTGCCTCTAAATTTCGAGGAGGTAATGGACAAATGGTTATAGTTGAATTTTTAAATTCTGTTAGGTGTTCTGGAATGTCAAATCACCGTCTGATCTTGAAAGAAGGAGTGTCTATAGTGTTACTAAGAAGTATTGATCACAAATCCGATTTGTGCAATGGAACAAGATTGATCGTCACAAAACTTGATAACCACATTCTCTAGACTGAAATAATATCTCGAAGGAATATTGGAAATAAAGTCCTCATTTCAAGAATTACATTGACAAGTTTTGATCCTACAATGCCGGTATATTTTACAATGTGACAATTTCCAATTCTACTGTGTTTTGTCATGAAAATAAATAAAAGTCAAGGGCAATCGCTTTCTGCTGTTGGATTGTATCTTCCCAAACCTGTTTTCACGCATGGTCAACTTTATGTTGCAGTATCTGGAGTTAGTTCGAGTAGAAGATTGAAGATTTTGTCACTTGATTCTAAAGGAAATCCTTCCAAATACACCACAAATATTGTTTATAGAGAGATTTTCCACAATTTGTAAGCATTATTTTCTAAACATTTGATTAATAATAGATGTCATGAATTTATAGTTTATTGTCATTGAAATATAATTATTTATTATTAGCTAACATTTTAAAAAATACAATAAAATATAGAATAATTAAAATAATAATAGTAACCACATTTATAATACTTAAAATAAATTAATTAATAACTTTACAATAAATTTTATATACAGTTCCGCGATAATCGCGGGTTTAGCACTAATATATATATATATATGGGGATTAAAGATTTATAAGTCCCATAACTTTGCCTAATTTTGAATTTAGTCCACACTGAATACACATTTTGAAATTAGTCCTATAAGTTAAAGTTTTTTTTGAAATTAGTCCTTTTACCGGCTATTGACAGTTACTCATTCGGTCATGCTGATGTGGAATTTTTCTTTTCTTTTTTCTTTTTAGTTTTGGTAATATGTGGCATTATTTTTTTTTTCTTTTTTGATATTAAATACTGATAAAATTTAGACGGGCGGGTCGGGTTTATTCTCTATCAGAAATTACGGTTCATCGTTTCTCCCTCACCACCACCACCCTCATAAATCAAGTTCATCTTCTCACCTAATTATTGTTCAGCTTCACCCAATTCATGGTTCAAAATATTCTTTTACGGTTCAAAATTAGAATCTAACATATCAATACAACTGAATCTTGAAGAATATATAAAAATTAAAAGACACTGTTCATCATCTTCCCCTTTATCATTTCTCCCTATCTCATTGCACTCTACTTTCACATACACACGCATTACGTCTCTTCACGCAGAGAAGAAGATGCCGATACTAACTCGAGACAGAGCATAAGTCAAGAAGAGATGAAATCTTTTAAAGAAATGGGTTTCAACCGTTTCTCTGCGTCGAAAATTGACAACCTTCTGGGAGTCTGATCGTCAAATCTGTTGAGGGCTTTTACTCTGTTCCTCAAGAGATTTCAGTAGCTACCAAAATCGAGACCCACCAAGCTATAGTGCGACGACAATGTTTTGGGGTTTGTGTTTCCGATTGTAGGCAGCGGCGTCTAACTGAACAGAACTTGGAGAGGTGAAATACTTCACATCTTCCATCAATATTAGGATCCACAATAGTAGAATCAATAACAATGGCGTCGTGAAGTCAATACTCGACGACGGATGGGAGTTTTGGGAAGATGAACAACAATGTTAATTTTGGGGGTTTAGGAGATGAACTTGATCTAAAAATAAATTTGGGCTGTGGAGTTCGGCGGCGGTGAGAATGGCGGGTTGGAATGTTTTTTTTTTAATCGAGATTTGGGGACGTTTTTCTTCAGTGGAGTTTTGCAGAAGAAGGTGAATACTTATGTTTTGATTTTTTGTTTCTCTCGATCCCATCAAGCCAGTTATATTTTAATTTTATACACATGATCTCAACAAAACTAAAAGAAAAAAAACTGGTACACATGATCTCCCTCTACGCCGCCACCGCCTCTCTCCATCGTTGTTGACAGATGCATAATTTGGACGAATTTAATTTTGAAAGAATCAGTGACAGAAATTTCAATATTGAATTTGATTGCTGTGAAATTGGGGTTTTGAACAAATTGATGAAATTGATTATGAATGAATTTGGTAAAATATAGTTTTTGATTCTGTCGGCAAAAATGGGAATGAAGAAGATGAACAGTACCTCTCCAAGTTCGATCCATTTTAGAAATTACAACCCAACCCACGGCGCATATATATGTAATTAATTAAATAATATGCCACATATTACAAAAAAAATAAAAAGTGAAAGAAAAAAAAAATCCACATGGCAGGTGACCTGCTGAGTGACCTCTGTAGCCGGTAGAAGGATCGTTTTCAAAAAAATTACAAACTTACAGGATTAAAATCAAAATGGATAATCGATCAGGACTAAAATCAAACTAACGTCAAGTTACAGGACTGCAAAAAATTTAATCCCATATATATGAACAATTTAATTGAATACCTTTAACTGCCCCCAATACATTATGATCCTTTGATTTCTCATCAATAACCAGGATGCAACACCGACATCCACAGAGTTTACCTTTAACATATAATCGAAGACTAGCGAAACTTCATCAATAGGAATTATACTGCATTTAATCACCAAAAATAATTATTAATAATAAAATAACAAAATTAATTAACTTACTAATAATTTAAAATAAATGATATACCTTTATCGTCCATTCACAATGGTAATCTCTATTGTTTCATTCGTCATTATAGCCCTATTTAAAATATAAATATGCATTAACTCAATTATAAAAAATGCAATCTAATAAACGAACAATTAAAATATTAAACCCAAAATCTTGCAATATAACAAACAATCAATATATATAAAAATCTAAACAATTTTTTCTAAAATATTAAAAATCTAGACCATGCAATATAACGACAATCAACATATATACTCAATTGTACATACTCAATCATATAACGATTCAATAATTAAAACAGTAACTACTCAACATATAAATTATTCAAAATACTCAACATATAAATAATTAATTATACTAAATCATAAGATTAACATGCTTTAAAATCTGAACAATTATCCTAAAATATTAAAAATTTAAATCATGCAATGATTCAATAATACTAAAACAATAACATATATATACTCAATATATAAACGATTCAATTATACTAAATCACCAAACTAACATGCTTTAAAATCAAAGTTAAACGTTAAAAATGAAAAAAATTATGGTTATTGTGTTGAGGATGATGAAACGAGCACTTTAACCAGGATGAATTGGCTCAACGACGACTTCACTATCCTTCTCCGGCGTACCTATCTCGACTTCACTATCCTTCTTCCCGTTTGCATCGCCGGGCTGCTGCTTAAATAGGGAAAATATATTTGCGACGGACAGGCTTCCGTTGCAAATCTTACCAAATTGCAACCAAAATGGCGTCGTCTTAAGGATTTACAACGGGCAAGTCCGTCACAAATTCTCAAGTTTTATTTTACGATGACTCTCTCCGTCACAAACCAGTTGGCCACATCAAAGACGCACCATTTTTTGAAAGGTCAGAGTCAAATAGGTCAATTTTGCGACGGACTTTTCGTGGCAAAATTGGCGGAAAACATGAAGACCGACGGTCCCCTATTTTGCGATAGGACAATCCGTCTCAAACATTAAAATTTTACGACGGAAGTGTCTGTCCATAGAAAATCCTTAGCATCTACGACTACTGATCATCATCCATCGCTAATCCATCGCAAAACACTTAGACTAGCGGCGAATATTGCTTTTGTCGCAAAATTTTGTTATTAATCAGCGAGTTTTTTTAGTGTAAGTATAACTTCTTGCAATTCCTAATTAATTATTTGAATATTTTTTTAATTGATGATAAAATAGTTTGAGTGTCTTTGATTGATAAAATATATCTAAAAACTCTAATTGATGATTTGTTTTTATTTTTAACCATGTATTAAACATTACATGAAACATCATTCAATCATGAATTATTCAAATTGAAAACTTTCGACTCCATTAATTGATTCTGATTCCATGAGAAAGTTTAATTAATTTGCATGATAGATTTCACATAGCATATATTAATGACTAGTAAGGTACCAAATACACTATAAATAGAGGGCATGGGCTATAGCAATTTTGCCATACTAACCAAAGAAAAAATAATACGAACCACGCAATGCCCATTAAAGGTCGTAGAAGTGAATTTCCACAAGAGGATTTGAAGAAATCCTACATTATAACTTATAAAGGTGAATTATCACAAGAGGATTTCAAGAAAATCATGAAGAAATTTGACAAGAATGAAGACGGTAGGATAAGCTCGGAGGAGCTGAAGGAAGCCATCCGCGCCTATGGGGGGTGGTTCGCTAAAATGAAGGCCAACCGTGTACTAAAGGCGATAGACGCTAATTCCAATAATTTCATCGACGATGATGAAATTAGTAAGCTCGCAGTGTTTGCAATGAAAGAGAATTTGGTCTTAAGATCGTGTCTTAAGGACGTTTGCAAACACCAAAATCAAAGCGAGTTAAATTTTTTGGTTTCGCAACTTTTAAAAAAGTGATTCTGGAAATTGTTAGTTTTGTTTGCAAACGCACCCTTAGTCATTGTGAATATACGACTATGGTGTACGTAGTACGCGTATCTTTGTATGTGTTGGTGTAGTAAGTGTATGTATATATGTCGGAGCGAAAGAGTGTGTCGTGCATGTCCGACCCCCCTGTACTATTGTACATATATCTATCAATCTATGTCTTTTGTAAAATATTAATGTATTTATTATGTTTTATTGATTGTTTTAGGGTAACCACCTATGTCATTTTGTATACAGTGATTATTATTTTAAAATATATAATGCAATAAAACTTAGCTAGTTTAAATTATTTTAAATTAACATATCATTTTTATAAATGGTTTAAATGGTTATACTAGGGTAACAGAAGATCCTATCCGAGTCAGGAGAACCAATGAGTGGAGTGTGGACAATTTAATGTAGGTAAAATTGCTTTCAGTGGGAATTGAACCCTTGACGTGTGGACGCAAGTCTTTGGCTCTTATACCATAAATTTATTTTATTTTATTTAAAAGTTCAAATCTGTAGAGATGTGTAAAACCAATTCATTTATTTAATTCCCTAATAAACAACACCTACCTTGATAATTAAATTCACATATTCTGATATTTTACTAATACTAATTATTAGTTATTACAAACTGTTGTGACCATAATAATTTATAGCTCAACGATAGACATTGAGAAAGCCTCCGGCCGACCTTGGTTCTTGGCATGAAGACCAGCTCGAATTCTTGAGGTCAACACTGACCTCAGCTAAGGACGTAGAGGTTGGCCCGACCCTCCATTTCCCTCGGCCGACCTCTCCCCTACGTCGGAGGTCGGCTCAACCATCTCGAATCACGAGACCAGCCTCACATCAATAGGCGTGGTCGGCTCAGCCTCAAAGTGTGCTCAAACGACCTCACATCAACCAGAGAGGTCGGGCACTTCCTCCGAAAGCCATAATCCAACCTCATCTTGACCTTCTCCTAACACGAGGTCGTTAAAGATTCTACTAGCACGTGATAAAATCAGACAAAATCGACCCAAATAAGGTAAAGAGCCGCCCCTGTACGCAAGAACGAAGAGAATATTCGTCACAAATATAGAAAACGCTCAAGAAATCTCTCATAGAGCCACGTGGCAAAACGAGACTGGCTCAACGCCTGAAACAAAGGACGATCGGGCACCCACACCATGTCAGTAAATATCAGGCATTTAATGCCACGGTCTCCTCCGAGGTCGAAAATGACCGATCTACCCCTGAATGTAAACCCTATAAATAGGGAACCTCATGTACAAAAATGAGAACTATTCATCAATCCAAAATCACACACATTAAGTCCAGGGTCTAAAACCCCTGGCAAATCCTCTCTTTTTAATTGCTTTCTTGCATCCATATCTTCTTCATCAACTCATTATGAAGAAAATTCAATTCTTCATTCATGCATTTAATACTTCATTCAATGCACACTCATTTGGTGTTTTAGCCTAAATTCTTCCATATTCTCGACTAAGTCCAGCCCTAATTTTAGGCTAACAACACAAACATAACACACACTACCTACGAACTGTCTACATAAATTTCTAATTGTATAGGCATCTTCCTTCCCCACCTACAAAAAAATTTCTGTAGGCAAATTGTGTTGTAGGCAAATCGTAAGTAATTTTTACTACAAACTTTTATGTTGGAAAAATTTTGTAGGCAATTTTCTATATTCTTGTAGTGTATATAATCTATAAAGTTTCCAGACCGTGTTAATTTGTGTGATGTGGAACCCCACTAATAGAGATTGATGAACAATTCTAACGGTAAAACATAAAAAAATGGCACTCCTAAATATACTAATATGGTGGGGAAGGGGTTGAGAAGTATATAAAATGAAATTGATTCATATATATAAACTATTTTAAAGAGTGTGAGTTATTTCACTAAAAAATATAAATTATTTTTATTAAAATCTGTTAGTTTTGAAGAGTACAAATTATTTTTACTAAAAATTTGAGTTGAAGGGTATGAGTCATTTCACTAAAATAGAAGTTGTTTTATTGAAAAGTATGTATAAACAAATTTTACACTATACATACTCTATATATTCATATCGAGCATTTTAATTGAATTATAACATATATAATTTAGGAGAGTTATGTAATTCGAATGGTCTTATAAATTTAACAAATATATATTGTATGCTCCCGGCACAAAAACATAAACTAGAGTTCAGATGCTGTATATAACTTTATAAGATACGCATTTAATATTAAAATATGCATAGTGTGAAACTTGATCCTACATAAATCATTTTACCATACTTTTTAGTGGAACAATTCATAGCTTTTAGTAAAAATAATTAATACCCTTTAATAAAAAAAATTATATTTTTTAATGAAAATAATTTGTATCCTCCTGAACTAATTTTTTGTGAAAACAACTAATACTCTTTACGGAAACAATTCATATCCATCAATGTATGAAATAGTTTCATCTATATTTTGGGTTAATATTATAGTTAAACTCTCAAAACAAAATATCTAGATTATAACTACTTGCCTTTCAAAAAAAAAAGTCTTAACTATTTTAAGAAAGTCGAGAATATTCCTTAATTAGTTACAAAATAATACGCAATGTCTGTGCGTGTGAGTCCAATTTCACAGAATATATATTGTGCAATGGTAAGAAAAAAAAGAGTAATACATTTATTTAGAAAATATAAGTTATACATTTTATGTTAAAAGTAACACATTTAGTTTAGAAATAATTATTTACTAATTAATGAAACAGTCTCACAAATTAATCCTGGTCCTAATTGATATATCAAAAAGCTAGGCGAAAAAAAAAAAACACACACACACAGCAACATATATGGGTCATGCGTGGTAGACCCAAATAATTTTATTCATTCTTATCCCATCCCTTTTATAATCTGGAATATTGTTTGATTCTTGAAAATCAAATATACCATTTTTTTTTTTTTATGATAATGATATGGATGATTGCCACAGCCAAACTGTGTTAGTGTCCTAATTCTACAGGATGAACTTTTTAGTGATTATAAAAAAATTAAAAAATATATGTACATTGAGCCCAATACCTTTATTAAAAATAATTAGTTGGATCTGCTTTTATTCATAAAAAAAAAAAAAAAAATTGTAAATTTATATGGATCTAATCCGAGTAAATCAATAAACACGACTCAATTCAATCAATTGAATCCTTTACAAAAAAAACACTGTTTAGCGACGGAATTTGCGACGGAAAATCCGTCGCAAACAGTGTTTTGCGACGGATTTTGCGACGGACTTTGCGACGGACAAGCGTCCGTTGTTAAAACACCCGTAGCTAATTTTTACGACGGAATTTTGTCATCCGTCGCAAATTAACGACGGACAGAGCCGTCGCAAAATAGCCGGGTCAAACCCGACCGGGTCGCTCAACATTTGTGACGGACAATGATCCGTCGCAAATTATTCGGGTCAGACCCGATCGGGTCAACAATATTTGCGACGGAAATAGTTTGTCGCAAATATTTATTAATATTTTTTTCCAATTATCATTTGCGACGGACATTTTTCCGTCGCAAATTAAAAATTTACGACGGAATATGGTCGTCGCAAATACCGAACCTGTACAAAAAAAAATGTGGCTCGTGTGGTTCGAGCCCGGGCACCCGGGGTGGGCGGGCGTGTTGGAGTTATACGTGAAAGTATGCTTTTACTTCGTATAACTCGTGTATCAAACACTTGTTTTATGAGAATAATTCTTTTATCACATTTGCTTTAGATATGATTGAATGTTGAATATTTATTGCAAACCGTTCAATATATGGTACATATTACATTGTAGTTAATGTGGTGATACCCGACCACGGAAGACAACATTAACAGTTTCCTTGTAACTAAACGTACATTTTCACGACCTAGGTGGAATTGAACAATCCGCCGTGAAAGGTCGATTTGTAAGTCTCAGATTGGTATGTCTTGACTAAGAAATTGCACTAACACATTTAGTATGTGTTGAAGAGGACCTACAGCGAGGATAAATTCATCTGTTCTGAAATGTGAAGAATTAGACCTCAGTGGTTGTTGATTTCTTAATCTCCGTCACTTAAATAGGACCGTGTGTGCTTAATGGTTACTGCTTTGATTCATATTGGGTGAGAATCATTGTGACTTCGAACTTTGTGTCTTGGGCAGTAATATTAATCATACGACGGTTGCTAAGATTTAATACGGAGAAACGCGTGCGAGTACGGCTCGTGTGATTAGTCCCCTTAGTGGGCTCAGAAGTTTTATTGTACCAAATCTTGCAAGTGAAGAATCAGTTTCTTCGGTACGGATAATAATGTTGAGCTGTCTTTACTCCAAGGTGAAATATATTAATTAATTTAGAGTTATTCAGAAGCTTAATTAATTAATGGACTTGATAATCTTAAACGCGGGAAATAATAACCGGGAGCCCATATAATCGTAATATGGATTAAGATGGATAGTGCAATATTAATTTATAAGTGGTAATAATTAATATTAATGGATTGAATTATATTGGGACTCAATATTGAAATTCAGAAGTCCATTAGGAGGTCCAATCTTAATTCTCCTTAAAGGCCCCTCAAGTAGCCCATTAAGTAGTCCAATAATGATAAGGTGATTAAAATAAAAAGATAATATCTTGCTGATTTTTCTTTGTTTTTTTCGAAAATATGGAATCAAGAGGAAATAAGATTTTGTTGATTTTCTTGGAAAGATATTATGGAAGATATGTATTCTTGGAATACAAGAATATCTCATATATTCAAGAAGATCCAAATCTTGTGATTTCTCCATGAAGTTTTCGAAAATTACCCCTTATTTAGGAGGGTGAGATTTTTGTGGAATATTTTATTATGGAGAAAAGAATATATGGGATATATTCAAGATTTCTTAGAGTCTAAGAAAAGATTTTCTCCAAGTCCCAATATTCCTATAATTTTCGGCCATTACCCTCTATAAATAGGGGATGATTATTTCATCCCCAAGTACATAATTCCATGTGTTGGAAAAATCAAGAGTATAGATATATTTTTTTTCCTTAGTTATTTAAATTGTTCGATAGCATCTCCCACCGGTGATCGAATAAGGTGAAAATGAATACTTGAGAAGGCTTTTGGGTTGATAAAGCGTGTACGTGTTAGTCCCGTTTATTCAAAGACCAAGTTCTACGAAAGGTACGTTAATCACATATTGTCTTGTTTATTCCGCCATAGATTATATGTGAATTAATTCAACATGCATGATGTTAAATTGGTTTTTGGAATTATTATTTGAATTAATTAGGATTAATTCATGCTAGTAATAATTGTATTTAAATTCGTATTTAAATTTCATCCCGAATAGATTCCGGGCACCCCTATTTTCCCAACAACTGGTATCAGAGCCACGGTTTCAGGCTCTGATCTTTAAATTGGAATTTAAATTGTTAAACATTAAATTGAAATTGGATAGTAGAATTGCTAGATCTTTTTTGCAGGTATCCAATTGTCATGGTTTTTAATGTTGTTAATTTTTTCATGCGTGTGAATTAATTATTTTTAATTTGATTCGTTCGTATTCGTTTTTCTCGTGAGAAAATCCACGAGTAGATTAGTTGGTTTTATTTTGATTCGATCATTGTAATAGACTAGTCTAGATCTAGTATTTTTTTTTTTTGTAAAATAAATTGTAACCGGATCGTGACGAATAACGAAGAATTAAAGACGGCGTACCCGGATGACGCATGTGTGCGGGGTGCATGCATGGACGTAAAATCGTGCATGGGGTGAAGAAAACGAGAACGAACGTCGAAACCCGGCGCACGGGGTGCAAGGCGCACGACCTGCGCGCGACGGGTGGCCGGCGGCGCGCAAGCGCGCGCGCCTCGAGGCGCGGCCTGCAGCGCCTCGGCGCCCGGCACGCAGCGCCTCGGCGCCCGGCACGCAGCGCCTCGGTTGCTTGGCCGAGAGGCGCGCAGGCCTACTCCGTGGGCCGACGCGCACCGTATCTCGGGCCGTGGAATTTTTTCAGTTCCATTTTTTTCGTGTAATTTTAAACGTCGTCCCGAACCCCAAATGATGCTGTTTTTGATAAAGTGTTGCTTTTCGAGTGGGAGCGTGTCGAGACGAACGACGGAAAGCAACAAGGACGATTTTTCGCATCAAGACGTGAAGAAATTAAACCGTGACAGTTGGATTTGAGTGCTCCAATGTGTTTAATTTTGTTTTGATGGATGTTTTATTTCGTGCACTTATTATTATTAGTTAATATGTGTTTGCATGAATTTAATTGTCCAAGAAAAAACTTACTTTCGAAAATTACTAAGTATGTTTAATTTAATCGCAATTTTATTCCGGATATTAAAATTGGATTAATTTGGCCTCCATAATTTATTTATTTGTGAAGTTCTTTTTTAATACATTTCCCTCTCGGATCGGCCAAAAGAACGGATTTCACATGAATAAATTCCGAAAGGATGATTGTGGATTATTACTAGTGGCGGTATTGACCCTCACCACGAGTGGCTTGCTCAAAGCGAAATAATAATCTTGTATTTAATTATGGTTATTACTTAGGCATAGGAAATTGATATTAACTTACTCCCCTCGGAGTCCCTGTCAATTTCTATGTGGTCAAAGTGAGAGTCAACTATTAATTTTGAATTAAGGATTTGTAACTTTTAAAGTTTGTGATCCGTTTGAATGTGTTTAAATGTATAGACCACCCCTCGTGGCGCATTTAAATTGTTTCGAGATGTTGGCTGATGCATGATTATATTGTTTTAAGGTTTCAATATAATTGATGTGATCGAATTATGTGATAATTTTGTATTTTTCTAGATATTAATATGAATGTATGTTTTATTCTCAGTTCATCATGTCGCAACCTTTTAATCCACTGTTTAGTATACTTAAAGATAACAAACTTGTTGGTGAGAACTATGTTGATTGGAAACGTAACCTTGATATTGTCCTAACCGCTCAACACCATAAATGGGTACTTACTACTCCTAAGCCCCAAGAGCCTGCCGAAGATGCGAGCAAGTCGGTCAAGAAAGAGTATAAGAGTTGGTTAGACTCCGATGAGATGGCTAGGTGTACTATTCTGGCTTCAATGTCAGATGTGTTGCAACACCAACACCAACACATGGAGACCGCCTCTGAGATAATGCTCAATCTTGAAGCGATGTTTAAACATCAGAACCGTACAGCTAGGCAAATCACCATGCGAAAGATGCTTTCGTTGAAGATGGTGGAAGGTACGCCCGTAAGGGATCACGTTATCGAGATGATGGGTTATCTCAATAAGTTGGAAGTACTTGGTGCGGAATTTGACCTCCCTACTAAGGTCGATTTCGTTCTCCATTCTCTGCCGAAGAGCTTTGAGCAGTTTCAGTTGAACTATCAAATGAATGACCGGGCAAATAGTTTGCCTGAGCTCTTGCAAGCTTTGGTATCGGCGGAGACTCTAATGGATCACCAAACCGTTGCTATGGTGGCAAACGGTCCGTCTTCCTCTTCGGGTCCCAGGGGAGGGAAGAAGAGGAAGAGGACGAAAGGCCAGACCCAAACAAATCCAACTGTTGCGAAACCCAAGGCAAAGAGAGAATGAGGTGGAAAGAAAGCTGCTAAGGGTAAGTGCTTCAATTGTGGTGAAAAGGGACATTGGAGGGCGATCTGTTCTAAGCCTAAGAAGGCGGGAAAGAAAGGTAAGTCTCATGCTTTAGTTGTTGAAACATATGTTGCGGCGTATGCTGCCCACGTTTGGGTAGTGGATACCGGGGCAACTGATCATATTTGTTTCACTCTTTAGGGGTTCCAGCCAACCCGGCGACTTAGCAAGAATGAGATCACCATCACTTTGAGCGATGCTACGAGAGTGGCAGCCGAAGCCGTGGGAATCGTGCACCTATCTTTTGAAGATAGAGTTTTAATTTTAAGAGATGTTTTATACGTTCCGAACTTTAGGAAGAATTTAATTTCAGTTTCTAAGTTATTTTTTGATGGATATTCAGTTACCTTTAATAAAGTTGTTACTGTTTCTTTTAAGAATGATACTATCTGTCATGGAACGTTGGTAAACAATCTCTATACGATTAAGTGTGCACACCACTTAAATAATGAATCTAATAACACGTCGATCATTTCGAGAAATAAAAGAAAGCTTTCTTCGGAGATGAACGAAACACTTCTATGGCATCTTAGACTAGGTCATATTAATCTAAAGCGGATAGAGAGATTGGTGAAAGACGGATCCTTGGAATCATTCCAAGTCGAGCCGTTTCCAACTTGTGAATCCTGTTTAGAGGGTAAGATGACCAAGAGGGCATTTGGAGCCAAGGGGAATAGAGCCACGGAAGTGTTAGAACTCGTTCATACCGATGTGTGTGGTCCAATGACGATCAAAGCGAGAATGGGGTATGAGTATTTTGTCACCTTCATTGACGATTACTCGAGATATGGGTACATTTACCTTATGAGGCATAAGTCTGAAACTTTTGATAAGTTCAAGGAGTTTAAGGCCGAAGCCGAGAAACATAGGGAAAAAAGTATCAAGTTTCTACGATCAGATCGTGGAGGCGAATACCTCAGCGATGAATTCTTGAACTACTTATCGGACGAATGGATCGTATCCCAGTTAACTGCACCGGGAACCCCTCAACATAACGGTGTGGCGGAACGAAGAAACTGGACTCTTTTAGAGATGGTCAGATCCATGATGAGTTATTCGGATTTACCAAAGTCATTTTGGGGTAATGCCTTGGAAACGACGGCTTACATTCTAAACTTGGTGCCATCCAAATCGGTTCCTAAAACCCCAATGGAATTGTGGACCGGGCGCAAGCCCAGTCTAAGACATTTGTGGATTTGGGGTTGTCCGGCATACGTGCTAGACAAGGAAGCCGGTAAGTTGGATCCACGTTCGGAATTAAGGCTGTTTATAGGATACCCTGCGGGAACGAAAGGGTGTATGTTCTATAGTCCCAAGGATCAAAAGACCGTGATTAGTACACACTTTAAATTCTTGGAGGAAGACTATATGAACAATCGGAAACCTAAAAGTGAAATTACCTTAGAAGAATTGAGAGGTCAAACCTCAATACCAAGTATACAAGATGATGTACCACATGTCACATCTTCACAACCAGAACCCTGTCGTAGTGGGAGGATTGTTAGGCAACCCGAGAGATTCATGGGGATAGAAGAATCTTCGAATTTGGTTTCCGGTGATGAATCAGACCCATGGACGTACGACGAGGCAATCCAAGACAAAGACGCGGAGTCGTGGTAAACGGCAATGGAAACCGAGATGGGTTCGATGGATCATAATCAAGTGTGGGAGTTGGTCGAACCACCCAATGGGGTAGAACCCATTGGATGCAAGTGGGTGTACAAGAGGAAAAGAGGACCGGACGGAAGGGTTGAGACCTTCAAAGCGAGGCTTGTGGCTAAAGGGTATACTCAGAAAGAAGGGATCGATTATGAGGAAACCTTTTCGCCTGTAGCTATGCTTAAGTCCATCCGTATTCTCTTGTCGATCGCTGCGCACCTAGATTACGAGATCTGACAAATGGATGTCAAGACGGCTTTCCTTAAATGAAGTCTTGATGGGATAGATATCTATATGCAACATCCCAAAGGTTTCATTGAAAAAGGCCAAGAGAATCTCGTATGCAAGCTCAAGAGATCCATTTATGGACTTAAGCAAGCATCGCGTACTTGGAACCAGTGTTTTGATCAAGTGATTAAGTCTTATGGGTTTGATCAAAGCGAGTTCGAAAGTTGTGTGTATAAGAAGCATGACGGAACTGCGGTGGTATTCTTAGTATTATACGTAGACGATATTCTGCTCATTGGAAACAATGTAAAGGTATTGTCGGACGTAAAGGTATGGCTGTCAAAATAATTTGATATGAAGGACTTAGGGGAAGCCAGTCACATCCTTGGGATCAAGATCACTCGTGATCGCAAGAAGAGGATGTTGGGCTTATCGCAAGCTTCATAAATTGACACTGTTTTGAAGCGTTTCAGCATGCAAGATTCCAAGAAAGATTTTGTACCTTTTAGGCACGGAATCCATCTATCAAAAGAAATGAGCCCTAAGACGCAAGCGGAGATAGATAACATGAAAGGTGTTCCGTACGCTTCAGCCGTAGGAAGCCTTATGTATGTAATGCTGTGTACGAGACCGGATATCTGCTTTGCCGTGGCATGGTGGCAAGATATCAAAGTAATCTCGGGAAAGACCATTGGACTGCCGTAAAGTACATCTTGAGGTATCTGAAAAGAACTCGTGAGCGGATGCTGATTTACCAGTCAGATATTCTTGTTCCCATAGGATACACGGACTCGGATTTCCAATCAGACATAGACTCAAGAAAGTCAACCTCGGGTAGTGTGTTTTGCATGGGAGGAGGAGCCATTTCATGGAGAAGCGTTAAGCAGAAATGCATCGCCGATTCGACTATGGAAGCCGAGTATGTAGCTGTTTGTGAAGCAGCGAAAGAGGCAGTTTGGCTCAAGAACTTCTTAGTGGAGTTGGACGTTGTTCCGAATTTGCCCGGCAAGATAACTGTCTTTTGTGACAATGCCGGGGCAGTTGCAAATTCAAAGGAACCGAGAGCCCACAAGGCCAGCAAACACATAGAAAGAAAATACCATCTTATACGAGAAATCGTTAAGAAAGGAGATATAGAGGTGGCAAAGATAGCGTCGGGTGACAACCTAGCGGGTCCATTCACAAAGGGTCTGCCTCAGAGTACATTCGAGAGACATGTGGGTGGAATGAGAGTCAAGACTATTACCAATCTGCTTTAAGTATAAGTTGGAGGAATTATTAGGTTAGTGTAGGTTGAGATGAAATGTCACGTAAAGCTACTACACTAAGATATGCATGATTTATACTAAAAAGCAGACTTTAAGTATAAGTGGGAGATTGTTGGAGTTATACGTGAAAGTATGCTTTTACTTTGTATAACTCGTGTATCAAACACTTGTTTTATGAGAATAATTCTTTTATCACTTTTGCTTTAGATATGATTGAATGTTGAATATTTATTGCAAACCGTTCAATATATGGTACGTATTACATTGTAGTTAATGTGGTGATACCCGATCACGGAAGACAACATTAACAGTTTCCTTGTAACTAAACGTACATTTTCACGACCTAGGTGGAATTGAACAATCCGTCGTGAAAGGTCGATGTGTAAGTCTCAAATTGGTCTGTCTTGACTAAGAGATTGCACTAGCACATTTAGTATGTGTTGAAGAGGACCTACAGCGAGGATAAATTCTTCTGTTCTGAAATGTGAAGAATTAGACCTCAGTGGTTGTTGATTTCTTAATCTCCGTCACTTAAATAGGACCGTGTGTGCTTAATGGTTACTGCTTTGATTCATGTTGGGTGAGAATCATTGTCACTTCGAACTTTGTGTCTTGGGCAGTAATATTAATCATACGACGGTTGCTAAGATTTAATATGGAGAAACGCGTGCGAGTACGGCTCGTGTGATTAGTCCCCTTGGTGGGCTCAGAAGTTTTATCGTACCAAATCTTGCAAGTGAAGAATCAGTTTCTTCGGTACGGATAATAATGTTGAGCTGTCTTTACTCCAAGGTGAAATATATTAATTAATTTAGAGCTATTCAGAAGCTTAATTAATTAATGGACTTGATAATCTTAAACGCGGGAAATAATAACCGGGAGCCCATATTATCGTAATATGGATTAAGATGGATAGTGCAATATTAATTTATTAGTGGTAATAATTAATATTAATGGATTGAATTATATTGAGGCTCAATATTGAAATTCAGAAGTCCATTAGTAGGTCCAATCTTAATTCTCCTTAAAGGCCCCTCAAGTAGCCCATTAAGTAGCCCAATAATGATAAGGTGATTAAAATAAAAAGATAATATCTGGCAGATTTTTCTTTGTTTTTTTCGAAAATATGGAATCAAGAGGAAATAAGATTTTGTTGATTTTCTTGGAAATATATTATGGAAGATATGTATTCTTGGAATACAAGAATATCTCATATATTCAAGAAGATCCAAATCTTGTGATTTCTCCATGAAGTTTTCGAAAATTACCCCTTATTTAGGAGGGTGAGATTTTTGTGGAATATTTTATTATGGAGAAAAGAATATATGGGATATATTCAAGATTTCTTAGAGTCTAAGAAAAGATTTTCTCCAAGGCCCAATATTCCTATAATTTTCAGCCATTACCCTCTATAAATAGGGGATGATTATTTCATCCCAAGTACATAATTCCATGTGTTGGAAAAATTAAGAGCATATATATTTTTCTTTTTCCTTAGTTATTTAAATTGTTCGATAGCATCTCCCACCGGTGATCGAATAAGGTGAAAGGGAATACTTGAGAAGACTTTTGGGTTGATAAAGCGTGTATGTGTTAGTCCCGTTTATTTAAAGGCCAAGTTCTACGAAAGGTACGTTAATCACATATTATCTTGTTTATTCCGCCATAGATTCTATGTGAATTAATTCAACATGTATGATGTTAAATTGGTTGTTGGAATTATTATTTGAATTAATTAGGATTAATTCATGCTAGTAATAATTGTATTTAAATTCGTATTTAAATTTCATCCCGAATAGATTCCGGGCACCCCTATTTTCCCAACAGGGCGCGGACCACTGGGCTACCGGCCCTTAGCTTATTATAGGCGGCCCACCTTCTATATTACCCTTATTAGGCCTTGAACAATTAATCCAAGTTTGCGCCCAAGGGGAATCGAACACGCAACCTCTTGTGCATGGGAAGGAGGTGCGCGCCGCTAGGCCATTTGCTTCTTTCGTTCATTTTTACGCAATTAATTGTATATTTATTCAAATTAAGTCTTTTTTTTTATAATTCACCAAATTAATTTCTTTTCGTATCTAACTTGTTTATAAAATTTTTTTGCCCAACTATTTATTTTATTTTGTAAAATTATTTATTTCGACAATGCGTAATTTTATAATTCGTTTATTTGTACACAATCAATTGTATATGTATCTAAATTGACTCTTTTTTTTCCATAATTCACCAAATTAATTCATTTTCGTTTCTCACTTGTTTTTATAAATGTTGTGGCCGTTTAATTTTTATTATTTTGGTAAAATTATATATTTCGACTCCCGCTTAAATTTATAATTTTTTCATTTGTACGCAATTAATTGTATATGTATCCAAATTGACTTTTTTTTCCATAATTCACCAAATTAATTCATTTCCGTTTCTCACTTGTTTTTATAAATATTGTGGCCATTTTATTTTTTATTTCGACTCCCGCTTAAATTTATAATTCGTTCATTTGTACGCAATTAATTGTATATGTATCCAAATTGACTCATTTTTTTTCCATAATTCACCAAATTAATTTATTTCCGTTTCTCACTTGTTTTTATAAATATTGTGGCCATTTTATTTTTTATTTTGACTCCCGCTTAAATTTATAATTTGTTCATTTGTACGCAATTAATTGTATATGTATCCAAATTGACTCATTTTTTTTCCATAATTCACCAAATTAATTCATTTTCGTTTCTCACTTGTTTTTATAAATGTTGTGGCCATTTAATTTTTATGATTTTGGTAAAATTATTTATTTCGAACTAAAAGTAAATAAAAGTAACATCAATTCAAACTAAAAAAAAAATTGTATTTCACATTTATTAAAATTTAAGTTTTTCTACTCGTCGGAATTAAAACCGGCTTCCTCTTCCTCCTCATCCTCGCCCAGGTTAACAATCGGATGCTGCATCGGGGGCATCGGCGGCATCGGTGGCATCGACGGCTGGGTCGGCGGGATCGGTGACATCGGTGGCGCAGACATGTGCGCTCGTGGCACATCAGAGGCGAACAACCGCCACCACTCCTGCATGGCGGCTGTGTACTGCTGCATTTCGGCTTTATACTGCTGCATCTTGGCTTCGTGCGCCTCTCGCTGCTGCCTCTCATACTCTTCCTTCTCTCGCTGCTGCCTCTGCATGTTCTTCATCTGCTCCACCACCGTGGCAAGATGCCTCTCGACCTCACTGGGATGAGAGTCGATGGAAGACTGAGAGGAGGATGAGCCCGAGCCACGAGGTCGGAAAAAGTTCTTTCCGAAGCTGCCCAATCCAGCGAACCACCCCTTTTTAGCCTTGACGTTCTTGAAGTACAATTCATTTTGAACGTCAACAGAAGGCTGTGTGGGGGGCATCGACCCCGATCCCTCTGTCGTTTCCTCAGACTGAGGCTGATAGGCAAGGTCCTCGAGCATCTTTCTCTGCAAATTAATTATACAAAAAATTAAATAAATTGAACACAAAATATAAAATAATACTTTTAGTATTAAAAATTGAAAATATACTATTAATATTGAAATAATACTATTAATATTGAAATACTACTTACGTGGATCTCGGTAGTACAGCCGTAGGTAGACTTCACAATCTCTTCGACGAGTGGGTGGGCGAGCTGCAATCTCTCAAAGTGAGAGGGCTCGCGTCCTTGCTCCACCGCCTAATTAGAAAAAAAAGATAGTAAAAATTAATACCACTCATAAAAATTAGAAAAAAAATAATAAAAATTCAAAAACTACAGAATTAAAGACGAAACTTACAAATCTCAACCCGTGCTCATAAATGGACCGAGAACCGGCTCGATGTCTCGCCATCCCTTCTCCATCAGGGTCACTACGCCGATTCGCCTTGTTTTTCGCCGACTTCTCTTTGAATTCAGGGGAATTACAGTACTGGAGGAATTGGTCCCAAATCGACCTCTTCTCACTGTCAGTCCCCATGTCGATGGCCACTCCATGCTTGTACCACCTGTCCCTCATTCTATAAAGGACGTCTCTGTATCTTTCGGCCGCATATTTTTCGAAATTCTTCCACATCTGGTCATCGTGCTCCCGTTCCCAGAAACATTCTTCCTGCAATTACAATTTAAATGTAAATATCTATTTATATATTTGATATTAATAAACAGTGAATTAATAAATTTAAATTAATACCTTAAACTCCTCGAAGTATGTCCGTTTTCTTGCATCGGACACTAGCCCCCAACTGTAAGCGGTGGGGTCGAATCCACCGCTAAGGATGGACTTGGAAACCTGATTACTAGCCTCATGACCCGGAATCCAAATGTAAAATTAAAACTTCGAAGTTAGTAAAATAATTAGGTTTTAATTAATAAAAAAATTGAGTACAAAATATTAAAACTTACGTTGAACCATGTGGCTGAACAGGCACCCGTGCTTGGATAATCGGATGCTGGCGGGAGGAGGATGAGCCGTCTGCAGTCTGCTGTGAGGAGGAGGAGCCATCACTAGACTGTGAAGAGGTATCTGATAGAGACTTCAGCCTGAAAATAGGTGGAACCACGGGTCTCAGTGAGGCCCGTCGTCTCCTCCCTCCTCACCCTCCTCGACTCGACTCCTCATCCCTCGGAGGCTGACTGCCACTGCCACTGCCTTGTCCGCTCATCTATAACAAAATTCACGAATATTATTCGAAATACTTATAATATTATTCGAAATATTAAATTAAAATCAATGAAATACTCATAACATAATATTCTAAATATAATATTATTTTCAAACCATTATCCTAACATAATATTATTCAAAATCAATGAAATACTCATAACATAATATTCAAACAACTAATATAATTCAAACTACTCAACTAAATTCGATCAACTTATAATATTATTCAATTCAATTCCACTAAACTAAAATCAAACGACTAATATAATTCAAACTACTCAACTAAACTAAAATCAATCAACTAATATTATTTAAAAGTATTAAACTAAAATCAAGCAACTAATATAATTCAAACTAGCTACTCAACTAAATTCGATCAACTAAATTAAAATCAATCAACTAATATTATTTAAAATTATTAAACTAAAATCAAGCAACTAATATAATTCAAACTAGCTACTCAACTAAATTTGATCAACTAAACAAAAATCAATCAGCTAATATTATTTAAAATCATTAAACTAAAATCAAACAAATAATATAATTCAAACTAGCTACTCAATTAAATTCGATCAACTAAATTAAAGTCAATCAACTAATATTATTAAAACTAGCTACTCAACTAAATTGCGACGGACACCTGTCCGCCGCAAATTGCGACCGGCAAACTCCAAAACGGCGTCGTTTTTGCGTATTTGCGACGGCTAATCCGTCGCAAATTTGAAAATTAAA
The DNA here is from genome assembly GCA_947034835.1 of Ballota nigra. Taxonomy (NCBI): domain Eukaryota; kingdom Viridiplantae; phylum Streptophyta; class Magnoliopsida; order Lamiales; family Lamiaceae; genus Ballota; species Ballota nigra. The sequence continues at coordinate 76,047,123 of OX344722.1, forward strand.
AATGTGTGACGGACAATCCGTCGCAAATAGGTCAAACTCGACGTTTCCCGAAAAGTCACGCAAAATCGGGTCAGATTTGCGACGGCATGTCCGTCGCAAATCAGTCAACGCACCGTTTCCCAAAAAAATGCGCAAAAAAAGACTAGATTTGCGACGGTCATGTCCGTCGCAAATTTCAAAGTTGAAAATTGCGACGGACGTTTCGTTGATATATATAAAAAAAACGCTTTAAGTCAACTTAGCAATTGGTTATTTGTTTCATGGAATAATTATGTTTTCACGACAAACATCTCACGCATTACTATTGGTACCATAATTATTTTTAGTAGTAATTATTGTAATGCGTTAGTTTAAATTATTTTAATTTGTAGAATACTTCACATCAAGCATAATAGCGACAGTCTTTACCATCTGCTTACGACATCAGTGTTGTATAATTATGTGAGTAATAGAGTGAGTGATAAGTTAGATTACCTTTAGGGCCGTTTGGTTCACGGGATGGGATTGATTAGATGGCATTGAATTAGATAGGATTATTTGAGGAGGAATGTGTGTTTGGATTGTAGGATTAAGTGGGTTTAAAGTGCAATATATCATTTTTAAAGCATGGGACTATGAAGTCCCACCATCCCTAAGGGATTATTTAATCCCTCATTTGATGGATTAGGTAGGTTTATGACTCGAACCCCAATTTTATCCCGGGCCGTAAACCTGCGAACCAAACACAATATTACATGAAATTGAGTGGGACTAAAACTTTAGTCCCACCCAATCCGGCGAAGCAAACGATCCTTAAAGATCTATTAATTCCTTCCATTCTCACAAGAAATTGAGTTTTCAACCTATACAAAACTTATCTTACAAAATTTTTCATAGGTACTATATGGATAATGACTCGACTTTTCAATGCATGGAGAAACTCTAATTCTTAATTTTAATTTTTAGTGATTGATTTTTCCACATTATTAAGTATTTATATATAGACACTCAAAGTAATAAATAAATATACAACAATCAGAATGTAAATATTGAAGGAAATTAATTTGGCCTTTATATAGGACAGTACACCAATGGAAATTACCTAATAATAGCAACATATTTGACTACTAACTTGACATTATCATGACTAATCTGCAAATTGACAAACAGTTTAAATCAAAATATGTGCTCATAATAACAATTATTCATAAAAATAAAAGAATAAATCGGGAGAAGTGATTGCAAGACCTGGCTCTTGAGCGCCGATGCCACCCCTGGATCTCTTTTTAACTACTATTTTCATAAGATTTCTCAAAACCACGATATTTTGCATTTTTTAAAATTACTATATATCAATAAAAAAGGCTATTTTGAATTTTCTGTAGGATATTTTTCTTTTTTCAGAAAAACAGATGGAAGTTACCTTAAAACTGTTGATGTTTGCAGGCTTTGGTTCCAGTTCAAGATTAATCTTCGTGAAACTGTAGTCAACAAATTAAGTACTGTATATAACCGAATTATATTGTAAACCATCTTATAGATAATTTATGTTGTTCATATATTGCTCTATTCATGAAATAAATAGAGACAAAAAAAATATTGTTAGTAGAGGAATAGAGGAATGATCGAAGAGAAATGATTATAGCAGAAATTAATTTATTGGAAAAAAAAATAAGTAATAAGATATAATATAAATTGAGTAATTTGCACTTTTGGTCCCATTGGACATGTAATGTTTTACTTTCAGTCCCACCCAAAACACTTTTGGTCCCATAGGAATATTTTTTTGGCACTTTTGGTCCCATATGAATATTTTTTGGCACTTTTAGTCCCAAACATTCCAAAACTTGCAAAATTAGTCCCAAAGTTAACGGACACTTAATGGACTTGCACTTTTGGTCCCATAGGATAGGATACACTTGCAGATTTGGTCCCATAGGATTAAAAAATTCACATTTTTTACCAAAATAACTTTATAAAAAGAAATATAATTACAATATATATGCAAATTAATTTTTATTTCAAAATATATATATACATATACAATAATATATATATATATATATTATATATACAATAATATATATATATATTATATTTTAATAAAAAATTAATTAGAATAATTTAATCTATATTAATTATTTTAAAATTAGAACAATTTTTTTTAACTTTTGTGCCATCTTTTAAATAATAATAATAATAATTTTTCCACATCTTATTTAATTAATAGTTCACTAATTATCACCTATAAAAATCTCTAAATTACATATAATTTCACTAACGATTACACACAAGAACATCTTTCTTTTAATTTGTTTCATTCCTAAAATTTAACAATGCACCCACATAAAAACTATATTGTCCATTTTTATACCGATTGTTCAACAATAATAATTTACCCTATGTTTTATTTAATTAAAAAACAAATAAATATTTATTTTTAAAATTTGAATAATTTAACATTATTTTAATCTAATTCAATTTAATTTTTAATAAGGTTTTATTGATTATTGTAATTTTTAGATATATAATAAATAAAAATTATTATAATTTTTACAAAAATATTACTTACTCAGTCCCATAATAACTTGCACATTTTCTTATTCGAACATTTCAAAATAATTTGCATACCACAAAGTTAGAAAAATCCTCCACATACTTCACCTTTCAATTTTCCATAGACTCAACCATAGAAAAATTTAGATAATTTAGAATAAGAGTGTCCGTATTCGAACCAAAATTTCAGTAAATGTTAGTACCAATTTTTGTACGGTTCGGTATTTATAACATAGCGAAGATTTTTGTACATGTTAATACCAATTTTCGTACAAATTTTTGTTAAATTTTATTTAATACGTACCAAATTTTGAATGATATCAACGTACCAATTTTTATAACATAACAATTTATAAATATTTTTTATAACGTAGCAATTTTTGTACATGTTAAAAACCTTATTAAAAATTAAATTAAATTAAATTAAATTAAATACAAATTAAATTAAATTCAAAAATTAAAATTTTCTATTTTTTAAAGAACTATTTATTTGTTTTTTAATTAAATAAAACATAGGGTAAATTATTATTATTGAAAAATTTGCAAAAAAATGGATAATATAATTTTTATGTGGGTGCATTGTTAAATTTTAGGAATAAAATAAAAGAAATATGTTCTTGTGTGTAATCGTTAGTGAAATTATATATAATTTAGAGATTTTTATAGGGGATTATTAGTGAACTAATAATTAAATAAGATGTTGAGAAAATTATTATTATTATTAAAAAAATGGCACAAAAGTTAAAAAAGAAATTCTAATTTTAAAATAATTAATATAGATTAAATAATTCTAATTAATTTTTTTATTAAAATATAATATATATATATATATATATATATATATATTATTGTATATGTATATATATATTTTAAAATAAAAATAAATTTGCATATATATTGTAATTATATTTCTTTTTATAAAGTTATTTTGGTAAAAAAAGGTAAAAAATGTGAATTTTTTAATCCTATGGGACCAAATCTGCAAGTGTATCCTATCCTATGGGACCAAAAGTGCAAGTCCGTTAAGTGTCCGTTAAGTGTCCGTTAACTTTGGGACTAATTTTGCAAGTTTTGGAACGTTTGGGACTAAAAGTGCCAAAAAATATTCATATGGGACCAAAAATGCCAAAAAATATTCCTATGGGACCAAAAGTGTTTTGGGTGGGACTGAAAGTAAAACATTACATGTCCAATGGGACCAAAAGTGCAAATTACTCAATATAAATTATTAAAACACAGTTAATATAATTAACAAAGAAAAATAATTACAAATTTTAAAATAGTATAATATAATTTAATTAAATATATGAAAATAAATATTAATTATGTAACATTAGAAAGTAAAAAAAAAATTACATTTGCAATTTATAAAGCTATAATTTTAAAAAAAATTGATAAATAAAAAAATTAATTTAATGATTCTTTTTCAGAAAAAAAAATGATACATATATAATTAATGGCGTGAAATAAATGAAACAACTTGGTCGAGTGGGACGCAAAACTCCTTACATATAATGTTCAGTCCAATTAGCATATTTATGGTTTATGGCTCGGAGGTTAAAAACCCGAACAGGCGCACGGTTGGTGCGAGTTCAAATCACCAGAGCCTTTTTAAAAAAAAAAAAAAAAAAATTCAAATTTTGCGATGGACACACCTGTCACAATTGGCAATGGTTTAGGACGAAGAATTTCATCGCAAAACAACACCATATATAATAAATTATTGAGATGAAACAGTGAATCTCAAATTTGTGATGAATTTTGCAATGAACTTTTGTCCATTGATTTAAAGGAAAAAAAAAAATCATTGCTAATATTTGTGAATCGATACTTTTGTGATCAATCATTTTTCGTCGCGAATCCATCTCAAATCTTGTTTTACAACGGGTTTTGCATTGTCAAATCTATTGTTAAACACATTCTTCTTTGTATCGTGTATATACATATGTGTGCGCTCACGCGCTTGACATTGCAATTACTAATTAATTATTTTTAAAAATTAATTAAATCATATTCTAAAAAATTATGATAGATGAATTTCGTGCGTATGAAAAAAAATCATATAAATTAATGCAATATACCAAATACTTTGTGTGTCTTTGATTAACAAATTAAATTCCAACTTCAATTGATATTTGATTGTTTATTTTTTAGCCATGTGCATTAAACATTACATGAAACATATATTATTCACATAGCAACTTTTGACACATATATATATATTGATTCTGATTCCATGAGAAAGTAATACTTTAATAAATGCATGACATGTGCATTAAACATTACATGAAACATAAATTATTCAAATTGCAACTTTCGACTCCATTTATTGATTCTGATTCCATGAGAAAGTTATTTGATAAATGCATGGTAGAGTTCACATAAGATATAGTGAGGTACCAAATACACTATAAATAAAGGGCATAACATAAAAGAAAGAAAGAAAGAAAGAAAGAAAGAAAGAAAGAATACGACTACTCAATTAATGTTCCATCCACGTTGTAGACCTGAACTATCAAAGGAGGATTTCAAGAAAATGTTGAAAAAATTCGATAGGGATGGAGACGGTAGGATAAGCGCGGAGGAGCTGACGGAGGCCATCCGTGCCTATGGAGGGAGGTTCGCCAAAATAAAGGCCAACCGTGTATTAAAGGCGGTAGACACTAATTCCAATAAATTCATCGACGATGATGAAATTAGTAAGCTCGTAGTGTTTGCAATAAAAGAATTTGGTGTCAAGATCGTGGCTTAGGGATGTTCGCAAACACTAGAAGGGATTTAAAATCACTTTTTTGGTATCACAACTTTTCTAAAAATCGATTCTGGAAATTGTTAGTTATGTTTGCACACGCACCCTTAGTTATAGTGCGTATACGGCTATGATGTTTGTAGTTTCCGTATCTTTGTACATGTTGGTGTAGTAATTGTGTACATATACATGTGCAAGTGTGTGTCGTGCCTGTCCGATCCCCCATTTACCATTGTACATATATCTATCAATCTAAGACTTGTTTAATGTATATATAATGTATACTCAAAATTTTGAAATATATGAGTTGTTTCACTAATTTTTATTAAAGTATATAAATTATAGAGGGTACAAATTATTTTCGGTAAAACGTACGAGTTGAAGGGTATAAAGAAAATAATTTGTTTCATTAAAGAGTATTACTCCTTTCGTCCATAAATCTCATTCTACTTTATTGTTGATCACAAAATTTAATAAAAATTAGTATATTTCTGAAAAAGTGGATAAAGGATATTGTGGGGGTATTGTAGGACCCATTATTTGTTTGTGAGTCATGTTCACCATAAGAAATTAAAGAATTGTCTACTAAATATGAATATATGACTACAAATTTTCTCGCAAAAAAATCTGTAGTGGGAATTGTCTACAATTTGCCAAGTCAAACGTTGTGATAATGTAAAATTATCAAAAGCACGTGCACTATGTGGGGTTATTATTCATGTGGTAATTAATGATGATTGATAGAGGAAAATTGAAAAAATTATATAAAACGGTCTCATATGATATTTTGATTTTTTGGTAATATTTTTAGAGACAAAATCTTTTTTACCCTTAATTTAACATACAAACTCTTTTTTACCAAACAATTTATAAAAACTCTTTTTTTTACCCATTTTACTAAATGAAATATCTCATATACTCTTTAATTCATATTCCTACTCTTTTATTCATTTATCTCTTCCCACTCCTATTCCTTTCCCCATTCCTACTCCTATTCCTTTCCATATATCTTATTCCTATAAATAATATTATATTAATTTCAAAAATAAAAAAATTTAGAAATATAATATTATATTAATTCCAAAAAGAAATAAATTTAGAAATATAATATTATATAATTTTACCATTGATAATGAAAATAATTTTTTTCAATATATATGTTTCGCAATAAATATTATTTCCTCCGTCCAATATTAGTAGGCCTACTTTTTGAGCAACTATTTTTTGTCATAAGTTGGAGGGTATTATGAGGTATTGTAAGGTTTATTTATCAATGAAGTTATTGTTTATGGAAAATATGATACTTATATTTTCCATAAACAATAATTTTATTGATAAATAAACCTCACAATACCTCATAATACCCTCCAACTTATGACAAAAAATAATTGCCCAAAAAGTAGGCCTACTAATATTGGACGGAGGGAGTAGTTATTAATATTTTTATGAAATATAATATTATTTTTATTATAATAAAATAAAATATTTTTCGTGTTATTATAAACACCGATAAAAATACTTTATATTATTAATATTAATTAATAAATTGACATTGTCCATTTTTTAATTTTTATTGAATTTCAACAAGTAAATATCGGAAACCTGCCGGAGATTTACTAAAACGACATTCTCAAACATAATTTCGTGACGGAGTCGGGTCGAAACCACTTTTTAAGTCATTTTACACTAGAAAAGACGAAGTGATATTCAAATATTTAATTTCTAATAAGTTTCAGCAAATACTATTGAAAGGTTGGAGCAAGGTTGGAGACAGGACAAATATTTGCTAAAATAGAATTTTCATTCAAAATTTTGCGACGGAGCTGTGTCAGAATCGATTTTTAGGTCGTTTTACCCTAGGAACGACTAAAATGATACATGAATTTGAGTTAAATCTATTTTTTAAATTTTAATCGAGTTTTAACAAGTATTCTAGAAGAGTTTGAGCATGGTAGGAGATAATACGGAGATTTGCTAAAATGATATTTTCAATCATAATTTTGTGTCGGAGCTGTGTCAGTTTCATTTTTTTATCGTTTTACCTTATGAACGACGAAAAAGATACATGGATTGAGTGTCATGAACTATTTAAATTTTATATAGCTTTGAAAAGTACTATTGAAAGGTTGCAGCATGGTTGAAGACAGGACGGAGATTTGCTAAAATAGAATTTTCATTCAAAATTTTGCGGCGGAACTGTGCCAGAATCGATTTTTAGGACGTTTTACCCTAGAAATGACTAAACAAATTCATGAATTTGAGTGACATCTATTTTTCAAATTTTAATCAAGGTTTAACAAGTAATCTACAAGAGTCGGAGCATGGTTGGAGACATGATGGAGATTTATTAAATTAATATATTTAATCATATTTTTGTGACGGAGCTGTTGCAGAATCGCTCTTTAGGTCGTTTTACCTAAAGAACGATGAAAATTATACATTAATTGAGTGACGTCCATTTTTCAAACTCTTATTGTGTTGTGATCATTATCTACTTAAGGTCAGCACCGACCTCTCTTTAACAAAGCAATAGGAGACAACCCGGTCTCGGCGAGAATATGGCTGGAGTGCCTCCTATCTCCCAAGTTCCCGACATCCCGGCGACCGCATCCGGTGGACGCTGTTGCCAGACCGCGGCCGACCACTTCCAGGTTGGACTATGTCCGTCCTCCATAAAAGGTCAGAGGTCAGTAACACGGTGGCCGCGATCAGGCTAGAAGTACCAGGCGCTAAAAGCTAGAGAAAGTCACCTTCCGACAGGCCGATCTCCGAGCATCTCGCCAACCCCCGAGTCTTGCGAAGTGCCGACCTCAACAAGCAACCCTCCAAAGAAGAAGATTCCGAGAGCACGTGATAGAATCAGGCAGGATCATCTTGGATAAAGCAAAGAGTCGCCTCCGTACGAAGTGACAGAAGGAATATTTCCTCCAAATAAGGAAAGAACTCAGAGAATCATCCTTAGGGACACGTGTCAACAAGCCAATGGTCGGCCCTCTACAAACAGGGACAGTCGGGCACCCGCGCACCTCCAGGGATTGCAGCTAATTAATGCGGTTGTCCCCCGTGGAGGTCGGAAATGACATAAATACACCTATAGAAGAAACCTATAAATAGGTCCACTTTTGTACAAGAAAAAAAACAACTATTCATTTCAATACAAAAAGCTACACAAGCATTCAAGTCCAGAGATTAAAAACCCCTGACAATCCTTGGTGTTCTTGCACTCATTTTCTTCATCATCATCACTCATTAATTCTTGCATTTATGGAGCATTCAAACCATCTCATCTTTGATGTTTTTTTATCTATACTCATTAAATAGCCATCAAATCCCAGCATACATTTTTAGATAAACAACATTTGGCGCGAGAAGGAGGGTCTCAAACCATTTAAACCTAGATTTCTCGTCTTTTCTTTGAAGGACACTCACTGTTCTTCAAAAGTTCATTACCCATCTTTAAATCTTCAAGAAACTTTGTCACCACACCTTCAAGAAGAACATGACCAACCAGAAGTCATCGCAGGCCCTCAGAGGTGCAGGGGCTCTGGCCACGCCCCAGGCCCTTGCACCTCGGGTCTCAGGGGAAGCTACCCCCGGCCGGCCTAGAAAGGCCACCCGCGTAGCTTCACCGATCCGATACCCGGAAGAGCCATGCCCCTCGCAGGCTCGAAATTTCATCACTCCCGATCAAGCGGAGTCAGGCCGGCGCCGTCGCACCGAGGAAGCAAGAGCTTGCCAAAGCACCCCGTCGGCTTATAAAAGAAGGCAGCGAGCTTGCGACCTCAAAGGGAAGGCAAAGGCCCGGGAATGCCAGAGGGAGAGCCAATTCTAGGCCGACCCTTCTCCCATATGTTCCCGCGGTTCTGCCCACCCGGTCTTCGACCGCCTGGGCACCAACTCCCCATCGTGGTACCCGAGCCAGCTCCCAAGCAGCGATACCGATTATGGCGACATCGAGTCCCTCTCCAACTTTAGGAGCACTGCACATATGCCCCACAAAAGGGCGGCTGAAATCAGCTTGGCGCCGGCCAACTCCGCTAGGAGGAAGCTTAGCTTTGCACAGAGCGGCCTCTTGGGGCAAGGCACCCCACGGGGGGCTATTTTCGACCGGATTGGGCCATTAGCCGGCGGAGACGACCAACTGGTCGAGCCACCAAACCCGGAGATCATCAAGATAAAGCAGCTGGACGAGATGCGGGCCCTCATGGAGGCCCAGGGCTAGCCCAAAGCTCGGCCGATCGCAAACGAGCCCTTGTCCGTAGACATTGAGCTTGCCCCCGTCCAACTCAAGATCACTCCACCACTGACCCTTTTTTTACGAGGGGAAGACGAACCCGGAGACCTACTTGAGCAAGTTCCAGATCTTCATAACTGGACGGGGCGCAACGGACGCAACAAAATGCAAGCCTTTCCCCCTTACTTTGGGCGACCTCGCCCATAGGTGGTACGTCTCGCTCCCGGCCCGCTCAATCGACTCTTTCTCCACCCTAAGCACCCAGTTTACTTCGTACTTTGTGGCCAAGATTGCCCGGCCAGAGAATTGGCATCGCCTAATGCGCATCCGCCAAGAGAAAGATGAGTCGGACAAGGATTATGTCGCCCGGGTGGATGAGGTTATCCTGACCGGGGAAGCGGTCGGTGACCAGCTGGCTCTACATGCCATCCTTGGAGGTTTCCATGGCAGATCTCCCATGTTCAAACACCTCACAAAGGATTTCCCAAAGACTTACACCGACTTTCGAGCTCGGGCCGGAGACTACCTTGCTCGGAAGAAGTTGCTGGCTCTCAGGCTCGGGGAATCCGAACCCGCTGTGAAGGAACCGGAGGTCGCCCAAGCCTCTCCTAAGGGTTGCCCTAAGGCCAAAAAAATCGTCAAACCGCCAGGTAAATTCAAGTTCTTCGAGGACGTCGAGGTCCATCTTACTCAGGCCCTTAGACAGTCCCCCGCTCATTTCTTCAACGCCATCCAGCACAGGGACATACTCCCTAGGCCCAAACCATACATGGGGGACCGGTCAAGATTGGACCCTAAAAAGTTTTGCGCCTATCACGACTCGATTGGCCATAATACGAGCCAGTGTCGTGATCTCTTAAAGCAACTCTGGAAGTTGTTTGACGAAGGGCATTTGAACGACCTAATTTAAAAGCCAATAGGACGACAGGAGCAGCAGCAACAACATCGACCTCACCGTAGAAATGAGAAAGACGGCCGGCCTCTCCGGCCGGTCGCAGCTTTGGAAGACGACGAGGACGACGACCTCCCCCCACTAAACCCCGGTGGCCGGGTAAACATAATTCAGGCCGGGGGAGAAAACCTGGGCGGCTTGATCCCCATTTCCAAGCTTTCAAATAGAAAGTGCAAAGCTGAGATCCGTGCGATTACCAACGTGAATCTGGTTACGCCGCCCGAGCCCACTATTCATAAGGACTTGGAGATCACTTTCTCCAACAGGGACCGAAATGGGGTACTTTACCCCAAGGACGACACACTGGTGATCGCGGCCAACATACTGGGGAAGGAGGTCCAGCGCATACTGATCGACAACGGGTGTTTATGCAATATCATCTTTAAGTCGGCCCTAGATCAGCTCGGCGACCTCATCAACTTCATCAAGCCGGTCGACCTCCAACTCAAAGGCTTTAGGGACGCTACTGTGGCCGCCTACGGAAGGATTAAGCTCTCGGTCGAGCTCGTCTGCTGCTATGATGAGAAGGTTAGGATTACTAGACCATTAAACTTCATAATTGTAGACCAACCGAAGTCTTATAACGGCTTCTTAGGTCGCCCTTTCCTAGAAACTTTTGAGGCAGTTGCCTCTTCGTACTTCTATTGTATTAAGTTTTCCACCCCCGAGGGGGTGGTCGGCACCGTTAGCAGTGACCAGTTTATGGCAAGAAAGTGTTTGAATTATCACTAACCCATTTTACATTCTATTTGTAATGATCAAATTCAAAAAGATGCATCACAAACCGATCTCGAGGTGACCCCTCCGATCACAAAAAATTTAAATGAGGTCGGATCGTCCTCAACCGATCGCAGCTCTCATAGCGAGCCCAGTCCTCAACCAATGCAAATCGATGATTTTGAGCCAAGGATTGGATTCGAGCCCTCCGAGCTCGATCTCGACCCAAGATTCGACACTGGTGATCGGCGAGGCTTCGAACATGCCACGACTCTGGAAGACTTGGAACATATTCCAGTCGACCCTTCGAGGCCGGAACTAGAGGTCCTCATTGGCTCTCGAATATCGACTGAACTACGGGGGAGGTGATCAACTTCCTCAAGGCCAATATCGATGTCTTCGCCTGGTCTCACCAGGACATGGTCGGGATCGACCCCAAGCACGCCTGCCATCGGTTAAAGATCGATCCCAGCAAGAGGTCGGTCCATCAAAAAAAGAAGAAAATTCGGCCCGGAGAAATGCGAGGCACTGGCCCAGGAAGTTAAAATATTGCTGGACAATAAGCTCATCGAACAAGCCAAAGACGAGCCCCAATGGGTCGCCAATGCCGTCCTAGTCAAGAAAACAAACAACACTTGGAGACTGTGTATCGACTTCACCGACCTCAACGCTGCGTGCCCCAAAGATCACTTTTCGATGCCGCACATCGATCACCTAGTGGATAGCATGGCCGGCCACAAAATGATGTCATTCATGGAAGCTTTCGCCGACTACCACCAGATACCGATGGCCATCTAGGACATCAAGCATACCTCTTTCCATACAGAAAAAGACATGTTCTCATGGCTACGAATGCCTTTCGGCCTGATCAACGCTGGGGCAACCTACCAACGATTGGTCAACAAGATGTTCATTAACCAGATCGGGAAGAGCATGGAGGTCTACATCGACGACATTGTTGTGAAGAGCTTGAAGAAGGAAGACCACCTCAGAGACCTTGAGGAGACCTTCAAAATCCTTAAAGCATACAACATGAAGTTGAACCCGAAAAAGTGCAATTTCGGGGTGGAGGCTGGCAAATTCCTAGGGCATATCGTCAGTCAGAGGGGAATAGAGGCCTACCCAGCAAATCAAAGCCATTATCGACATGCAAGAGCCGAGGACGATCAAGCAAGTTCAACGCCTGACCGGTTGCCTAGCCTCATTGAACATGTTTATAGCCCGGCTCGGAGATAAAAGTAAATCTTTCTTCTCGACCATTAAGAACGGCAAATTTTCCTGGAATAGGGAGAGTCAGATAGCCTTTTCAAAGCTAAAGGAATACTTGGCAAACCCTCAAATTCTGGTCAAGCCGATCCCAGTGGAGAAGTTTTTCCTATATCTACCGGCCTCCGAGGTCGCCTTAAGCGGGGTGCTCATCCGAGCAGACGACCAGAACCACCTTCCGATCTATTTTGTAAGCCAAGCTCTGCATGACGCCGAGCTTAGATACACCCCCTTGAAAAATTGGCATACGCCCTGGTCATGAGCATAGGAAGCTAAGGCCATATTTCTTCGACCATCAGGTAGAGGTCCTGACCACTTTGCCTCTAAGACAAGTCCTACACCGACCTGACACAAGTTGTCGGCTCTTGAAGTGGTCGCTGGAGATAGCCCAATACGGGGTCACCTACGCCCCAAGGACGGCCATCAAGGGCCAGACCCTTGCCGATTTCATCGTGGAACTTACGTTCCCCCCAAAATTCACAAGAATCGATCACCCCCCATGGAAGCTCTACGTGGACAGATCCTCGACCAGCTCATGTGCCGGGGCCGGCATTGTTCTGGTCGGACCGGAGGGCCAAAGTTTCACTCATGCGATACGGTTCGATTTTCCCACTGCAAACAACGAGGCTGAGTACGAAGCCCTGGTCGAAGGTCTCGAGCTCGCCATCGCTATCGGGGTATGTCGTCTTCATACTTTCATGGAATTTTTGCTCGTAGTAAATAAAATAAAAGGAGAATACGAGGCCTGGGGAGAGAAAATAATGAAATATCTCAACTTGGTTATGTCTCTGTGTGAGACGTTTCATCAAGTTTTCATAGAGCAAATCCCAAAGGAACACAACTCCCAGTCCGACGCCTTGTCCAAACTTGCAACCGCCGAGGGAGCCGCTGACCTCGCCAACATCCAGCTCTCCACGCTTGGCACCCCCACGGTGGTCCGAGCACAAGTGACAACCGTCCTAAATGTTGAAGAAAGTTGGATGACCCCGATTGTGAGATACTTGAAGACCGGCGAACTCCCAGAAGACAAAACCCGGGCTCGGCAACTTCAACTCTGGTCGTCAAGGTACACGGTCATCGATGACCTTCTTTATAAAAGAAGTTCCACCCTCCCACTCCTAAAATGCATAACCCCGGAATAAGGCCAAAGTATCCTGGCCGAGATCCACGAGGGGGTGTGTGGGAACCACGCCGAAGGCCGGGCTCTGGCCCACAAGGCGATCAGATAGGGATACTTTTGGCCGACCTTGAATAAAGACGCCGTCAGTTTTGCGAGATCGTGCCACAAATGTCAGATTCTGGCCCCAATATTAAGTTATCACCAGAGCAACTTTCCTCCATGTACAACCCTTGGCCTTTTGCCCAGTGGGGCATCGACCTGATCGGGTCGATGCCCACTGCACCCGGGGGCCACAAGTTCGCCGTAGTGGCCGTCGATTATTTCACAAAGTGGGCGGAGGCCGAGCCGCTCAACAAGATCAATCAGACCCAGATCATAAGGTTCATTTGGAAAAATATCATCTGTCGATTCGGCCTACCACAAGTGATCATCTCGGACAATGGGAAGTAGTTCGATGGCCACCAAATGATTCAATTATGTGAGAAATGGAAAATCAAGAAAATTTTCTCCACCCTCTACCACCCACAAACAAATGGCCAAGTAGAGGCCGTAAACAAGATCCTCAAACATACCATCAAGGCAAGACTCGAGGACAAGAAGGGGAAGTGGGTGGCCGAGCTCCCTAACGTACTCTGGTCTTTCCGCACAACCACCAGAAACTCAACGGGCGAAATGCCTTTCACCCTGGCTTTCGGGACTGAGACCGTCATCCCCTTGGAGGTCGCCCTCCCAAGCCACAGGACGGCCCAGACAATCACTGAAGATAACGACACAGCTCGAAGAATCGACTTAGATATGCTAGAGGAAAGAAGACTCAACTCCGATCTCAGGAACGCGGCCTACAAGAAAAAATTCGAGAAATTTTTTAACACAAGGGTGAAGGCCAGACAGTTCCAGGTCGGCGATCTCGTCCTAAAGAAAATCCAAGGCCCTAAAGGGGTATTCGGCCCGAACTAGGAGGGCTCGTTCAGGATATCCAAGTGGCTCTCCAAGGGAGCTTACGAGCTCGAACTCATGGATGGCACTCCGGACCAATACCCCTGGAATGCGATTCACTTGAAGAAATACTCCCTCCGTCCCACTCTAAGTGTCCCACTTTCCTTTTTTGGCTGTCCCACACTAAGTGTCCCATTCCATAAATGGAAAAAACAACACTCTACTACATATAAACTTTAACCTTCAAATTCACACAATATTACCAAAAATGCCACTCATTCAATCCACTTTTCAACAATATTCATTACTTTATTAAACACTATTCATTACTTTTCAACACTATTCATTACTTTTCCACCATATATTAATAAACAAATACACTTTCTTAAACCATTCAACCAAAAGAAATGAGACGCTTAGACCGGGACGGAGGGAGTATTATTAGTAACCACATTGTATCTTGTAACGAAGCTCTTATTTATCAATAAAAAGTCCCTTTGGCTCAGATATTCACTTAAACGCGAGCTCAGTTCAAAAGCATATGTCGGTCGCATCGAGACCGGCATATCACACTCGAGCTTGGAAAGACCATCAAGGTCACCTAAAGCCGAGCTCATTTCAAAAGCATATATCGATCGCATCGAGACCGTCATATCACACTTGAGCTCGGAA
This sequence comes from Ballota nigra, assembly GCA_947034835.1. NCBI lineage: Eukaryota > Viridiplantae > Streptophyta > Magnoliopsida > Lamiales > Lamiaceae > Ballota > Ballota nigra. The sequence continues at coordinate 76,062,304 of OX344722.1, forward strand.
AGGCCATCAAGGTCACTTAAAAGCCAAGCTCGGTTCAAAAGCATATGCCGGTCGGATCGAGGCCAGCATATCACACTTGAGCTCGGGAAGACCATCAAGGTCACCTAAGACCGAGTTCAGTTCAAGAGCATATGCCGATCGTATCGAGATTGACATATCACACTTGAGCTCGGTAAGACCATCAAGGTCATCCAAAACTGAGCCTAGATCGGAACGAAGCCGACCTTGCAAAAAGGAGGCCGGTCAGAAGCCGGTTACAAACCCAAATAGAACTGTAGAGTCTTAAAAGAAAAACAAGGAAGGAAATGACGACCATTCAAACATTCCTGGCATCAACTTCAGCCTCCCCGGGTGCACCAGCTGCTCCGGTCGGTTCTCCAGCAACATAAGCAACGAACTCATCCACACTCGCTTCCAGGTCGGCCTCATCCCCCTCAGTCGGTGCATCACCATCCCCTTTCTCTTCGTCCTCCTCTTCTTCACCCTCGGCCTCTTAAATCACGGGGGCCAGCAGAGCAACTCCAGGCTTAAGAAGTCGATCTCTCCGTGGATACCAAGACAGATCCACCCCATAATCAGTCTCGAGATCGAGAAAGTGGAGATAGTAGCTCTCGTGGATTGGGGTCTTGGCAACGTAGGATCGGAAATGATCCTCGGCGAACTTAGTGTCAGCGCCAATTTTCCATCCCTCGCGGATAACATCGGCTACAGCCATATAATAGCAGTAGTCGAAGAAGAGTAGGGGACTGGACTTGGGATCATCTAGATCGTAGGTCGGGCGAGCATTGGCAACCGCGAGCTCTTCAACTTTCAGTCGCAACTGCTCGACGAATTCTTCTTTAGCCTTCTTCTCAGACTCCGCAACCGCCCGGACATTCTCTACTTCAAGCTTTATATTGTCAAGAGCGGCCGCAAGGTTGTTGGCTCGGTCAACGGCTTCATCCCTCTTCTTCCTCGCAGCCTCGAGCTTCGCCGGCGCTTCATCTTTCCCCCGCACGACTCCAACAACTTGGCCAACCATATTTTTTTTCTTTCTTGAGCTCGGCGAGCGAGCTTTCGAGAGTGGTTTTAGCCTCCCTTTCACGGGTATGGCTGGCCTCGGTCCACCGGAGGGTGGTAAGGGCGGTGTTTAGCTCGGCCTCTATCTGGGCGGCAAGGATCACCCCCTGGCTGGCGATGGCTATGTTTGCTCGAGCGAGGTCCCGGGCACGACCACGGATCACCTCATCAAGCTCGCGGGTCCAGGCCTGCGGAATGGAGTTGAGGGCATGCCGCATGTACTCTGGCATCTCGGAGGTGGAGACCGGAGCGCGGGAGGAAAGATAGTCAAGCACCATAGAAAGCGGCCTCAGATCATCACGACTAAGGCTGAGGAGCAGAATAACAAAGTTCTAAGTACAAAATTTCAAGTATTTTAACTTAAACATCAATAGGTCAAAAACAAGGCCGGCTCAGAAGAACTTACGCTTGGAACTTCCCCGGATTGCACCTAAAGTAAGTCCGGTCGGCGGCATCAAGGGATGAGGAGCGCGCCGGGGCTGTCGACATCACAACAGTTGGCCTCAAGTCTGGCGAAGAACTCTCAGTCAGATCCACCGGGTCGGAGCCGCGCCAATCCCGTTCAAGGCTCCCTCATCATGGTGTCACGACCTCTCTTCCGGCTAGACAGCGGAGAGGCCGGGGGCTTCTCCATACCCGACCCAGGAACTTGGGACACGGGGGCCACCATCACCGGTTCCTGGATGACCATCCCCTTTCGTGGTTTCATCGTTTTATTTTTCGTAGTTTTTACTACGGCCGGCGGAGCGAAGGCACCTCCTAGTCTGGAAAACATTGCTGGACACCGATCTATGAGTTCATCCGGGCACCAGGGAACAACTCGGAATTCAGGGACTGGGAACAAAAGGAATAACATCGTTTAACAAGAAGATCCCATTCATATCTCATGTAAAAAAAAAACTAACAAATGGCCATACCGTCCTTCCGAAGATGGCGAGGGAATTGGAAAAGACGACTGGTCAATCGAGCCTGACGAGTCCGGAGCAGAACTTGATTCCTCTCGTTATCCGGGAGCGAGAGAATCCTTTCGCGAACGACTGCGAAATCAAAATTTAGATCGCGCTCGGAGGGAGAAAGATAGCCTACAAAGAAAAAAATGAAATTAGATCAGTACGACTAATTCTGAGAATGAGAAAAAGCATTTCTTACTGGCTAGCTTGGGCCGGACATCGGTCGGAATCCCAATCACTTCGCCATCAGCATAACTAGTCTGCCACGCCCCCCCGACGAAAAACCATTTCTCTCTCACGTTGTGGGCCTTGCTCTACAAACCGGTCACATGCTTCGCACCTTTGGTTTGTATGAAGACCTCCCCGGTCCCACTCCTCTCATTCTGAATTCGATACAGAAAAGTCATCTCGCCCAGAGTTAGCAACCGATACAGACGGTTCTGACCAAAGAGTGTCATCGCGCTGATTATTATCATCTAAGCGTTCGGCAGAAGCTGGATCGGCGACTGATTCCAGTAATTAAGCAAGTAAGAGATCGCCGGATGGAGGGGAAACTGGAGACTGACATCCATTATGTCCTGGGTGACCGCCACCATCCCCGTAGGGGGCTGATCGGCCCGCTCGTTGGCCTCAGGAGCATACAGATGTACGTCTTGGGGAATATCCCAGGCGACCCAGTTCTTATCGAGAAAGTTCTGCTTCATCTTGCTCTGAACTAACCCGATCGTCCACTCTTTAGATTTATCCAAATCAGCTACTCACACGGTGTTTGGATCCCGGGAGGCCAGAATATGCGGGAATCGTTTGTGATACGCGTCAAAATAAAAAACCAGGCTCTCCGACCCCTCCAAACACTTCACGTAATCCGACCACAGTTGGAACGCCCTCCTAACTTCCCTATCATAGTCAAGTTCGGCCTCTTGCTCCGCCATTGGCCGTGCTTCGATCACCTCAACGTCAGACCCCGAGGTTTCGGCTCCGATCCCTAATCGTTCTTTAACTTGCTCAGCAGCAAAATTTCGTAATAGTCGATTCATGGCCATGGCGTCTTCCCGGTTTTGGTCTCCGAACACATCATCATCCTCTGCCAGGAGATCATCTAAGAGATCCCGATCTTTCCCCGGTGACGTTGTTCTAACCGTTCCAAAGAGATCGGAACCTCTAGCTCCAATCTCGCTTCCCCCCGGGGATCCTTCGGCGCCAGACCGCTCCTGACCCCCCGCAAGCTCGCCAAGCAAAGATTGGCCAGGATTTCGAAAAATTGCATCCAAGCCATCATCATCGTGCGTCCAGATCGAGCCGGCGATGGCACGCAACGGGAAGGAACCGTCTGTCCCACTGGAGCTTCCCCCTTCGTCGAACAAGTGCCGCCCAATCCCACCACCATTGGGGGCGGCGCCGCCTCGCTGTCCCGGCGGAGGTTCAATCCACCGTCGCACCATAATTGGGAAATGAAAAATAATAGAAAGAGGCAGAGAACCAGACATTTACCGGAGAAACGCCGCCACGAACCTCACAGCAAAAGTCACCGGAACGCTCTAAGCTTGCAAAGAGTATTCAAATAAGCGCGAAAACGAAAAATCCAAAACAAATGAAACCCTAGCTATTTATAGAGAAGGAACGGGGCAAGTTCGCAATTAAAATCACTAGGTCTAGGGGCCTAGAAGCAAAAAGCCGAAATAGCAGGGCCCTAACGCGAAATGGTTGCGCACAAGTAACTACGAGCGCAAAATTCCAGGCGTCGCATGACGTCACTCATGCCTTTTAGGCGAATTTCCCCACGCGCGTTTCTTCAAGTGTCAAGTGACAACAGGCACTCGAACGGTCTCCGGCCTCGTGTGCTATTTTGAGGTCGGCACCGGTCATTAAAACCATACGACCAGTTCACCCCTCACTCTCCATGAGAGCTAAACTGGGGGGCAATTGTTGTGACCATTATTTACTCAAGGTCGGCACCGACCTCCATTTAATAAAGCAACGGGAGACAACCCAGTCTCGGTGAGAATATGGCTGGAGTGTGTCCTATCTCCCAAGTTCCCAACCTCCCGGAGACCGCATCTGGTGGCCGCTGTTGCCAGACCGCGGCCGACCACTTCCAAGTTGGACTATGTCCGACCCCAACAAAAGACCAGAGGTCGGTAACACGGTGGCCGCGATCAGGCTAGAAGTACCAGGCGCTAAAAGCTAGAGAAAGTCACCTTCCGACCGGCCGATCTCCGAGCATCTCGCCAACCCCCGAGTCTTGCGAAGCGCCGACCTCAACAAGCAACCCTCCAAAGAAGAAGATTTCGAGAGCACGTGACAGAATCAGGCAGGATCATCTTGGATAAAGCAAAAAGCCACCTCCGTACGAAGGGATAGAAGGAATATTTCCTCCAAATAAGGAAAGAACTCAGAGAATCGTCCTTTAGGGACACGTGTCAACAAGCCAATGGTCGGCCCTCTGCAAACAGGGACAGTCGGGCACCCGCACACCTCCATAGATTGCAGCCAATTAATGCGGCTGTCCCCCGTGAAGGTCGGAAATGACATAATTACACCCATAGAAGAAACCTATAAATAGGTCCACTCTTGTACAAGAAAAAAAAACAACTATTCATTTCAATACAAAAAGCTACACAAGCATTCAAGTCCAGGGATTAAAAAACCCTGGCAATCCTTGGTGTTCTTGCACTCATTTTCTTCATCATCATCACTCATTAATTCTTACATTTATGGAGCATTCAATCCATCTCATCTTTGATGTTTTTATCTATACTCATTAAATAGCCATCAAATCCCAGCATACATTTTTAGGTAAACACCATATTGAGCTTTAACCAGTACTATTGAAATGTCGGAGCACGGTCGAAGATAATACGAAGATTTGCTAAAATAAAATTTTCATTCAAAATTTTGCGATGGAGTTGTTTTAGAATAATTTTAGGTTGTTTTATCCTAGGAACGACTAAACAAATACATGAATTTGAGTGACATTTATTTTTAAAATCTTAATCGAGTTTTAACAAGTAATCTAGAAGTGTCGGAGTATGGTTGGAGATAATACGAAGATTTGCTAAGCTGACATTTTTATCAAAATTTTGTGATGAAGCTGTAGTGGAATCACTTTTTAGGTCGTTTTACCTTAAGTACGTCAAAAATTATAAATGAATTGAGTGACGTTCATTTTTCAAACTTTTATTAATTTTTGACAAATATTATTGAAATATCGGAGCACGGTCGGAGACAGGATGGAGATATGCTAAAATGGAATTTTCATTCAAATTTTTGCGACGGAGCTGTCTTAGAATCAATTTTTAGGTCATTTTACCCTAGGAACGGCTAAACAAATACATCAATTTGAGCGACATCAATTTTTTAAATTTTAATCAAGTTTTAACAAGTAATTTAGAAGAGTCGGAGCATGGTCGGAGACATGATGGAGATTTTCTAAAATAATATTTTTAATCATAATTTGTGACGGAGCTGTTGCAGAATCACTTTTTAGGTCGTTTTACCTTAAGAACGACGAAATTGAGTGACGTCCATTTTTCAAACTTTTATTGAGCTTTAACAAGTACTATTGAAATGTCGGAGCACGGTCGGAGATAGGACGGACATTTGCTAAAATGGAATTTTCATTCAAATTGAGCTATGTCAGAGTCGATCTTTAGGTCCTTTTACCATAGGAACGACTAAACAAATACATGAATTTGAGTGACATCTATTTTTAACTTTTAATCCAGTTTTAACAAGTAATCTAGAATAGTCGGTGCATGGTTGGAGACAGGATGAAGACTTGCTAAAATGATATTCTTAATCATAATTTTGTGACGGAGTTGTAGCAGAATCGCTTTTTAGTCCGTTTTACCCTGAGAATGAAGAAAATTATACTTGAATTGATTGACGTCCATTTTTAAACTTTTATTGAGCTTTGACAAGTACTATTAAAATGTTGGAGTACGGTTGGAGACAGGATGTAGATTTGTTAAAATGAGATTTTCATTCAAATATTTGCGACGGAGCTGTGTCTGATCGATTTTTAGGTCTTTTTATCCTAGAAATGACTAAAAAAATAAATGAATTTGAGTGATATTTTTTTTTAATTTTAATCGAGTTTTAACAAGTAATATAGAAGAGGCGGAGCATGGTTGGAGACAGGTGGGAGAGTTGCTAAAATGACATTTTCATCATAGTTTTGTGACAAATCCGTCACAAAACTATGGTAAAAATGTCGTTTTAGCAAATACCCATCTAGTCTCCAACCATGCTTCGACTCTTCTAGATTACTTTTTAAAACTCGATTAAAATTTAAAAATAGATACCACTCAAATTCATGTATTTGTTTAGTTGTTCCTAGGGTAAAACAACCTAGCAGTCGATTTTGGCACAGCTCCGTCGCAAAAATTTGAATGAAAATTTCATTTTGACAAATCTCCGTCCTGTCTCCGAACGTGCTCCGACATTTCAATAGTACTTGTCAAATATCAATAAAAGTTTGAAAAATGGACGTCACTCAATTCATTTATAATTTTCGTCGTTCTTAAAGTAAAACGACCTAAAAAGTAATTCTGCTACAACTCCGTTACAAAGTTTTGATTAAAAATGTTGGCTTAGCAAATCTCCGTATTAACTCCAACCATACTCCGACTCTTCTAGATTACTTTTTAATACTCAATTAAAATTTAAAAAATAGATGTCACTCAAATTCATGTATTTGTTTAGTCGTTCCTGGGATAAAACAACCTAAAAACGATTCTGACACATCTCCATTGCAAAAATTTGAATGAAAATTCCATTTTAACAAATCTTCGTCCTGTCTCCGACCATAATCCGACATTTCAATAGTACTGGTTAAAGCTCAATAAGAGTTTGAAAAATGGACGTCACTCTATTCATGTACAATTTTCGTCGTTCTTAAGGTAAAACGACCTAAAAAGCAATTCAGCAACAACTCCGTCACAAAATTATGATTGAAAATATTATTTTAGTAAATCTCCATCATGCCTCCAACCGTTCTCCGACTCTTATAGATTACTTGTTAAAACTTGATTAAAATTTAAAAAATAGATGACATTCAAATTCATGTATTTGTTTAGTCATTTCTAGGGTAAAACATCCTAAAAATCGATTCTAGCACAGCTCCGCCGCAAAAATTTGAATGAAAATTCCATTTTAGCAAATCTCCGCCCTGTCTCCAACCATGCCCCGACCTTTCAATAGTACTTTTCAAAGCTATATAAAATTTAAAAAATTCATGCCACTCAATCCATGTATCTTTTTCGTCCTTCCTAAGGTAAAACGACCTAAAAAGTGAATCTGACACAAAATTATGATTGAAAATGTCATTTTAGCAAATCTCCGTATTATCTCCTACCATGCTCTTATTCTTCTAGTACTTGTTAAAACTCGATTAAAATTTAAAAAATAGATTTAACTCAAAGCCATGTATCATTTTAGTCATTTCTAGGGTAAAACGACTAAAAATTGATTCCGACACAGCTCCGTCGCAAAAATTTGAATGAAAATTCCAATTTAGCAAATCTGTGTCATGTCTCCAACTTTACTCCGACCTTTCAATAGTATTTGTTGAAACTTATTAGAAATTAAATATTTGAATATCACTTAAATTAATTTTTTTTCGTCTTTTCTAGTGTAAAACGACTTAAAAAGTAGTTTGGACCCGGCTCCGTTACGAAATTATGTTTGAGAATGTCGTTTTAGTAAATCTCTGTCAGGTCTCCGATATTTCAAGAATACTTGTTGAAATTCAATAAAAATTAAAAAATGGACAATATTAATTTATTAATTAATATTAATAATATAAAGTGTTTTTGATCGGTGTTTATATTGACACGAAAAATATTTTATTTTATTATAATAAGAATAATATTTTATTTCATAAAAATATTAATAACTAATATTTATTGCGAAACATATATATTGAAAAAAATTATTTTCATTATCAATGGTAAAATTATATAATATTATATTTCTAAATTTATTTCTTTTTGGAATTGATATAATATTATATCTCTAATTTTTTTTTATTTTTGGAATTAATATAATATTATTTATAGGAATAAGATACATGGAAAGGAATATGAGTATGAGTAGGGAAAGGAATAGGAGTGGGAAGAGAGAAAGGAATAAAAGAGTAGGAATAAGAATTAAAGGGTATATGAGACATTTCATATAGTAAAATGGGTAAAAAAGAGTTTTTATAAATTGTTTGGTAAAAAAGAGTTTATATGTTAAATTTAGGGTATTTTTTTATAATTTGGTGATACTCTTAAGATTTAAGTGTTATAAAAATTTATAATATATTTTGTGAAAGACGGTCTGATACAAGTTCTTAAAATAAAAATATAACTGATTGAGGAGTTTAAATTAAATCATTCACAAATAAATACAGTCGTGTATTTAGTAGGACTTGGATGGTATATAATTAGGAATCCTGCCACCCAAACCCCAAAATCTTCTAAATGTACCCTATTATTTCAAAATCAATAATACATATATATAAAATGACTAAGATATCCTTATATAAATATGGTAAATTATATTCTAGGTTTTGTTGACTTTGACTTTTAATTTTTTAAGTTATTTAATTTTAAAAATTAGTACATTAAATTTAAATTAATCATTTTTTTTTATTTCCCTTTAAATATTTGAAAAATCTTAAAAATATTTTAAAAAATTGGTTAAAATATTTAGATAATAAAATTATATGAAATATAGAAATTCAATTAAAAAAATTCTTTAAAATTTGAAAATTGGTTTTTAAAAAAATTATATTTTCCAAATAATTCAATCAAAAATAAAATCCAATTTTAAAAAAAAAAATTAGAAAACCAACTAAATTTTCAAAAAGAACTAAATTAAAAAACCTACAAAACTAAATAATTATTAAATTATTTCTAAGTTAATTATTTACGATGCTTGAATTGACTTTTATAAAATATTTTTATAATTTTATTTGACTTTAACCTTTTCCTTTTGAAGTTTTTTATTTGATTTTTTGATGATTAATTTTAATTTTTTAATTATTTACAAATTTATCTAGTTTTTTATATTTTCAGATTTATATTTTTTTTATTAAAAATATTAATTTTATTTATATTTTATTTATTTTGTAAAATATTTTTTAAGAATTTAATTTTATTAATTTATTTTTGTAATTTATATATTTTTTAAATGTTGGTCGATTTTTTATAATATTTTTTATAAAATATATTTAATTTCTTAAAAAATTTGAATTTCGTAGAATAAAAATAAAAAAGAATAAATAATTTTTTTCTTGAGAAGGGAGAAAATTATGAGAACGTGAAATAAAAAAGTTATATTTTTTATTTTGATGGGTTGAAGATATTATAGGAATAAAATGAGTTGGTTTAATAGTACATGTTAATTTTAAAATTTTATTGGGATATATTTATTAATTGGGGTGGATTTAGAGGATTTTGGGGTTTGAGTAGTGGTAATTTTTCAATTTATTTATGAAACATAAGTATATATTATTCTTTCATTAGACTCATTTATACATGATTTTAATATAGAGCGCACCAAGTAATTAATTTTCTTCTTTTTTCACCATGTGATTGCAATTATGAGGAGGAAGCCGCAAGGAGGCTCTCCAAATCAGGAAAATGGCACTTTTGGCCCGGAGAATATATCCATTTTATAAATAGTCTCATTTCCAACTATAAACTTTTAAAATAGTCTTTTTTCCGGTATTTATAGTCGCATATTTTTGTTTGTACACTTTTGATCCTAAAAAAATTATTACTTTGATTCCGAGAGAATGATATAAATTGCAATTTTAGTCACAAAATAATTGGATAAAATTACAATTTTAGTCCTGAAAATCAATAGAAACTACAAAAAAAAAAAAAAAAAGTTCACTTTCGTACATAAGTGCCAAAAATATTTTGCACTCACTCTCTTGTGACCAAAAGTAAAATTTTCCAAACTAAATTAGGAAGAAAATAGTGGAAAATTAATTAGAACTCTTTTCCATGCTTCATGTGGTAATTAACTATGAAAAAGAAAAAATATATATATAATTAAATATTTTTTTTAATGTCACTTTTATGTATATATATAGAGAATTAATTATTTGTGATCGGTTCTAATCGCGTGGATTAGTGGTTGTTTTTAACTGGTTTTGGGACCACCAAACAAGATCGTGTGATTGATTACTACCGTTATTAGTAAATACGAAAGATCGGGGATATAAAATCCTAAATACGTGAATTGAATACGTATTTATTTTGTATATGTGCGTTTGAAAGTGTGTGAGTGTGTGTAGGAGAGAATTTTTGTGTGTATTTGAACTTAATTTTTATTAATGGAGAGCATCATATTTATACAAGCCACCAAACTGGTGGTGGATTTAACCTATGGACTTCCAAACTTGCATGCTTAACATGTGTCTCTTTGACTTAGTTTGACCTTATCTAAGCTAAATCTTAGTTACAAAGTCTTCATTTTGGTCTTATCTCGTCCTCAAAGATGTTTGCCATTAGATAGACCGTTGTTCTTCATTTGGATTTTCTTATTATAAGTTGTTCGCCCGGTGGTAAGATGGCTTATAAGTTGTTCGCCCAATATTTCGGCATGGTTCCGACTAATCCGGATCTTCATCTACCAAGAGTTGCTTCGAATAATTGTTGTTCGTCAGAAGAAATGATGGACATCATACACTCCTTCGATTAATTAAAACACCTCTCTTCCATAATACTTGTTCGCCATCTATGGTTTGGTTGATTATGGCCCGTGACCAGTTCGCTTAAGTACTGATCGTCAGGTACCGTGGTTTTTATAACTTTCACCTATTTGATTGGTTTGCGCATCACCTTTCTGATTATTCTGTGGCTTTGGTTCTTAATCTCTGCTTAGGTGTTAAAACCTGTTCGCCTAATTCTGACTGTTGTTTGCCTATCAACAATTGCCCCCTAGCCTGGCCTCACGTTGTACTGGACGAGCAACTTTTTATCGAACAACTGTTGTCAGGGTATCATCTTATTGAAGTGTTACGACGAACAACTATTCTCAGGACGAGAAGCTCTTGTTATTTGTTGCACAGAAGGGCCTGAGGAGAATTAAATTCTCAAACCCAGGCCCGATGCATTCACGCCACACAGCAGCAGACCGGCTGCCATCAGCCGTCCACGCCACCGTCTGCGAACCGCCAGGGCCGCGAGACCACAGTAGCGCGGCCACCTAGTGCTGATGACCGTGGTCAGTGCTCGCCGTCAACATTCAAAAGCGAATCGGTGCCGCCGACTGGTCCGAACGAGCTCTCTTATTGCTTCGATTAACGCCCGATTAACGCCCGATGCCGCCAGCGATGCCTAGCAGCGCCACTTAATCTCCTCGCATGTTCACCATCATCGACCACCTCCGCGCCTAGCAATCCAAAATCCAACGATGGCACTCAGCCCATCGATGAGATTTTCAGTGGTGTATCAATATGATACCGAGTAAAGACTAGGTGGCAACTCAGATTTTCTTTGGTGGAAAAACAAAGAGGCGTCGTGTTTTGGTCAAAGAGGAATCCAATTCCCAGCGGCTAAAGAAATCCAATTCCTTTTTCCAACAACCTTTTTTTTATATTATTAAAATCCAATTTCAATAATATTAAACCATCTTACACATGGAGGCATGATAATAACGTGTATCAATTAGTAGAATAAAAATTTTGATTTCTAAAATAAAATTCTCCACTCAACTGATACAAAAAATATAAAGCCTTAAACTTGGGCAAAATCAAAATTGAAATTACGCATAATTTTACCAACAAAAAATACAGATATGATATACAACCATTAAATCAAAGCCTGAGCTCTGAAACCACTGTTGGGTTTTAAAGCCACGAATACTATGTTCGGCGCAACGGAAGATAACAATTCACCAATAACGAATTTGCTTATGGTTGTATAACATAAAATATAAAGGATAAATAACACGTATATAAATCCTTACAGTGATTTGTACGCGGAATCCTCCACTATGGTATCAACGTAACGACTTCTACCAACTCGCACCGACATGCCAGCGTTGAATCTCGAGATGAATTTTCTAGGAAAATTCTGAATGATGATTTTATGGAGAAATTTTATGTGGAATTACATCAAACGGTTTTTCGGATGGGTATATCAATACCCTCTAAGGTATCTGTGCATCCATCATGAGATACTCGGTATCTCGTAGTAAGTGAGATCTTACTACACTCTCTAAGAGTATGATGCAGATCACACACCAATCTCAATTGCATCATCAATATTCCATTCTTGATGATCCTTGATCGGGGCTATTTGAGAATCATACTTAGGTCATCTGAGTTCTCACTCACTCAATGACAGTAGTGATTCATGGGAACACAAATAAGAATATATGCAAACAATCAAACATCATATTCAGATAAGTGTAATGCTATACATTTAATATTAAACCAATAATAATATTAAACCAAATCTGAATATTATCTTAGTATTATGTCCTTTCGATGGATTGTCTCTAGGACACTAACACTAACAGGCCGACCTCTCCGGCCGATCACGTTAACATGGTACAGGCCGGGGGAGGAAACTTGGGCGGTCTGACCCATATTTCCACGCTTTCAAATAGAAAGTGGAAGGCTGAAATCCGAGTTGTGATAAATGCCAATCTGGTCACATCACCCGAGCCCACCATCCATAAAAACTTGGAGATTACTTTCTCAAATAGAGACCGGGACGGGGTACTCTATCCCAAGGGCGACGCTCTCGTGATAACGACCAACATCTTGGGAAAGGAAGTCCAGCGGGTGCTGATTGATAATGGGTATTTTTGCAACATTATTTTCAAGTCGGCTCTGGACCAGCTGGGCGACCTCGTCACGTTCATCAAACCTTTCGACCTCCAGCTCAAGGGATTTGGAGATGCCACGGTTGCTGCGTATGGAAGAATCAAGCTTTCGGTCGAACTAGTTTGTTGCTATGAGGCAAAGGTTAGGATCACTAAGCCTTTAGATTTTGTGATTGTAGATTAGTCGAACTCCAATAACGGTTTTTTAGGTCGTCCTTTTCTATACACTTTTGAGGCGGTGGCCTCCTCTTACTTTTATTGTATCAAGTTTCCCACCCCCAAGGCGGTGGTTGGTACCATTAAGGGTGACCAGATAATGACAAGAAAATGTTTGAACTATCTCTTTTCCATTTTTTGCCCTGTTTGTAATGATCAAGTTCTAGAAAATATCTCTCAAGCCAGTCTTGAAGAAATCGTTCCGATCTCAGCCAATGAGAACGAGGCATGACAATCTACTACCGGCCTCACTCTATGTAGCGAACCCAGTCCCCTACCAATGGAGATCGATGACCTCGAACCAAGGATCGGGTTCGAGCCTATCGAGCTCGATCTCGGTACAAGATTTGACATTGGAGATCAGTGAAGCTACGAGCAGGCCACGGCCTTGGAAGACTTAGAACACATTCCAGTCGACCCCTCGAGGCCAGAACTGGAGGTACTCATCGGCTCCAGGATCCCGACTGAAATGCAGGGGGAAGTGATTGAGTTCCTTAAGGCCAACATTGGCGTTTTCGCTTGGTCTCACCAGGACATGGTCGACATCGACCCCAAACACGCATGCCGTTGTTTGAAGATCGATCCCAATAAGAGGCCGGTCCACCAAAAAAGGAGAAAATTTAGCCCGGAAAAGTACGAAGCCTTAGCCCAAGAGGTCAAAAAGTTGCTAGACAACAAGCTCATCGAGCAAGCCAAAGATGAGCCTCAATGGGTTGCCAACGCCGTTCTAGTCAAGAAGTCAAACAACACCTAGAGACTCTGCATTGACTTTACCGACCTCAATGTAGTATGCCCGAAAGACCATTTACCAATGCCACACATCGACCACCTGGTGGATAGCATGGCCGGCCACAAGATGATGTCCTTCATGGATGCTTTCGTCGGCTACCACTAGATCCCGATGGCCATTGAAGATATCAAGCATACCTCTTTACATACGGAGAAGAACATGTTCTCTTGGTTGAGGATGCCATTCGACTTGATCAATGCCGGGGCGACGTACCAACGAATGGTCAATAAAATATTTGCAGATCAGATCGGAAAGACGATGGAAGTCTACATCGATGACATTATCGTAAAAAGCTTAAAAAGGAAGATCACCTTAGAGACCTCACAGAGACCTTCAATATCCTCAAGGCCTACAACATGAAACTAAATCCGAAGAAGTGCAACTTCGGAGTGGAGGCCAGAAAATTCCTGGGGCATATCGTAAGTCAAAGAGGAATAGAGCACCCGACAAAGATCAAGGCCGTCCTCTACACGCAAGAGCTGAGAACGATCAAGCAAGTCCAACGCTTGACCGGATGCTTAGTTTCACTGAACAGATTCATATCTCGGCTTGGCAATAAAAGTAAGTCTTTCTTCTCTACAATAAAAAATGGCAAATTCTCTTGGAATAGAGAAAGTCAAGTAGCTTTCATAAAATTGAAAGAATACTTGTCAAACCCCCAAATTTTGGTCAAACCGATCCCAGGGGAGAAATTTTTTCTCTATCTTGTGGCCTCCGAGGTTGCCCTGAGCGTCGTGCTCGTCCGAGCCAATAGCCAAAACCATCTCCCCATTTATTTCGTAAGTCAAGCTCTGCACGACGTTGAGCTTAGGTATACTCCTCTCGAAAAATTGGCATACGCTTTAGTTATGAGTATCAGAAAACTAAGGCTCTATATTTTCGATCACCAAGTAGAAGTCCTAACCACCCTACCTCTAAGGCAAGTGCTGCACCGACCCGACACCAGCGGAAGACTCTTCAAATGGTCATTGGAGATAGCTCAATACGGGGTCACATATGCCCCAAGGACGGCCATCAAGGGCCAAGCCCTCACCGAATTTATTGTGGAGCTCACCTTCTCTCCTAAATTTACAAGAATAGATCACCCTCCATGGAAGTTTTATGTGGACGGATCATTAACTAGCTCATGCGCCGGGGCCGACATTGTGTTGGTCGGACCGAAGGGCCAAAGTTTCACTCATGCGATCAGTTTTGAGTTCACCGCCATGAACAACGAGGCCGAGTATGAGGCCCTGGTCGGAGGTCTGGAGCTCGCAATTGCCATAGGGGTATGTCGACTTCATATCTTCATGGATTTTTTACTTGTGGTAAATCAAATTAAAGGCGAATACGAGGTCCGGGGAGAGCAAATGATGAAATATCTCGATCTAGTTATGTCTCTTTGTGAGAAATTTTACAAAGTTTTCATAGAGCAAGTCCCAAGAGAGCAAAACTCTCAGGCAGACGCTTTATCCAAACTCGCGATCGCCGAGGGGGCGGCCGATTTTGCTAACATCTAACTCTCCACACTTGGGACTCCCACCATAGTCCGAGCTCAGGTCTCAACCATTCTAAACATCGAGGAAAGCTGGATGACTCCGATCATGAGATACCTGAAGACCGGCGAACACCCAGAAGACAAGGTCCGGGCTCGGCAGCTTCATCTCCGGTCGGTAAGGTACACGCTCATCGATGACCTCCTATACAAAAGGAGTTTCACCCTCCCCCTTTTAAAATGCATCACCTCGGAACAAGGCCTAAATATTTTGGCCGAAATCCACGAGGGAGTGTGTGGGAACCATGCCGGAGGTTTGGTTCTGGCCCACAAGGTTATCAGGCAAGGTTATTTTTGGCTGACCTTGAACAAAGATGCGGTCAACTTTGCAAGGTCATGTCACAAGTGTTAAATTTTGGGACCCAACATTAAACTATCCCCCGAGCAGCTCTCTTTAATGTACAGCCCTTGGCCATTTGCCCAGTAGGGCATCGACCTGATCGGACCGATGCCCACTGCACCCGGGGGCCACAAGTTCGCCATAGTACCGTCGACTATTTCACGAAGTGGGTGGAGGCCGAGCCGCTCAACAAGATCGATCAAGCTCAGACCATAAGGTTCATCTAGAAGAACATAATATGTCATTTTGTTCTACCACAGGTGATCATTTTCGACATCAGGAAGTAATTTGACGGCCTCCAGATGATCCAATTTTGTGAAAAGTGAAAGATCAAGAAAATTTATCCACCCCCTACCACCCGCAAACAAATGGCCAAGTAGAGGCCATGAACAAGATCCTCAAGCATACCATCAAGGCTAAGCTTGAGGACAAGAAGGGGAAGTGGGCGGCCGAGCTCCCCGACGTACTCTGGTCTTACCGGAGGACCACCAGGAACTCGACGGGCGAAACCCCTTTTGCTTTAGCTTTCGGGACCGAGGCCATCATCCCTTCGGAAGTCGCACTTTCAAGCCATAGAATGGCCCAGACGATCAATTAAGACAATGATACGGCTCGGAGAATCGGCCTGGATATGCTCGAAGAAAGAAGACTCAACTCCGATCTCAAGAACGCAGCCTATAAGAAAAAATCAGAATTTTTTTTTAACACAAAGGTGAAGATGAGGCAATTCCAAGTAGGTGACCTCGTCCTCAAGAAGATTCCAAGCCCTAAAGGGGTATTTGGCCCGAACTGGGAGGATCCGTTCAGGGTGTCCAAGTGGCTCTCCAAGGGAGCTTACGAGCTAGAACTGATGGATGGCACTCCGGACCTATACCCCTAGAACGCGATCCATTTGAAAAAATATTATCAATAGCAACTTTGTACTTTGTATTGAAGTCTCCACTTTAAAAAATTATCAATAAAATGCTTGTTGACGACACTAGTTATCCTTTTAAGACCGGGCTCAGTTTAAAAGTATATGCCGACCGTATCGAGGTCGGCATATCACACTTAGCCCGGGAAGACCGTCACAGTCATTTTTCTTTATGATCGGGCTCAATTCAAAAGTATAAGCCGACCGTATCGAGGTCGGCATATCACACTAAGCCCGAGAAGACCATTAAGGTCACCTCATCCTTAAGACCGGGCTTAGTTCAAAAGCATATGCCGACCGTATCGAGGTCGGCATATCACACTTAGCCCGGGAAGACCCCTTAGGTCAAAATTATTTCACAACCCAGGCCGAAATTGAGAACACGAGAAAAAGCTAAAATCAAAGTGCCTGACCACCAAGCGGATGCAACTCCGACCTCCGGGGATCAGCATATCATTAACAAAGATAAGTTCAAATTTTCCCTTAGAATTCTTTCAGTTTTCACTTATGTATACCCCAAACACTTAGCCAAATTTCTTTAAACACTTAGCCAAATTCCTAAAAATTTCCTACTCCAAAACACTTAGTAAAATTTTGGGAACCCATTCCAAAACATAGAGTAGACGAGCTCGAAAATGTAGGATCCAAAGTAACATTGCATTGCAATTAGAACGAAATAAAACGAGATCTCATTCAAAATTAAAGTAAAGCAGAATTGTTCTAAGCCCGGTCAGAAGCCGATTACAGAAATGAAAGAAAGAAAGCAACAAATAAAGAGTTCATTCAAAAAGCTCAAAATTCAAAGATTGTCGGTCTTATTCCCAATGCCGGTCTCCCCAGTTACATCAGCCGTCTCACCAGTTCCGGTAGCATCTCCCAAGGGTTCGACCGCACCAGCTCCTGACCCGACCTCTTCTCCTTGCACCGGCTCCTCGGCGGTCTCCTCTTCCTCTTCACCATCTTCGTCGTTGCCGTCGGTTTCTTCAACCACAGTGGCCGATGCGGGCATGCCTGGCTTTAGCAACTGATCTCTCCATGGATACCAATATAAATCCACCCCGTAGTCGGTCTCGAGGTCGAGAAAATAAAGCCAGTAGCTCTCATGGATCGGGGTCTTAGCTACGTAGACGCAGAAGTGGTCCTCGGTGAATTTGGTACCGGCACCGATTTTCTGGCCCTCACGGATGAGATCTATGGCGGCCATATAGTAGCAATACTCGGAGAAGAGCAGAGGGCTGGTGTAAGGATCTCTTCCCCCTTCAGTCGCAGCTCCTCGGCAAGTTCTTCCTTCGCTTTCTTCTCGGCCTCTGTAGCCGCCTGGGAGTTCTCGAGCTCGAGTTTCATATTTTCTATGGCAGCCGCAAGAGCATCGGCCCGAGCTGCGGCCTCATCCTTCTCCTTTGCAACGGCCTCGGCCCGGGCTAGCACATCATCTCTCTCCTTCACCACAGCTTTAACCTACCCGAACACGTTGTCCTTTTCCTTCTTGAGCTCGACATTCTCCCTCTCAAGGATCGATTTCTCCTCCCGCGCCCGGTAAGATCCGCCTCAGCCCTTCTCAACGAGCTCATGGCAGTGTTGAGCTTGCTCTCCATGAAGTTCGCCATGATCGCCAACTAGCTGACTAGAGCAACGTTGGCTCGGGCGGCATCGCGAGGTCGGCGATCAATGATCTCAGCCAGGTCCAGGTTCTAGGACTGGGGGAGAGCATTGACCGTCCGGCTCATGTACTCCGGCATGTCAACAATTGAGCCCGGAGCCAGGAAGGAGAGGAAGTCCAGCACGAGAGGAGGTCGGCTGGGATCTTTCCGGGTCAAACTGAAATAAACAAGTGGAAAATGTTTAAAACAAAAATCTAAGTCACTAAACTCTCCAAGTCATGCAAAAGAAAAGAAAAAGAGTGTAAGTCTTACGCTTGAAACTTAGCGGGATCGCGGCCAAAGAAGGTCCGATCATCCTCCCTCCGTGGGGCTTTAACCGGACGGACGACCGGGGCAGCAGTAATGGCTCAAGCTCGGGGGGCGAGCTATCAGTGAGATCTATCGGAGCCTGGCTCGATTCCCCCAGGTTGCCCCTTTCCTTTCAAGCTCGTCTCATCCCCGTTTCTTTCCCGTAAGGGGAGAGGCCGGGGGAGCTCCGGTCCCGAGGCCCACAACTGCTGGGATGGACTGGGGGGGTCGGTTCTTAGATGACAATCCCCTTCCGGCCCGTGGCTGCCTTCTTCTTCTTCTTGGAGACCTTAACGACCTCGGGCTTTCAGAGAGCTCCTCCAAGTCGGGAAAACATCTCCGGGTAGTCGTTTAAAAGTTCGTCTGGGCGCCTGCGCACAACGCGAAATTCGGGAACTGAAAAAAAACAAGGCAAGGTCGTTAACGACAGTTTCTAAAGGAAAACTCACACTCAATAAGAAAAAACCAAACTACGACCATACCCTTCCTTAGAAGATGCCAGGGTAATTGGAACAGACGGCTGGTCAACCGCGCATGACGAGTTCGAAGGAGAGCTTGATTCCTCTCGTTGGCCGGAAGTGTGAGAATCTTCTCGCGAATGACTGCAAAATCAAAGTTCAGGTCGCGCTCGGTAGGAGAAAGATAACCTGCAAAGGGAAATAAAAAATTAGACTAGTACGACAAATTCTGAAAGCTCAAAGAACAAGTCCTTACTGGCAAGCTTCGGTCGGACGTCAGTTGGAATGCTGATCACTTCCCTATCGGCATACCCGGTCTGCCATGCTCCCCCAACAAAGAACAATCTCTCCCTTATGTTATGGGCCTTGCTCGGCAGGCCTGTCACGAGCTTCGGCCCCTTCGTCTGAATAAAGACCTCTCCGGTCCCGCTCCTCTCATTCTGGATCCGGTACAGAAAAGTCATCTTGCCCGGCGTCGGCATACGGTACAGCCGATTCTGACCAAAAAGTATCATAGCGCCTAAGATGATCATCCACGCATTCGATAGAAGTTGGATTGGAGATTGATTCCAATAATTCAGCAGATAGGAGATCACTGGTTGAAGAGGGAACCGGATACCGGCATCCATGATATCTTGTGTGACGGCCACCATTCAGGGAGGAGGTTGATCGGCTCGTTGATTGGGCTCGAGAGCATAGAGACGAACGTCATATGGAATATCTCAACCGACCCGGGCCTCGTCCAAGAAGCTCTGCTTCATTTTGCTCTGAATCAGCCCGATGGTCCACTTCTTGGACTTTTCGAGGTCGGCCACTTTCACGGTCCTCGGGTCTCGCCCGGTTAGAGAATTGGGGAAGCGCTCATGGTACGCTTCAAAATCGAAATTTAAGACTTCCGACCTTTCCGACCCTTCCAAGCCTTCCACATATTCCGACCACACCGAAATACTTTTCTAACCTCACTTTTATGATCCTACTTGGCACTTCTCTCCACCACTGGCCGGGCTTCCGCCACTTCAACGTCCGATCCCGAAGTCTCGGCCCCGATCCCGAAGTCTCGGACCCGATCCCTAACCTCTCCTTGACCTGCTCGGCAGCAAGATTCCGCAACAACTGGTTCATAGCCATTTCATCTTCTTTGTTCCGACTCTCGAATGCTTCGTCATCCTCCTCCAACAGATCGTCCAAGGGATCCCGGTCTTTCCCCGGTGACGCCATCTGAATAGTCCTGAAAGCCTCGGAGGCCCTCGCACCAACTCCATCTCCGCCTAGGGCTCCGACCCCGTCGAGCCAAGTCCTATCCTCAATGGGCCATCCAACAAGGAGCGCCCTGGATTACGAAATATAGAATCCAGGTCGTCATCATCGCGAGCCCATATCGAACTCGCAATAGTCCACGGCGGAGGAGAACCACCTCCGCTATTAGAGCTACCTCCCTCTTTGAACAAACATCGCCCGACTCCACCACCACTCGTGGCAGCACCGCCCCTCTATCCAGGCGGGGGACCGATCCACCTTCGTACCATCCTTATGAAATATGAGAAATTTGAAGAAGAGTGAGAAAAATTGCTACTTACCCAAAAATTTCCACCTAGTCATCGTCGTACAATCACACACCGCCACCAAAAAACCAAGTCACCGCCGTGCACCTCACCGTGAAGATCGCCAAAGAACGAAAGCTTAGAGGAAATTTTTCTGTGAACGCGAAAGTAAAAAGTTCAAATGGAGAATAATCTCAACTATTTATAGAGAGGAAACGTGGCAAAAGTGCAATTAAAATTAACTAGGCCTAGGGGCCTAGTTGAAAAAAGTCGAAGCAGCGAGCCCCTACACAAAATATCTGCGCACACTCAATTACGTGCGCAGAATCCAGGCGACACATGACGTTACACACGTCTTTTCAGGCACACTTTCCACAGGCACCCTTTCACCTTCATGCGGCCTCGATGATCTCCAAAGCTCCGACTTCCTCCGATTTTGAAGGCGAGATTGGGTCGGATTCCAAAAAAAAAGAGAATAAAACTCAAAAGGTCCAGTTCACTCCCCATTTCCTCATGAGGACTAAACTCGGGGGCAATTGTTGTGACCATAATAATTGGAGGTCAGAGCCGACCTCAACCAAGGTAATAAGGTCAACGACACACATCATTTTGACCTAGGAATAGCACGCTGGTGTTCTCCGATCACGGTGATTCGGGCCGACCTCACCGATCTCATCCGGTCTCAGGAAATAGCCTACCACGTCAGTTCAGACCGACCTCTCGGGATCCTCTCGGCGGCCGATCTCGACCTAAATAATGGGAGGTAAAGTGATAAAACAACATCTAAATAAACTTTAGGCGATGATCACTCGGATCCAATCTCTGATCTATATTTGAGATCGGCATCCGACCGATCTCCGACCTCTCTTCCCATCAAGCCAGTCGGAGATCCGTTGAGCACGTGATGGAATCCGATAGAATTGGCCCAAATATGGCAAAGAGCCTCCTCCGTACACAAGGACAAAAGGAATATTCTTTGCAAATAAAGAAATTACTCAGAGAATCGTCCTTCAGGGACACGTGGCGACACTGGAGTGGTCGGATACCTGGGCACCAGGACAGACGGGCGCCCGCGCGCATTCAGGGATTGCAGTTATTTAATGCAATTGTTCCCCATCGAGATTGAAAATGACCAAAATACCCTCATATGTAAAATCTATAAATAGGTTCCCCCTTGCACTAAGAAAAATAACTATTCATCAATCAAAAATACGGAAAACTCATTTAAGTCCAGGGAATGAACCCCCTGGCAATTCTTGGCTCATTTACTGCACATTTATCTTCACCTTCATCATCCTTTCATGATGAGTTATCACGCATTAATGGAGTCATTCATTTCTCTATTCATTGATGTTTTTGCCTAAATCATCCACATAGCTATTATTTCCCAGCCCTAGTTTTTAGGCAAACAACATATGGTTTGGTTGATTATGGCCAGTGACCTGTTCGCTTAAGTACTGATCGTCAAGTACCATGGTTTTTATAACTTTCACCTCTTTGATTGGTTTGCGCATCATCTTTCTGATTATTTTGTGGCCTTGGTTCTTAATCTCTGGTTAGGTTTTAAAACCTGTTCGCCTAATCCTGATTGTTGTTCGCCTATCAACATCACTATTATTACCAAATGTTACTGGTTAAGAAAGAATTAATTCTATATAAATTCACAATATTTAAGCTGATTTTCAATTTAATTAATCACGGGTTTGGGGATTATAATTAAAAATCTCAACCTTTGAACTAGTTGCAATCCGATACATGTTTTTTTTTTTTATCTCCGGCGAGCAATGAGGGGGATTGCAGAAATTTATGTTTATAGTCATATTGGGCAACACGTAGGATGAAATTTCCAAATCATAATATTAAAAATGAATTTTGGATTTTGGGGTTTTGCGTTTTTGGGATTGGGAGTTTGCGATTTTGGAGAGTTTGTTGCAAATTCTCACTTTAGGAATTTGCTTAACTCAACTTCTTTTTTCATTTATGGTCTGCAATTTTTGGAACAATTAGGTTTTGGGTTCGGCATGTTAAAGTATACACATACATATGCATGCATGTGGACATGCATACACTCTGGATACGTTCAAGCAGCAAGGAAAGCGTATATTCAGTTAGTTTGTTAAATTGCAAATTGTAACTGATAGTTAGTTAGTCGGTTTGGAATCAATTGGTTAGTTTGTTACAACAATAGAACTTACTAGATAGATCTGGAATTCTCCAGAATACGGCTATCACAAATGTCTATAAATATTGTAATCACATGATTGATTCACCAGGAATGAAAACACAAACTTCCAACATGGTATCGTTGGGTCAGTTCATGCTTTCCTTCTGCTCTTTTCACATTCTGTAACCACTATTTCACGATCATCTTCAAACCAGCATTCTTTATATCTTCAACCAGCTTTCTTCATATCTTCAACCAGTATTCTTCTTATCTTCAACTGGTGTTCTTCATCTTCTCAATTCATTCCTTACTCTCAAATTGATCATGCTCATATCAGCTCACAAATCATGGTTTCTACAATCCCATCCAAGCTTCCTCACTTCATTACACTTACGATTCGATTGGATCGTACCAATTACGCGTATTGGCATTCTCAAGTCCTTGCTACGGTTCGTGCTCATGGATTCGAATCTGTACTCCTTACTACTCCAAGCACCATTCCAGATTCCACGATTGTAGATGGTGTATCTGGTGAGTCAAGTGTGAATCCTGATTACCAAACTTGGCTACGCAAGGATCAATTCCTCCTCTCCTGGATGTTTAACTCGATCTCTAATTGTATGCTCGGGCTTGTCAACCATTGTACTCACTCCTTTGAAGTATGGCAAATCCTTGAAGATATATACAGATCTCAATCGAAGGCTCAAAATGCAGACACTTAAGAAGGGTGATCTCTCCATCGACTAGTATATTCTTCAACTCCGAGTTCTCGGGGATAGTATCAAAGCTGCTGGTCATGATATATCTGACGATGACCTTGCAATGTATTTACTTAGTGGTTTAGGCCCTGAGTTTGATGCAATAGTGGTAAATCTCACCACTAGGTCCGAATCGTTCTCACTTGCTGAGATATAGTCTATGCTGCAAACTTTTGAGATGAGGCTGCTTAGAAATGCATATGTTCCTAAATTTGGCTGCTCTAGTTCCAGTGGTCCATCTGCTAATATCATTACTAGAGATTCTAGCTCAGGTTTCAAAGAGAATCAAAATAATAACAATGACAAGTTCAAAGGAAAGCAAAGGTTCTATACCAAATCTAAAGTTGTGTTTCAACTCTGTGGAAAACCAAATCATGTAGCTGTTAAATGCTACAAGAGGTTTGATGCATCTTTTTCCGGTCTGGATAATGCAAATCCGGGTAATTCTTCAGGATCCTCATCTGGTGCAACTAGATCCACAAGTCAAAACACATTCCAGGCTCACTTAACTCAGTCCAACATAGGTTACTCTCATTCTCCCATCATTAGTACTACTGATACCTCTACTTCTTCTCAGACTACAGCTGGGGGTGACTGGATAATGGACAGCGGGGCAACACATCATGTCACCTCTGCTCTAAACAATCTTCAAATTCAAGCACCTTACCAAGGTAAATCCTCTATGACTGTTGGTAATGGTGCTACACTTCCCATTCATAATGTTGGTTCACTTACTTTTCCTGATCTACAACATAATCAGTTGGTTAAACTGAATAAAGTCCTGCATGTACCGGATATTACTAAGAATCTCCTTAGTATTTCTCAATTCTTACCGGATAATGATGCTTATATTGAATTTCACTCAACTTGTTGCTTTGTTAAGGATCTGAGTTCACATCAGGTCCTGTTGAGAGGCACTCTTAAGCATGGACTTTACCAGCTGGATTTGGAGTATTTACGAAGAACTCCAGCTACTTCTGTTGCTATTCAGAATAAAGACGTTAAAGGCACTAGTCTTGTTACAAATAAGTCATCCACTTCAGGGAAGGATAGGTCATTTTTTTGGCACTGTAGACTTCCAGTTAATGAATTTACCATCTTGTTCCAAGGATATGTTCTGTGACGCTTGTAAATGTGGAAAGATGCACCAAATGAGTTTTAAATCCGTTGTTCACAGTTCAACTCAATCATTTGATGTAATCCATATGGATGTATGGGGTTCTGCAAATGTTATTTCCTCTGATAGCTTTAAATACTATCTTTCTGTGGTCGATGAATACACACGGTTTACTTGGATATTTCCCTTGCATTTAAAGTCTGAGGTGTTTGCTACGGTTACTCAGTTCTTTACATTCATTGAAAGACAGTTCTCTAAGAAAATTAAATCGGTTTACTGTGACATGGGAGGAGAATTTGTGGCTCTTGATTCATTCTTCAAATCTGCTGGTGTAAGAGTAAAGCACTCATGTCCATACACTCATCAACAAAACGGACTAATTGAGAGAAAGCATCAACACATTACAGAAGTTGGGCTCTCACTGCTCTCTCAAGCTTCTCTTCCTTTTAAGTTTTGGTGGGAGGCCTTCTCTACTGCAGTATTTCTAATCAATACCTTGCCTACTCCAACTCTAAATAATTCATCCCCTCACCTGATGTTATACAGGAAATTGCCTGACTATTCCTTCCTCCGAGTGTTTGGATGCGCTTGTTTCCCATTTCTTCGCCCATATAATACATCAAAGTTACAATTCAGGTCCTCAAAATGCATCTTTCTTGGCTATTGTGAAAATCATAAAGGCTATAAATGTCTCCATCCCTCAGGAAGGTTATATATTTCTCGAACGGTTGAGTTCAATGAGACTGAGTTCCCCTTCTCATCTCTATTTCCAGACAGTTCTAATCCCTCTTCCAGTTCTCACATAAGATCCAGCCTACCTGTTCTTCCTCTCCCCACTTATAATGGTCCTCTCTCTTCTACATCTTCCTCACAAAATAACTCTCAACCTCTTCCTCACTCTCATTCCTCTTCTACACTGCCTCACATACAGCCCGCAGAGATACCATCCCCTCGATCACAATCTTCAGATATTCCAGTACCTATTATACATCCATCACCTCATTCATCACCTCAAAACTCTTTAGCTCCTGCATGTGTTCCTCAATCCGAGTTACAGTCTCCTCCTCTATATGTGTTGGTCCCACTAAGTAGATTAATTGCGGAAGCTTTAAAGATTATGTCTTTTTATCAAGATCTTTTATAAGAGCACTATAAGTAAAATTAAAATAGAAATGAAGAAAGCAGTAAATGGACCGGATATATAGTGGTTCAGATTTCAATATCCTACATCCACTCTCCCTTTGATCAAAAGGGGTCTCACTAACCAACCAACAAACCACTTACGTACTGGAATTGTGATGTACCAGTTCCTTCTTACAATCCCTTTAGATCTAACTTCGATCTAAAGTCTACAACCTTCAACCTTTTCTTAGAGATGAACATGTTGAGATCCAACAACTCCTTCAAGAGTGTATATGTAAGATAAGAGCAATAAGAGTGCTTAAGAGTGAATGAACAAGGCTTGGAAGATGTCTTCTTGCGCGTGAGAATCTCTAGAGCCTTTCTTTGAAACTAGACTCTTGTATTTATAGAGGTGATTAGAGTTTAGCCGTTGGAGAGCTAATCTAATCAGATCCTCTATTTAGGGAAGCTTTCAATCAATCAATTCCCTAATTGATTGATTGGGTTGGTGGGATCCTTGGATTGATTTACTTCAAAACTTTCCAATCCTGATCTTGTTGACTTGATTTAAATCACCAACGGTCAAGTGCTCCCAATGCCTAACTCTGATTTTCTCCATAGAAGGCAATACCAGGTACCAGGTAACCTCAGTGTCTTCTGGTCTGGATCTGGTCAAGAACCAGAATACTCAGTAGAATCAAGAGATGATTATGAGCATCTTTTGATTCACCAGACTCATCTGGTCCGGACTCGTATGGTCCGGAGAAGGTTCTCTGTCTCTGGTCAGTCTCATATGTTGAAGTCTTCTTGTGGAGTCCTCTGGTGAAGTCCTCTGGAGGGTCTTCTGGTGACTCTTCTGGTGAAGTCTTCTGGTCTGGCAGTTCCCCTAGACTAAGTCCTAATCTAGTTCATCATCTGGCTAACAGGTCCAGATGGTCCTATTACATTCTCTGGTTTGTTTTAACTCATCAAAACTAAACTTTTATCCTAACAATTTCCCCTTTTTGATGAAGTTAAAACTTAACCAGAACTGATAAAAAACAATAAACCCTTAAGCATAAAAACAATAAGAGGATAAGACCTTAGAATAGATCTTATCAGACAAACAATAAGACAACAAGATGTTGTCTTTTGAACAGAGAAGATATGACTTTTGTTGGGACATTGAACAGAGATTAGATTCATTGTAATCATTTCAACATCAATCAATGAAATCTATTACTTTTGCCCACAGACAAAAACTCATTGTCTTTTTTGGCTGTTGTTTAAAATTCTGTACTTTATCAAGAATTGCTCTAACACTGTCTTATCTTATAGATAGGTTTATCTTGTTTCCTCTAAGTGTTTTGAGGATCTTTTCAGTGTTTTGGCATCATCAAAAAGGGGGAAATTGTTGGGACATTGACAGTTTTGATTAAGATCCCAAAGCCCCTGAAAAGATGATTGCCTTAATCTGTCTTTGTCAGGCTAGTCTTGGTTAGGATTAGTACTTAGTCATTTTACACTTCACAGGTACTCAGTGAGAGGAGAACTCACTGGAAACAATCAAGACTCAGAGCCTGAAGACGAAGAGCACCATCCTGAACTTATGGCAGTCCTCTAAGCTGGCTGAGTAAGTGTCAGTGATGAAGAGTATGTACCTGAGGTCATTACTAACTCAGTCCTGAAGGGAACGGGATGTCACTGAGTTAATGGGAAGACTTGGAGTAGAGCCAAGCAATGCAAAAGGAATTTCAGCGTCAGGACAAGACTGGTGGGCTCAAGACAAAATGAACTTAATAAGACAAGCCTGAAGCTCAGGAATAAGTTCTGACATTCTCACCAACCTGATGACGTGGACCAATCCGAGAAGGACACACACGTACGGAACCTGACATGAAGACTGAATTCAGACTGCATATTCAACGGGCAAGCATTTAATGTGCATTTAATGCAAATACCAAATCCATGCAAAGGACGGCTGCTGCATGAAGATATGTCCGTTTGAAGCCACTCTACATAGATGACTAGAAGGCTATCTCTCCAACGGATAGTTATTCAAATCACCTATAAATACAGAAGGCCTTGAACCCATTCAAGGTAACGGGAAATTTCCAAGCCAGAAATTACTCAAACTCTCAAGCATTCAAAGCATTCAACCTTTAAGAGAAGCACTCGAAACCTTCTAAATTTCCCAAGTGTTTCATAGGAGTTGAGAGTTATTCTGTATTCCAAGAGCTAATTTGAATTATCTCAAGCTTAGAGAGATTATCCAATCCTTAGCATAGCTTTGACTTGTAAGGATAATCTCAACCTAGTTGGAATTCAAACTGAAACCAAAACCCTAAGATAGGCTTGTTGGGAGTAAGTCAGTTAGAGTGTTAGTAAGTGGAGTTGTATAGATCAGTGAGGTTAGCTGGTCTTGGTGCACCTTGGCACGTTAAAAACAAGAATCCCTTGAGTGGATTTCCTGTTAAGTCAGGCCGTGGACGTAGGAGCTTGAGACTCTGAACCACGTTAAACTCCCTGTGTTCTTACTGCTTTGATATTGTGCATACTTGCTATATTACTTGTTCATTCATTGCATTCAAGTTTATCAGGCCTGAATCAATCAGGCTGATCTTCAAAAGAGCACTGCCCTACTAAACACTCTTCAGATTTGAGTAAAACAAGTTTTTCAGAAGGCAGACTAAACAAGACTTTAAACTTTCAGGGCTCAAACATTTCCCCACTGAACTTGAACTGATAGTTAGCCAACTGACCTGCACCAAGTGTAGTCAGTAGGTGTGTTATCAGCTCCTAGTTCTTTACCACTCTGAGCAAAGGGGACTCAGTCAGTTTTAAGGTTGAAAAATTGGTATACGTGTATTCCCCCCCCATACACGTATTCCTCAGTCTTGTACCGGGGCCAACAAGTGGTATCAGAGCAGTGGTTCGAAAGACCACTGACTTTGAATACTAATAGTTTCAGAGGAGAAACTGTTGGTGGTCACTGAACAGATCTGAGTTTGTTTTTCATAAAACTTGCATCATCATGACTTCGAGGAGACTTGAAGCTTCGTTACCTGAATTCTCTGTGTCTAACTTTGTCTATTGGAAGTTCAGATTAGAAGCACATCTAGATGCCATCCATGACCAGATGCCACGTGTACTCAGGGAGGGACCGATCAAGATCACTATTTCTAACGTCAGAGGACTGGGATATGAGGATCTTGCGATTGGCGTGCAGGTTCCTAAAGAAAGGAAAGACATGACCAATGATGAAATCAAGATGGTGGGACTTGACAACGTCGCCAGAAACATCATCTTGCACACGGTGCCCTTCGAGGAGTCAGCCAGGCTGATGAACTTAAAGACGGCAAAGGAGGTCTGGGATGAGCTGACAAGGATATGTGAGGGATCTGAAAAGATCAAGGAGAACAAGAGAAACATTGCCATTCAGAAATTCGAGGCGTTCGAGATGCTGCCCGACGAGAGCATAGATCAAATGGAGTCTAGATTCATCAAGTTGATGAATGAGTTGGTGATGTTGGACAAGGATGTCCCAAGGAGAGATGTTGCTTCAAAGATCCTGAATGCCCTTCCTGAGAGATGGGACAACAGTGTAATTATGCTTAAGAACACTCAGGATATGAGTAACATAACTTCTGCTTTACTTTTTTCAGAGCTCAAAGCGCTTGAATTTGACCTTAACAAGAGGAAGAAGAAAGTTCAGTCAGAAGAGGAAGTGAAGGAGAAAACTCCTGAGAAAAGTGTGGCGTTCAAGTCCAGGTCTGAACCTGTTGAGCCCTCATCAAACTCTTCATCAAAGTCACTGATGGAGATGAGCAGGGAAGAACTCGCTGAAGAGTACAGCCTGATGGCCAGATGATTCGACAAGCTCAATTCTAGGTTTGGTCGTTATAAAAAGTTTTATCAGGACTCACGTGACAGGAAACCTGAAGGAACCCACCAAAGCTCAAGAAGATATGAGGAGCGAAGGAATACTGACCAGAGGAGAGAACGTGGTGATGAAAGGAGATATTCTGAACCAAAGCCTGAAAGAAGAGACGAACAGAGACGTACTCGCGATGATAGATATCCAACCAGAACTGAAAGCTCACCAAGAACCAGGGAACCTGACTCAAGGAGGAACCCTGAACCAAGAAAAGAAAGAGTAAGTGAGCAGGTAGCATGTTACAACTGTAACAAGATTGGTCACTATCAGTACGACTGCCCGGAGCTGAGTGCGAGGGAGAGAGAGGAAAGGAGAGCCACTAGGGATCTAAGATCTGCTGATCGGAGAGCGATGGTCGCTGAAGATGCGACAGATTCTGACGGTCCTGCTGAAAGGTCACCTGAACTCTTCTCAGATGACGAGTACGATGATGTATGTCTGATGGCTAGGGATGAGCCTGAGGCGGCTGTGGATCACAACAAGAGGAGAGGAGACTCAATCAAAGCTGTTTGGTACCTAGACAGTGGTTGTTCAAGGCACATGACTGGAATGAAGAGTCTTCTCCAAGAGTATCAAGCTAAAGATGGTCCACAGGTAACCTTTGGTGATAACTCAAAAGGTGTTACTAAAGGTTTTGGTGTTCTAATTATAGGTACAGTCAGAGTGGAAAATGTGTCCTTTGTGGAAGGACTGAAGCATAACCTGCTGTCAGTAAGTCAATTCTGTGACAAAGGGTTCAGTGTTGAGTTCTCATCGAATACATGTTCAGTCAAGGACAAATCAACACAGGTGCTTCTATCAGGTATAAGGAAAGGTAACGTTTATCTCGCTGATTGGAGCAGCACTATTCCTAATACCTGTTTTATTGCTAAAAGCTCTTTAGAGCTCAGTTGGTTATGGCATAAAAGATTAAGCCACCTGAACTTCAAGATTCTTAACAAAATTTCTAGACAATCACTTGTTGATGGTCTACCTAATGAAGTTTTTAGCAAAGATCATGTGTGCAAAGCTTGTCAGGAAGGGAAGCAGGTCAGAGCATCATTCAAAGGAAAAGCTTCTTACTCCACTGACAGGATACTTCAGCTCTTGCACATGGATTTGTTTGGTCCCATAACACCTGTGAGTATGAATGGTAGAAAGTATACCCTTGTGGTTATTGATGATTATTCTAGATATACTTGGGTTATTTTCTTGTTAAATAAGAAGGAAACACAGGTGAAGCTTCCAGAGTTGCTCAGGAGACTCAGCAATGAGAAGAATCAGTCCATTACTAAGATCGGATCTGACAAGGGCACTGAATTTATAAATTCATATATTTCTGACTTCTGTAATGAACTTGGTATAGCTCATGAGACTTCTGCAGCTAGAACTCCACAACAGAATGGTGTCGCTGAAAGAAGGAACAGGACACTGAAGGAGGCTGCAAGGACCATGCTGGCTGAGTCAGGGTTGCCCAAGAAATTCTGGGCTGAGGCAATCAACACTGCATGCTACACTCAGAACAGATCCATGCTGAACAAGCAACATGCACAGACCCCATACGAGACATGGAACAAAAGGAAACCTCGTATCTCTTATTTTCATGTATTTGGTTGTAAGTGCTTCATCCTCAACAATGGGAAGACCCAGTTGAAAGCCTTTGATAGCAAATCTGATGAAGGAATATTCTTAGGATATTCTGAAGTTAGTAAAGCCTTCAGGGTTTACAATTGTAGGACCCTTATTGTTGAAGAATCACCTCATGTTGTCTTTGAAGAATCTGCAAATGAGTCTAGGGCAAAGGTGTTGAATCCTGCCTCTGAGGAGGTCACAAGGAGTGTGACAAGGCTGAGCTTGAAAAATCAACCTGATCCCAAGATCAAGACTGTGCCAATTCCGAGATGGGATGATGATGACGATCAGGATGATGAATCAGGTGCCACTCCTAAGCCCAGCACATCAGGGATTGTTGAGCCTCAGACTGAGGAACAGGCTCAACCTGAGGTAAGTACCGTCTATGAAGATGTTGTTGCAGCTGAGACGGTTCCTGAGTCACCTCATCAAGGGGGAATCAATGTCCCTGACATTGAACTTGTTAATCCCTTTGGTATAGACTCAGGATCATCCCCTTCTGTTCAATTTCCTGAATTTTATGAACCTGTAGACACTAACATTGCAGGTACTTCAGGAACAACTCCTGGCAAGAGAACTTGGTTAGAATATCATCCCATTGATCAAATCATTGGTGATCCAACTGAGGGAGTCAGGACCAGACGGTTCCATGGTGAGAGTGCATTGTTCTGTTGCTTTCTCTCTGAGCAAGAGCCTCAGAACATTG
The DNA here is from genome assembly GCA_947034835.1 of Ballota nigra. Classification (NCBI taxonomy): domain Eukaryota; kingdom Viridiplantae; phylum Streptophyta; class Magnoliopsida; order Lamiales; family Lamiaceae; genus Ballota; species Ballota nigra. The sequence goes on from OX344722.1 coordinate 76,094,278, forward strand.
AAGAAGCTCTCACTGGCTCGAACTGGATCATTGCCATGCAAGAGGAGTTGAATCAGTTCACAAGGAATCAAGTTTGGGAACTGGTGGATAGACCTAGGCATCAAGGTGTGATTGGTACCAAGTGGGTCTTTAAGAACAAGAAGGATGAGAATGGTGTTGTGGTAAGGAACAAGGCTAGACTGGTTGCAAAAGGGTATTGTCAGTCTGAAGGAATAGACTATGATGAAACTTTTGCTCCAGTGGCTAGGTTGGAAGCTATCAGGTTGTTCCTTGCATATGCAACATACAAGAAGTTCAAGGTGTATCAAATGGATGTCAAGAGTGCCTTCCTGAATGGTGTACTCAATGAAGAGGTATATGTTGAACAACCTCCCGGGTTTGAGGTTGGAGATAGAGTATACCATTTGAAGAAAGCACTCTATGGACTTACTCAATTCCTGATAGACCATGGGTTCAAGAAAGGAACTGTGGATAGAACCTTGTTCAGGATCACTGAAGGTGATGACATTCTCTTGGTCCAGATTTATGTGGATGACATAATATTTGGATTACCAAATCATCAGCTTTGTGAGAAATTCTCTAAGCTAATGACTGGTAAATTTGAGATGTCCATGATGGGAGAGATGAACTTCTTCTTAGGATTGCAGGTCAAGCAGACTGATCAAGGTATATTCATTAATCAGGCCAAGTATACAAGAGACTTGATTCATAAGTTTGGTGTTCAGAACAGCAATCCAGCAAGGATCCCTATGAACATAAATTGGAAGATGGATCCTGACACTGAAGGGACTTCAGTAAATCAGACTGAGTATCGTGGGCTGATAGGCTCTTTATTGTACCTGACTGCAAGTAGGCCTGACATTACGTTTGCAGTTGGTGTGTGTGCTAGGTATCAGTCTGATCCCAAGAAAAGTTATTTGGAGGCTGCTAAGAGGATACCTAAGTATTTGAAAAGGACAGTCAATATGGGACTATGGTATCCTTCAGATGACAACTTAGAACTGACAGGTTATTCAGATGCAAATTATGGAGGTTGTAGGATTGATAGGAAATCAACCTCAGGGACATGTCAGTTTTTGGGAAGTAAGTTGATCTCGTGGTTTAGTAAGAAGCAGAATTCAGTGGCTACATCCACGACTGAGGCTGAGTATATGGCTGCAGGTAGTTGTTGTGCTCAGATTTTATGGTTAAGGCAACAGTTGAGGGACTACCAAGTGTTTGCTAATCAGGTTCCAATCTATTGTGACAACAATAGTGCTATAGCAATTACTCAGAACCCAGTGCTTCACACAAGGTGCAAGCATGTGGATATTAGACACCACTTCATTCGAGATCATGTGGAGAAGAAAGATATTAGGATGGAGAAGATTCACACTGACAGGCAAAAAGCTGACATCTTGACTAAGCCTCTGGCTGAATCGAGGTTTATGGAACTGTCAGTGGAGTTAGGACTCTTAGATCCGGGAGAGCAGTCAGCGTAGGGTTCTAGGGGGAACTCAGGCCAGACTCGACTCAGCGAGGTATCAGGGTGCTACAATGTCTCCCTGACAGGTATGAGTTCTAACCTGACTCTAGTGAATCTCAAGCGTCTCCCTGAGTCATTCGTCCTGAAAATCTTTATTAAATGCATTCCGTTTTCATTAAAAGCGTGCCTTTTCACATTTAAAACCCACGCGCACGGAGCATTTAATGCCAGTTACTTTTTCATATACGTGTCTGTTTTATACGGAATATGACTGACATGGGGTTTAATTGAAGCTGAGATTAATCCTGGCCCCCCATTTCAAAACCTTTCGAATTCAGGGATCAATCTCAACCCCACGTTCGAGTAACTAACTTAGTCTTATCAATCAAGAGTGCCATTTGAGGTTTTTACGCAAACACAACGCACAATCAGCACACTGAGTTTTCTCTTGCTCAAACACAGAAATTTTTCAAAAAAACCTTTCTTTCAAAAACAATGGCATTCCTTGATTCCAACTGGACAACCGACAAGATCGTCGACATTGTTGAGAAGAAACTGGTACACATGGAGCAAGTCATCTCCATGGAAGGTATCTGTCTTACGGTTGAGGAAATCAAACCCGTGTTTAAATGGATTTCCGATGCCGGGTTGGAAACATACTTCACCACCCGACCCATTTCCGTGCTCCCAAGAACAGTTGTGGAAGCATATTTGAATATGTTCTTGCGGAAGGGGGAAGTTTTCACAAAGGTGACTGCGTTGAAGCCGACGGGAGAGAAGGACGGCGACGGCGAACCTCTTTACAACACAGATGTGGTCACTATCAACTTCAGGCAGGCGGTGAGGGAAGTCTTCAAGCTGCCATTCTCAGGCATCAACCCAAGAACCTACAAGGAGAACTCAGAAGGAGAGTTTCTTGGGATATGGACCAAGTCAGGGTCATCAGAGTTCAGGGCTCGCTAGAACAAGAGTACGTTAAAGCCTGAGTATAGAGCTCTGGTGGACTTGGTATCCAAGATGGTGATGGGCGCAACTGGCTCTCACGAGCAATTAAGTCTGCCCAAGCTGAGACTCATGGGAGCTATCGTTGATGGAGTGGAAGCGAACTGGGAGCAGCTCTTCCTCGATCAACTCCATCAGGCAGGACTGGACAAACTCACGCGTGACGAGGAGAAGAAGCACATTTCCATCAGTGCCATCTTGCCTTTCGGCACGAGGATGTCCATCCTGATTGCTCATGCTTGCCATGGGTACACCTTCGACTTTGAGGTTAGTCTCTCCTCGAAGAAGGTAATGTTTTCCTCACTGAGTGATACCTATTCAGTGCTAGGGCTGACTGATCCCAATGCGAAAGCAAAGGGTCAGGTCAAAAGGCCAGCTGGTAAAACCAAGAGAGTGGCAACCAGTCTCATTGAACGGGTAGATGAGGTCCTTGAGAGGAGTAAGGATGGTGAGGAGGTTGCTGCTGAGGAGGTGGAGCAGCCTGAAGTGGAAGCGGCTGAGAAGAGGAAAAGGGTGAAGATAGTGCTGTCAGGGAAGAGCACGATATCTGGGACTGAGTCTGATCCCAAGAAGGCCGGATCTGAGGCTGAGGGAACTGACGATGACGTCAGAAAGGAGGGTGCTCAGGGAGAGAGGCCCCTGAAAAGGCTTAGGAAGGGGACCAGAAAATCCCCTGCTAAGAAGCTGCCTGAGGTGAGTGAGAGGGAGAAGTCAAGCTCTCCTGGAGCCTCTGACTTGGAGGAAGTGAGAAAAACTGTCGAGACGGCTGAGTCGTTGCAGCCTGAGACAGTACCCACTCAAACACACCCACACCCTGAAACCCAAACACCCTTCATTCCTGACCCCACACCTCAATCTCCCCAACCACCCCAAACCTCAGAGCCAAATCATCCTATTGAGTCAGCGCCTTCAACTTCACACATGAATGAGCCTGACCAGTCAGCCGAGCCGAACCTTCCAAACCCCTCAGATTTTCCCTCATACCCTAATCCCAAAGACTGTCCCAAATCCATTTCAGCTGAGGAGGACGAATTCCTCGAAGAGGAGGAGGAGGATTTGGATGAACACATGGCTGGAGGGATTCTGGAGAACACCCTCAGGGGGAACGCCACAGAATGGGCAGGAAAGTGCTGGCCTGGGCTATCCAAGTATACTGAGCTACTGGCGTATGTGATAGAGCTCAAAGTTTGGTTGGACTTCAAACAATCAAACATGCAGGAGCAACATATGCTGGTGGATGCTCGTGGCTGGGAGCATTGGGAGACGAAAGAGGCCAAGATTTGCTCGTTCTTTGGACTTACTAGCTGGCTTCAACTCTTGAACTTTGACAACCTGAAGCAGCTAGTGGCTGATATGATGTCCAAGAGCAAGGCTGACCTCCTTCCTGAGGACGGGAAGGATGATGATGAGGATGATGAAGAAGCTCAGGGTGGAGACCTGGAGAAGGCAGTGGAGGAAACTGCACAGGAAGTGGATGAGATGAACTCTGAGCCTCAGGCTCAGGGGGAAGGTGATCAGAACACTGGTGCCAAGGGTGGACCAGTGGCTGAGGATGTTGTGAACATCTCAGCTGCCGATGAGACATCTGTCGATGAAGGGATTCCCTGCCCTGAGACAAGAGAGGAAGATGTTGAGGCATTCAAGGAGACTCTCAGTTCCGAGGGACTTGCTCCCAAGGTTCAAGTTAGCTTAGCTGAGCCTGTGGAGGCGGCTATGACTACTTCACAACTGCCTTCAGTGCACCTTGAAGAAGGGACTGATGTTGTAGGGGCTGACAAGGGAAAGCAGTCAATCACTGAGGCGGCCGTTGATGATGAGGATGTGATCATAACTGGGGTCGGACGTGCTGAATTCACCAGCATAGTGGAGGTCAAGCAGGAGAAAACCTCAGAAAATCTAGCTGAACTTCAGGAGGAGGTAATGACGCTACGAGCTGAGAAGGAAGAAGACTCCAAGGCCCTGGCGAAGCACATCAGGTGGACGAAGTCAGCTTACAACACCCTTGCTAACAGGGAGCTGATTTTGTTAAAGAAAACGATGACTGACACGGCCAAGTCAGTGAGGAATGAGCGAAAGCGCACCAAAAAGATGCTGAGGCAAACCTTGAAGCAGTTGACTGAGAAGGATGAGCAAAGGAAGGAGGATCTTAATCAGGCTGTGGAGAAGCTTGCAGCTCAGGCTGGGCACTATTCACTCAGGCCATTTTTGGCTCAGCGTCAAAGTTTGAGCTGGAGTAAGAACGTATTGCTCAGACCTCAAAGGACATTGCTGAGAGACTGACCCAAGCAGATGAGCGATCTGCTCTGGTGGAAGGTGAGATAGAGAAGGTTGAGCAAAGACTCCAACTCTCCATGGAGGTCTTTGAGAAGAAGGTCCAAGCTGCAATCAGTTCAGTATCATTTGCAGGGACTGGAATTTCGATGGGAGTTGAATTATTGAAGGAGGGAATTAATGATGTCCATTCCCTAGCCTCCTTCGTAATCAACAGCGGATCTGACGCATTCCCATCCGAGGCCAATGATGATGCCAAAAAGGGGGAAAAGAAGAAGAAAAGATCCCGCCCTGAGGCATCTGAGGCAGTCAATCAAGGTGAGACCGTTCTAGCTGAGCCTGAAGCCAATCCTGATGGAAACATTTTAAGGGTGGGGAAGTTAGCTAGGTTAGCGGCGGTGGAAAAGAAAGGAGAAGAAATTGTTGCCAAGCTGAGAGAGGAGGCAATAAAGGCAAGGCTAATGAACCTTCCAAGCAACAACCTGAGCCAGTTCAGAGGTCATCTCCCATGAGCTCAAGGAAGAATCCCATCACTTATTCAGGTGAGTTGGTTGCGGAGCTATGTGCTGAAGCGTGGGGAGATCAATCTGAAAAATCTGAGGCTATGCGCAGAGCTGAAATTGCTCAGAAGGAGAAGATGCGCATCTTGGAGAAGAAGGTTGAGAAGCTGACTGATATCACTGAGCTTCAACAACGAGAACTAGATGATGCAGTGATCAGCTTGCTAAGGAGGAAGAAGGCGAAGCCTGAGCCAAGGAAGTACAGGAAGAAGCCAACAGTCAGGAAATCAACAATTCTTCAAGTCAGAAGGCCAGAATCAGGAGCAAGGGAAGCTTTTGTTGATGAGTTCGTCTCAAAGACATTGAAGGAGTTTTGGACTGATGCAAGGGATGAATTTGTTAGACAGTGGTTTGTTGTGAAGAAGTGGGGCGACACTGACGATATCAATGCCCACTTCACTGACTACATGATGGACAATCATCCTGAGCTATTCCAGAAGATCTTGGAGGAGGCTGAGGCAGCTCAAGTTCAAGTGAAGGCTCCTGAGTTCACCATTCGAGCTCCTCCCTTGGTTCCTGGAACTCAAAAGCATGATACAAAGGCCATTATGATGGAAGTCTTGAAGATAGCCAAAACTGAAGGGTACGTGAATCAACCTGGAAGACTTGACGAGCTGAAGGCAAGAGTTTATGCAGGATATGGACTCAAGCCTGAAATGAGATTAGTCTAGGTGTTCACAGGCTTCTTTGTAATAGATTAGATTCATTGTAATCATTTCCACATCAATCAATGAAATCTATTACTTTTGCCCACAGACAAAAACTCATTGTCTTTTTTGGCTGTTGTTTAAAATTCTGTACTTTATCAAGAATTGCTCTAACACTGTCTTATCTTATAGATAGGTTTATCTTGTTTCCTCTAAGTGTTTTGAGGATCTTTTCAGTGTTTTGGCATCATCAAAAAGGGGGAAATTGTTGGGACATTGACAGTTTTGATTAAGATCCCAAAGCCCCTGAAAAGATGATTGCCTTAATCTGTCTTTGTCAGGCTAGTCTTGGTTAGGATTAGTACTTAGTCATTTTACACTTCACAGGTACTCAGTGAGAGGAGAACTCACTGGAAACAATCAAGACTCAGAGCCTGAAGACGAAGAGCACCATCCTGAACTTATGGCAGTCCTCTAAGCTGGCTGAGTAAGTGTCAGTGATGAAGAGTATGTACCTGAGGTCATTACTAACTCAGTCCTGAAGGGAACGGGATGTCACTGAGTTAATGGGAAGACTTGGAGTAGAGCCAAGCAATGCAAAAGGAATTTCAGCGTCAGGACAAGACTGGTGGGCTCAAGACAAAATGAACTTAATAAGACAAGCCTGAAGCTCAGGAATAAGTTCTGACATTCTCACCAACCTGATGACGTGGACCAATCCGAGAAGGACACACACGTACGGAACCTGACATGAAGACTGAATTCAGACTGCATATTCAACGGGCAAGCATTTAATGTGCATTTAATGCAAATACCAAATCCATGCAAAGGACGGCTGCTGCATGAAGATATGTCCGTTTGAAGCCATTCTACATAGATGACTAGAAGGCTATCTCTCCAACGGATAGTTATTCAAATCACCTATAAATACAGAAGGCCTTGAACCCATTCAAGGTAACGGGAAATTTCCAAGCCAGAAATTACTCAAACTCTCAAGCATTCAACCTTTAAGAGAAGCACTCGAAACCTTCTAAATTTCCCAAGTGTTTCTTAGCAGTTGAGAGTTATTCTGTATTCCAAGAGCTAATTAGAATTATCTCAAGCTTAGAGAGATTATCCAATCCTTAGCATAGCTTTGACTTGTAAGGATAATCTCAACCTAGTTGGAATTCAAACTGAAACCAAAACCCTAAGATAGGCTTGTTGGGAGTAAGTCAGTTAGAGTGTTAGTAAGTGGAGTTGTATAGATCAGTGAGGTTAGCTGGTCTTGGTGCACCTTGGCACGTTAAAAACAAGAATCCCTTGAGTGGATTTCCTGTTAAGTCAGGCCGTGGACGTAGAAGCTTGAGACTCTGAACCACGTTAAACTCCCTGTGTTCTTACTTCTTTGATATTGTGCATACTTGCTATATTACTTGTTCATTCATTGCATTCAAGTTTATCAGGCCTGAATCAATCAGGCTGATCTTCAAAAGAGCACTGCCCTACTAAACACTCTTCAGATTTGAGTAAAACAAGTTTTTCAGAAGGCAGACTAAACAAGACTTTAAACTTTCAGGGCTCAAACATTTCCGTACTGAACTTGAACTGATAGTTAGCCAACTGACCCGCACCAAGTGTAGTCAGTAGGTGTGTTATCAGCTCCTAGTTCTTTACCACTCTGAGCAAAGGGGACTCAGTCAGTTTTAAGGTTGAAAAATTGGTATACGTGTATTCCCCCCCCCATAAACGTATTCCTCAGTCTTGTACCGGGGCCAACAACTTTTCATTAATAATATAGGACAAAAGATTACATGTTACATTGTATTTTAGAGTCCTAAACTATGCATATCTTCTGTTCTCTTTAGGCACCAGGAACCAGTCGAAGAATCTGTCTTGAATGGCCTTGAGTTCTACAGAAGATGTTGGAGTGAAGTTTGCTAACACCTTGGTCTTGTACAACTTCTTTGGTTCAGCCCAATCAACCTGGTCCCCTATCATTGGAGTGTTGAGATAATGGAATTCAGGTGCAGTGACCTCCAGGTTGAATTCAATGGTTGAGTCCATCAGCTGCTTGTAGAGACCTGCGTCGTAAGCCTTCATCCAAGAGTGGAAGGTTCTGTTGATGAGCGCATCATCCTCTGGTGGAGGCCTTTGGATGTAGTGGTGGATGAACCACAGAGTCTTTGCCTCTCTCCATCTTTCAATCAGGGGCACAGGCACAGTTCAGTCAAAGGACCCTTCTGTCTTGAGAGGCAATATCTCCATCACTTCAACAGGCATTTTTCTTCTCTTGCTGGATCCACTGGCACCAGAGGAGATGCCAGCTTCTCTGGTCTTCTTGTTCTGCCTCCTAACATATCGGAGCCTCTGCTCTTCATCTATGTTCTTCCTTATTCTGGCTTGCCTCTCTTCAGGCGTCTCTTCCTTGAACCTCTTCTCTGCCTCTTCAACGACAGATTCAAGGAAGCTCTTCTTTACTTTCCTTATCTTCCTCTTGGCAGGTCCAGAAACGGCCATAGGATCCTGCTCTGTGTCCGTGGACTCCTCTTCTGCCGCCAGCTGCTTCGCCATGGTAAGAGATTTCAACTATTCCTTCTTCTTCTTCTGCAGCTCCGCCTGGGCTAACGTATTCTCCAGCAGGTCCAGGCGAGCTCCATGGCTAAATAGAGTCTCCAGAGTGGTCTTCGCCAGATCAGTTCTGGCCTGCTCTTCCCCCTTTTTAACTTCATCAATAAGGGGCTGCACCACCTGCTTAATGAGATCAGGCAAGGCAGTGGAGGAGGAAGAGTGAAGATCACGGAGTTGCCTGGCTTCCTCCAGGTAGGCCTTGGATTTACGACCAACTTCTCTTGCTTCTCGAGCATCTCCCAGAAGGAGTCTTTAAGTTTTGCAGTCTGCAGCATTTGAGAAGCCATCTCCACCTTGAGCACAGGAACAGGTCTCACCTGGTCCAGAACATATTGCTGAATCTGCCTCTGGCTTTCGTACACATCCATCTTCAAGTACAAGCAGTCAGACTTGAAAGCTGCTTTGGTAGAGGCAAAAACATCCTTGATCTGCTTCAATAATTTTCTCCTCTCAACTTTAATCTGGTGCTCAACCAAAGCAGGAGCCAGGTGCTGCATTGATTAGGCGTGAAATTGTCATGATTCGTAGGTAGAAACGCCCTAGTTTTGGTCGAGTTTATAGAGTATTTAGAGTCAAATGAGCATTATTTCTATACATTGATAAATTTGTCTCTTTGATGCTCATAGGTGAATAGAGGATGAAAAACGGAGTTCGTAGGACTTTGAATCGACTCAAACGGATGCCCGGATGAGAAGATATTGAAGAAATACGATTGGTATTAGTGCGGACGAGGAAAAGTATCATTTGAAAGGATTAGAGATCGCTCGAGCGCATTGCTCGAGCGCCACCGCTCGAGCGCCTTACTCGAGCGCGCAAACGTACAGAACAATTCTTGCGCTCGAGCAGCTCGAGCGCCACCGCTCGAGCGAATTGCTCGAGCGCCCAAAACATACAGAGAAGATTCAGCGCTCGAGCAGCTCGAGCGCGACCGCTCGAGCGAATGCATCATTCGAGCTACACAGCTCGAGCGGGACCGCTCGAGCGTTTTGCTCGAGCGCCCATATACTTTTGCCTCCGGATGCGTATTTTCGGCCCATTAACTCCCGTTTCGACCCGTGCCTATATATACCTCGTCCAAACACGTTTTGAAGCATCTCCAACTTTTAGACATCACGTTTCATAGAGTTTTTAGAGCGAGGAGGAAGAGAAGAGACGAGCGAGCTATAGATTTACGGTTTTGAGGTTTTTGCTTACGAATTTACTTTACGATTTCACGTTTTAGCTTCGATTCTTAATAACTTTTGTTCTTAAATACGTTGAGACCTAGTTTTTGTTAATTAATTTCAGTTTAATCTTTTACATATTAAAACCTCAGTTTATGTTCGTTCTTTTCTTCGTTTTCGTTACCATGTTAATGTTCGTCACTTGTTTAATTTCTATTGTTTACGTTCAAACTATGTCTAGCTAAAACCCTTGCATGCTTAGGGTAGGATGAACTCGTAGAAGTAGGTTGTGGGTATGTAATTAGAATAACTTGTGACGTTAGGTTTTAATTCTCTTATTTAATGAATGCTTAAAATTAAGCTAGATTTCACTCTTGAGTTTCGTTCGAAAGGTGTTAGAGAGAGGACGACCGTATCACTCTTTAACAACAAGTAGACTTAACGAGAGGGTTTAGGAAAGGTTAATTCATATACCGGTTTAGCGAAGGAGGACGACCGCATCACCTTAGTTAAATTAGGGTCTCATTAATTAAGCACAATCTAATAACTTGTTAGTAGATTTGTGAAGTCGAGTGTTAGGGTAAAGTATTAGGGTTTAGAATCTTGAGCTTTCACCTTGCAATCTTAGACTTAGGTTGATTCTCGTTTGTCACAGTTATTTGGATTATGTACATGCTCCGTTAGTATACGTAGGGATTCCTATCCTAAGCACCACCATCTTTTATTTGAATCCAACCCTTAGTTAATTCGTCTGCTTTAGTATTTTAGTTTAGTTAGTTTATTTTAGTTTAATTAATCTATCTTTCAAAAAAACCAAAAACATCACACTCATATTAACTACGACACGTAGATCTTCAGGGATCTATTCGCATATACACTGTCCCGTGGGTACGATATACTTGGTCGTTATACTTGCCAATACTATAGTGAACCTGTTCGCTTGCGGGTGAGCGATTAGTAGAAGTTAGTAAAATTGCTTCAAGTCAATGGCGCCGTTGCCGGGGAAGGCGTTATATGCTCTTTGAATAGGACTTGTCGATAGCTTAGTAGTTAGTAGTGAGTGCCTATTTTCTGTTTTTATTTCTTTTTGTCATTTTTATTTATTCGGCAGTTGCGTTTTGATCCATCTGCTAGTGTGTCAGGTTTATGAGAACACGCTCACAAGGCAACACGAGCGAAGAGAGAATACCGTTGGACCCTGAGACAATAGCTAGAAGGAACCGAGCTTACTTGAGAAGAATGAACGCAGCCGACTTAGGGAAGGGACCAATGGACCTCAATAATGAGTTGGACGATGCTGCCAACGATTTCAATCAGGCAGTGGCCGGGTTGATGGCTCTGGAGGGAGTGGTGGTCAGAATCAAGATCAGTTTGTAGATAGTAGTAGCCAGAACCCGGGTGCACAAAATGTAAACAATCCAGCTCAGAATCTTGTCCCAAATACTCTGAACAACCCTGCTTACCCACAAAACCCGAATAACCCTTTCCACAACCCAGCATACCAACATTACCCATACCCACCATACCCTTATCCGCGTTACCCGTATCCTCCACCTCCTGTCTATAACCAACCACCTGTGTACCAACAACCTCCAGTTCAAAACATACCAGCACCACCTGTCGCTCCTCAGCCTGCACCCCAGAACGCAGATCAGAATATGGCAATTCGGGGCAGGTTCGCGGCACAACCGCAGAGGTACTATGATGGAGTGGCCTTACCTCCAGTTGAGGCCAATAACTTTTCAATCTCCCCAGGAATTCTCAAGCTGCTTACTGAGAATCAATTCAAGGGAGAGGTTGGGAAGGAGAACCCTCACACTCACTTGAGGAGTTTCCTCATGATTGCGTCTACTTTCAATTACAATGGCATGTCTGAAGATGCCAAAAGGCTCAGGTTGTTCCCATTTTCTCTTACGGGAATAGCCAAGGAATGGTATGATAACACGCTCCCACGGGGAGGTGTTAACACATGGGCCGAGCTCGAGCGTCTGTTCCTCGAGCGATTCTACCCTCCATCGAGGACGATTAAAGCGAGAATTGAGATCTCTTCCTTTCGCCAGAAGTCTGGAGAGGATTTACGCCAGGCGTGGGAGAGATACTCAAATATGTTGATCGAGTGCCCGCAGCACGGGTACAACGAGGGAGATATTATGGCGTTCTTCTACAGTGGAGCCAGCAAGGCTGGCCAAGCCCACCTAGATGCATGTGCAAGTGGAGCTTTTCTGAACCAGGGAGTAGCGAGGTGTAGAGAGATCGTGGACAATATTGTCACGAATGCTGGTGCATGGAACGAGGACCCAGAATTTCAGAGGGTATGCAAGTTGGAAGAAAATGAGGGTACGAGGAAGTTGTTGATGGCTATGATGGAGAAGATCAGCAACCTTGAGATGGGACAGAACTTGGTTGGAGGGAATGGAGCAGCAAGCGAGAAAGTGGAACCACCCACGAATCAGCAAGAAGAGGCCAACTATATGGGAAGGCCTAATTACCCACAAGGGGGGTATCCACAAGGTGGAAACCAGTATGGAAGACCTTCTTACGGTCAACCATTTGTACCTCCAGGCCCACAGCCGCCTCAAAATCAATGGAGGAACACACAAGGGTATCAAGGAGGCCAGCAGCCTCCTCAAAACACTTGGAGGAAAAATGAGAATTTTTCTTATGCTAACCCAAAAGCTGGAATTACTGTGCCTGCAGGTGTTGATCCGGGGTCTAAACCTCCTGGTGGAGAGGGCGGTGCATCAACCGAGGAGATGTTGAGAGCGATCCTTCAGAAAGTGGAGGAAGGTAGCAAGCGATTGTCCTCTTTGGAGTACGATGTGAAGGAGCTGCATAAGAAAGGCGATCAACGAGATCAAGAACTCCAAAAGAGAGACATCGAGTGGAATCGAGTTCAGCAAGAGAACAACAGAAGATTCAATTCCATCGAGTACCAAATTAGCCAGGTCGCTAAGTCTCAGCCAAGAGAGCCTGGCAAGTATCCATCAATGCCCGAGGATAACCCAAAGGAACATTGCAAGGCTATTGAGTTGAGAAGTGGGACCAAATATGATGGTCCCGAGATGCCTGCTGATTCTGAGACGCTCAAGGAGAAAGATGAGACAGAAGGGATAGAGTCTCAAAGTGATGGAGTTGAGGTTGAGAAGGAAGGAGTTAAGATGAAAATTGATGATAAGAGTCAAGATATGGATGAGACCCAGAAGAGCAAAATGCCTGATGAGGAGATCGAGGAGATAGAGAGAATTCCAAAGTGGAAAAAGGTAAAGGAAGCAAGGGAGAAAGTGAAAGAAACTGAGAAAGATGAATGGGGGTTACCCAAATCGGTGATACCTGTCCCATATCCACAGCGCTTCATGAAAAAGAAGCTTGATGAAAAGTTTGCTAAATTCCTTGATGTTTTTAAAAAGCTACATATTAACATCCCTTTTTATGATGCCTTGGAACAGATGCCGAACTACGCAAAGTTCCTGAAGGACTTGATTGCGAAGAGACGGAGAATAGATGGACCCGAGCTAGTGCACTTGAACCACGAAGTGAGTGCTATGGTGCACAAGGCACTTCCGCCTAAGCTGAAGGATCCCGGGAGCTTCATCATTCTTTGCGATATCGGGAACGGGATCAAGAAAGGAGCTTTATGTGATCTCGGGGCGAGCATTAATCTGATGCCCCTTTCATTGTTCAAGAAGTTGGAGGGAGTTGAGCTGCAACCCACGATGATGACACTCCAACTTGCTGATAGGTCCATTACTAGACCTCAAGGAGTAGTGGAGGATGTTCTAGTGACGGTGGAGAATCACGTTTTTCCCGCCGACTTCGTAGTACTTGAGATGGAGGAGGATGAGCATGCTCCGCTGATTTTGGGAAGGCCGTTTCTAGCTACTGCCGGGATGGTGCTTGATGTAGCGAATGGGAAGATCACGGTCAAAGTTGATGATCAAGAAGTGAAGATAGCTATCTACGAAGCTATGAAATACCCCATGGGAGATGAGAGTTGCCACTTCATTGACATCACGGATGCTTGTGTTGAAGACACACTTCTAGACCCTTGCTCTTTTTATGTTCATCAATTTGATTATCCTATTCTTGACGATATGTCTTATGATTCTTATAATCTTGATTATTTTGACAGCTTGAAAGACAATGAAGACGTCAAGTTCTTGGAGTTGAAGAAAGTGGAGGATGATGATGACTTGGAGGCCGAGGAGTCAACTTTCGAGAAGATGTTCGATAAGGCGCCACCATTGGAGGCGAAGAAGGAGTTGAAGCCGCTGCCCGACCACCTCAAGTACGCTTACTTGGATGAGACTGACAAATATCCGGTAATTGTATCTGCCCTTTTATCTGATGATCAGCTTGATAGACTTTTAGTGGTGCTTCGTAAGCACAAATCTGCTATAGGATGGTCGATCGCGGATATTAAGGTAATTAGCCCCTTGATTTGCATGCATAGGATTAGATTAGAAGAGGGGAGAAAACCGATAGTGCAAAATCAGCGTAGAGTTAATCCGGTTATTCAAGAGGTGATACATAAGGAAGTATTGAAGTTGTTAGATAGCAACATGATTTTTGCCATTTCTGATAGTCCATGGGTGAGTCCGTTACACGTAGTTGCTAAGAAGGGGGGTACCACAGTGATTAAGACGGAGTCTAACGAATTGGTAGCCACTAGATTAGTGACGGGTTGGCGTGTATGTGTTGATTATAGAGAGTTGAACAAGGCAACGTGTAAGGATCACTTTCCTTTACCGTTCCTTGATCAAATGATAGATAGATTAGGTGGTTTTGAGTATTACTGTTTCTTAGATGGGTACTCGGGGTATAATCAGATCATGATAGCCCCCGAGGATCAAGAGAAAACCACCTTCACCTGCTATTATGGGACTTTTGCTTTTAGGAGAATGCCGTTTGGGTTGTGTAACGCACCCGCCACCTTTCAAAGGTGTATGATGGCAATTTTTCATGGCTTGATTGAGAAGATTATGGAGGTTTTCATGGACGACTTCTCGGTTTACGGGGAGTCGTTTGATAAATGTCTAATCAATCTTGAAGTTGTGTTGAGCAGGTGTGAAGAGACGGACTTAGTGCTTAATTGGGAGAAGTGTCACTTCATGGTAAGAGAGGGTATTGTTCTTGGACATCATGTGTCCTCGAAAGGTATCCAAGTGGACAAGGCAAAAGTGATTGCTATCGAGAAGCTTCCACCACCTTCGACCGAGAAGGGGATTCGGTCATTCTTAGGACACGCGGGTTTTTATAGACGTTTCATAAAAGACTTTTCACAAATAGCTAAACCCCTTTCGCGGCTTCTTGAAAAAGAAGTCGCCTTTGAGTTTACTAATGAGTGTTTAGTGGCTTTTAATAGGTTGAAAGAAGCGTTGGTGAATGCCCCGATACTTGTCACACCGGATTGGTCTAGCCCGTTCGTGCTCATGTGTGATGCTAGCGATTATGCGATGGGGGTTGCTTTGGGGCAAATTCGAGAGAAGCGTTTTCACGCTATTTATTATGCCTCGAAGATGCTGAATTCTGCTCAAGTGAATTACACTACTACCGAAAAGGAGCTGTTAGCGGTCGTGTATGCTTTTGATAAATTTCGACCCTACTTAGTAGGGACGAAAACAATTGTATATACGGACCACGCAGCGATTCGGTACCTTATGAGCAAGAAGGATGCAAAGCCCCGTCTCATTCGTTGGATCTTGTTGCTCCAGGAGTTTGATGTAGAGATTCGAGACAAGAAGGGGTGCGAGAACGTGATAGCCGATCACCTTTTGAGATTGGAGCTCACAAAGGAGAACACCGTGGAGGATCGAGAGGTGAACGATGAATTCCCTGATGAGAAGCTCTTTGGCTTAGGAGACTTCCCTGTGTATAGAGTTGAGGGGAAGGCACCTTGGTTTGCAGATTATGCTAACTATTTAGCAAGTGGTGAGTTGCCCGTTGAGATAGACTCGGTGCATCGGAAGGTATTTTTGAAGAAGGTTCGGGAGTACATTTGGGATGACCCCTATTTGTTCAAAAGAGGGATCGATCACGTATTGAGAAGGTGTGTGCCAGAGGAGGAGTGGAGTGATATCATAAGGCATTGTCACGCCTTGCCATGTGGAGGACATTTGGGTGGAGAGAAGACCGGAAGGAAAGTCCTGCAATCCGGGTTTTATTGGCCAACTTTGTTGAGAGATTGCATGGAATGGGTTAAGAGGTGTGAGAAGTGCCAACGATTCAGCTCCATTACTAAGAGGGATGAGATGCCTATGCACGTGTTCATGGAAGTCGAGATATTCGACGTATGGGGGATTGATTTCATGGGTCCATTTCCTCCTAGAAATAGATTCTTGTACATTCTCGTATGCGTTGATTATGTCTCGAAGTGGATTGAAGCTGTCCCAACTCGCGTGAATGATTCCCGTGTCGTCATCGAATTCTTGAGGAAGAACATCTTTGCGAGATATGGAGTTCCAAGAGCTTTGGTAAGTGATGGGGGAAGCCATTTCGTGAACAAATGGATGGAAAAGCTGCTGTCAAAATACGAGGTAAGTCATCGAATCTCTACTGCTTATCATCCTCAATCTAACGGTCTTGCAGAGGTTTCTAACCGTCAAATCAAGGAGATCCTTGAGAAGACGGTGAGCATAAGTAGGAAAGATTGGGCGATGAAGTTGAATGATGCACTTTGGCATATAGGACAGCTTTCAAAACTCCTCTTGGTATGTCTCCATATCAATTGGTGTTTGGAAAGGCATGTCACTTGCCCGTGGAGTTGGAGCACAAGGCATATTGGGCGATCAAAAAGCTGAATTTTGATAGTGCCTTGGTTGGTGAGAGGAGATTACTCCAACTTCATGAGTTGGAAGAGTTTCGAGACGTTGCCTACGAGAATGCCCGAATTTTCAAAGAAAAGACGAAGAAGTGGCATGATGCACGGTTGAAGAAGAAGGAATTCAAGGTGGGTGATCAAGTCCTCGTATTCAATTCGAGGATGAAGCTTTTTGGTGGAAAGCTAAAGTCCAAGTGGAACGGGCCGTATATTGTAAGGGGAGTGCACAAGAGTGGATTCCTTGAAGTTGAGACGGACGATGGACATAATTCATGGTGAACGGGCATAGAGTGAAGAAATTCTTTAACTTCTCTTATGAGAATAAGGGAGGTATTTTAGATTCTCAAGTCCCGTGAGCTCCTTTGAGCTCGGTCCGGCATTAGGACCTTAAAACTAGCGCTTAATGGGAGGCAACCCATTTTTACTTGCTTTTTAGTGTTTTGTTTATTTTTAGTAGTTTGGGAATCGTAAGTGTTAACTTCGTTTGTTGAGATTTGTGATGAAGGCTTGCTTCGTGGAGTGAAATTCTGAGAGAGGGAGCTTAAGGAGGAAAGTCAGGAAGTTGAGCACGTTTCGAATAGGAAAGCATTCAATTCTTGAAGTTAGAGGTAACCGAACCCCAAACGTCGACCTCTTTGCGAAGTCGAAGTTTGGGGGGGTGATGTTTCTTTTCGTTCCTTACTTTGCATTGGTAGAAGTCGAGTTCATACGAATTTTGTGTACTTACTCTTACGTACTCATTCGTTTCAAACTTTGTCATCGCATAGCAAGAACAAAGTTTGGGGGGGTGTGTATTCGTACTTCGGGTTCGTACACGAAATTCTATGAAAAATTGGTCAAATTTTTTCGAAAACATCAATGCTTGAGGTTCGTTGAGTCGAATTGAGTGAGAGTGCTAAGTTCGACTTGAAGTGGATTGGTGATTTGCACGTATGGAAGAGACCCCAACTCCTCGGTCGAATGAGCGACCTGGCTTAAATCGAGGAGTTCTCAGGTTAGTCGTGTTTTGGGTTGAATGTGATAAGTAGTCGAGCTTGGTTCGGATGGAAATTTCAAGTGTTGAACATAAAAAAAACGAGGTTGAAATTTTGGCGCGCTCGAGCAGCTCGAGCGCCACCGCTCGAGCGCATTGCTCGAGCGCTTAAAACATACAGAACCATTCTCGCGCTCGAGCAGCTCGAGCGCCACCGCTCGAGCGTATTGCTCGAGCGCCCAAATCTTACAGAGTGTTTTAGACGCTCGAGCGAATTGCTCGAGCGCGACTGCTCGAGCGAATCGCTCGAGCGGGTCGCGGGTTGACCCATCGGATTTCCCCCTCTATAAATACCCCTTTCCACCCATTTACACACACTTTCACACACTATTTGGGGCGATTTGGAGCATTTCATACGATTTTGCACGATTTCTCACAATTTTTGCTCGAATTTCTTCACAATCCTCCTTAAATCTTCGAACAAGGTATGTAATCTCTAACTTTTGTGATTCAATTCGTAGTTTATGGTTGAATTAGGCATGAGTTGATGCATATGAACTAGGGTTCATGAGTTAGTCGAAATTTTTGGGGATTTTGGCGAAACTTGTTGATTCTTGATTCCTTGATTGATGAATGTTGATAATATGCTATGAGTTTGCTTGTTTTACTTTCAATTTTGGAATTGAATGAGTAGAAGGGGTGAATTTCTAGAGTAAGAAGTAGGAATTTGAGAAAAGGAAATGGGTTTTGCATATTGAGAAGAATTTGTTGGTCCCACTCGATAGATTAATTGCGGAAGCTTATGTAATAATGTCTTTCCAAAATCTTTTATAAGAGATCAATAAAACAATATTTAAAAATAAAGCGATAAAAGACACAAGATATATAGTGGTTCGGATAAATATCCTACGTCCACTCTCCCTTATCACCAAGGGGTCTCACTAACAACCAACTCACAAACTTACTCACTGGAATTTCTGAAGTACCAACACCTTCTTACAAACTCTTTAGATCTAACTTCGATCTAAAGATAAACTCACTCCAACCTTATCTTAACAAGATGAACAGGTTGAGTGTATGAACTCCTTACGAGTAGATAAGTAATTAAGAACAAAGTGTGAGTGCAATATGCGTAGTGATCAAAGGCTTAGTATGGCTATATGCGCGTGAATGATTCTAGAGCTTTTTCTTGATCTGCACTCAAGTATATATAGAGGGGATTAGGGACATAGCCGTTGGGAGGCTAATCCAATCAGATCCTCTATATATATGGAAGCTTCAATCAATCAATTCCCTAATTGATTGATTGGGTTGGTGAGATCTTGAATGATTGTCTTCATATCTTCTTAATCCAATCTTGTTTGACTTGATTTGAATCACCAACGGTCAATGCTTCCAATTGCCTAACTCTGATTCTCTCCAGAGAAGGCAGGACCAGACACCAGGCAACCTCGGTGTCTTCTGGTCCTTATCTGGTGAACAACCAGAATACTCAGTAGAATAAGGGGATCAAACTGAGCATCTTTTGTTCCACCAGACTCGTCTGGTCCGGACTCGTCTGGTCTGGGGAAGGTCATCTGCCTCTGGTCTGATCTCCTCTGGTGAAGTCCTCTGATGAAGTCCTCTGGTGAAGTTCTCTGGTGACTCTTCTGGTGAGGTCTTCTGGTCTGGCAGTTCCCCCTAGACTAAGTCCTAACTAAACCTCATCAGGCTAACAGGTCCAGATGGTCCTATTACATCTTCTGGTTTGTTTTAACTCATCAAAACTAACAAATTTTTATCCTAACAATTTCCCCCTTTTTGATGGAGTTAAAACACTACCAGAACTGATCAAAAGTAAACTTAAGCAAGAAAACAATAAAGGGATGAGACCTTAGAATAGATCTCATCAGGCAAATAATAAGACAACAAGGAGTTGTCTTTAGAACAGAGAAGATATGTATTTTTCATTAATAATCAGAGGACAAAATAATTACAGATTACATTGAAGTTCATTGTCCTATTCTAGGCATATCTTCTGTTCTCTTTAGGGACAAGAAACCAGTCAAGGAACCTATCCTGGACGGCCTTCAACTCTGCAGAAGATGTTGGGGTGAAATTCACCAACACCTTGGTCTTGTAAAGCTTCTTCAGTTCTGCCCAATCCACCTGGTTCCCAATCATGGGAGTGTTAAGATAAGTAAATTCAGGAGCAGTCACCTCCAGGTTGAACTCAATGGTTGAATCCATCAGCTGCTTGTACAAGTCTGCATCATAGGCTTGCATCCAAGAATGGAAGGTTCTATTGATCAGCTCATCATCTTCTGGTGCTGGCCTCTGGATATAATGCTGAATGAACCAGAGGGTCTTGGCTTCTCTCCATCTCTCAATCAGAGGATAAGGCACAGTAGAGTCAAAAGACCCTTCTGTCCTTAGTGGCAAGATGTTCATAACCTCCACAGGAGCTTTCCTCTTCTGTCCTGAGCCACCTGCACCAGAAGGAATACCAGCTTCTCTGGCCTTCTTGTTCTGTCTCCTAACATATCTGAGCCTCTGCTCTTCATCTATGTTCTTCCTGATTCTGGCTTGCCTCTCCTCTGGAGTCTCTTCCTTGTATCTCTTCTCTGCTTCTTCGATAACAGATTCAAGGAAACTCTTCTTAACTTTTCTAATCTTTCTCTTAGCAGGACCAGGAATGGTAGAAGGATCCTGCTCAGCTTCAGATGACTCTTCTTCAGCAGCAAGTTGTTTAGCCATAGATAGAGATTTCAACTCTTCTTTCTTCTTCTTCTGCAACTCAGCCTGGGCCAGAGTGTTCTCCAACAGGTCCAGACGAGCTCCATGGCTAAACAGAGTCTCATTTGTGGTCTTCGCCAGATCAGTTCTGGCCTTCTCTTCCCCCTTTTTAACTTCATCAAGGAGGGGCTCCACTACCTGCCTTATGAGATCAGGCAAGGCAGTGTTGGAGGAAGAGTGAAGATCACGAAGCTGCTTGGCCTCCTCCAGGTAAGCCTTAGACTCTGCAACAAGTCTTTCTTGCTTCTCCAACATCTCCTGGAGGGAGTCCTTCAGTCTAGCAGTCTGAATCATCTGGCTGGCCATTTCCACTTTGAGTACAGAAACTGGCCTCAACTGCTCCATCACATGCTCTTGGAGCTGCTTCTGGCTGTGCATTACATCTAGCTTGACAAACAAGCCATTAGCCTTGAACGAAGCTTTAACCTCTGCCAGAGAGGACTTGAGCTGCTTCATGAAGATTCTCCTCTCTTGCTTAATCTGATGCTCAATCATACCAGGGGCCATATGTTGGATTGCTTTGGAAAAGTGCCCTATCTGCATGATCTGCTCGTTGAAGAAAGCCTTCATCTTCTGGAGCACAGCAGGAGACATCTCAAAGTCCTCCTTGTCTGAATAAAGCTCTGGAGGGAAGACAAAGTGAGGACCAAACTTGTAAGTGGGGCCCTCTGGAGTGAGCATGACGCCTCTTTGGATGAGCAAGGTGCGAATCAAGACTTTGGCTGCACCAGGAGTCCCCAGCTCTGCTGGATTCTGAATGTTCATCTTCTGCTTCAGCTCAATCTCCCAAGCAGTGAAGTTGGAGGCACCCATTTCCTCAAGCAATAGCACCAGGTCCTCCACATCTTCAAGTCTGGCCTTGCTCCAGACCTTGGCATCAGTAAGCTCTGCCAGAAGTGGTAAGTGCTCCAGGAGAACTGGAAAATGCTCTCTTAGCCAGAGCTGAGCACTTACACTCATACTCTGCCTAATGGGACCCATTTCTGCAGATGAGAAAGTGAAGGGTTTGGGCCCAGAGGCAGAGGAGGAAGGGGCTAAGTCAACAGGCTCAAGTGAAGCTTCCTCATCTTCACTATCATCGCTGGATAAACAGGTTGGAGAGCGGGGAGGGCCAGCGAATCCCAGAGCCATAGAAATGGTTGGGTCCTGGTCTGTATGGGTTTGGGGAGGGTTTGGAATTTGTGAAGTAGAGGTGGTAGGGATTGGTTGCTCTGCACCAGAAGAGGAAGGGATATCTGGTACAGAGTATGTATGGGGGATTTGGAAGGTGGAAGTGTTTGAAGGGGGGACTTCTGCACCAGAGGAGGTTGAGGGTACCTCTGATACAGAAGGTGGGGGAGAGGGGTTAGTGGGGATATGTGTTTGGAAATTTGGGGGAGAAGGTGTTTGTGTAGGAATGGTAGAGGGAGTATAGACGGGTGTATCTGGAATAGTCTGCTCTGGTGGTAGAATGGGGTTACCAGAGGCAGATGGGGTTTGGGGAATGTTGTCTGGGGGAGAGGTAGAAGGGGAAACAAGATTTATGGGGGAGGAAGAGGGAAAGGAAGGGTTTACCTCTGCTGGGTCAACACCAGCAGGCAAAACAGGCTCTGGAGCATCCTCCATCATCTGGGTGGCATCCTCAATGGCCTTCTCCAAGGCCTCTCCAAGATCAGATCCAGAGTCTGAATCTTAAAGAAGGGCTCTCTTGGCCTTGGATTTCCTCACAAGAGGCACTTCATCTTCTTCCTCTTCCTCTTCTGATGGCTCATCCACCAGAAGGGTTTTCTTTGCCTTTCTGCTAGTCCTCCTCTTCTTAGCAGAACCTCTCCTGGCCTCGTCTGGCTGCTTCCTCTTGGCTGCTCCAGCCTTCTTAACAGCTTTATCATCATCAGCCTTCTTCTTAAGCACATCAAGAAGGGGAATCTGGTCCTCCTCTGAGGAACTAGAAAAGGCAACGGCTGAAGAACCAGTTGCTCCAGCAGCTTTCTTCTGAGTCTTCTGCTGCTGCTGCTGCTTTCTCTGCCCCTTAGGAGGAGAGGGAATAGATTGAATAGGAGGGGCAGGGATGGCTTGCTCTCCATCAGAGTCAGGATGGCCATGGAGAGGACCATCCTTGGAGAACATAATCTTGGACTTATGGAAACCCTTACACCAGGATTGTCTCCATTTCTTCTCTGGAAGAATCGAATCCAGAATTAGAGTGAGTTTTGTGCCCAATGAGACATTAGCATTGAACACAAATTGTTGTTCTCCTGGCAACTGGGGGCATTCTTCCTTCTGTATTTTCACCTTGTTCTTCCTCAGCACCCCCCAGAAGAATTCAGCCCAGTTACATTGAACGCCATCCAGAATGGCCCTCATAACACAGAGCCTGCCAACGAAGATGGCATCTGTGCTATGGCTCTCACACATGAGAATCTTCACCACAATGTCAAAAAGCACCTTATACTTCTGCCTAAGATGCTTGTCCAAGAAACCCTTGGTAATATTCTGGCATGAATTTCTGGCAAACATCTTGAAGGATTCCAACGCCTCTCCTTCTCTGTACTTCAGTGGGTCCACACCTTCCGCAGAAAGGTTACCAAAAAGACCACAGAAGTCTGCCTTAGAGAAAACAAGATCCTCTGAATCAATCTTGGAAGAAATATAGTCTTCATGGATCTTCATCCGGATAAGAAACTGTGCAGCATATCCATCCAAGGTACGCAGATCTTTGGGAACCTTTGAGATCAACTCCTCCAGCCCAGAACGTCGGAGAAGTTCCAAAATCTCCAAAGCGGCCGGATTCTTAGTGGAATAGAAGTCCACCACCATTTCTGACTTGAGTTTCTTGCAGACATAGTCTGGATCAAAATTGCACTTGGGTGCCATAACTGTGAGAGAGAGAGTGAGAAAAATGCTTCGCAGAGAGAGGTTAGGGTTTGAATAGTATGGAAACGTGAAAGGACAAATTGAAAACAAAGGTGATTTAAATAGAGTAATACGCGTGGCTTGAAAATTAAATGAAGAGTGAACGCGTGTTGTTTCAAATTCTATTTAGGAAACAAAATCAATTTTAGAATTGATTGACATTTTGCACAGTGATTAAATCCGATGGCCATGATGAAAGGCGAAATACAGATTTAATCTGGTGCGTTGGCATAGTCATTGGGACTGGGTATAAAGGGGTTTTGTGGCAGTCAAGAGAAAAAGCGAAATGATTGCCTAGGCCCTATACCCTAGTCTTAAATACACTCCGAAGGTGAAAGGTTTTGAGTGTACTTATTAATTTGAAAAGTGTATCCCAATGATCAGAGGCCAGAGTAGAAAAGACATACCTGTCACCTGATATTGCAACCAGATGAAACCACAACCAGTCTGGTGAAACTTCTCCTCTGATGAAACTTATCTGGTTCTGGTCAGTAAAGACTTTGCACATATCTCTGACTCAACACTTCATCTGGGATAAGTGTCACCTGGTGTATACCTCATCTGGAGGTATACCCTCTCTGATATATCTAATCTGCAGGTATGTTATCATAAGGAAAATTTATGAAGAAAATTTATAAAGTAAGGATACTTCTCTGATGTTCCCCCTAAATCAAATCTGTCTCTGGATCCAACAATCCTAACTCAAAAGCTAACTCTCTGAATCTGGTCTCAGCCAAAGGCTTGGTTAAAATATCTGCTCTCTGCCTCTCTGTTGCAATCTTTTCCATCCTTATGTCCCCTTTCTCAACATGATCTCT
This sequence comes from Ballota nigra, assembly GCA_947034835.1. NCBI lineage: Eukaryota > Viridiplantae > Streptophyta > Magnoliopsida > Lamiales > Lamiaceae > Ballota > Ballota nigra. Next base: position 76,118,271 of record OX344722.1, read on the forward strand.
GATAAAATGATGCCTTATATCAACATGTTTGCATCTGGTATGAAGAACTGGATTCTGGGTGATTGCAATGGCACTATTACTGTTAGGATAAAAATTTGTTAGTTTTGATGAGTTAAAACAAACCAGAAAATGTAATAGGACCATCTGGACCTGTTAGCCAGATGAGGTTTAGTTAGGACTTAGTCTAGGGAGAACTGCCAGACCAGAAGACCTCACCAGAAGAGTCACCAGAGGACTTCATCAGAGGACTTCACCAGAGGAGATCAGACCAGAGGCAGATGACCTTCTCCAGACCAGACGAGTCCGGACCAGACGAGTCTGGTGGAACAAAAGATGCTCAGTTTGATCCCCTTATTCTACTGAGTATTCTGGTTGTTCACCAGATAAGGACCAGAAGACACCGAGGTTGCCTGGTGTCTGGTCCTGCCTTCTCTGGAGAGAATCAGAGTTAGGCAATTGGAAGCATTGACCGTTGGTAATTCAAATCAAGTCAAACAAGATTGGATTAAGAAGATATGAAGACAATCATTCAAGATCTCACCAACCCAATCAATCAATTAGGGAATTGATTGATTGAAGCTTCCATATATAGAGGATCTGATTGGATTAGCCTCCCAACGGCTATGTCCCTAATCCCCTCTATATATACTTGAGTGCAGATCAAGAAAAAGCTCTAGAATCATTCACGCGCATATAGCCATACTAAGCCTTTGATCACTACGCATATTGCACTCACACTTTGTTCTTAATTACTTATCTACTCGTAAGGAGTTAATACACTCAACCTGTTCATCTTGTTAAGATAAGGTTGGAGTGAGTTTATCTTTAGATCGAAGTTATATATAAAGAGTTTGTAAGAAGGTGCTGGTACTTCAGAAATTCCAGTGAGTAAGTTTGTGAGTTGGTTGTTAGTGAGACCCCTTGGTGATAAGGGAGAGTGGACGTAGGATATTTATCCGAACCACTATATATCTTGTGTCTTTTATCGCTTTATTTTTTAAATATTGTTTTATTGATCTCTTATAAAAGATTTTGGAAAGACATTATTACATAAGCTTCCGCAATTAATCTATCGAGTGAGACCAACAAGTGGTATCAAAGCGTTGTGTCCACGACCACTGCTTTGAAAAGCTTTTGGTGGTCACCGGGCAGATCCATTGCTCTTTAGTGCTATTTATTCAAGCTCTTGTTATTTCCCTAAACTTCTTTTCAATATGTCTTCGAAATCTTCTTATAAGAGTCGCAAACTGCCAGAATTCTCGTTCGAGGATTATAGCCACTGGAGCTTCATGATGAGTAATCATCTCGGAGCTATTCACCACCGCATGTTAGATGTGGTTGAAAGTGGCCCCATCAAATTTTACTGGACTCCTATTGATAGTGGCAGGTCTGAGTCCAGAGAAGAAACTAGCGACGCTGCAGAGGATAGAGTTCCCAGACAACGAATCCTCAAAAAGAAAGACGAACTTGATAACGATGAGAGAAAGCTACATAATCTGGACCAGGTGGCGAGGACTGAGATTATCAACACTCTTACTAAAGAAGTTATTGAAAAGGTCAGGACGTGCACCACTGCAAAAGAGATGTGGGACAAGTTAGCTCTGCTCTGTGAAGGAACAGAGAAGATTAAAGATAACAAGCTCCAAGCTGTTCAACACTCTTTTGACACATTCAAGATGAAACCAGACGAGACCATTGACCAGCTGGACATGCGTCTCACGAATCTCTTGAACAAGGCTAGTGCCTTAGGTAAGACCTATTCTGAAAAAGAGATTAATAGTAAAATATTACGTTCACTAACAAGCAGGTGGAGAATTAAAGTCACTGTGATCAAGGACAACAAGGATCTCAACACTCTGGATCACCATCTTCTGTTGTCTGATCTCAAGGCTTACGAATATGATCTTCAAGAGGAGGATCAAACAGAAGAGGTTTCCTCTTCTGGCCAGAAAGGAGTTGCATTCTCTTCAACTCTCAAATCTGATGCCATGCCAAAGGAGTCCACTGCAGATGACTTGAGCCTCAAGGAGCAGGTAGCACTTCTAACTCATAAATTAGACAAAATGAGTTCAAAATATGGCAGGTACAAAAGGCATTGGAAGGAGTCTACCAGAAACAGGAAGAGTTCTTTCAAGCCTGCAGAGAAGGAGAAGACATCTGGAGACTCAAGGGAGACCAGATTCAGAACTCCAGAGAGGAGGAGAGATGACAACCCTGGCAGCTCTGGGAGATCAGATCATCAGAGGAGGGATGGTAGCTCTGGCAGACCTGACTACCAGAGGAGAGAAAGTAGCCCTGCCAGATCAGACTACAACCAGAGGAGGAGAGAGCCAAGTCCTAGTCCCAGAGGAGACAATGCTTGCTACACATGCAACAAGACTGGTCACTACAGTTATGATTGTCCTCAGCTTACTCCTAGGGAAAGAGAAGAGAAAAGAATCAAGAGAGATAGGAGATATGCAGATAAGAGAGCACTGCTGGCAGAAGCAGAGGAGGAGGATACTAGTTCCAGTTCTTCTTCTTCTGACTTTGGATCAGATGATGATGTGTGTCTCATGGCAGACATCACTGAGGTAAATGAAACTACTCTTGTTTTATCTAATTCCAAATGTACTGAATCCTCTAATTCATCTGGTAACTCCAGAGAGTCTGATATGCAACAAATGCTATCAGATCTCCAAAATTGTGTCCAACTCTGTCAAAAACTTGAGAAAGAGAATGGTAGGCTCAGAGCAGAAGTTCAATCTCTCTCTCATGAGCACAAATCCACCAGAGAACTCATGAAAGATCATTCCAAAGAAGTCTCTGCACTTCAGGATAAGATCACAGAAAGAGATACTCTGGTAGATCAACTCATGAAAGAAAGGAATTCTCGAGAGGATGAGATCACTGAACTCAGAGCCAAATACCAAACTCTTATCAAGGGAAAACAAGTTGTCCACAACATAGAGGAGATACCTATGCCCAGAGAAGCTCCTAAGATACCATCTGTTGTATCTATCATATCAGAGTCTTCTCAGCGCATTTGTGATAAGAGTGGTTTAGGATATTCTGGAATTACCACTAAAACTCACAAGTACTTTTATAACAAAGACAAGTCTGTAAGGGCTGGTAAAGTGGTAGAAATCTGGAATGATAAAGACTTAACTGGTAATGGTTACAAGGTGGTTCACAATCCTGATTGGAAAAGGAATCACTCTGTTAATCACTTAACTAATGGTCCAGAAGAGTTGACTACTCTGGAAGAGAAGATGCTTGAGAATAAGTGTCAAAAAGGGGAACCATTAAAGATTAATGGTTCTGTGAACAATGAGTCCCAAGGAGTAGGAATTACTCAAATTGGAGGACCCCAGAGAAATCCTCAAAGGAAACACTCAAAAAGGGGGAATACCAATCAGAGTAATAACTACCAGAGAAGGAACAATGTTCAACAGAACCAGGTACCCCAGAGACAATTTTCTCAGAAAAATCAATTCCAGAATAGGTATACTCAAAGGAACTATAATCACCAGAACAGGTCTAATTATCAGAACCAGAGGAGGTCTTCCAGACCCATCTATAGAAAACCAACTGATCTGGGAAGTTATGACACCAGAGATGGTTCTTCTAGGATGTACCCCTACAACCAGACCTTTAAGACCATGTCTTTGAGGCAGGCCATTCCAAAGGCCAGATTTGAGAAAAGGTACACCAGACCTGTTTATAGGAAAGGTGTCCTTATCAGACCAGTAGCTCAATATGTCATAGTAAGAGGACATGTACTGGTAGATAGATTTGGAAGGAAGATAAGATCTCCTCATCCATCAAGAGATGATCTTTATCTATGGATTCCTACAAAACCTGCAACTAACCAATCAGGACCCAGCACTAGTAGGGGACCTAATTAATCTCTCTGCAGGTAGATAAGAGTCCATTGGAGAAAAGATTATCAAGCAACCATGTCTGGTACATTGATAGTGGATGTTCCAAGCACATGACATTCCAGAAGGATAATCTCCAAGATTTCAAGCCATTGAATGGACCAAGAGTGATGTTTGGTGACAACAACTATGGAGTCACCAGAGGAGTTGGAAAGTTGACCTTCAATGGAGTATCTGTAGATGAAGTCTACTACGTAGAAGGACTCAAGCATAATCTGCTTTCAGTATCCCAATTCTGTGACAAGGGATACTCAGTGAAGTTTTCTAGTGATTCATGCACTGTTTTCTCTTCTGATTATAATGATATCTTGCTAATAGGCTTGAGGAAGGGTAACATTTATCTTGCAGATTTTAGCAGTTGCCCAAGGAATACTTGCCTGGTTGCTAAAGGATCTGCAGAGAACAGCTGGATTTGGCACAAGAGATTGTGTCATCTTAACTGCAAAACATTGAACAAGATTGCCAGAAAGGGTCTCATTCGAGGTCTTCCAAATGAAGTGTTTAAGAAGGATCAGGTTTGTGGTTCATGCCAGAAGGGTAAACAACCCAAGACTTCCTTTAAGGATGTCCAGAGCACAACCACAACCAGAGTACTTCAACTACTTCACATGGACCTGTTTGGACCTGTTTCTCCTCTTAGTTTCAGTGGAAGGAAGTACACCTTAGTAATAGTAGATGACTTTTCAAGATACACTTGGGTAGTGTTCTTGTTTAAGAAAAATGAAACTATAACTAAGCTGCCAGAGTTCTTCAAGCAGATTCAGAATGAGCAGAACCAGAGCATAGTCAGGATCAGAAGTGACAAAGGAACAGAGTTTTTGAATTCACATATTGCAGATTATTGCAAGGATCATGGGATTTTTCATGAGACATCTACTGCCAGAACACCTCAACAAAATGGAGTTGCAGAAAGGAGGAATAGAACTCTCAAAGAAGCTGCAAGAACACTTCTGGCAGAATACAACACTCCACAGAGATTCTGGGCAGAGGCCATCAATACAGCTTGTTACACTCAGAACAGGTGCCTGATTGCCCAGAGACACAATAAGACCCCATATGAGGTATGGAAAGGTAAAACCCCATCTGTTTCATATTTTCACGTTTTTGGATGTAAGTGTTTCATCCATGACAATGGGAAATCTTAAATTAAGAACCTTTGATGCTAAAGTGGCTGATGGAATATTTTTGGGATATTCCAGCACCAGTAAAGCTTTTAGAGTTTTTAATAAGAATTCACTTTGTGTGGAAGAAACACCTCATGTTGTTTTTGATGAATCTACTTTTGAGTGCAAGGTGGATTCTACGTCTCCTGATGAGACCCAGAATCAGGCTAAACCCAGAGTTATCAAGGTCAATCCACCTATTCTTGACTCAGATTCAGATTCAGATAAGGACCCATCTCCTGGTTCTCTGAAGCAGCAGCCTTCACAAGGAGCAGAACCAGAAGAGGTTGGAACTCCTGTAGGGGGAAGCTCTTCTGCAGATGGTGATAATCACCAAGGTACTACAGAAGATGATCACCCAGGCAAGACCACGGGAAGGAGGACCCTGGTTGATCATCCCAATGACCTGATCTTAGGAGATCCAACTAAGGGTGTCCAGACTAGGAGAACTATTAACTTAGCTGCCTTATTTAGTTGCTATGTATCCTTGATTGAGCCCAAGAACATCAAGGAGGCACTGAAAGATTCAAATTGGATTGTGGCTATGCAGGAGGAATTGAATCAATTCACCAGACAGGATGTTTGGGAGCTAGTAGACAGACCAAGACATCAAAAGGTGATAGGCACTAAGTGGGTTTTCAAAAATAAGAAAGATGAGAATGATGTCATTACTAGGAACAAGGCAAGGCTAGTGGCCCAGGGCTATTCTCAGTCTGAAGGAATAGACTATGATGAGACTTTTGCTCCTGTTGCCAGACTAGAAGCCATCAGATTGTTCTTAGCATATGCTGCTCACATGAAGTTCAAAGTATACCAAATGGATGTGAAATCTGCCTTTCTTAATGGGATTCTCATTGAGGAAGTGTATGTTGAACAACCTCCTGGTTTTGAACAAGGTGACAAGGTGTTTAAGCTTAAGAAAGCTCTTTATGGGCTGAAGCAGGCACCCAGAGCATGGTATGACAATCTATCTCAATTTCTTCTGGACAATGGTTTTACTAAAGGTAAAATTGATAGGACCTTGTTTAGGAAAGAAGAAGGAAAGGACATCCTTCTGGTCCAAATATATGTTGATGACATCATATTTGGATCCCCTAACAAGAAGCTGTGTGAGAAGTTTGGTGAACTCATGCAGGGACAGTTTGAGATGTCCATGATGGGAGAATTAAATTACTTTTTGGGTTTGCAGGTTAAGCAATCAGAGAAGGGAATTTTTATTAATCAAGCTAAGTACACCAGAAACATGTTAGAGAAATTTGGAATAGGATCTAGCAGAGAAGCCAAGATCCCTATGATGACAAATTTCAACATGGATCCAGATGAGTCTGGAGAGTGTGTGGACCAGACTCAGTACAGAGCACTTATTGGTTCTCTTTTGTATCTGACTGCAAGCAGACCAGATATTACTTTTGTTGTAGGAGTTTGTGCCAGATTTCAGGCCAACCCCAAGAAGAGTCACTTGGAAGCAACTAAGAAAATATTGAAATACGTTAAGGGAACTGTGAATTTAGGATTATGGTATCCTGCAGATGACAACTTAGAATTAAGTGGTTATTCAGATTCAGACTATGGTGGGTGCAGAATAGATAGGAAATCTACAAGTGGTACATGCCAATTTTTAGGGAACAAATTGGTATCCTGGTTTTCCAAGAAGCAGACTTCAGTTGCTACATCAACAACAGAAGCAGAGTACATGGCTGCAGGGAGTTGTTGTTCTCAACTTCTTTGGATTAGTCAACAGCTTAGGGATTACCAAATTAGAGCTAAGGATATTCCTATTTTCTGTGACAGTAATAGTGCCATTGCAATCACCCAGAATCCAGTTCTTCATACCAGATGCAAACATGTTGATATAAGGCATCATTTTATCAGAGATCATGTTGAGAAAGGGGACATAAGGATGGAAAAGATTGCAACAGAGAGGCAGAGAGCAGATATTTTAACCAAGCCTTTGGCTGAGACCAGATTCAGAGAGTTAGCTTTTGAGTTAGGATTGTTGGATCCAGAGACAGATTTGATTTAGGGGGAACATCAGAGAAGTATCCTTACTTTATAAATTTTCTTCATAAATTTTCCTTATGATAACATACCTGCAGATTAGATATATCAGAGAGGGTATACCTCCAGATGAGGTATACACCAGGTGACACTTATCCCAGATGAAGTGTTGAGTCAGAGATATGTGCAAAGTCTTTACTGACCAGGACCAGATAAGTTTCATCAGAGGAGAAGTTTCACCAGACTGGTTGTGGTTTCATCTGGTTGCAATATCAGGTGACAGGTATGTCTTTTCTACTCTGGCCTCTGATCATTGGGATACACTTTTCAAATTAATAAGTACACTCAAAACCTTTCACCTTCGGAGTGTATTTAAGACTAGGGTATAGGGCCTAGGCAATCATTTCGCTTTTTCTCTTGACTGCCACAAAACCCCTTTATACCCAGTCCCAATGACTATGCCAACGCACCAGATTAAATCTGTATTTCGCCTTTCATCATGGCCATCGGATTTAATCACTGTGCAAAATGTCAATCAATTCTAAAATTGATTTTGTTTCCTAAATAGAATTTGAAACAACACGCGTTCACTCTTCATTTAATTTTCAAGCCACGCGTATTACTCTATTTAAATCACCTTTGTTTTCAATTTGTCCTTTCACGTTTCCATACTATTCAAACCCTAACCTCTCTCTGCGAAGCATTTTTTTTTCTCTCTCTCTCTCTCTCACAGTTATGGCACCCAAGTGCAATTTTGATCCAGACTATGTCTGCAAGAAACTCAAGTCAGAAATGGTGGTGGACTTCTATTCCACTAAGAATCCGGCCGCTTTGGAGATTTTGGAACTTCTCCGACGTTCTGGGCTGGAGGAGTTGATCTCAAAGGTTCCCAAGGATCTGCGTACCTTGGATGGATATGCTGCACAGTTTCTTATCCGGATGAAGATCCATGAAGACTATATTTCTTCCAAGATTGATTCAGAGGATCTTGTTTTCTCTAAGGCAAACTTCTGTGGTCTTTTTGGTAACCTTTCTGCGGAAGGTGTGGACCCACTGAAGTACAGAGAAGGAGAGGCGTTGGAATCCTTCAAGATGTTTGCCAGAAATTCATGCCAGAATATTTCCAAGGGTTTCTTGGACAAGCATCTTAGGCAGAAGTATAAGGTGCTTTTTGACATTGTGGTGAAGATTCTCATGTGTGAGAGCCATAGCACAGATGCCATCTTCGTTGGCAGGCTCTGTGTTATGAGGGCCATTCTGGATGGCGTTCAATGTAACTGGGCTGAATTCTTCTGGGGGGTGCTGAGGAAGAACAAGGTGAAAATACAGAAGGAAGAATGCCCCCAGTTGCCAGGAGAGCAACAATTTGTGTTCAATGCTAATGTCTCATTGGGCACAAAACTCTCTCTAATTCTGGATTCGATTCTTCCAGAGAAGAAATGGAGACAATCCTGGTGTAAGGGTTTCCATAAGTCCAAGATTATGTTCTCCAAGGATGGTCCTCTCCATGGCCATCCTGACTCTGATGGAGAGCAAGCCATCCCTGCCCCTCCTATTCAATCTATTCCCTCTCCTCCTAAGGGGCAGAGAAAGCAGCAGCAGCAGCAGAAGACTCAGAAGAAAGCTGCTGGAGCAACTGGTTCTTCAGCCGTTGCCTTTTCTGGTTCCCCAGAGGAGGACCAGATTCCCCTTCTTGATGTGCTTAAGAAGAAGGGTGATGATGATAAAGCTGTAAAGAAGGCTGGAGCAGCCAAGAGGAAGCAGCCAGACGAGGCCAAGAGAGGTTCTGCTAAGAAGAGGAGGACTAGCAGAAAGGCAAAGAAAACCCTTCTGGTGGATGAGCCATCAGAAGAGGAAGAGGAAGAAGATGAAGTGCCTCTTGTGAGGAAATCCAAGGCCAAGAGAGCCCTTCTTCAAGATTCAGACTCTGGATCTGATCTTGGAGAGGCCTTGGAGAAGGCCATTGAGGATGCCACCCAGATGATGGAGGATGCTCCAGAGCCTGTCTTGCCTGCTGGTGTTGACCCAGCAGAGGTAAACCCTTCCTTTCCCTCATCCTCCCCCATAAATCTTGTTTCCCCTTCCACCTCTCCCCCAGACAACATTCCCCAAACCCCATCTGCCTCTGGTAACCCCATTCTACCACCAGAGCAGACTATTCCAGATACACCCGTCTATACTCCCTCTACCATTCCTACACAAACACCTTCTCCCCCAAATTTCCAAACACATATCCCCACTAACCCCTCTCCCCCACCTTCTGTATCAGAGGTACCCTCAACCTCCTCTGGTGCAGAAGTCCCCCCTTCAAACACTTCCACCTTCCAAATCCCCCATACATACTCTGTACCAGATATCCCTTCCTCTTCTGGTGCAGAGCAACCAATCCCTACCACCTCTACTTCACAAATTCCAAACCCTCCCCAAACCCATACAGACCAGGACCCAACCATTTCTATGGCTCTGGGATTCGCTGGCCCTCCCCGCTCTCCAACCTGTTTATCCAGCGATGATAGTGAAGATGAGGAAGCTTCACTTGAGCCTGTTGACTTAGCCCCTTCCTCCTCTGCCTCTGGGCCCAAACCCTTCACTTTCTCATCTGCAGAAATGGGTCCCATTAGGCAGAGTATGAGTGTAAGTGCTCAGCTCTGGCTAAGAGAGCATTTTCCAGTTCTCCTGGAGCACTTACCACTTCTGGCAGAGCTTACTGATGCCAAGGTCTGGAGCAAGGCCAGACTTGAAGATGTGGAGGACCTGGTGCTATTGCTTGAGGAAATGGGTGCCTCCAACTTCACTGCTTGGGAGATTGAGCTGAAGCAGAAGATGAACATTCAGAATCCAGCAGAGCTGGGGACTCCTGGTGCAGCCAAAATCTTGATTCGCACCTTGCTCATCCAAAGAGGAGTCATGCTCACTCCAGAGGGCCCCACTTACAAGTTTGGTCCTCACTTTGTCTTTCCTCCAGAGCTTTATTCAGACGAGGAGGACTTTGAGATGTCTCCTGCTGTGCTCCAGAAGATGAAGGCTTTCTTCAACGAGCAGATCATGCAGATAGGGCGCTTTTCCAAAGCAATCCAACATATGGCCCCTGCTATGATTGAGCATCAGATTAAGCAAGAGAGGAGAATCTTCATGAAGCAGCTCAAGTCCTCTCTGGCAGAGGTTAAAGCTTCGTTCAAGGCTAATGGCTTGTTTTTCAAGCTAGATGTTATGCACAGCCAGAAGCAGCTCCAAGAGCATGTGATGGAGCAGTTGAGGCCAGTTTCTGTACTCAAAGTGGAAATGGCCAGCCAGATGATTCAGACTGCTAGACTGAAGGACTCCCTCCAGGAGATGTTGGAGAAGCAAGAAAGACTTGTTGCAGAGTCTAAGGCTTACCTGGAGGAGGCCAAGCAGCTTCGTGATCTTCACTCTTCCTCCAACACTGCCTTGCCTGATCTCATAAGGCAGGTAGTGGAGCCCCTCCTTGATGAAGTTAAAAAGGGGGAAGAGAAGGCCAGAACTGATCTGGCGAAGACCACAAATGAGACTCTGTTTAGCCATGGAGCTCGTCTGGACCTGTTGGAGAACACTCTGGCCCAGGCTGAGTTGCAGAAGAAGAAGAAAGAAGAGTTGAAATCTCTATCTATGGCTAAACAACTTGCTGCTGAAGAAGAGTCATCTGAAGCTGAGCAGGATCCTTCTACCATTCCTGGTCCTGCTAAGAGAAAGATTAGAAAAGTTAAGAAGAGCTTCCTTGAATCTGTTGTCGAAGAAGCAGAGAAGAGATACAAGGAAGAGACTCCAGAGGAGAGGCAAGCCAGAATCAGGAAGAACATAGATGAAGAGCAGAGGCTCAGATATGTTAGGAGACAGAACAAGAAGGCCAGAGAAGCTGGTATTCCTTCTGGTGCAGGTGGCTCAGGACAGAAGAGGAAAGCCCCTGTGGAGGTTATGAACATCTTGCCACTAAGGACAGAAGGGTCTTTTGACTCTACTGTGCCTTATCCTCTAATTGAGAGATGGAGAGAAGCCAAGACCCTCTTGTTCATTCAGCATTATATCCAGAGGCCAGCACCAGAAGATGATGAGCTGATCAACAGAACCTTCCATTCTTGGATGCAAGCCTATGATGCAGACTTGTACAAGCAGCTGATGGATTCAACCATTGAGTTCAACCTGGAGGTGACTGCTCCTGAATTTACTTATCTTAACACTCCCATGATTGGGAACCAGGTGGATTGGGCAGAACTGAAGAAGCTTTACAAGACCAAGGTGTTGGTGAATTTCACCCCAACATCTTCTGCAGAGTTGAAGGCCGTCCAGGATAGGTTCCTTGACTGGTTTCTTGTCCCTAAAGAGAACAGAAGATATGCCTAGAATAGGACAATGAACTTCAATGTAATCTGTAATTATTTTGTCCTCTAATTATTAATGAAAAACACATATCTTCTCTGTTCTAAAGACAACTCCTTGTTGTCTTATTATTTGCCTGATGAGATCTATTCTAAGGTCTCATCCCTTTATTGTTTTCTTGCTTAAGTTTACTTTTGATCAGTTCTGGTAGTGTTTTAACTCCATCAAAAAGGGGGAAATTGTTAGGATAAAAATTTGTTAGTTTTGATGAGTTAAAACAAACCAGAAAATGTAATAGGACCATCTGGACCTGTTAGCCAGATGAGGTTTAGTTAGGACTTAGTCTAGGGAGAACTGCCAGACCAGAAGACCTCACCAGAAGAGTCACCAGAGGACTTCATCAGAGGACTTCACCAGAGGAGATCAGACCAGAGGCAGATGACCTTCCCCAGACCAGACGAGTCCGGACCAGACGAGTCTGGTGGAACAAAAGATGCTCAGTTTGATCCCCTTATTCTACTGAGTATTCTGGTTGTTCACCAGATAAGGACCAGAAAACACCGAGGTTGCCTGGTGTCTGGTCCTGCCTTCTCTGGAGAGAATCAGAGTTAGGCAATTGGAAGCATTGACCGTTGGTAATTCAAATCAAGTCAAACAAGATTGGATTAAGAAGATATGAAGACAATCATTCAAGATCTCACCAACCCAATCAATCAATTAGGGAATTGATTGATTGAAGCTTCCATATATAGAGGATCTGATTGGATTAGCCTCCCAACGGCTATGTCCCTAATCCCCTCTATATATACTTGAGTGCAGATCAAGAAAAAGCTCTAGAATCATTCACGCGCATATAGCCATACTAAGCCTTTGATCACTACGCATATTGCACTCACACTTTGTTCTTAATTACTTATCTACTCGTAAGGAGTTAATACACTCAACCTGTTCATCTTGTTAAGATAAGGTTGGAGTGAGTTTATCTTTAGATCGAAGTTATATATAAAGAGTTTGTAAGAAGGTGCTGGTACTTCAGAAATTCCAGTGAGTAAGTTTATGAGTTGGTTGTTAGTGAGACCCCTTGGTGATAAGGGAGAGTGGACGTAGGATATTTATCCGAACCACTATATATCTTGTGTCTTTTATCGCTTTATTTTTTAAATATTGTTTTATTGATCTCTTATAAAAGATTTTGGAAAGACATTATTACATAAGCTTCCGCAATTAATCTATCGAGTGGGACCAACAATTACTGTCACAGAAAATAGGAATATCCTTAGCTCTAATCTGGTAATCCCTAAGCTGTTGACTAATCCAAAGAAGTTGAGAACAACAACTCCCTGCAGCCATGTACTCTGCTTCTGTTGTTGATGTAGCAACTGAAGTCTGCTTCTTGGAAAACCAGGATACCAATTTGTTCCCTAAAAATTGGCATGTACCACTTGTAGATTTCCTATCTATTCTGCACCCACCATAGTCTGAATCTGAATAACCACTTAATTCTAAGTTGTCATCTGCAGGATACCATAATCCTAAATTCACAGTTCCCTTAAGGTATTTCAATATTTTCTTAGCTGCTTCCAAGTGACTCTTCTTGGGGTTGGCCTGAAATCTGGCACAAACTCCTACAGCAAAAGTAATATCTGGTCTGCTTGCAGTCAGATACAAAAGAGAACCAATAAGTGCTCTGTACTGAGTCTGGTCCACACACTCTCCAGACTCATCTGGATCCATGTTGAAATTTGTCATCATAGGGATCTTGGCTGCTCTGCTAGATCCTATTCCAAATTTCTCTAACATGTTTCTGGTGTACTTAGCTTGATTAATAAAAATTCCCTTCTCTGATTGCTTAACCTGCAAACCCAAAAAGTAATTTAATTCTCCCATCATGGACATCTCAAACTGTCCCTGCATGAGTTCACCAAACTTCTCACACAGCTTCTTGTTAGGGGATCCAAATATGATGTCATCAACATATATTTGGACCAGAAGGATGTCCTTTCCTTCTTCTTTCCTAAACAAGGTCCTATCAATTTTACCTTTAGTAAAACCATTGTCCAGAAGAAATTGAGATAGAGTGTCATACCATGCTCTGGGTGCCTGCTTCAGCCCATAAAGAGCTTTCTTAAGCTTAAACACCTTGTCACCTTGTTCAAAACCAGGAGGTTGTTCAACATACACTTCCTCAATGAGAATCCCATTAAGAAAGGCAGATTTCACATCCATTTGATATACTTTGAACTTCATGTGAGCAGCATATGCTAAGAACAATCTGATGGCTTCTAGTCTGGCAACAGGAGCAAAAGTCTCATCATAGTCTATTCCTTCAGACTGAGAATAGCCCTGGGCCACTAGCCTTGCCTTGTTCCTAGTAATGACATCATTCTCATCTTTCTTATTTTTGAAAACCCACTTAGTGCCTATCACCTTTTGATGTCTTGGTTTGTCTACCAGCTCCCAAACATCCTGTCTGGTGAATTGATTCAATTCCTCCTGCGTAGCCACAATCCAATTTGAATCTTTCAGTGCCTCCATGATGTTCTTGGGCTCAATCAAGGACACATAGCAACTAAATAAGGCAGCTAAGTTAATAGTTCTCCTAGTCTGGACACCCTTAGTTGGATCTCCTAAGATCAGGTCATTGGGGTGATCAACCAGGGTCCTCCTTCCCGTGGTCTTGCCTGGGTGATCATCTTCTGCAGTACCTTGGTGATTATCACCACCTGCAGAAGAGCTTCCCCCTACAGGAGTTCCAACCTCTTCTGGTTCTGCTCCTTGTGAAGGTTGCTGCTTCAGAGAACCAGGAGATGGGTCCTCATCTGAATCTGAATCTGAGTCAAGAATAGGTGGATTGACCTTGATAACTCTGGGTTTAGCCTGATTCTGGGTCTCATCAGGAGACGTAGAATCCACCTTGCACTCAAAAGTAGATTCATCAAAAACAACATGAGGTGTTTCTTCCACACAAAGTGAATTCTTATTAAAAACTCTAAAAGCTTTGCTGGTGCTGGAATATCCCAAAAATATTCCATCAGCCACTTTAGCATCAAAGGTTCTTAATTTAGATTTCCCATTGTCATGGATGAAACACTTACATCCAAAAACATGAGAATATGAAACAGATGGGGTTTAACCTTTCCATACCTCATATGGGGTCTTATTGTGTCTCTGGGCAATCAGGCACCTGTTCTGAGTGTAACAAGCTGTATTGATGGCCTCTGCCCAGAATCTCTGTGGAGTGTTGTATTCTGCCAGAAGTGTTCTTGCAGCTTCTTTGAGAGTTCTATTCCTCCTTTCTGCAACTCCATTTTGTTGAGGTGTTCTGGCAGCAGATGTCTCATGAAAAATCCCATGATCCTTGCAATAATCTGCAATATGTGAATTCAAAAACTCTGTTCCTTTGTCACTTCTGATCCTGACTATGCTCTGGTTCTGCTCATTCTGAATCTGCTTGAAGAACTCTGGCAGCTTAGTTATAGTTTCATTTTTCTTAAACAAGAACACTACCCAAGTGTATCTTGAAAAGTCATCTACTATTACTAAGGTGTACTTCCTTCCACTGAAACTAAGAGGAGAAACAGGTCCAAACAGGTCCATGTGAAGTAGTTGAAGTACTCTGGTTGTGGTTGTGCTCTGGACATCCTTAAAGGAAGTCTTGGGTTGTTTACCCTTCTGGCATGAACCACAAACCTGATCCTTCTTAAACACTTCATTTGGAAGACCTCGAATGAGACCCTTTCTGGCAATCTTGTTCAATGTTTTGAAGTTAAGATGACACAATCTCTTGTGCCAAATCCAGCTGTTCTCTGCAGATCCTTTAGCAACCAGGCAAGTATTCCTTGGGCAACTGCTAAAATCTGCAAGATAAATGTTACCCTTCCTCAAGCCTATTAGCAAGATATCATTATAATCAGAAGAGAAAACAGTGCATGAATCACTAGAAAACTTCACTGAGTATCCCTTGTCACAGAATTGGGATACTGAAAGCAGATTATGCTTGAGTCCTTCTACGTAGTAGACTTCATCTACAGATACTCCATTGAAGGTCAACTTTCCAACTCCTCTGGTGACTCCATAGTTGTTGTCACCAAACATCACTCTTGGTCCATTCAATGGCTTGAAATCTTGGAGATTATCCTTCTGGAATGTCATGTGCTTGGAACATCCACTATCAATGTACCAGACATGGTTGCTTGATAATCCTTTCTCCAATGGACTCTTATCTACCTGCAGAGAGATTAATTAGGTCCCCTACTAGTGCTGGGTCCTGATTGGTTAGTTGCAGGTTTTGTAGGAATCCATAGATAAAGATCATCTCTTGATGGATGAGGAGATCTTATCTTCCTTCCAAATCTATCTACCAGTACATGTCCTCTTACTATGACATATTGAGCTACTGGTCTGATAAGGACACCTTTCCTATAAACAGGTCTGGTGTACCTTTTCTCAAATCTGGCCTTTGGAATGGCCTGCCTCAAAGACATGGTGTTAAAGGTCTGGTTGTAAGGGTACATCCTAGAAGAACCATCTCTGGTGTCATAACTTCCCAGATCAGTTGGTTTTCTATAGATGGGTCTGGAAGACCTCCTCTGGTTCTGATAATTAGACCTGTTCTGGTGAATATAGTTCCTTTGAGTATACCTATTCTGGAATTGATTTTTCTGAGAAAATTGTTTCTGGGGTACCTGGTTCTGTTGAACATTGTTCCTTCTCTGGTAGTTATTACTCTGATTGGTATTCCCCCTTTTTGAGTGTTTCCTTTGAGGTCCCCTAATCTGTTTAGGTTCCCTTTGAGGATTTCTCTGGGGTCCTTCAATTTGAGTAATTCCTACTCCTTGGGACTCATTGTTCACAGAACCATTAATCTTTAATGGTTCCCCTTTTTGACACTTATTCTCAAGCATCTTCTCTTCCAGAGTAGTCAACTCTTCTGGACCATTAGTTAAGTGATTAACAGAGTGATTCCTTTTCCAATCAGGATTGTGAACCACCTTGTAACCATTACCAGTTAAGTCTTTATCATTCCAGATTTCTACCACTTTACCAGCCCTTACAGACTTGTCTTTGTTATAAAAGTACTTGTGAGTTTTAGTGGTAATTCCAGAATATCCTAAACCACTCTTATCACAAATGCGCTGAGAAGACTCTGATATGATAGATACAACAGATGGTATCTTAGGAGCTTCTCTGGGCATAGGTATCTCCTCTATGTTGTGGATAACTTGTTTTCCCTTGATAAGAGTTTGGTATTTGGCTCTGAGTTCAGTGATCTCATCCTCTTGAGAATTCCTTTCTTTCATGAGTTGATCTACCAGAGTATCTCTTTCTGTGATCTTATCCTGAAGTGCAGAGACTTCTTTGGAATGATCTTTCATGAGTTCTCTGGTGGATTTGTGCTCATGAGAGAGAGATTGAACTTCTGCTCTGAGCCTACCATTCTCTTTCTCAAGTTTTTGACAGAGTTGGACACAATTTTGGAGATTTGATAGCATTTGTTGCATATCAGACTCTCTGGAGTTACCAGATGAATTAGAGGATTCAGTACATTTGGAATTAGATAAAACAAGAGTAGTTTCATTTACCTCAGTGATGTCTGCCATGAGACACACATCATCATCTGATCCAAAGTCAGAAGAAGAAGAACTGGAACTACTATCCTCCTCTTCTGCTTCTGCCAGCAGTGCTCTCTTATCTGCATATCTCCTATCTCTCTTGATTCTTTTCTCTTCTCTTTCCCTAGGAGTAAGCTGAGGACAATCATAACTGTAGTGACCAGTCTTGTTGCATGTGTAGCAGGCATTGTCTCCTCTGGGACTAGGACTTGGCTCTCTCCTCCTCTGGTTGTAGTCTGATCTGGCAGGGCTACTTTCTCTCCTCTGGTAGTCAGGTCTGCCAGAGCTACCATCCCTCCTCTGATGATCTGATCTCCCAGAGCTGCCAGGGTTGTCATCTCTCCTCCTCTCTGGAGTTCTGAATCTGGTCTCCCTTGAGTCTCCAGATGTCTTCTCCTTCTCTGCAGGCTTGAAAGAACTCTTCCTGTTTCTGGTAGACTCCTTCCAATGCCTTTTGTACCTGCCATATTTTGAACTCATTTTGTCTAATTTATGAGTTAGAAGTGCTACCTGCTCCTTGAGGCTCAAGTCATCTGCAGTGGACTCCTTTGGCATGGCATCAGATTTGAGAGTTGAAGAGAATGCAACTCCTTTCTGGCCAGAAGAGGAAACCTCTTCTGTTTGATCCTCCTCTTGAAGATCATATTCGTAAGCCTTGAGATCAGACAACAGAAGATGGTGATCCAGAGTGTTGAGATCCTTGTTGTCCTTGATCACAGTGACTTTAATTCTCCACCTGCTTGTTAGTGAACGTAATATTTTACTATTAATCTCTTTTTCAGAATAGGTCTTACCTAAGGCACTAGCCTTGTTCAAGAGATTCGTGAGACGCATGTCCAGCTGGTCAATGGTCTCGTCTGGTTTCATCTTGAATGTGTCAAAAGAGTGTTGAACAGCTTGGAGCTTGTTATCTTTAATCTTCTCTGTTCCTTCACAGAGCAGAGCTAACTTGTCCCACATCTCTTTTGCAGTGGTGCACGTCCTGACCTTTTCAATAACTTCTTTAGTAAGAGTGTTGATAATCTCAGTCCTCGCCACCTGGTCCAGATTATGTAGCTTTCTCTCATCGTTGTCAAGTTCGTCTTTCTTTTTGAGGATTCGTTGTCTGGGAACTCTATCCTCTGCAGCGTCGCTAGTTTCTTCTCTGGACTCAGACCTGCCACTATCAATAGGAGTCCAGTAAAATTTGATGGGGCCACTTTCAACCACATCTAACATGCGGTGGTGAATAGCTCCGAGATGATTACTCATCATGAAGCTCCAGTGGCTATAATCCTCGAACGAGAATTCTGGCAGTTTGCGACTCTTATAAGAAGATTTCGAAGACATATTGAAAAGAAGTTTAGGGAAATAACAAGAGCTTGAATAAATAGCACTAAAGAGCAATGGATCTGCCCGGTGACCACCAAAAGCTTTTCAAAGCAGTGGTCGTGGACACACTGCTCTGATACCACTTGTTGGTCCCACTCGATAGATTAATTGCGGAAGCTTATGTAATAATGTCTTTCCAAAATCTTTTATAAGAGATCAATAAAACAATATTTAAAAATAAAGCGATAAAAGACACAAGATATATAGTGGTTCGGATAAATATCCTACGTCCACTCTCCCTTATCACCAAGGGGTCTCACTAACAACAAACTCACAAACTTACTCACTGGAATTTCTGAAGTACCAGCACCTTCTTACAAACTCTTTAGATCTAACTTCGATCTAAAGATAAACTCACTCCAACCTTATCTTAACAAGATGAACAGGTTGAGTGTATGAACTCCTTACGAGTAGATAAGTAATTAAGAACAAAGTGTGAGTGCAATATGCGTAGTGATCAAAGGCTTAGTATGGCTATATGCGCGTGAATGATTCTAGAGCTTTTTCTTGATCTGCACTTAAGTATATATAGAGGGGATTAGGGACATAGCCGTTGGGAGGCTAATCCAATCAGATCCTCTATATATATGGAAGCTTCAATCAATCAATTCCCTAATTGATTGATTGGGTTGGTGAGATCTTGAATGATTGTCTTCATATCTTCTTAATCCAATCTTGTTTGACTTGATTTGAATCACCAACGGTCAATGCTTCCAATTGCCTAACTCTGATTCTCTCCAGAGAAGGCAGGACCAGACACCAGGCAACCTCGGTGTCTTCTGGTCCTTATCTGGTGAACAACCAGAATACTCAGTAGAATAAGGGGATCAAACTGAGCATCTTTTATTCCACCAGACTCGTCTGGTCCGGACTCGTCTGGTCTGGGGAAGGTCATCTGCCTCTGGTCTGATCTCCTCTGGTGAAGTCCTCTGATGAAGTCCTCTGGTGAAGTCCTCTGGTGACTCTTCTAGTGAGGTCTTCTGGTCTGGCAGTTCCCCCTAGACTAAGTCCTAACTAAACCTCATCTGGCTAACAGGTCCAGATGGTCCTATTACATCTTCTGGTTTGTTTTAACTCATCAAAACTAACAAATTTTTATCCTAACAGAATTTTTTGTGAATTGAGAAAAGCATGAATAGTGAGTTGAATCGAATTGAGATGCATTACTTGGAATTGCTTGAGTTTGAATGAATGATGAACTGTTGTGAACTTAAGGAATGTTGCTTAAATCCTTGCTATGTCATGATTAGGTACAATGGCTCCTAAACACAAACTCCTGAGCGACGAAGAAGTGAGAGTGCTCACGGAACAGCTTAGACAGAAGAACTTATTGCCCTTGAGATGGGGAGGGTTAGATTATCGAGATGACTGGAAGTACGTGGCCTACAGATGGAGCCTCATAACCGGGAAGGTTGAGAAAACCCGGAGACCTGTGGTAAGCTTCATGAAGGACCTGGGAATTGAGGAGGAGATACGAAGGATATTCACCAGAAACAACATGGCTGAGTTCTTCGACATGCTGCTAACCATGGAGACTAACGCCGATCTGGTGGAACAATTTATGGCCACCGTGGAAAAGACGGGCACAGACACCTTCAAATTCAAATACCAGAACGAGTGGCAATACCACGAGGTGGGAGTTGTCAACCTCGCATTCGGGCTCCCAGCCCTATCTCGTCCCAACCGTGAGCTAAAAGCGTACAACGCTAATGCATTTTGGAAAGAGATAACGGGCAGCTTGGTTGGGGACTACAAGGGGCAGTATGCGAGGGCATCGGCTATCCGAAACCCGGTGATCAGATATCTGGAGCGGATACTGGGGAACACGATTTATGCCAGATCTGAGATGGGGACGGTGACGAGCAAGCAGCTGTACGGAATCTGGTGCCTTTTGCATAAAAAGGACCATGACTTTGGAAGGGACTTCCTAGAGCACCATTTCGAGGCTCCGTTCAAGCTGGGAACGAGAACCTCGAAGATCCGAGGAGGAGGGCTGATTTCAGTTTTGATGAAGCACCTCGGATTCGAGCCGTGTTCGGGACCTTGCAAAGGCATGGATTTGGGATTCGAGCAGATGAACAACACTTGGATGTTTGAGCACTGGATGGGCAAATACTGCATCAGATACAGTGATGATGGCTTGTTCCCGCTGCCGAACAAGAAGCTCGTGACTCTGGTAGGGATGAAGAAGGATAACATCGGGATGAACGGAGAGCAGCACCTCGCTATAGGTGCTAAGTACACATCAGAGATAGATGGCAAAGGACTCCGGGACGTTAGGCCTGTCAAGAGGAGCAGAGGAGAAGGCACGAGTGGTGCCGGATCGAGTGGAGCAGCGGAGCTGCAAGAGGAGGAAGAACAAGAGTACGAAGAAGGAGGAAACATGGCTGATGAGGAAGAAGCAGATGTGGGTGAAGGAGGTCAGGGACCTCAAGAGATGGAGTTCGGGATGCCTGATGCACCGACTCCAGAGCCGTGGTACCCGAACCAGATGGAGTGGTACGGAATGCGAACCGACATTCAGGACCTGAGGGCAGATGTCACGGAGCTTCGCACCACTCAAAATCAGTGGTACACGGAAGCTTCTAGCATGAGAGGGGAGTTTCAAGAAGTTCGATCGGAGGTTTCAGATTTGAAACGCTGGATGGAGGCACTCTTTGTCTCCCACTTAGGATCCGATCACCCTAGCTACCGGCCACCACCACCTCCAGACGCTTGAGAGACCTGGGATGCACCCAATTTTCTTTTCCTTTTTCTTTCCTCTTCTTTTTCCTTTCTTTTCTTATTTATTTCTGTTCCTGAGTATGAATTGTAGTGATTGCGTGGAGTGCATGTTCTTGGGGATTGTATTGGAAGTCTTTTAACTTTTGAGGGATTTGTTTCGATTTGCTTTGATTGATGATTGATGATTTCATGCTTATTAACTCTTCTAGACTGCTTATTTTTATTCTTGAGTATGACTTAGTGAGGAGAGTGGAGTTGTGAAAGTGAGTTGAAAATTTCTTTGTGTAAGTATGTGAGTTTGAGCTGATTAGGGAGAGAACCCGTATGCTTATGAGTTCTTTTGAGTGCTTGTGTGATGAGAGTGAGAATTCACTAGGACTAGCTTGGATCTGAAAGCCGTGAGAGTTGAGCCTTACGAGATTTAAATGCATGATTTAATCTCTTCGTTTGTGAGTGGATCGTCACCTTAGAGGATGCTAGAACTTGCATGCGCTCTTGCTTCTAGATTGTGTCTAGTTTGATATGCCGAATAGGATCTTAGGCCATTTTTTAATTGAATAAGTCACTTAGCCAAAATTTTCCTTACCAATGACATTGATCCCTTGTTAGCCCCTTTGAGCCTAAAGCCTATTTTATTTGCTAGCACATATGAACACTATTCCAATTCCTAAGCCTTATTGTCCAAATTTGAGTGGAGAATAGGAAAGTGTGAATATGAAGGAAGTGAATTGAGTTGAAAAAAGGAAAAGGTTGTTTGTTGAGTAAATATGAGAAGAAGGTGTGATGAAGTTTTGAGATGTGGGAAAAAGAACAAAAAATTTGAGAATGAGCAAAAGAAAAAAAAAATGAGCTTATGTGTTTGTGCGAAAAAAAAAATGATGAAGTGATTGAAAAAGTGAAGGAGTGAGAAAGATAAAAAATTGAAGTGTTGCGAGAATTGAAAGCGAAAGTGTAGTGATTGAATACGTTTGAAGTAGTTCGTTCTTAATCTCGAAGTACCGAAGTTTTGAATTTCTATTCTCCATTCACTTGAGTCACTTTACCATATTGTTATCCCACCTGTCCAAAGAGCCTACATTACAACCTTTTGAAAGTCCTTTTTGATTCGGCATTGATTTCTAGAGTATGGTCGAAATTGAGAGCATTTACAAGCCTATGGCTGCCAATTTGTGTGATTGATTGATTGAGTGAGTCCCTTTATCATTGTTATACACTTGTGAGGGAGTTAAACACATCGTTGAGTGCACATCCATGCTTGATCTTGGTGTTTCTTGTTATTGTTGCATGAGTATGATGAAGGAAAGTGAGTGAGTATACGGGTGATTGACTTTTGAAGCTTGAGTTCATTAGCTTGCATGATTGAGTTTTCCTACTCATTCCTAACAATTTCACTTGACTTATTATTTCATTGCTTGGGGACAAGCAATATGGTAAGTTTGGGGGGGTTGATTAGGCGTGAAATTGTCATGATTCGTAGCTAGAAACGCCCTAGTTTTGGTCGAGTTTATAGAGTATTTAGAGTCAAATGAGCATTATTTCTATACATTGATAAATTTGTCTCTTTGATGCTCATAGGTGAATAGAGGACGAAAAACGGAGTTCGTAGGACTTTGAATCGACTCAAACGGATGCCCGGATGAGAAGATATTGAAGAAATACGATTGGTATTAGTGCGGACGAGGAAAAGTATCATTTGGAAGGATTAGAGATCGCTCGAGCGCATTGCTCGAGCGCCACCGCTCGAGTGCCTTACTCGAGCGCGCAAACGTACAGAACAATTCTTGCGCTCGAGCAGCTCGAGCGCCACCGCTCGAGCGAATTGCTCGAGCGCCCAAAACATACAGAGAAGATTCAGCGCTCGAGCAGCTCGAGCGCGACCGCTCGAGCGAATGCATCATTCGAGCTACACAGCTCGAGCGGGACCGCTCGAGCGTTTTGCTCGAGCGCCCATATACTTTTGCCTCCGGATGCGTATTTTCGGCCCATTAACTCCCGTTTCGACCCGTGCCTATATATACCTCGTCCAAACACGTTTTGAAGCATCTCCAACTTTTAGACATCACGTTTCATAGAGTTTTTAGAGCGAGGAGGAAGAGAAGAGACGAGCGAGCTATAGATTTACGGTTTTGAGGTTTTTGCTTACGAATTTACTTTACGATTTCACGTTTTAGCTTCGATTCTTAATAACTTTTGTTCTTAAATACGTTGAGACCTAGTTTTTGTTAATTAATTTCAGTTTAATCTTTTACATATTAAAACCTCAGTTTATGTTCGTTCTTTTCTTCGTTTTCGTTACCATGTTAATGTTCGTCACTTGTTTAATTTCTATTGTTTACGTTCAAACTATGTCTAGCTAAAACCCTTGCATGCTTAGGGTAGGATGAACTCGTAGAAGTAGGTTGTGGGTATGTAATTAGAATAACTTGTGACGTTAGGTTTTAATTCTCTTAATTAATGAATGCTTAAAATTAAGCTAGACTTCACTCTTGAGTTTCGTTCGAAAGGTGTTAGAGAGAGGACGACCGTATCACTCTTTAACAACAAGTAGACTTAACGAGAGGGTTTAGGAAAGGTTAATTCATATACCGGTTTAGCAAAGGAGGATGACCGCATCACCTTAGTTAAATTAGGGTCTCATTAATTAAGCACAATCTAATAACTTGTTAGTAGATTTGTGAAGTCGAGTGTTAGGGTAAAGTATTAGGGTTTAGAATCTTGAGCTTTCACCTTGCATTCTTAGACTTAGGTTGATTCTCGTTTGTCACAGTTATTTGGATTATGTACCTGCTCCGTTAGTATACGTAGGGATTCCTATCCTAAGCACCACCATCTTTTATTTGAATCCAACCCTTAGTTAATTCGTCTGCTTTAGTATTTTAGTTTAGTTAGTTTATTTTAGTTTAATTAATCTATCTTTCAAAAAAACCAAAAACATCACACTCATATTAACTACGACGCGTAGATCTTTAGGGATCTATTCGCATATACACTGTCCCGTGGGTACGATATACTTGGTCGTTATACTTGCCAATACTATAGTGAACCCGTTCGCTTGCGGGTGAGCGATTAGTAGAAGTTAGTAAAATCGCTTCAAGTCATGCATGGACTTAGAGAATCTGCCAATTTGCATGATTTGCTCATTGAAGAAGACCTTCATCTTCTGGAGCACGGCAAGAGTCACATCAAAGTCCTCCTCATCAGAGTAGAGCTCTGGAGGAAAGGAGAAGTGAGGGCCAAAATTGTAAGAGGGGCCCTCAGGAGTGATCATCACTCCCTGTTGGATCAACAAGGTGCGAATCACCACATTGGCTGCCTCTGGAGTCTCTAACTCCGCTGGATTCTGGAGATTAAGCTTCTTCTTCAAATGAATCTCCCAGGCAGTGAAATTGGAAGGACCCATCTCTTCAAGCAACAACACCAGGTCCTCCACATCTTCAAGTCTGGCCTTGCTCCAGACCTTGGCGTCAGTCAGATTCGCCAACAGGGGTAAGTGCTCCAATAGGATGGGAAAATGCTCTCTTAGCCAGAGCTGAGCACTTACACTCATGCTCTGCCTGATGGGACCCATTTCTGTAGAAGAGAAAGTAAAGGGTTTGGGCCCAGAGGCAGAGGAGGATGGTGCTAAGCCCTCCGGCTCCAGTGAAGCATCCTCACCTTCACTATCATCGCTGGACAGGCAAGTGGGAGAGGAGGGGGGACAGAGAATCCCAAAGCCATGG
The DNA here is from genome assembly GCA_947034835.1 of Ballota nigra. Taxonomy (NCBI): domain Eukaryota; kingdom Viridiplantae; phylum Streptophyta; class Magnoliopsida; order Lamiales; family Lamiaceae; genus Ballota; species Ballota nigra. The sequence continues at coordinate 76,143,113 of OX344722.1, forward strand.
AGGGGGTTTGTTCTGTATGAGATTGGGGAGGAGTAGGTATTTGTGAGGTAGAGGTAGAGGGTAGAGACTGTTCTGCATCAGAGGTTGATGGTACCTCTGGTTCAGGGGCAGGGGGAGAAGGGTGTGTGGGGAGAGGGATTTGGGAAGTGGGGGGAGAGGGAGTTTGTGTAGGGATGGTGGAGGGAGTGTATTGGGGTGTATCAGGTAAGGATTGCTCTGGTGGGGAAAATGGGGCACTAGAGGGGTTTTGGGAAATGTTTTATGGGGGAGAAGTAGAGGGGGTTACGAGGTTTATGGGGATTGATGGGGGATTAGAAATGTTTACCTGCTCTGAAGCCGTTGCTTCCTCCATCAGATGAGAGACCTCCTCAATAGCCTGCTCCAAAGCATCTCCCAGGTCAGAGCCAAAGTCTGACTCCTGAAAGATGGCTCTCCTGGCATGAGACTTCTTCTTCTTAAGAGGCTCAACCTCTTCTTCTTCCTCCTCTTCTGATGGCTCATCCACCTGAAGTGTTTTCTTAGCCCTTCTGCTTGTTCTGGGCTTCTTAGCAGAGACCTTCTTGGCTTCTTCTGGCCTCTTTCTCTTAGCTGTTCTGGGTATAACAGGCTGTGTTGATAGCTTCTGCCCAAAACCTTTGTGGTGTGTTGTACTCTGCTAGAAGAGTCCTTGCAGCTTCCTTTAGGGTTCTATTCCTTCTTTCTGCTACTCCATTTTGTTGGGGTGTTCTGGCATGCAGCAGATGTCTCATGAAAAATTCCATGGTCCTTGCAATACTCTGCAATGTGTGAGTTCAAAAACTTTGTCCCTTTGTCACTTCTGATCCTGACTATGCTCTGGTTCTGCTCATTCTGAATCTGCTTGAAAAATTCTGGCAGCTTAGTGATAGTTTCATTTTTCTTAAACAAGAACACTACCCAGGTGTATCTTGAAAAGTCATCTACTATCACCAAGGTGTACTTTCTTCCACTGAAACTAAGAGGAGAAACAGGTCCATGTGAAGTAGTTGAAGTACTCTGGTGGTGGTTGTGCTCTGGACATCCTTAAAGGAGGTCTTGGGTTGTTTACCCTTCTGGCATGAACCACAAACCTAATCCTTCTTAAACACTTCATTAGGAAGACCTCGAATAAGACCTTTCTGGCAATCTTATTCAGTGTTTTGAAGTTAAGATGGCTCAATCTCTTGTGCCATAACCAGCTATCTTCTGCAGATCCTTTAGCAACCAGGCAAGCATTTCTTGGGCAACTGCTAAAATCTGCAAGATAAATGTTACCCTTCCTCAAGCCTATAAGCAAAATATCATTATAATCAGAAGAGAAGACAGTGCATGAATCACTAGAAAACTTCACTGAGTATCCCCTGTCACAAAATTGGGATACAGAAAGTAGATTATGCTTGAGTCCTTCAACGTAGTAGACTTCATCTACAGATACGCCATTAAAGGTCAACTTTCCAACACCTCTGGTGACTCCATAGTTGTTGTCACCAAACATCACTCTTGGCCCATTCAATGGCTTGAAATCCTGGAGATGATCTTTCTGGAATGTCATATGATTGGAACATCCACTATCAATGTACCACACATGTTTGCTTGAAAGTCCTTTCTCCAATGGGCTCTTATCATCCTGCAGAGAAATCAATTAGGTCCTCTACTAGAGCTGGGTCCTGATTGGTTAGTTGCAGGTTTTGTAGGAATCCAAAGATAAAGATCATCCCTAGCTGGATGAGGAGATCTTATCTTCCTTCCAAATCTATCTACCAGCACATGTCCTCTTACAATGACATATTGAGCTACTGGTCTTATCAGAACACCTTTTCTATAAACAGGTCTGATGTATCTTTTCTCAAATCTGGCCTTTGGAATGGCCTGCCTTTAAGACATGGTCTTAAAGGTCTGGTTGTAAGGGTACATCCTAGAAGAACCATCTCTGGTGTCATAATTACCCAGATCAGTTGGTTTTGTATAGATGGGTCTTTGTTGTTGATGAAAACTGGACCTTTTCTGGTGGTTATAGTTCCTCTGAGTGTATCTGTTCTGGAATTGATTCCTCTGAGAAAACCGTCTCTGGGGTACCTGGTTCTGTTGAACATTATTCCATCTCTGATAGTTCTTATTCTGTTTTAAAGAATTCCCCCTTCTTGAGTGTCTCCTCTGGGGTCCCCTAATTTGGTTAGGTTCCCCTCTTTGAGGATTCCTCTGGGTTCCTTCAATCTGAGTAAGTTTTATTCTTTGAGAATTATTGTTAACAGATCCATCAACCTTCAATGGTTCCCCTTGTTGACATTTAATCTCTGGGATTCTTTCTTCCAGGACAGTCAACTCTTCTGGACCATATTATATGAGATTAGCAGAGTGATTCCTTTTCCAGCCAGGATTGTGAACCACTTTGTAACCATTACCAGTTGAGTCTTTTTCATCCCAGATTTCTACCAATTCACCAGATCTTACAGACTTATCTTTGTTGTAAAGATATTTATGAGATTTGGTAGTAATTCCAGAATATCCTAAACCACTCTTATCATTAATGCGCTGAGAAGACTCTGATATAATAGATACAACAGATGGTATCTTAGGAGCTTCTCTGGGCAGGGGTATCTCTTCTATGGTTTGCTCAACTTGTTTTCCCTTGATAAGAGTCTGGTATTTAGCTCTAAGTTCATTGAACTCATCTTCCTAAGAGTTCCTTTCCTTCATGAGTTGATCTACCAGAGTATCTCTTTCTGTGATCTTATCCTGAAGTTCAGAGAATTCTCTGGAATGATCTTTCATGAGTTCTCTGGTGGATTTTTGCTCATGAGAGAGGGATTGAACTTCAGCCCTGAGCCTACCATTTTCTTTCTCAAGTTTTTGACATAGTTGAACACAATTTTGGAGATCTGATAGCATTTGTTGCATATCAGACTCTCTGGAGTTACCAGATGAATGAGATGATTCAGTATATTTGGAATTAGATAAGCATAGGGTAGGTTCATTTACCTCAGTGATGTCTGCCATAAGACATACATCATCATCAGATCCAAAATCAGAAGAAGAAGAACTGGAACTAGTGTCTTTCTCCTCTGCTTCTGCCAGTAGTGCTCTCTTGTCTGCATATCTCCTATCTCTCTTGAGTCTTTTCTCTTCTCTTTCTCTAGTAGTCAATTGAGGACAATCATAGCTGTAGTGACCAGGCTTGTTGCAGGTGTAACAGGTGTTATCTCCTCTGGGGCTGGGGCTGGGATCTCTCCTCCTCTGGTTGTACTCTGTTCTTGCTGGACTACTCTCTCTTCTCTGGTAGTCAGATCTGCCAGAACTGCCATCCCTCCTCTGGTAATCTGATCTCCCAGAGCTGCTATCTCTTCTCCTCTCTGGAGTTCTGAATCTGGTCTCCCTTGAATCTCCAGATGTTCTCTCTTTATCTGCAGCTTTGAAGGAACTCTTTCTATCTCTAGTAGATTCCTTCCAATGTTTTTTGTACCTGCCATATTTAGAACTCATCTTATCAAGTTTACGGGTTAGAAGTGCTACCTGCTCCTTGAGACTCAAGTCATCTGCAGTAGAATCCTTTGGCTTATCATATGTCTTGATAGTTGAGGAAAATGCAACTCCTTTCTGGCCAGAAGAGGACACCACTTCTGTTTGATCCTCCTCTTGAAGATCATACTCGTAAGCTTTGAGATCAGACAGCAGGAGATGGTGATCCAGAGTGTTGAGATCTTTATTGTCTTTAATCACAGTCACTTTGATTCTCCACCTGCTAGTTAGTGAACGTAAAATTTTACTATTAATCTCTTTCTCCGAATAAGTCTTACCTAAGGAACTAGCCTTGTTGAGAAGATTTTTAAGGCGCTTATCAAGCTGGTCAATGGTCTCGTCTGGTTTCATCTTGAAGGTGTCAAACGAGTGTTGATCAGCTTGGAGTTTGTTATCCTTTATCTTCTCTGTTCCTTCACAGAGCAAGGCAAGTTTATCCCACATTTCCTTGGCAGTGGCACAAGTCCTGACTTTCTCTATCACCTCCTTAGTGAGTGTGTTGATGATTTCAGTCCTTGCCACCTGGTCCAAATTATAGAGTTTCCTCTCATTGTCAAGCTCGTCTTTCTTCTTGAGGATCTTCTGTCTGGGAACTCTGTCCTCAGCAGCTTTCTGGGCAGTTTCACTTGTTTCTTCTATGGACTCTGACCTGCCACTGTCAATAGGAGTCCAGTAAAATTGAATTGGACCACTCGCTACCACATCTAACATGCGGTGATGGATAACTCCAAGATGATTACTCATCATGAAGCTCCAGTGGCTGTAATCCTCAAATGAGAATTCTGGTAACTTGCGGCTCTTATATGAAGATTTTGAAGACATTTTTACTCAAAAAGATTTAACAAGAAATTTGATCAAACACAATAAAGAGCAATGGATCTGCCCTGTGACCACCAAAAAGCTTTACAAAGCAGTGGTCTTTGGACACACTGCTCTGATACCACTTGTTGGTCCCACTAAGTAGATTAATTGCGGAAGCTTTAAAGAGTATGTCTTTTTATCAAAATCTTTTATAAGAGCACTATAAGTAAAATTAAAACAGAAATGAAGAAAGCAGTAAATGGACCGGATATATAGTGGTTCGGATTTCAATATCCTTCGTCCACTCTTTCTTTGATAAAAAAATATCTCACTAACCAACCAACAAACCACTTACGTACTGGAATTGTGAAGTACCAGTTCCTTCTTACAATCCCTTTAGATCTAACTTCGATCTAAAGTCTACAACCTTCAACTTTTTCTTGGAGATGAACAGGTTGAGATCCAACAACTCCTTCAAGAGTATATATGTAAGATAAGAGTAATAAGAGTGCTTAAGAGTGAATGAACAAGGCTTGGAAGATGTCTTCTTGCGCGTGAGAATCTCTAGAGCCTTTCTTTGAAACTGCACTCTTGTATTTATAGAGGTGATTAGAGTTTAGCCGTTGGAGAGCTAATCTAATCAGATCCTCTATTTAGGGAAGCTTTCAATCAATCAATTCCCTAATTGATTGATTGGGTTGGTGGGATCCTTGGATTGATTTACTTCAAAACTTTCCAATCCTGATCTTGTTGACTTGATTTAAATCACCAACGGTCACGTGCTCCCAATGCCTAACTCTGATTTTCTCCAGAGAAGGCAATACCAGGTACTAGGTAACCTCAGTATCTTCTGGTCTGGATCTGGTCAAGAACCAGAATACTCAGTAGAATCAAGAGATGATTCTGAGCATCTTTTGGTTCACCAGACTCGTCTGGTCTGGACTCGTCTGGTCCGGAGAAGGTTCTTTGCCTCTGGTCAGTCTCATCTGGTGAAGTCTTCTTGTGGAGTCCTCTGGTGAAGTCCTCTGGAGGGTCTTCTGGTAGGTCTTCTGGTGACTCTTCTGGTGAAGTCTTCTGGTCTGGCAGTTCCCCTAGACTAAGTCCTAATCTAGTTCATCATCTGGCTAACAGGTCCAGATGGTCCTATTACATTCTCTGGTTTGTTTTAACTCATCAAAACTAAACTTTTATCCTAACAACCTGTTATACCTCAAGCCTCACATCCCATGTAAACAAGATCAAAATCAGGAATATTTAAACCCAAATTGCTCATTGCATCTTCCGCAACTGGCTCGTCCTCTATATCAGAACCTCTTACTGAACCTCTTACTGCATCCGAGGCTTTAGGTGATCCTAAGTGGAAGACTGCCATGAATGAAGAGTATTCTGCTCTCATTGGGAAAGGAACATGGGAACTAGTCCCATGAAAACTGGACCTTAACATCATCACAGCTAAATGTATTTTCAGAATCAAGTATCACATGGATGGCTCTATTGACAGACTTAAAGCTAGACTCGTTGCAAGAGGCTTTCAACAGACTGCAGGAGTGGATTATTTTGATACGTACAGTCCGGTGCTAAAAACCCATAACTCTTCGTATCATGCTATCTTTGGCCATAACAAGAGGATGGATCATACAGCAAGTAGACATTAACAATGCATTCTTAAATGGTGATCTCAAGGAAGATCTCTATATTCAACAACCACAGGGCTTTGAGGATACATCTAAACCTAATTATGTCTGCAAACTAAGGAAATCCTTGTATGGATTGAAACAAGCCCCAAAAGCGTGGTATGACAAGCTAAAAGGTTTTCTCTTCAATTTTGGCTTCAAGCATTCAGTCTCGGATCACTGCCTTTTTCACATGAAGATAAATGACAACCTTTTGATTCTCCTGGTGTATGTCGACGACATACTAATCAGTGTAGATGACCCTACTTTGGTACAGAATCTCATCTCTCAATTAAACTCTTGCTTCTCCCTTAAACATCTTGGCCAAATAAACTACTTTCTTGGCTTAGAAGCCGATGTCACTCCCTCTACAATCACACTTACCCAATCAAAATATATACATGATCTTTTATCCAAAAGACATTTTCTTAACTCAAAACCCACCCCCTCACCATCCTGCCCCAATCAAAAGTAGTCTGCCTTTGATAGTGCTCCGTTCGATTCACCCACACTTTATCGTAGCACAGTGGGTACTTTGCAATATCTTCTCTTAACCCGTCCCGACATCGCTTTCACTGTAAATAAACTTAGTCAATTTCTCCAAAATCCCACTCAAAATCATTGGAAAGCATGTAAACGGGTTCTACGATACCTTAAAGGAGCTTCATTCCAATGTTTTTCTTTTTCCTCCATTTCCAATTTTTCTTTGCTGGGTTATGCTGATGCGGATTACGCTTCCTTGGTAGATGATCGACGTAGTACCTCTAGCTACGGTATTTTTCTTGGCTCAAACCTAATTTTGTAGTGTTTAAAGAAACAACATATAGTTGCTCGAAGCAGTACTAAGGCAGAGTATAGATCCCTTGCACTCGCCACTAACGAAATGATGTGGGTATGATTAGGCGTGAAATTGTCATGATTCGTAGCTAGAAACGCCCTAGTTTTGGTCGAATTTATTGAGTTTTTAGAGCCAAATGAGTACTATTTCTATACGTTGATGAATTTGTCTCTTTGATACTCATAGGTGAATCGAGGACGAAAAATGAAGTTCGTAGGACTTTGAATCGACTCAAACGGATGCCCGGATGAGAAGATATCGAAGAAATACGAGTGGTATTAGTACGTGTGAAGAAAAGTGTTAGTTGCAAAGGAAGGAAGACCCGCTCGAGGGAGATAGCTCGAGCGCCCCGCTCGAGCTAAGGGCTCGAGCGCATCAAAACATACAGAACATTTTGGGCGCTCGAGGGGCACTATTCGAGCGCCTCGCTCGACCTCAAGAACCGCTCGACCACTTTAGCTCGAGCGCCTCGCTCGACCTCAGGAACCGCTCAACCACTTTAGCTCGAGCGACCCGCTCGAGCGGGTCTGCTCGTGCGCTTCCAAGGCCTTTTCTCCAATTTACGTTTTTCGGCCCACGAGTTCACGAATCGGCCCGTTGCATATATATATATATCTCTTCAAAACTCGTTTTAAACGACGACCAGATCCCGGAACGCACTACATCACTTTTACATAGAATTTTTAGAGAGAGAAGGAAGAGAAGAAGAACGAGCAAGCTTTACTTTTACGTTGTTGAGGTTTTTCGTACGAATTCTTAGTTTAATTTCGTTTCTCAGTTTCTTTTCATTAGCTTGATTACTCTAAACGTTCTAAACTTTGTTTTTATCAATTCAAATTCAGTTCTTAGTATTTATTTCTTTTAAAACCCTAGTTCATGTTTCTTATTTTCTTCGTTCAATTCATTATGTTTATGTTCGTTGTTTCTTCTATTGCTTTTATGTTCGTTAATGTCATGTCTAGCTAAAACCCTTGCATGCTTAGGTTAGGATGAACTCGTAGAAGTAGGATGTGGGTACGTAATTAGGGTAATTCGTGACGTTAGTTTTAATTCTCTTAATTAATGAATTCTTATAATTAATCTTAACTCTACCTTTGAATTTCGTATGAAAGTGTTAGAGAGAGGACGTCCGCATCACTCAATAACGATTAGTAGTCTTAACGAGAGGGTTTAGAAAGGGTTAATTCATCTACCGGTTTAGCGAAGGAGGACGACCGCATCACCTTAGTTAGATTAGGGTCTCATTAATTAAGCACTATCTATTAACTTGTTAGTGGATTAGTGAAGTCGATTGATAGGATAAAGTATTAGGGATTGAATTCTTGAGCTTTCATTCTACGATCTTTTACTTAGATTATTTCTTGCACGTCACAGTTATTTTAATTATCGTACCAACTCCGTTAGTATACGTAGGGATTCCTATCCTAAGCATCACCATCTCTCATTAGAACACAACCCTTAGTTAATTTGATTTCTTTAGTATTTTAGTTTACTTAGTTTATTTTAGTCTTTTAATTAATCTTTCCAAAAATCCAAAAACAACACACTCATATTAACTACGATGCGTAGATCTTCAGGGATCTATTCGCATACACTCTATCCCGTGGGTTCGATAATACTTGGTCATTATACGTACTCTTACTACAGTGAACCCGTCCGCTTGCGGGTGAGCGATTAGTAGAAGTTAGTGTAATTCGCTTCAAGTCAATGGCGCCGTTGCCGGGGATGGCGTTGTATGTCTTTTGAATAGGACTTGTCGATAGCTTAGTAGTTAGTAGTAAGTGACTTATTTTCTGTTTATTTTTATTTGTTCAGCAGTTGCGTTTTGATCCTTTTGCTAGTGTTTCAGGTTTATGAAAACACGCTCACAAGGCAATACGGGCGAAGAAAGAATCCTATCAGACCCTGAGACGATAGCAAGAAGGAACCGAGCTTTCTTGAGAAGAATGACTACTGCTGGAGACAAAGACAACATGAATCTGGATGGAGATGGGGACTTAGACAAAATAACTGCAGAGTATACTGTTTTAGTGGAGCAGGCGGTTGGAGTTGAGAGCAGTAACCAGCAAAAACCCATAGGGGAAGCTCAGAACCAACTCCCAAACCCGCAAAACTCAATCAACTCTACACATACACAACCCCAAAACCAGAACCAAAACCAGATTATCCACCAAAACCCACAGCAACCATTTAACAACCCTGCTTACCCACCAAATAATCACCCTTACCCTTACCCTTATCCACCATACCCGTATCCTCATTACCCATACCCACAACCACCTGCTTACAACTAACCACCAGTTTATCAACCACCACCAGTCCAGCAAGTACCCATACCACCAGTTGTTCCTCAACACGTTCCGCAGAATGGAGAGAATATGGCTATTCGGGGGAGGTTTGCAGCGCAGCCGCAGAGGTACTACGATGGGGTGGCGTTACCTCCTGTTGAGGCGAACAACTTCTCGATTTCCCCGGGAATTCTAAAGCTGCTTACAGAGAATCAGTTCAAGGGGGTGATCGGGAAGGAGAATCCTCATACACATCTGAGGAGCTTTCTCATGATAGCATCTACTTTCAATTACAATGGCATGTCTGAAGATGCCAAGAGGCTTTGGCTGTTCCCATTCTCATTGACGGGAATAGCTAAAGAGTGGTATGACAACACGCTCCCACGGGGAGGTATTACCACTTGGCCGAGCTCGAGCGTCTGTTCCTCGAGCGATTCTACCCTCCATCTAGGACGATCAAGGCTAGGATTGAGATCTCTTCCTTCCGCCAGAAGCAAGGAGAGGACCTACGTCAAGCGTGGGAGAGATACTCAAACATGCTGATAGAGTGCCCGCAGCACGGGTACAATGAGGGGGATATTATGGCATTCTTCTACAGTGGTGCCAACAAGGCGGGGCAAGACCATTTAGACGCCTGTGCGGGCGGAGCATTCCTGAATCAAGGCATAGAGAGGTGTAGGGAGATCGTGGACAACATTGTCACGAATGCCGGTGCTTGGGGTGTGGATGCAGATTTTTAGAGAGTGCATCAGGTTGAAGAGGGAGAAGGAACGAGAAGGCTATTGATGGCCATGATGGAGAAGATCAACAACCTCGAGTTGGGGAAGAATTTGGTTGGAGAGCATGCAGCAGAGAATGATAGAGTAGACCAGCCAAGTGGACAGCAAGAGGTAGCCAATTACATGGGAGGTCCATATTACAATCAGAATGGTTACCAAGATGGAAATCAGTATGGAAGACCTTCTTATGGTCAGCCATTTGCACCTCCAGGGCCACAGCCGCCTCAAAATCAATGGAGGAACACACAAGGAGTTCAAGGAGGCCAGCAGCCTCCTCAAAACACATGGAGGAAAAATGAGAATTTTTCTTATGCTAACCCAAAAGCTGGTGTTACTGTTCCTGCAGGTGTTGATCCGGGGTCAAAACCTCCTGGTGGAGAAGGCGGTGCATCAACCGAGGAGATGTTGAGGGCTATTCTTCAGAAGGTGGAAGAAGGAAGTAAGAGGTTGTCATCCTTGGAGTACGATGTGAAGGAGTTGCATAAGAAGGGTGATCAACGTGATCAAGAGCTCCAGAAGATGAATGTTGAGTGGACTAGAACTCAACAAGAGAACAATCGAAGGTTCACATCTTTAGAGTTCCAGATGAGCCAGATTGCAAAGTCAGTGAATAGAATGCCGGAGGGGAACCCGAAAGAGCAGTGCAAGGCTATCCAGTTAAGAAGTGGAACCAATTATGAAGGACCTCAGATGCCTGCTGATTCTGAGACGCCCCAAGTTGAGAAGGGGATTGAAAGTGAAGGGATTGAGAAGCATAAAGATATGGATGAGTTCCAGAAGGACAAAGGCATTGAGGAGGTTGAGAGAGTTCCTAAGTGGAAAAAGGCAAAGGAAGCAATGGATAAAGTGAAAGAAACAGAAAGAGATGAATGGGGGGTACCCAAATCTGTGATACTCGTCCCGTATCCACAACGCTTTATGAAGAAAACGCTTGATGAGAAATTCGCTAAGTTCCTTGATGTTTTTAAACAACTTCACATTAACATTCCTTTTTATGATGCTTTGGAACAGATGCCGCATTATGCAAAGTTTCTGAAGGACTTGATAGCGAAAAGACGGCGAGTGGATGAGCCAAAGTTGGTGCAGTTGAACCACGAGGTGAGTGCATTAGTGCACAAGGCGCTTCCTCCAAAGCTGAAGGATCCCGGGAGCTTCACGATCCTATGTGACATTGGGAACGGGATCAAGAAAGGAGCGCTATGTGATTTAGGGGCGAGCATCAATCTCATGCCCTTGTCGCTGTTCAAGAAGTTGGAAGGTGGTGAACTTCAACCCACAATGATGACGCTTCAACTAGCCGACCGGTCTATCACGAGACCTCAAGGTGTTGTTGAAGACGTCCTTGTGAGAGTTGGAGATCACATTTTTCCAGCCGACTTTGTAGTGCTAGAGATGGAGGAAGATGAGCACGTGCCCCTAATCTTGGGAAGACCGTCCTTAGCTACGGCGGGGATGGTGCTAGACGTGGAAAATGGGAAGATTACATTGAAGGTTGATGATCAAGAAGTGAAGATCTCCCTATATGAAGCCATGAAGCACCCGAGGGAGAATGAGAGCTTGTATTGCATGGATGCAATTGATCCTCGTGTTGAAGACACACCTTCTATCCCTAATCCTTCTGATATTCATGATTTTGTTAGTCCTTCACTTGATTATTTAACCCATGAGCATTATGATCTTGATTCTTTTGATAGGGATAAAGTGAAGAAGTTGAAGGATGATGAGGTGAAGAAAGTGGACGTGAGCCAATTAAAAGGGAAAGGAGGAGTTAAGAAGAAGAAGTCAAAATTCAAGAACTTGTTTGGTAAGACTCCTCCAGATAAAGGAAAGAAGGAGTTGAGACCCATAACACTTGGGGATGAGAAGAGAGCAAAAGAGCTCATGATGGAGGGGCATCAAGGAAAAGAATGCAAACACCACTCTTATGAGAGTGAGGGAGGTAAATTTGAGTATGATGTCCCATAAGCTCCTTTGAGCTTGGTCCGGCATGAGGACCTTAAAAATAGCGCTGAATGGGAGACAACCCATTTTTATTTGCTTTTGAGTGTTTTTAGTTATTTTCCTTTTATGTTACTAGGATGTTGTTGAGTCGTATGTTTAACCTCGTACTTGAGAGTTTTATTTTGTAGGCTTGTCTCTAAAGGAGTAAAGGTATCATGGAGTTATTCAGATTGAAGGAACCAACTTGAGACAAGGGAGTGTGCAAAGCTATTGAGAGAAACTGAATTGTTCGGTTGAGATAACCCACAACCCCAAACTTAGACCTCTAGCAAGGTCGAAGTTTGGGGGGTGGAGTTTTTTTATGTTTCTTGTTACATTGCACATGCATGCACGCCCTTATCTTTGAGTTGAGTTTGATTGATTATTGGTTTGTTGAGATACTCCTTGGGGTGATTTTGATTTGACTCGCTGTTGCATATTTCATGCCTATCAATCATCTTATGCTTGTTGATTGATATCTTTGAGTATGATTTGATGAGTAGAGTGAGTTGTAAGGGTGAGTTAGAAATTCTTTTGTGTGAGTGTTTGAGTTTGAGCTGATTTGAGAAAGAACTTGTATGCTTGTGATTTTTTCTTTTGAGTACTTGTGTGATGAGAGTGAGAATGCACTAGGACTAGCATGGATGTGAAAGCCGTGAGCTTTTGAGCCTTATGAGATTTTGATGCAGTAATTAATCTCTTCGTTTGTGAGTGGATCGTCACCTTAGAGGATGCTAGAACTTGTGTGTGCTCTTGCTTCTTGATTGTGTCTAGTTTGATATGCCGAATGTGATCTTAGGCCATCTTTGTTTTTATTGAGTCACTTAGCCAAAATTTTTCCTTACCATTGATATTTGTCCCTTGTTAGCCCCGTTGAGCCTAAAGCCTATTTTATTTGCTAGCACATTTAAACACTATTCCAGTTCCTAAGCTTTTTGTCCCAATTTGAGTGGAGAATAGGAAAAGTGTGAATATTGAAGGGATTGATTTGAGTTGAAAAATGAGAGTTATTGATGGTTGAGTGGTGATAAAATAAGGGTGTGAATGAGATTTGAGTTGTGGGAAAGAACAAAAAAAAATTGAGAATGAGCAAAAGAAAGATTGAGCTCATGTGTTTGTGCGAAAAAAGAAAAAAAAAGAAAAAGAAAAAAATGAAGTGATTGAAAAAAAATGTGAAAAAGTGAGAAAGAGAAAAATTGAAGTGTTGAGAGTATGTAATTGAAAGAGTGTTGATTGGAAATGTTTGAAGTATTCTGTTCCTAATCTCGAAGTGCCAAAGTTTGATTTTCTATTCTCCATTCACTTGAGTCACTTACCCAAATTGTTATCCCACCCGTCCAAAGAGCCTACATTACAACCTTGAGAAAAGTCCTTTTTGATTCGGCATTGATTTCTAGAGTATGGTCGGAGTTGAGAGTGCTTACAAGCCCATGGCTGCCGATATGAGTGATTGATTGTTTGAGTGAGTCCCTTGATCATTGTTATACACTTGTGAGGGAGCGAAACACATCGTTGAGTGCACATCCATGCTTGATCTTGGTGTTTCTTGTAATTGTTGCATGAGTATGATAAAAGAAAGTGAGTGAGTATACGGGTGATTGACTTTTGAAGCTTGAGTTCATTAGCTTGCATGATTGATTTTTTTTTACTCATCCCTAACAATTTCACTTGACTTATTAGTTCAATGCTTGGGGACAAGCAATATGGTAAGTTTGGTGGGGTTGATTAGGCGTGAAATTGTCATAATTCGTAGCTAGAAACGCCCTAGTTTTGGTCGAATTTATTGAGTTTTTAGAGCCAAATGAGTACTATTTCTATACGTTGATGAATTTATCTCTTTGATACTCATAGGTGAATCGAGGACGAAAAACGGAGTTCGTAGGACTTTGAATCGACTCAAACGGATGCCCGGATGAGAAGATATCGAAGAAATACGAGTGGTATTAGTACGTGTGAAGAAAAGTGTTAGTTGCAAAGGAAGGAAGACCCGCTCGAGGGAGATAGCTCGAACGCATCAAAACATACAGAACATTTTGGGCGCTCGAGGGGCACTGCTCGAGCGCCTTGCTCGACCTCAGGAACCGCTCGACCACTTTAGCTCGAGCGCCTCGCTCGACCACTTTAGCTCGAGCGACCCGCTCGAGCGGGTCTGCTCGAGCGCTTCCAAGGCCTTTTCTCCAATTTACGTTTTTCGGCCCACGAGTTCACGAATCGGCCCGTTGCATATATATATCTCTTCAAAACTCGTTTTAAACGACGACCAGATCCCGGAACGCACTACATCACTTTTACATAGAATTTTTAGAGAGAGAAGGAAGAGAAGAAGAACGAGCAAGCTTTACTTTTACATTGTTGAGGTTTTTCGTACGAATTCTTAGTTTAATTTCGTTTCTCAGTTTCTTTTCCTTAGCTTGATTACTCTAAACGTTCTAAACTTTGTTTTTATCAATTCAAATTCAGTTCTTAGTATTTATTTCTTTTAAAACCCTAGTTCATGTTTCTTATTTTCTTCGTTCAATTCATTATGTTTATGTTCGTTGTTTCTTCTATTTCTTTTATGTTTGTTAACGTCATGTCTAGCTAAAACCCTTGCATGCTTAGGTTAGGATGAACTCGTAGAAGTAGGATGTGGGTACGTAATTAGGGTAATTCGTGACGTTAGTTTTAATTCTCTTAATTAATGAATTCTTATAATTAATCTTAACTCTACCTTTGAATTTCGTATGAAAGTGTTAGAGAGAGGACGACCGCATCACTCAATAACGATTAGTAGTCTTAACGAGAGGGTTTAGAAAGGGTTAATTCATCTACCGGTTTAGCGAAGGAGGACGACCGCATCACCTTAGTTAGATTAGGGTCTCATTAATTAAGCACTATCTATTAACTTGTTAGTGAATTAGTGAAGTCGATTGATAGGATAAAGTATTAGGGATTGAATTCTTGAGCTTTCATTCTACGATCTTTTACTTAGATTATTTCTTGCACGTCACAGTTATTTTAATTATCGTACCAACTCCGTTAGTATACGTAGGGATTCCTATCCTAAGCATCACCATCTCTCATTAGAACACAACCCTTAGTTAATTTGATTTCTTTAGTATTTTAGTTTACTTAGTTTATTTTAGTCTTTTAATTAATCTTTCCAAAAATCCAAAAACAACACACTCATATTAACTACGACGCGTAGATCTTCAGGGATCTATTCGCATACACTCTATCCCGTGGGTTCGATAATACTTGGTCATTATACGTACTCTTACTACAGTGAACCCGTCCGCTTGCGGGTGAGCGATTAGTAGAAGTTAGTGTAATTCGCTTCAAGTCAGGGTACAAACTTTATTTCGTGAGTTGTGTCTTCCGCTGCCATCTTCTTCGGTGCTTTGGTGTGATAATGTCGGGGTCATTACTCTTGCATTCAGTCCATCTTTTCACTCTCGAATGAAATATGTGGAGATCGACGTCCACTTCCTTAGAGAAAAAGTGCAAACTCGGCAACTCGACGTTCGTTTTATTCCGTCTGAAGATCAAGTGGCCGATATCTTCACCAAATCCTTTGCTCCTACTCGGTTTCATGGTCTTATTGATCGGCTTCGCCTTCAAGCCCCCTCCCGTTTGGTTTCAAAGGGAGCATGTTAAAGTATACACATACATATGCATGCATGTGGACATGCATACACTCTGGATACGTTCAAGCAGCAAGAAAAACGTATATTCAGTTAGTTTGTTAAATTGCAAATTGTAACTGATAGTTAGTTAGTCAGTTTGGAATCAATTGGTTAGTTTGTTACAACAATAGAACTTACTAGATAGATCTGGAATTCTCCAGAATACGGCTATCACAAATGTCTATAAATATTGTAATCACATGATTGATTCATCAGGAATGAAAACACAAACTTCCAACACGGCAGTCTTTGATTTTTGGTGGCGGAGACAGGAGGGCGAGGGGCGGTGGTGTGCGGCGAGGGTGTGGGATGATGGTAGAAGAGGGTTGAATATCAAAAATCGATGAAGATGCAGGAATGATGAAGATGAAAAGTTTGAATTTTTTATTTTTTATTCTTACACTTTAATTGTTTTATTTGGTATGTTTTAGATTTTATTTTTCTAATTTTTTACTCTCTCAATCCCAGTTTTGTTTGTGTCCATTTGCAAAAAAGGTCCAATTTTATTTTCCCATCCTTAAAATGGAAATAAATTGATTCACCTTTATTCATTTAACTACTACTTTATTTACCATTCACCATTTCCCAGTACTATTTTATTCAGTTAAATATTAAAATTCAACTCTCGCATTAAACTCCGCGCTCATTTAAACTGGCAAACAAAACTGGGACGGAGGGAGTATTATTTATTAAATTCATTTTTAAAGTGTTAATATAGAGGTTGTTGTAATATGGTGTGGAAATTGATTTTTTTAAAACGTATTTTTCCACCTTGGCACGCATTCCCGCGAGCCACATTATCGTTAGCCGGTCGGAGACAAAAGAAACGTGTATTGAATTGCAACTGGTTCAAAGATTGAAATTTTTAATTATAATCTTAAAACCCGCGATTAAATTGAAATTAATTCAATCTAAAATTATATAGAATTAACCTTTAAGAAATGCTTGAATTTAAAAAAATGAAATTTCATATGCACTACATTGGTGTAGGTACATAATCGTAATACTTGGAGGGATAAAAATTCATGCTGAACTCAAATTCTCAAAAAAAATTATCAGTAAATCTTGTAATGCTTAGTGCGACTCACTCGATATTTGGTGTGAGAAAAATGATTAAATAAAATAATTTTACACCTCTCTACAAGTTCGAACTTTTAGATTATAATAAGATAGAAGTCTTTCATGGAATGATAAAGCTCACCGCCAAATTTAAAAATCCTCGGTTCGATTCCCGCGGGAAGCAACTCCAGTCATATTAAATTGTCCTTCCATTCGATGGTAAGACCTTGCATTTTTGCAGCTTCATCTACACGTTGAAATCCTCTCCCATAACACTGCACATGCATGTAAACCTATTTTTTGTGGAGAGTGAAAATTTCATATTTGCTTGAAACCTTCCTTCTATGCTCTCCATCTCCAATCATTTGCTGAAAGAGCCAACCATTTCCAAGAATACTCGTGTCCCTTGTCTTGGTAAGCACCCGTTAATTCCGAAAGCTAATTCATTAAGCATAGAAAAATTATGCTCCAATTCTTTCCCTACACCTCATTTCTTCATTCACATAACTCCCTTACCTTCCCACAGGAGTCTAGCAAACCTATCTTTAAGACGAAAATCTCCCGTCGAAGCATCTTTCCAAAAAAGAAAAAAATCTTACCTCCCATCCCCTATCACTTTCTCCAAACCCCCAAAAACCCAACCTCAATCCAACCTCGTCTCCCATTTCATTTAAAATCTCACCCCACCATCCAACCGATTTCACCGCGCTCCCCAAGTCCAAGAACCCCAACCCGAGCCCACAAATTTTCCCTCTTCTTATAAAATCTCCATATCCACTTTGACAATAGTAAATTAAGCTATATTAAATATATTATTATTATTATTGAATGCAATGAAATGATCAAATTATGTGAATTATTGTTTAAATATATTAGAGTATAGTTAAACCTCAATTGTATAATAATTTCTTTCGGTCCCGATTGGCCTATGTACTAATGTAATAATCTCGCTAAATGCATTAAATAATTAAAAATTAAAGGTTCCAATAAAAATGTAAAGTAATAATCATTGTATTCCATCAAAATTATATATTCAATCAATTAACAATACTTTACAATACTCGCGCGTTTCTTTTTAAAATATGAGTCTAGCTAGTTTGTTGTTTTTTCTTCGGGTAAATTGCAAGGATGATCCCATGAGAATTTGTACTTGACAGATTTGGTCTCATGTTCTTTTTTGGTCCCATTTTTAGCAGAAAGGGTCTCATCCTTTAAATATTTTACAGTTTTCTATGGAATACTGGATGAAAAAACCTTTTCAGCTTGATTTTTTGAGGGAAATGGGCCAGCTTTTGCTATTAACAATAATTTCAATGTAAAATGCAAGTATGGAGGTGATTCTGCAACTTTAGTTCGTAGAGTTTTAAGAAGTTGAAAATTAATTATTTTTAAGTTGGGAATTATACTCGCGAGTTTTTGGCAGAAAACTAACGAGCGTGTGCGCCTCATGCTCGTTAATCGGTTATTTTTTTACGGAAAAATCGTATGAGACTATTTGCGCTAAAAAAAGGACCAAATTCATGAGGACCAATTCTTATGCGACCATTTCTGCAATTTCCCCTTTTTTCTTCCCACCTAAGCCAAAGCAAACCTATGTTTAACTTTTTGTAGAGCATTCACAACTTTCAAAATATTTGTCTTGTAATTGTAGCAAGTATCTATTCAAGGTGAAAATTTCTTGAAATTCCTCTTTTGATGACACGGTTTCTTCAATATTCTAATAACTTCAATCCAAAATATTCTAGTTTCATACTCCTTCGATTCATTTTAGATTACTCATTTCTCCATAAAAGGAAGGTGTTTTCCCCCTCTCCTAAAATAGTAAAAAATAAACTCTATCCCTTTAAATTTACGTACCCTTTAAAAAGTTAAAAGGACCATTTTATCCTTACTAAAAAATAATTTTATATCCATAAATACTAATAAACAACTTTTTTATTAAAATTTTTGCCCTCTTATTTGGATCAATCTAAAATGAATCCGGGAGTTTTTAATAGAAATGAATCTAGTCTAATAGATTGATATATTAGCGATACCAATTTACTAACGAATCATGATTGTTCGTTTTAAAACACCATTAAACCTAATTCATAGTTATGTGGCTAAGCTGGTGACAAATTGTAATATATGTGTGTTTCCGGTAAATGAATAAACTCGCTAAATGATAATTTTCTCCAATCCCAAATTTATTACTTCATTGACTTTTAATTGTACAACGAGAAATAATTGATTGTATTGAAAATGTGAAAGTATATTTATAGGTACTAGTAGAGTTCTAGATTGTGTTTTGCACGGAAGTCATTTGCATAACTATATTTTAAAATTGACAAATTCTAGGGTGCATCAAATTGTATATTATGCACTTGGAATTTGATCTCAATTTAAAATTAATTTTGACTTTTCTCGGCTCTGTTGACTGCCCATACAAAATTTGCGGGTCTAGCAGCAAATCGGGTTGCAAATGGATCGCGCGCGCTTCGTACCAATATCCCAAGTTATATCACCAATACCTCAAGTTATAATCATCAATACCCCAAGTTATATCACCAAAACCCCAATGTATAATCACCAATATCCCAAGTTATATCTCTAAAGAATTATTCATCAATACCCCGACACTTAATGACCATACCCCAAGAATTACTCCACAATACCCAAGTTTTAATTGTTTTGAAGTTGTTCGATTTTCTTTCGAAGCAGCGCCTCCATTAGATGGAAACAAGCTTACCTAAGATGAATTTGTATGATTAAGTGCGACTTAAATCGTTCTAACTTCTACCTGGTATAAGTTGAATCTATATGATGAATCTACCTAGTATGACAAATCTCCATGTGGCAGCGGGAATCTACGTGGTATAATCAATCTCCATTCCATGGCAGCGGGAATTTACCTGGTATAACCAATCTCCATGGCCTGGTATAACCAATCTCTAGCGGAGCAATGCTCCACCGCACTCGTTTGTGTTCCCGCGCTTTCCGCCAGGCATTGTAGATCCGCAAATTTTTTAACGGGTCAGGCTTGACCTGGGAATTTAAAATTTTGGTCAAAATTGATTGTAAATTGAAGTCAAAATTCAAGTGCATAGTATGCACTTGTACTTAGATGTACCCTAAAACCACTCTTTAAATTTTATTTGTAGATTGTAATCTTGTAGTAGAGAGTTTTTTAAATTGATTTTTAAAATCCAGAACTATAACTAGTACTCTCTTTGTCCACCAAAACTTATTCCCACTTTCTCTTTTTTGTTGTCAATCAAATTTTATTCCCCTTCTCTTTTTTGAAAGTTACAACATTCTGAAGAAAAAAAACCCAAAATATATACTCCTAAAGTATTCTTATTTTATCTCTTAAATAAAATATTAATTTTAGTTAAATCATATGTTCAACAGTAAAAAGAAATAAGATTCATAGACACAATGAGTAACAAGTTTTATATTTCAAAATATAAATTCTAGTATTAAATCTAATACAACTTCACCTAATAATATTAACATTTGTAAAGTAATTAACATACATAGTAATCTTTTTTTAAGGTAGGCCTCTCAAATTTTGTGCTTTTATAAGGCCTGAGTTGGTAGACATGTTTGTCTCACAAGTGGCACGGTCTAAATGCTTTAATGTGAAGGTATATTTGATATGTATAACTTTATAAGATATTCGAATGCATATTAAATTCTCGAAACTAAGGGGCGCTTGGTTAGCAATTCTTCAATGGTAATGAGAATGAAAATTTATTTTCATCTATACCCTTATAATAAAAATGATATGTTAGGGGAAGAAGTGTTCCAATGGTGACACCATTGCTAGTGTCATGCCCCAATTTTGGAATAGAAGTAGACAACAAATGGTTGTTGGTGGAGGAAGAGGGGAGTGATTGAGGAGGATGATTGTAGGAAGAGAATAGGGTAATCAAAATGGAGTAGTGATTACCTTATTTAGGAGGATAGGTAGTCATTTTGTTCTCATGAACCATGCTAATTACACTAATTTTCAATCTTATTCACATTACCATTTAAGAGTTGTTAACCAAGCGCCCCCTAAGTATCTAGGTATCTAGATTCTATAACTACTTGCCTTTCATAAAAGTTTAATTGCTATTAAAAATTAAAGAATAATTGTAGTTACAAAAGTAATAACTCATCTCACAAAATGTGGTTTGAGTGTTTGGTTGAAAAAAATTTCACAAAACTCGTATGCAATATTGTACAAATATATAAATTCACGCAATGTAATTTATTTTGGTCCATATTTTTTTTAATGAATTTTTTCTCCTTTTTTTTTCCTACACTTCCATGACGGTTTATTTGCGGGGTCTTTCTTCTTCTTTCTTCTTCAACCAAGTTTCATCTTCTTCTCTTCAAACTTTCATTACGGGTTTATCCACATTTTCTTTGTCTTTTTTCATTTTCGTCACTGTTGAGTTTTTTCACGTCATGTACTCAGTTTTTCATATAGTTGAAAATTATGTTATTGTATAAACAAAGGTGTATTACTGCATAAACAAAAGTTTATTACTAGTTCATATTGTAACACTGTTCTGTTCTTGTAGTAACACTCATTTTTTCAATTATGTGTTGTTAGCCTAAAATTAGGGCTGGATTTAGGTAGAGAATGTGGAAGAATTTAGGCTAAAACATCAAATGAGAATGCATTAAGTGGGGTATTGAATACATGAATGAAGAAATGAATGTTCTTCATGATGAGTTGATGATGAAGAAATAAATGTGGATAAGCAATAAAGAAGAGTGGATTTGTCAGTGGTTTTATGCCCTGGACTTAATGTGTTGCTTTTTGAATTGATGAAAGTTGTGTTTTTGTACATGGGGAGCTCTATTTGTAGGGTTTACTTTGAGGGGTAAGGAGGTCATTTCCGACCTCGGAGGGGACCATAGCCCTAAATGCCTGATATTCCCTGATGTAGCGCGGGTGCCCGTCCGTCCTTTGTTGCAGGCACCGAGCCAATCTCGTTTCGCCACGTGGCTCTAAGAGGAGATTTTCTGATCGTTTCCTTATTTGTGGTGAATATTCTCCTCGTCCTTGTGTATGGGGACGACTCTTTACCTTATTTGGGTCGATCTTGTCTGATCTTGTCACGTACTCGTTGAATCTACTCCGGGCCGCCAAGTAGGAGACACCCAGAATGTGGTCGGAACCTAATCTTTGGTGGAGAGAACCGACCTCTCGAGTTGGCGAGAGGTAGGATGTGGGCATTTTGTTGCCGTGCTGACCTCGAGGGGTGGCAAGAGGTTGGTAGCTGGCTTTCTTGGCGGTCGAGCCGACCTCTAGAATCAGTCGTGAGGTCAGCACGAGTTCGAGAGCTTCCATTGGCGGACGAGATCGGCCATCCCATGTCATGGAGGTTCTGGCCGGCCTCGTTTACCTTTCGCGAGGTCGGTTGACGCCCTCTGGAGCTCTCCTAGTGGTTATCTTTGAGGCTCGGAATTATTATGGTCACAACAACATGAATTACTTAATTATATAATCTTTTATTGTTCAAATTCTTCCATTTTTAAATAGTAGCACATGAATCAAGAATTATGATGTTATGATTATAGTTTTTATATTTTTTTGGTGTTTTTCAAGTTTTTTCTTCTTCATCATTTAAACCTTTATTTTTTTGCTATTTTATAATGCATCTGATATAGTAACACATACTTGCCATTTTAGTAACATATACCTGCGAGCGAGATTTTCTATTTGAAATCCATTTGACACGACATGACCTGTGAAGGATCCGCGAATTTTTCTCCTTTCTTTAAATATTTTCAAATTGCATGTGTAATATTGCACAAGAGACCACTTCAAAAAATTATCATTTTTTAAATAAAATTATCCTTTTTATCTAAAAATAGTATAAAAATATTTTTTTATAAAAAAGTGTAAGGGATGCTACACACTAAACCTACTTCCTAATTGATATTCCTTGAAAGATTAATTCGATCTTATCCATCCCTTTTATAGTATGGAATCTATTTTATCCTTGAGATCTTTTACGTTACCTATTTTCTATGATAATGATATGTATGATTGTCAGCTAATTATACGTACGCGTGTTAGTGTCCTATACCTTTATTTAATAATAAAATCGGACAAGATGGATTTTTTTTAGTGATTATTATATAAAAATTAGAAAAATATGTACACCGAGTCCTATACCTTTATTTAATAATAAAACTGGATCTACTTTTATTTATCACAAAACAAAATTTGTGCAAATTTACGTTGATTTAATCCGCGGAAATCAACCAACATTCCAAACTTAGTTCAATTTATTCGAATCCTATAAAAAAATATAGGTTGGCTCGCTAATATTGGCCAAGTATTTTATGAAAATAATTCATGATAAATTTATCATAAAATTATTTTAAAGTATCATACATTCATTAAAAGTATCAAAAATCTCATTAGAAATATAAAAAATCAGGGTCTATGGTATTATATTGTAATTTTTATTTAAAAAAAAAAAAGTATCCCAACTTTTAATACAACTGATGAAAATTTTAATACTTTTAATCAAATATTTAATACTTTAAAATAGTTATCCTGAATTATTTTTATATAAAACCTACACACTAATATGTGTAATATTGAGTGTGTTTACTAGGGTATATAATTTGCACATTGTAAATTAGCACAAGAGGTTTAGTCTTGATTTTAAAAAAAACGTTAGGATTCTCTACTTTCATTTTTCGAAGTTGAGTCCATATTATTTTGTTTTGTCGACTTTAAAATCCCTGTATTCTATTTTTCTTTTGTATTTAAGAATTATATAGTTTTATATTTAGAGCCCGATTATATACCCCTCCATACTTATTAGATACCCCCATCAATTTATGTATCATTTTAATATATTTATTAAATGACTCCCATGCTCTTATTATTAAAAAAAATATTGCACATTAGATATACCCACAAAAAAACTCAATAATCGCGACTAAATGCAAGAAGTTACGGGAGAGTCGGAGTCAACGCTGCAACACCAGCGTTGAAAATCTTCTTTTGGTTACACCACCATTTTATCATTATTACGGCAGTACTAACACCTTATAAGTTCGATGATAAGTGTGTTATTATTTTTTCTGCGTTTTAAAAAAAATTACGGTATTGATTTTTCGAAAAAGGTTAGGATTTCGGTAAAAACTTGTCGATAAGTTTTTTTTTCAAAACCCTAACCATTTTTCGAAAAACCAAGTTCGAAAATTTTAAGCAAAAAAAAATTCCGAAACCAATTTTACCGAAATCTCATCATTGTCGGTGTCTCACCGCCATGAATCCTAGATCGACGCTTCATCTCGTCGTGCAAAAGGATTTGGTTCGCGTCGACGTGCAGAAGAGCAGAAAAGGAACGAAAGGAAATAGTTTGATTTGGTTTGGTTTCGTGGTGCATTGTCGGTGGCTCATTGGTCGTCAACGCCAAATGGATGTCGCGAGCATCGTAAAACACAATGGTGGGGGAAGAGTTTGTGGAAGTGTATCAACTTTTGGAATAAATATGAGAAAACTAAAAGGAGGTATTAGGAGTAACAGTAATGCAGGCATATTAGGGGAGGTGTGTCTAATTAATAAATATTTCAAATAAAGTGTGTAAATTAAGTTGGTGGGGATATAAGTATTTAGGGGTATATATTCGAACTCTTATATTTATATGTATTAAATTTGGTCTCATATTGTAAAACACATCGGTCAGTGATATATACAGAGACCCAAATAATTCAACAAGAATAAATAGTAGGATATGCCGAAGTTATAATACTTCCATTATATTGATGGGACTATTGTCATTTATGTTAGAGAAATAATTTTAATTATACCTCCTTACAAATCCGAATGTTTACTTGAAGCGGAATTCTTTTTTACTACAAGATACAATTTTTTAACTTACATTTTTCAGTAAAAACAACTGCACTTTAATTTCAATAAGTTAAATCAATTGATAACGTTTAAAAATATATACTTGAATTGCACAATGCACCGAATGCATATATAAATATAACATCTTGCAATTCCTAATTAATTATTTGAATATATTTTTAACTGATGATAAAATAGTTTGAGTGTCTTTGATTGATAAAATATATCTCAAAACTTGTTTTTATTTTTAACCATGTATTAAACATTACATGAATCATCATTTAATCATGAATGATTCAAATTGAAAACTTTTGTCTCCATTAATTGATTCTGATTCCATGAGAAAGTTTAATTAATTTGTATGATAGATTTCACATAACATATATATGAGGTACCAAATACACTATAAGTAGAGGGCGTGGGCTATAGCAATTTTGCCATACTAACCAAAGAAAAAATAATACGAACCGCACAATGCCCATCAAAGGTTTTAGAAGTGAATTACCACAAGAGGATTTCAATAAAACCATGAAGAAATCCTACATTATAGATTATAAAGGTGAATTATCACAAGAGGATTTCAAGAAAATCATGAAGAAATTTGACAAGGATGATGACGGTAGGATAAGCTCGGAGGAGCTGAAGGAAGCCATCCGCGCTTATGGGGGGTGGTTCGCCACAATGAAGGCCAACCGTGTATTAAAGGCGATTGACACTAATTCCAATAATTTCATCGACGATGATGAAATTAGTAAGCTCGCAGTTTTTGCAATGAAAGAATTTGGTCTCAAGATCGTGTCTTAAGGACGTTTAAAATCACTTTTTTGGTCTCACAACTTTAAAAAAAAGTGATTCTAGAAATTGTTAGTTTGTTTGCAAACGCACTCTTAGTCATAGTGCGTATAGTGTACGTAGTACGCGTATCTTTGTATGTGTTGGTGTAGTAAGTGTATGTATATATGTCGGAGCGAAAGAGTGTGTCGTGCATGTCCGACCCCTTGTACTACTGTACATATATCTATCAATCTATGTCTTTGTAAAATATTAATGTATATATTGTGTTTTAGGTTTACCGCCTATGTCATTTAATATACCGTGATGTTATTTTAAAATATATAATGAAATAAAAATTAGCTAGTTTAAATTATTTTAAATTAAGATATCATTTTTATAAATAGTTAGTTTAAATGGTTATGTTAGCCCGGGTGTTATTCACATATTTATAAATGTTATGATTGCACATGTGGCGTGAATTTAAATGGGGTAACAGGAGATTGTTACACTATTTTGTAACAAAAGATGATTTTGTAACAGGAGATGTTAACGGATCCTGCCGGAATTGAATCAACAATTTTGGACTACCTCTAACTGCCCAACGGAATCTGAGATGAATGAAGTCTTGTAAGGCATCGATCAAACCGGTGGTCGCTGAAGCAATGAATTCCTACCTGTCCATCCCGTTCTCGACCGAGGAAGTGAGGAAAGCGGTTTTCAATTTAAACCTCTCTAAGGCACCGGGGCTAGAAGGATTTACGGCGGGCAGTATTTAATGCACACTGGAATGATATAGTTATTGCGCTCATTCCAAAGACGGGGGAGCCCAGAAATCTAAAGGATTATAGACCCATAATATCTTATCTTGTCAAATAGAATTGTTCTATCCCTGAGGTAACAGAATTGCACCCGCTTGTTTCCAAGAGCGCTGTTAAAGATTTTATAAGCTGTTAAATATCTTATCTTGTCAAATACATTGATAGTGATTATAAACTGTTTTAAAATGATTATAAGCTCAGTCAAACACCCTCTTAGTCCCAAGAGAATGTCTCCATTTTAAAATGGTCCTTTTATCGGCACCTATATAATCTCGCAGTTTTTTTTTTTTTTCACAATTTTGGTCCTAAGAGAATTGAATAAATTGTTGTTTTTATCCCAAGAAAATTGATATATTGCAATTTCAGTCCCAAGAGAATATGTCAAATTTGCATTTGGTT
The DNA here is from genome assembly GCA_947034835.1 of Ballota nigra. Classification (NCBI taxonomy): domain Eukaryota; kingdom Viridiplantae; phylum Streptophyta; class Magnoliopsida; order Lamiales; family Lamiaceae; genus Ballota; species Ballota nigra. Next base: position 76,169,552 of record OX344722.1, read on the forward strand.
CTGAAAATTAACGGATGGGACCAAAACTGTAAAAAAAAAAAAAAGAAAAAAAAAGAAATGAATTACTTTTGCAAATTAGTATTAAAAGTGTTTTGCACTCATTCTCTTGGGACCAAAAGTACATTTTTTCCTACATATAACTTTATAAGATATGCATTTAATATTAAAGTGGGTATAGTGACTAGTGAGAAACTTGTTCCTATATAAGCCATTTTGCAATACCTTTTAGTAGAACAATTCATACCTTTTAGTGAAAACAATTAATACTCTTTAATAAAAATAATCTATAATCTTTATACCCTTCAATTCATATTCTTAAGTTAAAATTAACTTGTGCCCTCCATAAGTAATTCTCTTTAGTGAAAACAACTAATAAACTTTACAGAAATAATTCATATTTATCAAAGTGGTTCATGTATAAAACAATTATAGTTATATTTTTGGCTCAATATTATAGTTAAACTCTCAAAACAAAATATCTAGGTTCTATAACCACTTTGCCTTTAAAAAAAAAAAAAGTATAACTACTATAAGAAAGTCGAGAATATTCCTTAGTTACAAAGTAATAATATTAATACGCCAATGTTTGTGTGAGTCCAATTTCACAGAATATATATTGTTTAATGGTAAAAAAAAAAAAAGAGTAAAAACAAAAGTAATACATTTATTTAGAAAATATAATTATACATTTTATGTTAAAGTTACTAATACATTTATTTAAAAAATATATATATTTACTAATGAAACGGCCGGTCACACAAGTTAATCCTGGTCCTAATTGAAAATATCAAAAACCTAGGAAACAAAAAAAAACAGCAACATTCATGGGTCATGCGTGGGATACCCAAATAATTTTATTCATTCTTATCCCATCCCTTTTATAGTCTGGAATAATATTGTTTGATTCTTGAAAATCTAATATACCATTTTTTTTTTATGATAATGATATGGATGATTGCCACAGCCAAACTGTGTTAGTGTCCTAATTCTACAGCATGAGCTCAATACCTTTATTCAAAATAAGTTGGATCTTCTTTTATTCATAAAAAAAATAATGTAAATTTATATGGATCACTACATTCTATTTTTCTTTACGTAAAAAATGTAAAAAAAAAAAAAAAGTTGAGTTATTTTAATTTACCTCCTAAAATCACTACATTCTTTTTTCTTTATTTATTATTTTTTTTTTTTGGACATACAAAAATTCAACAAGAATGAATAATACTAGTACAACTTTTAACCGCTTCTTTCCGAAACTTTTTAAACAGTTATATGAAACTTTCATTTAATAATATTATAATATTCATTTAATATTATTATTATACTTATAAATTAATACTGCAAACAGTCCAACGTGTTTGTACGTTGTTTGGTGTGATGATTACTCTAATTTGTTGGTGTTTTACTGTCATTTTGTGATGATTGTCTCTCTTTTTTTATTTTATTTTAATCCAATTCATGCTTAATTGTCAGGAAGGTAGTTCTTATGATTTGTAGGAAAAATGAGGAAAATTGAAAGATACTGGAATTCACGGTTGGAAAAATGGATCGAAAACGAATAAGTTGTGAAAAAAGTATTAAGTGTCCCTCGTGAACTCGCCAACTCTACTAATCTCATTTGTTTCAAAAATCGTGTTTCAGAATGAAGTTCTCTGCTGCACTGGACTAAAAAATCATGTTTCTTCTGCCTTTTTTTTTCTATTGAAATATAGTGATTCTAAATCAACTTTGAAAAATAAAGTGGTTTTTGACAACTCTTATCAAAACACTACAAAAAAATCGCATTTTTCGACCGATTTAGCGACCGATTTTTGGTCGCAAAATGAGATTAGCGACCGATTTCTGACCGATTTTAGTTGGTCGCTAAATCAACGGTAGCTAATATTAGCAACCGTCTTTGAAAATCGGTAGCCGATCAGACCGCCAAGGCGGTCGCTAATTTTTAGAGACGGTCGGCTGTCAGTCGCTGATCTGACCGGATCTGACCCGGTTGGGTCGAATATTTGCGACCGCCTAAGTTAGCGGTCGCTAATTTATTTTTTAAATAAAAATAATAGTTAAATCTGAAGTTTATGGTTAGCGACCGACCTGATGGTGGTATCTCCGATCGAGCCACTAACCCATTAGCTCATATTATGAGCGTCAAGGCTTATAGAAATAAATGAGAATATATGCGCCCATGAGGAATCGAACCGCCGACCTCCGGGTAAGTGTACCTCTCGAATACTTATTTTTATTGTTCATTTTCTTGCATTTAATTGTATACAACTTCAAATTGACTCCTTTTTTTTTAATTCATCAAATTAATTCTTTTTTGTTTCTAACTCATTTATATATATATATATATATATATTTACTAACCTTTTTTTTATTTTGTAAATTTAATATTTTAGACTAATATAAATTATTCATTTATTCATTTTTTATGCATTTAATTGTATATAACTTCAAATTGAGTCCCGTTTTTTTTTTTAATTCATCAAATTAATTCTTTTTTGTTTCTAATTCATTTATATATATATAGATATATTTACTAACTTTTTTTTTGTAAATTTAATATTTTAGACTAATATAAATTATTATTCTATTCGTTATTCATGCATTTAATTGTAAATAACTCCAAATTGAGTCCCCATTTTTTTAATTCTTCAAATTAATTCCTTCTTGTTTCTAGTTCATTTATATACATCACTAATATTTTTTTATTATGTAAATTTAATATTTTAGACTACTGTAAATTATAAATTTATTCATTTTGTATGCATTTAATTGTAAATAACTCCAAATTGAGTTCCGTTTTTTTTTTAAATTCATCTAATTAATTCTTGTTACAAACTACAAAAAAATTAAATAATTTTAATCATCATCCTCTTCATCTTCGTCTTCATCTTCTTCCCCTTCTTCCCCTTCTTCTTCTTCTTCTTCTTCTTCTCCTCCTCCTCCTCCTCCTCCTCCTCCTCCTCCTCCTCCTCCTCCTCCTCCTATTCTATCCGATCTTGTTCGTCCCTCTCATTGCTCTCAACCATTATCATTTTTGGATTTGCAGCTACCAAGTCCACAATGAGATTGTCACCTTCTTCAAGGACCACTGTTTGAGCTTCTTGGACCTCAGTTTGAAATGCGTTTTCAGGTTGTGTAGGGTCTTCCTTGGATGAATTAGAAAGTTTCACCAAAGACCTTGCCTTGACTTTGCAAACTGTACTTAAGTGTGGTCTACCTGACTCCGGGTATTTGCAATAATATACCTGAGATGCTTGAGTTGCAAAGACGTAGGGTTCGTATGCGACAGCGTATTTCCTGTTGACATGAATATTAACAATCTTGTAGTTTAGGTCGACTCTTTTTCCTGCAGGCCCTGGATTAAACCACTCACACAAAAACAAAACTATTTTCCTCGATGGTCACCCCGGATAAATAATTTCAACCACTTTCTGCAACACTCTGTAGTAATCAATTGGTGCTTTGTTGTAGTTTCCACTGGAAACACAAATACCACTGTTTGTAGTTCTTTTCGTTGAAGCATATGTATTTGTATGGAATTTGTATCCATTTACGTAATACCCTTTGTATGATGTCAACTGTCGTAGTGACTTTTTGCTCAGAGCTTCCAGATGTAGGTTGTGAAGTTGATTATTTAGACCCTGTAAATATAAAACTATTTTTATATAATGAGTTGTATTAAAATAATAGTCATATAATTAATCGTTACTCACGTAAGATTGAAACCAATATAAGAATTATTTGGAAACCAATTGATAGACTTCTTCATCCGTGATGTCTGGTACTTCTTGTCGAGTGTGGTCATAAAAATTCCTTACATGTAAAAAAAAAATTATACAAAGAATTAAGTATAACAACACATATCTAAAAATAAATTATTTATTGGATGTAAGGTTGAACTTCAGGTGTAATCAATCAGTGCTTCGTTGTCACTCCCTCTTGAAATACAAATACCACTGTGTTATATAACTGTAAATACATACACAAACACAAATACCACTGTAAATATATAATTATTTTTATATAGTGAATTGTATTTAAATAATAATAGTTATCTATAAATATATAATACAGGAACGTATTCCTTAATTAGGTTTGGGCGGGAAAATTTTGTGGCCGTTGATCAGTAATTCATCACTTCATCATCACCGCTCATCTTTAGTTATTTAGTAATTATGGTAGATTAGATTATAATTAATTTTTGATTTGCTAACAATTAGGGACGGTTAGAGTATTTAGCCTATTTATACTCCTAGAACCTTCATTTCTTAACCACACAAATTTGTTTACTTTTTCCAAATTTTGTAGATTTATAGATTCATCATTATAATGTAATTGGATCGTTCTACTCTTCTTTAAAAAATAATTGTATTTGTATTTGTTCTTACGTAAAAATTTATTTGTAGATAGAAATGTGTAAATTTCATTAATATTTGTAATTGTTGTAAATTTCATTATATATCTTTTTACATTATTTGACCTCATTCTTCATGTGGTTATTGTCTTGCATTGGGAATATCAACTTGGTTGCCATTTTGATTACGAATCTGATTAATTGAAGGACTCTATCTCGCAGCGCTTTGATCCGACCACGCACACATGAGGAAGAATTCAATATTTGTCAAAGGTTTTCAAGTGTTTAAGCCATTTTTGTAGATTTTCTTTAAATTGAATCAGATTTTGAACTGTATTGTTTGAGAGTTATTGTATTCAAAATTTTAAGAATGTTAATTTATTTTCTGTGAATGAAATTATTTTTTGCTGCGGAAATAATAATTAAAAAAATAAAAGGAAAATTACAACTCGAATATTTATTACAATGAGAGGAAAGAAAAGAAACAACAGCAAAGGTGACGAGTCGAGGAAGTCCTCTTCCCGCAAGACAAAATTTCCTCGGTAGTGCTCTTCGATCTTGAAAATTTGTCCCCAAAGGTAAAACGTCACTATCGTCTCCAAGAGTGTAGCACCACAGGTCTTGGAGCTCCGGCGAACAAAACGAGCACTTAGAGTTGGACTGACTCTTAAGACTCTATATGCAGAGAGACAGAGGGAGAAGAGAAGATTTCTGAATGCGTGGCCAGGAAAATGCATGAGGACGCTATTTATAGGCGAACCTCCACTCAATGCAGAAGGAAAAACCGCATGGGCATTAAATGCGGACGCGTTTTTGTTGGTGGTAAGTCTGTAACAGAAGTTAACCCAGAACGCGTTTCCTTAAATCACGCTGGTAACGTCCCATGAATTTAGCACACGTGATTTATGTGCTTTTATGAAGTATCTGACGATCCGATTGACCTCTCTAACCGGGTGGGTCCTGAACCGAATCGACCCAAAATCTGTGGACCCGATATCCTAATTTTTATTCTCCAAAAAATTAGATACCCACTGGCCAAGGCCACGGGCTCGGGCTCGGGCGCGGCGCGGCGCGGCTCGGCTCGGCTCGACGCTCGCGCGTGCGTTTGGCAACTTTGATTGACTAGCAATCAACTATAATTTATTATACTTCATAGTTCTCATACTAATATCATGTATATTAGTATTTTAAAAATCCAATGTGGGATGGTGAATTAAATGACTCATTTAATTCCTTCATTTAATCTCATATTTAGGTGTTGAACCTTTCGATTTCCGATTCAATTTCTCACTCACCGAAAATCAGTTGTGCGAGTATGATACACCATTCTCATCTACTCCAAGAGTAGAACGCACTTGAAACAATTAATTTCCGAGAAATTAATTTCAACACCCAAAATTAATTGACCAACTATTAAAGTCTCAAATAAATTTTAATACCAATTAATTATAAATTAATACCACCAACCAATTTTCTCTAACAATCCCCCACATGAGTGGAAATTGAACCTATAAACATGCAGACTCACAGTCCAGTTCAAACACAAAATATTATTGCATCTGGATAGGTAGTTTGTGGTTTTGAATCTTCCATAGTCAAGCATTACCGAGTACACCGGCAGCCTGGTGGACATATTGCCTTGAACCATTCCGCCTTGGTGTGTACTTAGACAGTAATACTGATACAATAATATCTCTACGCTCATTTCTTGTTCTCACGTTTTTGCCCGTTTCGGCCATGGACACCCTTTAGATTCATAAGTGTTTAATATCCACTGATATTTGAGGCGGCCTCTCACCTCACACTTACATAGGTGAACTCCTCTTGAGTATCCCGCAATACTCCGTCCCCCACATGGACTTAGGATTCATTAAAACTCGTTTAGACCCATTCCTTCTGACAGTTTAGACAATTGATCTCGATTTATAATCTTAGTTGACGGATCCAAAAGATTTTCCTTAGACCTCACATAATCTATTGACATCACACCACTTGAGATCAATTGTCTCACGAAATTATGTCTACGACGAATGTGTCTAGACTTTCCGTTATACATGTCACTTAAAGCCCTACCAATTGCGGCTTGACAGTCGCAATGTACCATTATCGTAGGTACGGGTTTATCCCAAAATGGAATATCCTCGAGGAAATTTCGAAGCCACTCTGCTTCTTCACCAGCTATATCCAAAGCTATGTGTTGTGACCGTTTTGGTCCACAGGTCGGCGTCGGCCTGAAGGGGGCCGGAAAAGGCAAAAAGACACCCAGAGGTCGGGACCGACCTGACCGGTCTGTATCCAACCTCAGCGGGCTCCGACCCCAATTTTCGACCTCGGAAACGAGACAGGAAACCAGCTTAAAGCACTCGTCAGTGTTGTCCCAGAAGCAGGCAGCAAGACTGAAATCAGACCGGACCGGCCACGACCGGAGAAGACCAATAAAGGCCGCCCGGGTCCGACTGACATACAATAAGGGTCTCCGATCTCTTAACTCACCAAGAGATCGACCTCCGACCTCGCAATATCCCCGGCCGGTAAGGAAGATTTGGAGCACATGGTGGAACCAGGCGAGATCTTCCCCCAAGAGGAAAAAGGCCACCTCTGTACCCAGTAACACAGAGAATATTCCATCCAAATGAGGAAGTACACCAGAGAATCGTCCTTTTTGGACACGCGTCAACACCCTAGTGGCTGGCCACCTGTAAGCTCTGGCGCTCCAGTGCCCGCGCGCCCTCAGAGTCTGGGGGCATTTAATGCTCCTGTCCCCCAAGAGGTCGGAAATGACTGATGTACCCCTATAGTGAGGAAGCTATAAATAACCCCACATTTGTAACAAGAAAATGGAGTTCAATTTCTTTCAATATAATCAATACAATCTTCATTTAAGTCCAGGGACTAGCAACCCCTGGCAAATCTTGGTGTTCTTGCTCTTTCTTTATTATCTTTCACTCAAATATATCATTTTAGCATTAAAGAACCCAATCATTAGATGTTTTTACCAAAGCTCTTATAAATAGCCATTTAATCCCAGCAACATATATTTGGTAAACAACATTTGGCGCTAGAAGAAGGGTGCAGCAACCCATCAAACTCATCTTTTCTTCACCTATCTTTGAAGAACATTCACTGTTCTTCAAAGCTTCATATCTTCAAATCTTCAAACCTTCAAACCATTAATTCTCTCTCTCTTAAAGCAATGAATCTCCAGAAATCATCCCACAGGGCCACCGGCGCTCCGGCCACACCGAGGGACGTCACGACGCGAGCGTCTGGAGAACCGACCCCCACTCGCCATGGGAAGGCCACACACGTGGCCTCCCCAATCCGTTTTCCGGAGGAGCCCATCCAATCCCAGGGCCGAGGTTTTCTTACTCCTGACCAGGCCGGGTCAGGACGACGCCGCCAGGCGGAAGAGGCAAGGGGGTGCCGAAGCACCACCTCCGCCTCCCAAAAGAAGGCCCACGCCCACGCTCTCAAGGGTAAGGCGAAAGTCAAGGCCGAGTGAACCCCGTCTCCGCTCGGTCGCGAGGCTCCGCCCATCCGGTCTTCGACCATTTAGGCACGATGGATCCGTCATGGTATCCGAGCCACCTTCCCAGTTACGACACTGGGTATGGTGATACGGAGTCTGTCGCTAACTCGGGGAGCACGGCCCAGATGCCCCAAAAGAGGGCGGCCGAGGTCAGCCTGTCCCCGGCAAACTTCGCCAGGTGCAAGCTGAGTTTCGCCCAAAGCGGCCTTTTGGGACGCGGAGTCCCCCGTACGGCCGTCTTTGATCGAATTGGCCCTTTGGCCGACTTTGACGACCAGCTGGTCGAAACCCCGAGTCCAGAACTCGTCAAGATGCAAAAGCAGCTTGACGAGATGAAGGCACTCCTCGAAGTGCAAGGCAGCCTAAGGCCCGGTCGGTCGCTAACGAGCCTCTGGCTGTCGATATTGAGCTCGCCCCGGTTCAGCTCAAAATCGTCCCTCCGTCGACCCCACTCTACGAGGGGAAAACAGATCCGGAGACTCACCTGAGCAAATTCCAGATCTACATGACCGGGCGTGGCGCAACCGACGCCCCGAAGTGCAGGCTCTTCCCCCTCACTTTAGGCGATCTCGCCCACAGGTGGTACGTGTCCCTCCCGGCACGGTCGATTGATTCGTTCGCCACCCTGAGTGCACAATTCTCATCATACTTCGCGGCCAAAGTGGCCCGGCCGGAGAGCTGGCACCGCTTGATGCGGATCCGCCAAGAGAAGGAAGAGTCCGACGAAGATTATGTGGCCAGGGTGGACGAGGTCATGCTGACCGGCGAGGCGGTAAGCGACCAACTGGCCTTACACGCAACTCTGGGGGGCTTCCACAGCCGGTCTCCTATGTTCAAACACCTCACCAAAGACTTCCCAAAGATCTACGCCGAATTCCACGCCCGGGCCGGCGACTACCTGGCCTGGAGGAAGCTACTGGCGCTCAGGCTGGGGGAGTCCGAGCCAATAGCAAAGGAGACGGAAGTCGTTGCTCAAGATTCCCCTAAAAGCGGCCCCAAAGCCAGAAAAGTGGCCAAACCACCCGGTAACTTCAAGTCCTTCGAGGACGTTGAAGTTTACCTCACTCAGGTCATGAGGCAATCCCCCACGCACATCTTCAATGCGATCCAACACTGGGATGTGCTTCCGAGGCCAAGGCCCTTTTCTGGAGACCGGTCCCAGCTGGACCCTAAAATGTTATGCGTCTATCACGACTCTATTGGCCACAATACGAGCCAGTATCGTGATCTCCTAAAGCAGCTTTGGAAGCTGTTTGACGAAGGGCGTCTGAACAACCTCCTTCAGAGGCCAGCCGGCCGTCAGGACCACCAGCAGCAGCAACCGCAGCGCCACCCTTAAAGAAACGAGAAAGGAGGCCGGCCTCTCAGGCCGGTCGCGGCCTTGGAAGAAGATGATGATGAGGATGACCTCCTCCCGCCCATGAATCCCGGTGGTCGGGTCAACATGATCCAGGCCGGCGGGGGGAACCTAGGCGGCCTCACCCCCATCTCGACGTAGTCCAACCGGAAGCGGTAGGCAGAGGTCCGGGCGGTGACCAATGTCAACCTGGTCACGCCCCCAGAGCAAAAGATTCACAAGGACTTGGAGATAACTTTCTCCAACCGGGACCGGACCGGGGTGCTATACCCCAAAGGCGACGCGTTGGTGATTGCCGCCCGTATTTTGGGCAAAGAGCTCCAGCGGGTCCTGGTCGACAGTGGATGTTTTTGCAATATCATCTTCAAAACAGCCCTAGACCAGCTCGGGGACCTCGTCAACTTCATCAGGCCAATCGACCTTCAGCTGAAGGGATTTGGGGACGCGACGGTCGCTGCGTACGGGAGGATCAAGCTCTCTGTGGAACTCATCTATTGCTACAATGAAGAGGTCAAAATAACGAGGCCTTTAGATTTTATTATCGTAGATCAGCCAAGTTCCTATAATGGCTTTCTAGGTAGGCCCTTTTTAGAGGTGTTTGAGGCAGTTGCCTCCTCCTACTATTACTGTATTAAGTTTCTCACCCCTGAGGGGGTGGTCGGCACCGTTAAAGGTGACCAATCAATGGCTAGGAGGTGTTTGAATTATTCCGATTCTTATTTATTTTTAATTTACAACGACCAAACATCGGATGGGCCACACCTTGACTCCGAAGCGGCCACTCCGGCCGCAGAGACCACCATGGAGGTCGGATCCACATCGACCGACCCTCAGCCAATGCAAATCGATGATCCCGAGCCAAGGATCGGTTTCGAACCATCCGAGCTCGATCTCGACCCTAGGTTCGACTCATCCGACCGGCGGAGCTATGAACAAGATACAACCTTGGAGGAATTAGAACGCATTCCAGTCGACCCTTCGAGGCCGGAACTAGAAGTTCTGATCGGCTCTCGCATACCGACCGAAATGCGGGGGGAAGTGATCGAATTCCTCAAGACCAACATAGGGGTTTTTGCCTGGTCTCACCAGGGCATGGTCGGAATAGACCCAAAGCACACATGCCATCGTCTAAAGATCGACCCCAACAAGAGGCCGGTCCATCAGAAAAGAAGGAAGTTCGGCCCAGAAAAGTACGAAGCTTTGGCTGAAGAGGTCAAGAAATTGCTAGACAACAAGCTGATCGAACAAGCCCGGGACGAGCCCCAATGGGTCGCGAATGCCGTCCTGGTCAAAAAGACAAACAATGCCTGGAGGCTATGTATAGACTTCACCGACCTCAACGCAGCATGCCCAAAGGATCATTTTCCGATGCCGTACATCGACCACCTGGTGGATAGCACGGCCGGTCACGAGATGATATCCTTCATGGACGCTTTTGCCGGCTACCATCAAATCCCCATGGCCATCGAAGACATCAAGCACACCTCATTCCACACGGAGAAGAACACATTCTCTTGGCTCCGGATGCCTTTCGGTCTGATCAAAGCCGGCGCGACCTACCAGCGCCTGGTCAACAAGATGTTTGCAGATCAGGTCGGAAAGACCATGGAGGTCTACATCGACGAAAAAGCTTGAAAAAGGAAGACCATCTTAGGGATCTCAAAGAGACCTTCAAGATCCTCAAGGACTACAATATGAAGCTAAACCCAAAGAAATGCAACTTTGGGGTGGAGGCCGGCAAATTCTTGGGGCACATCGTTAGCCGGCGCGGGATCGAGGCCAACCCGGCCTAGATCAAGGCCGTCCTAGATATGCAAGAGCCCAGAACGATCAAACAAGTGCAACGCCTGACCGGATGTCTTGCTTCTATCAACAGATTCATTGCCCGGCTCGGAGATAAAAGTAAGCCTTTCTTCTCGACCATTAAAAACGGTAAATTTTCTTGGAATAGGGAAAGTCAAGTAGCCTTTGCAAAACTAAAGGAGTACTTGGTAAACCCACAAATCTTAGTCAAGCCGGTCCCAGGAGAGAAGTTTTATTTGTATCTCGTGGCCTCCGAGGTCGCCCTCGGCGTGGTACTCGTCCGGGCGGATGGTCAGAATCACCTTCCGATCTACTTCGTAAGCCAAGCCCTACACGACGCCGAGCTCAGATACATCCCGCTCAAAAAGTTAGCTTACGCTCTGGTCATGAGTGTAAGGAAGCTAAGGCCTTACTTCTTCGACTACCAAGTAGAGGTCCTCACCACTCTACCCTTGAGGCAAGTCCTACACCGGCCAGACACCAGCGGCAGGTTGTTGAAGTGGTCGTTAGAGATAGCTCAGTACGGGGTCTCATACGCCCCAAGGACGGCCATCAAGGGCCAGGCCCTGGTCGATTTCATAGTAGAACTCACCTTCCCACCTAGGTTCACAAGAATCAACCACCCCCCGTGGAAACTCTATGTGGACGGATCGTCAACCAATACTTGAGCCGGGGCCGGTATCGTCATGGTCGGCCCGGAGGGCCAAAATTTCACCCATGCAGTCCGCTTCAGCTTCCTGGCCACCAACAACGAGGCCGAGTATGAGGCTCTGGTCGGGGGCCTTGAGCTCGCGATCGCCATCGGAGTTTTCCGACTGCACATTTTTATGGACTCCCTGCTCGTGGTCAACCAAATCAAAGGTGAATATGAGGCCCGGGGGGAGCAAATGGTGAAATACCTCGACCTGGTTACAACCTTGTGCGAGAAATTTCATTAAGTTTTCATTGAGCAAATCCCAAGGGAGCACAACACCCAGGCCGACGCTCTTTCCAAACTTGTAACCGCTGAGGGAGATGCCGACTTCGCCAATATTCAACTTTCCACGCTCGGAACGCCCACGGTCATCCGAGCACAAGTGGCGACTGTTCTGAGCACGGATGAAAATTGGATGGCGCCGATCGTAAAGTATCTCAAGACCTACGAGCTCCCTGAAGATAGAATTCGGGCACGACAACTACAACTCCGGTCGTCAAGGTACACCCTCATCGATGATCTTTTGTATAAGAGAAGTTTTACCCTCCCACTCCTAAAATGCATAACCCCGGAGCAAGGCCGGACCATTCTGGCCGAGATCCATGAGGGGGTATGCGGAAACCACGCCGGAGGCCGGGCCCTAGCCCACAAAGTGATCAGACAAGCATACTTCTGGCCGACCTTGAACAAGGATGCCGTCAACTTCGTGAGGTCGTGCCACAAATGTCAAATCTTGGGACCCAACATCAAACTATCCCCCGAGCAGCTCTCCTCCATGTATATCCCTTCGTCTTTTGCCCAGTGGGGCATCGACCTGATCGGACCGATGCCCACTGCGCCCGTGGCCGTCGACTATTTCACAAAGTGGGCGGAGTCCGAGCCACTCAACAAGATCAGCCAGACTCAAATCATCAAGTTCATTTGGAAAAACATCATCTGCCGTTTCGGCCTACCTCAAGTGATCATCTCCGACAATGGGAAACAGTTTGATGATCTCCAGATGATTCAGTTTTGTGAGAAATGGAACATCAAGAAAGTGTTCTCCACCCCCTACCACCCACAGACGAACGGCCAAGTAGAGGCCGTAAACAAAATCCTCAAGCATACTATCAAAGCTAAGCTTGAGGATAAGAAGGGGAAGTGGGCAGCCAAGCTACCCGACGTGCTTTGGTCATATCGTACAACCACAAGGAACTCTACGGGCGAAACACCTTTCACTTTAGCTTTTGGGACCGAGACCGTCATCCCATCAGAGGTCTCCCTCCCAAGCCACCAGACGGCCCAGATGATTACCGAGGACAATGACACCACCCGGATGATCGACTTAGACATGTTGGAGGAGAGGAGACTCAATTCCGACCTTCGAAATGCGGCCTACAAGAAGAAATCCGAAAAAAATTTCAACACTAAGGTGAAGGCCAGATAATTCCAGGTCGGGGACCTCGTCCTTAAGAAGGTTCAAGTGCCCAAAGGGGTATTCGGCCCAAACTGGGAGGGCCCGTTTAGGATATCCAAGTGGCTCTCCAAGGGAGCTTACGAGCTGGAGCTCATGGATGGCACTCCGGACCAATACCCCTGGAATGCAATTCACTTGAAAAAATACTACCAATGATCTTGTACTATGTTTTCAAAGTTCTTATCAATACAAAGCTCTTCGCACCGCTCAATCTTATTCCAAGCACCGAGCTCAGTTCAAAAGCATGTGCCGACCATAACGAGGTCGGCATATCGCACTTGAGCTCGGAAAAGCCACTCAAGGCCATCCAAAAACCGAGCCCAGTTCAAAAGCATACACCGACCGTACCGACGTCGGCGTATCACACTTGAGCTCGGAAAGGCCACCCTAGCCACTTTAAGAGCCGAGCTCAGTTCAAAAGCATATGCCGACCGTAACGAGATCGGCATATCACACTTGAGCTCGGCAAGGCAACCAAGGAAATCCCAGGCACCGGGCTCAGTTCAAAAGCATATGCCGACCGTATCGAGGTCGGCATATCACACTTGAGCCCGGGACAAAACCCCATTCATACTTATTAAAATTTAAAATATTTTGATAAATATAAGAAAATGAGAGAGCAGTAATAAAGCAATAGAGCTCAAAGAAAGACTAAAATTCATAAAGTCAAAACCGGTCTAAAGCCGAAAGCATTACAACCAAGTTCTAAAAAGAAAAACAACATCCAGTCGGAAGCCGGTTATATTCGGAAAAGCAGTAAAGAGTAAAATCTAAGGCAATAAAGGTTCAGAGGTCGCCTGCTCCGGCCCCCGGGCTCGCCTGGTTTTCAGTCCCGGCCACAAAGTCGGCCACTTCATCAACACAGGCCTCCGCCTCAGCCCCGATCCCGCCCGGCATCTGGGAGCCCTCCAGAGGGGCCTCCTTCTCTTCCTCGTCTCCTATTTCTTCATCGCCTGCCGGGGGATTTTGACCCAGTTGGATCAGCCTGTGCCGATGGGGAAACCATGAAAGGTCTACCCCTAGCTCGGTCTCGAGATCAAAAAAGGGAAACCAGAAGCCATCGCTGACCAGGTTCTTGGCAGCATACTCCTGGAAGTAGTCTTTTAGGGACTTGGTGTCGAGATTAGCCTGGCGCGTGACCCGGATCATGCTGGCAGCGGCCGCATAGAAGAAGAACTCGGAGAAGAGCTCCGGGTTGGTAGACGGATCCTCAGGATCGTATGCCGGCCGGCTCATGAAAGCAGCCAACTCATCAGCCTTCTTCTGGAGCTCCTTCTCCAGCTCAACCTGCCGGGCAAGGGCCTGATCGGCATCCCCCCGGGCCTTGTGCACCTCCAGCCGCAGATCGGCATTGTCATCTTCCATCTCAGCTACCCGGTTCCGGGTATCCGCCAGAGCTTTGTACGCCATCTCCGCCCGGCCGAGGGCATCCTCTTTCTCCTTCAAAACGGCCTCCATCTGGCTGACCGCATATTTCTTCTCCTTCTTAAGGACGGCATTCTCGCTCTCGAGTCCGGCCTTCTCCTCCCGAGCCCTGGTCAGGTCGGCCTCCAATCTCCGGATGGAGCTAAGGGCATTGTTGAGCTCGCTCTCCACGAAGTTGGCCATAATCGTCGTTTGATTGGCCAGGGCAGCGCAGGCGCGGCCGGCATGTCGGGGATGGCGCTCGGGAATGTTAGCCAGTTCCCGGGTCCAGGCTTGGGGCAGAGAGTCACTGCCCGGCTCATGTACTCCGGCATCTCGACGATGGAGCCCGGAACCCGGGAGGACAAGAAGTCCAACACCAGCGGTGGGAGGCCGGAGTCGTTACGCGTCAGCCTAAAGAAAGAAAAATCAAGTCAGGTACAAGTAAATTGCTTTAGAAAAATTTAAAAGTCAACAAACTTACGCTTGGAAGCGGGTCGAATCACGACCAAAGTAGGTCCTATCATTCTCCCGGCCGGGAGCGGGCGCTTCATGGGCCACGGTCCCCGTTCCAGCCGATTGGGGCCCGGGCGGCGTGCCGTCTGAAATGTCAATAGGAGCCGGGTTCGACCGGTGCAGGCCGGCCTCTTCACTTTCAGATTCCTCCCGACCCCTCTTTCGGCCAGTGATCGGTGAGGAGGTGAGAGTCTCGACGGCGGTCGTCCCAACTGCCAGAACGGACTGAAGAGGAGTGGCCTCCTGGATCACGATCCCGGTCTGGGCGCCGGCCCCTTTCTTCTTCTTCGTGCCTTTAGCCGGTTTCTTCACCTTGCAAGCTCCCAACATGGAAAACATCTTTGGGCAGCGGTCGGAGAATTCGGGTGGACACTGTCTTACGACCGGGAAGTCGGGCACTGCATCACAAAACGCAAGGCGTTATTAAAAAAAACACTACAACATGAGATCCGGGCTCGATCTAACACTTACCCGTCAACTTTATGTGGTGCGGATACTGGAAGAAACAGCTTGAAAGTCGAGCTTGTCGTGTCCGGAGAATGGCCTGGTTCCTCTCCGTGGCCGGCAACGATAATATCCGCTCTCTGACGACCGCGAAATCGAAGTTAAGCTCCCGGTCGGAAGGGCAAGGATAGCCTGTAAGGAAAAATAAAAAATTAGATCAGTACATTTAGTTCAAGTATAAGCTAAAAATTCCTTACTAGGGCTTTTGGGGCGAATGTTAGTTGGAACGTCGATCTCCGTCCCGTCCGGATACCCGGTCCTCCATGCCCCTCCAACAAAGAACTATTTTCTCCGATCGTTGCGGCCTTTACTTGGCAGGCCGGTCACCAGCTTCTGCCCCCTCGTTTGAATATAGACTTCACCGGTCCCGCTCCTCTCACTCTGTATCCGGTAGAGATAAGTCATCTCCCCCGGGTTCGGCATCGGGTAAAGACGGTTTTGCGTGAACAAAGTCATGACACTAACGATTATCATCCATGCGTTCGGGAGCAGTTGGATGGGCGCTTGGTTCCAAAAGTTCAACAAATAGGAAACGGCCGGATGGAGGGGGAAGCGAAGCCCGACCTCCATCATGTCCTGCGTGACGGCCACCATCCCTCGAGGAGGCTGATCTGCCCGCTCGTTCGGCTCTGGGGCATAAAGATGAACATCGTATAGGACGTCACACTCGTTTCGGACGTCGTCGAGGTAGGCTTGAGTAACCTGGCTCTGAACCTTCCCGATAGTCCACCCTTGGGACTCTTCCAGATTCGCAATCCTAATCGTGGCCGGATCAAGAACCGTTGGCCCCCGCCGGAAACGCCCTTGGAACACCTCAAAATCGAAGTTGAGGGAGTCAATGTCATTTTTTTTCTCAACGAACGCCGATCACAGACGGAAGGCCCGTCGGACCTGTTGGTCCCACTAGATTGATAAATTGCAGAAGCTTAAGTTAAATGTCTTAGAAAACTTCTTTTTACAAGAGCAGACTATAAAAGACAGGAATTTAAATGTAGAAATAATTAAATAATACCGGATATATAGTGGTTCGGATCTGAATATCCTACGTCCACTCTCCCTTGATCAAAGGGGTCTCACTATCCAACCAACAGCCAACTTACTTACTGGAATTTGGAAGTACCAGTTCCTTCTTACAACCTCTTTAGATCTAACTTCAATCTAAAGATCAACAGCCTTCAACCTTATCTTGTAGATGAACAGGTTGAGGTCCAACAACTCCTTAAGAGTAGATGTGTTAGGATAAAAATTGTTAGTTTTGATGAGTTAAAACAAACCAGAAGATGTAATAGGACCATCTGGACCTGTTAGCCAGATGATGATCTAGATTAGGACTTTGTCTAGGGGGAACTGCCAGACCAGAAGACCCCACCAGAAGACTTCACCAGATGATACAGACCAGAGGCAGAGGACCTTCCCCAGACCAGACGAGTCCGAACCAGACGAGTCTGGTGGAACAAAAGATGCTCAGTTTGATCCCCTTATTCTACGAAGTATTCTGGTTGTTCACCAGAAAAGGACTAGAAGACACCGAGGTTGCCTGGTGTCTGGTCTTGCCTTCTCTGTTGAGAATCAGAGTTAGGCAGAGGAAGCTATTGACCGTTGGTGATTCAGATCAAGTCAACAAGATCAGGATTTGAAAGTATTTGAAGATAATCAATCCAAGGTTCCCACCAACCCAATCAATCAATTAGGGAATTGATGATTGAGGCTTCCTTATATAGAGGATCTGATTGGATTAGCCCTCCAACGGCTAGCCCTAATCCCCTCTATATATATAAGAGTGCAGTTCAAGAAAAAGCTCTAGAGACTCTACACGCGCACATAGCATACTAAGCTTTTTTTATCACTACGCATTTGCACTCACTTTGTTCTTAATTACTCATCCAACTCGTAAGGAGTTTATATACTCAACCTGTTCATCTTGTTAGACAAGGTTGGAGTAAGTTTGTCTTTAGATCGAAGTTAGATCTAAAGAGATTGTAAGAAGGTGCTGGTACTTCGGAAATTCCAGTAAGTAGTGAGTTTGTTGGTTGGATAGTGAGACCCCTTTGATCAAGGGAGAGTGGACGTAGGATATTCAGATCCGAACCACTATAAATACGGTGTTATTTATTGCTTTCTTTAATACCTGTTGATTATTATTTGTGCTCTTAGAAAAGATTTTCTCTAAAGACATTTTGGTTATAAAGGCTTCCGCAATTAATCTATCTAGTGGGACCAACAAGTGGTATCAGAGCAGTGTGTCCAACGACCACTGCTTTGTAAAGCTTTTGGTGGTCACGGGGCAGATCCATTGCTCCTTAGTGCTTTTGTTAAAGTTCTTGTTATTTCCCAAATTTTATTTAAAATGTCTGCAAAATCTTCTTATAAGAGTCGCAAATTGCCAGAGTTCTCATTTGAGGACTATAGCCACTGGAGCTTCATGATGAGTAATCATCTGGGAGCTATCCACCACCGCATGTTAGATGTGGTAGAGAGTGGCCCCATTAAATTTTACTGGACTCCTATTGATAGTGGCAGGTCAGAGTCCAGAGAAGAAACTAGCGACGCTGCAGAGGATAGAGTTCCCAGACAACGAATCCTCAAAAAGAAAGAAGAACTTGACAACGATGAGAGAAAGCTACATAACCTGGACCAGGTGGCAAGAACCGAGATTATCAACACTCTCACCAAGGAGGTAATAGAGAAGGTCAGAACCTGTGTCACTGCGAAGGAGATGTGGGACAAACTTGCACTTCTCTGCGAAGGAACAGAGAAGATTAAAGATAACAAGCTCCAGGCTGTTCAACACTCGTTTGATACGTTCAAAATGAAACCAGACGAGACCATAGACCAGCTGGACATGCGCCTCACAAACCTCCTAAACAAGGCTAGTGCCTTAGGTAAGACCTGCTCTGAAAAGAAAATTAATAGTAAAATTTTACGTTCACTAACTAGCAGGTGGAGAATCAAAGTTACTGTGATCAAGGACAACAAGGATCTCAATACTCTGGATCATCATCTTCTGTTGTCTGATCTCAAAGCTTACGAGTATGATCTTCAAGAGGAGGATCAAACAGAAGAGGTTTCCTCTTCTGGCCAGAAAGGAGTTGCATTCTCTTCAACTCTCAAGCCTGATGTCAAGCCAAAGGAGTCTACTGCAGATGACTTGAGCCTCAAGGAGCAGGTAGCACTTCTAACTAGTAAATTAGACAAAATGAGTTCAAAATATGGCAGGTACAAAAGGCATTGGAAGGAGTCTACCAGAGACAGGAAGAGT
The DNA here is from genome assembly GCA_947034835.1 of Ballota nigra. Taxonomy (NCBI): domain Eukaryota; kingdom Viridiplantae; phylum Streptophyta; class Magnoliopsida; order Lamiales; family Lamiaceae; genus Ballota; species Ballota nigra. The sequence goes on from OX344722.1 coordinate 76,188,428, forward strand.
TCCTTCAAGCCTGCAGAGAAGGAGAAGGCATCTGGAGACTCAAGGGAGACCAGATTCAGAACTCCAGAGAGGAGGAGAGATGACAACCCTGGCAGCTCTGGGAGATCAGATTATCAGAGGAGGGATGGTAGCTCTGGCAGACCTGACTACCAGAGGAGAGAGAGTAGTCCAGCCAGATCAGACTACAACCAGAGGAGGAGAGAGCCAAGTCCTAGTCCCAGAGGAGACAATGCCTGCTACACATGCAACAAGACTGGTCACTACAGTTATGATTGTCCTCAGCTTACTCCTAGGGAAAGAGAAGAGAAAAGAATCAAGAGAGATATGAGATATGCAGATAAGAGAGCATTGCTGGCAGAAGCAGAGGAGGAGGATACTAGTTCCAGTTCTTCTTCTTCTGACTTTGGATCAGATGATGATGTGTGTCTCATGGCAGACATCACTGAGGTAAATGAAACTACTCTAGTTTTATCAAATTCCAAATGTACTGAATCCTCTAATTCATCTGGTAACTCCAGAGAGTCTGATATGCAACAAATGCTATCAGATCTCCAAAATTGTGTCCAACTTTGTCAAAAACTTGAGAAAGAGAATGGTAGGCTCAGAGCTGAAGTTCAATCACTCTCTCATGAGCACAAATCCACCAGAGAACTCATGAAAGATCATTCCAAAGAAGTCTCTGAACTTCAGGATAAGATCACAGAAAGAGATACTCTGGTAGATCAACTCATGAAAGAAAGGAACTCTCAAGAAGATGAGATCACTGAACTCAGAGCAAAATACCAGACTCTTATCAAGGGAAAACAAGTTGCTCACAACATAGAGGAGATACCCATGCCCAGAGAAGCTCCTAAGATACCATCTGTTGTATCTATCATATCAGAGTCTTCTCAGCGCATCTGTGATAAGAGTGGTTTAGGATATTCTGGAATTACCACTAAAACTCATAAATACCTTTATAATAAAGACAAGTCTGTAAGAGCTGGTAAATTGGTAGAAATCTGGAATGATAAATTAACTGGTAATGGTTACAAGGTGGTTCACAATCCTGATTGGAAAAGGAATCACTCTGTTAATCACATAACAAATGGTCCAGAAGAGTTGACTGTTCTGGAAGAGAAGATGCTAGAAAATATCAAAAAGGGGAATCATTAAAGATTGATGGTTCTGTGAACAATGAGTCCCAAGGAGTAGAAATTACTCAAATTGGAGGACCCCAGAGAAATCCTCAAAGGGAACCTAAACAGATTAGGGGACCTCAAAGGAAACACTCAAGAAAGGGGAATACCAATCAGAGTAAGAACTACCAGAGAAGGAACAATGTTCAACAGAACCAGGTACCCCAGAGACAATTTTCTCAGAGGAATCAATTCCAGAATAGGTATACTCAAAGGAACTATAATCACCAGAGCAAGTCTAATTATCAGAACCAGAGGAGGTCTTCTAGACCCATCTATAGAAAACCAACTGATCTGGGTAGTTATGACACCAGAGATGGTTCTTCTAGGATGTATCCTTACAACCAGACCTTTAAGACCATGTCTTTGAGGCAGGCCATTCCAAAGGCCAGATTTGAGAAAAGGTACACCAGACCTGTTTACAGGAAAGGTGTCCTTATCAGACCAGTAGCTCAATATGTCATTGTCAGAGGACATGTACTGGTAGATAGATTTGGAAGGAAGATAAGATCTCCTCATTTATCAAGGGATGATCTTTATCTATGGATTCCTACAAAACCTGCAACTAACCAATCAGGACCCAGCACTAGTAGGGGACCTAATTGATTTATCTGCAGGTAGATAAAAGTCCATTGGAGAAAGGATTTTCAAGCAACCATGTCTGGTACATTGATAGTGGATGTTCCAAGCACATGACCTTCCAGAAAGATAATCTCCAAGATTTCAAGCCATTGAATGGACCAAGAGTGATGTTTGGTGACAACAACTATGGCGTCACCAGAGGAGTTGGAAAGTTGACCTTCAATGGAGTATCTGTAGATGAAGTCTACTACGAAGAAGGACTCAAGCATAATCTACTTTCAGTATCCCAATTCTGTGACAAAGGATACTCAGTGAAGTTTTCTAGTGATTCATGCACTGTTTTCTCTTCTGATTATAATGATATTTTGCTAATAGGCTTGAGGAAGGGTAATATTTATCTTGCAGATTTTAACAGTTGCCCAAGAAATGCATGCCTAGTTGCAAAAGGATCTGCAGAGAATAGCTGGATTTGGCACAAGAGATTGTGTCATCTTAACTTCAAAACACTGAATAAGATTGCCAGAAAAGGTCTCATTCGAGGTCTTCCTAATGAAGTGTTTAAGAAGGATCAGGTTTGTGGTTCATGCCAGAAGGGTAAACAACCCAAGACTTCCTTTAAGGATGTCCAGAGCACAACCACAACCAGAGTACTTCAACTACTTCACATGGACCTGTTTGGACCTGTTTCTCCTCTTAGTTTCAGTGGAAGGAAGTACACCTTAGTGATAGTAGATGACTTTTCAAGATACACTTGGGTAGTGTTCTTGTTTAAGAAAAATGAAACTATGACTAAGCTGCCAGAGTTCTTCAAGCAGATTCAGAATGAGCAGAACCAGAGAATAGTCAGAATCAGAAGTGACAAAGGAACAGAATTTTTGAATTCACATATTGCAGATTACTGCAAGGATCATGGGATTTTTCATGAGACATCTGCTGCCAGAACACCCCAACAAAATGGAGTAGCAGAAAGGAGGAATAGGACCCTCAAAGAAGCTGCAAGAACACTTCTGGCAGAATACAGCACTCCACAGAGATTTTGGGCAGAGGCCATCAATACAGCTTGCTACACTCAGAACAGATGCCTGATTGCCCAGAGACATAATAAGACTCCATATGAGGTATGGAAAGGTAAAACCCCATCTGTTTCATATTTTCATGTTTTTGGATGTAAGTGTTTCATCCATGACAATGGGAAATCTAAATTAAGAACCTTTGATGCTAAAGTGGCTGATGGAATATTTTTAGGATATTCCAGCACCAGTAAAGCTTTTAGAGTTTTTAATAAGAATTCACTTTGTGTGGAGGAAACACCTCATGTTGTTTTTTATGAATCTACTTTTGAGTTCAAGGTGGAATCTAAGTCTTCAGATGAGACCCAGAATCAGACTACTCCCAGAGTAATCAAAGTCAATCCACCTGTTCTTGACTCAGATTCAGATTCAGATGATGACCCATCTCCTGGTTCTCTAAAGCAGCAGCCTTCACAAGGAGCAGAACCAGAAGAGGTTGGAACTCCTATAGGGGGAAGCTCTTCTGCAGGTGGTGATAATCACCAAGGTACTGCAGAAGATGATCAACCAGGCAAGACCACGGGAAGGAGGACCCTGGTTGATCACCCTAATGACCTAATCCTTGGAGATCAAACTAAGGGTGTCCAGACTAGGAGAACTCTTAACTTAGCTGCCTTATTCAGTTGCTATGTGTCCTTGATTGAGCCCAAGAACATCAAGGAGGCACTGAACGATTCAAATTGGATTATTGCTATGCAAGAGGAGTTGAATCAATTCACTAGACAGGATGTTTGGGAGCTGGTAGACAGACCAAGACATCAAAAGGTGATAGGCACTAAGTCGGTTTTCAAGAATAAGAAAGATGAGAATGATGTCATTACTAGGAACAAGGCAAGGCTAGTGGCTCAGGGCTATTCTCAGTCTGAAGGAATAGACTATGATGAGACATTTGCTCCTGTTGCCAGACTAGAAGCCATCAGATTGTTCTTAGCATATGCTGCTCACATGAAGTTCAAAGTATACCAGATGGATGTGAAATCTGCCTTTCTTAATGGGATTCTCATTGAGGAAGTGTATGTGGAACAACCTCCTGGTTTTGAACAAGGTGACAAGGTGTTCAAGCTTATGAAAGCTCTTTATGGGCTGAAGCAGGCACCCAGAGCATGGTATGACACTCTATCTCAGTTTCTTCTGGACAATGGTTTTTCTAAGGGTAAGATTGATAGAACCTTGTTTAGGAAAGAAGAAGGAAATGACATCCTTCTTGTCCAAATATATGTTGATTATATCATATTTGGATCCCCTAACAAGAAGCTGTGTGAGAAGTTTGGTGAACTCATGCAGAGTCAGTTCGAGATGTCCATGATGGGTGAGATGAATTACTTTTTAGGTTTGCAGGTTAAGCAATCAGAGAAGGGAATCTTCATTAATCAGGCAAAGTACACCAGAAACATGTTAGAGAAATTTGGAGTAGGATCTAGCAAAGCAGCCAAGATCCCTATGATGACAAATTTCAACATGGATCCAGATGAGTCTGGAGAGAGTGTGGACCAGACTCAGTACAGAGCACTTATTGGTTCTCTTCTGTACCTGACTGCAAGCAGACCAGATATTACCTTTGTTGTTGGAGTTTGTGCCAGATTTCAAGCTAATCCCAAGAAAAGTCACTTGGAAGCAGCAAGGAAGATATTGAAATATCTTAAGGGAACAGTAAATTTAGGATTATGGTATCCTGCAGATGACAATTTGGAATTAAGTGGTTATTCAGATTCAGACTATGGTGGATGCAGAATAGATAGGAAATCTACAAGTGGAACATGCCAATTTCTAGGGAATAAATTGGTATCCTGGTATTCTAAGAAGCAGACTTCAGTTGCTACATCAACAACAGAAGCAGAGTACATGGCTGCAGGGAGCTGTTGTTCTCAACTACTTTGGATTAGTCAACAGCTTAGGGATTACCAGATTAGGGCCAAGGATATTCCTATATTCTGTGATAGTAATAGTGCCATTGCAATTACCCAGAATCCAGTTCTTCATACCAGGTGTAAACATGTTGATATAAGGCATCATTTTATCAGAGATCATGTTGAGAAGGGAGATATAAGGATGGAAAATATTGCAACAGAGAAGCAGAGAGCAGATATCTTAACCAAGCCTTTGGCTGAGACCAGATTCAGAGAGTTAGCTTTTGAGTTAGGATTGTTGGATCCAGAGATGGATTTGTTTTAGGGGGAACATCAGAGAAGTATCTTTTATTTCTACTTTATTGCATATTCTTTATTTCGTTTAAAACTAACATACCTGCAGAATAGACATATCAGAGAAGGTACCAGATAAGGTATGCACCAGGTGACACTTGTCCCAGATGAGGTGCTGAGTCAAATGTCCAGAATCTTCTCTGACCAAAACCAGATGAGTTTTATCAGAGGAGATGTAACTTCAGATTAGCTGTGGTATCATCTGGTTACAATATCAGGTGACAGGTATGCTTTTACTTCTCTGGCCTCTGATCATTGGGATACGCTTTTCAAATTAGTAAGTACACTCAAAACCTTTCAACTTCGGAGTGTATTTAAGACTAGGGTATAGGGCCTAGGCAATCATTTCGCTTTTTCTCTTGACTGCCACAAAACCCCTTTATGCCCAGTCCCAATGACTATGCCAACGCACCAGATTAAATCTGTATCTCGCCTTTCATCGTGGCCATCGGATTTAATCACTGTGCAAAATGTCAATCAATTCAAAAATTGATTTTGTTCCCTAGTTTAACTTTGGTATTACACGCGTTCACACTTCATTTATTACTCGAGCCACGCGTATTACCCTATTTAAATCAAATTTCCTTTCAATCTGTCCTTTCACGTTTCCATACTCTCAAACTCTAACCTCTCTCTGCAAAGCTTTTTCTCTCTCTCTCTCTCTCTCACAGATATGGCTCCCTCTTGTAATTTTGACCATGAATTGATGATGAAGAAACTCAAAACGGAGATGGTGGTTGACTTCTACACCACCAAGAACTCGTCTGCTCTTGCTATTTTGGGACTTTTGAGGAGATCCGGAGTTGAGAAGTTGATCTCCACCATTCCCAGAGATTTTCGTACTCTTGACGGTTATGCGGCCCAGTTTTTGGTTCGCATGAAGACCATATTTCTTCAAAGATTGACAGGGAAGATTTGGTGTTTTCCAAGCATGATTTATGTGCCCTGTTTGGAAACATTTCAGCGGAAGGAGTGGATCCTTTAACCTACAAGGAGGATGATATTGTGGGTTCCTTCAAACTGTTCGCTCGCTCCTCTTGCCAGAATATCACGAAGGGATTTCTGGATAAGCATCTGAGGCAAAAGTACAAGGTACTTTTTGACATAGTTGTTAAGGTATTGATGTGTGAAAATCACAGCACAGATGCGATCTTTAATGGAAGAATGTGTGTGATGAGAGCTTTGTATGACGGCGTCCAATGCAATTGGGCAGAATTCTTTTGGGGCGTCTTGAGGAAGAATAAGGCGAAAGTTAACAAGGAAGCTTGTCCTTCCATTCCAGGGGAGATGCAGTTTTATTTCACTGCTAATGTTTCGTTGGGTACGAAACTTACCTTGATTTTGGACTCATTGCTTCCAGAGAAGAGATGGAGGGAGTCTTGGTGCAAAGGCTTTCACAAGTCTAAGGTGCTATTCTCTAAGGATGGTCCTCTTCATGGCCATCCTGACTCTGATGGAGAAGAAGCCATCCCTGCCCCTCCTCTTCAGGCAGTACCCTCACTTGCAAAGGGGCAGAAGCAGCAGCCTAGGCAGAAGGCCCAGAAGAAAGCTGCTGGTGCAACTGGTTCCTCAACCGTTGCCTTTTCTGGTTCCTCGGAGGAGGACCAGATTCCTCTTCTTAACATTCTTAAGAAGAAGGGTGGTGATGATGATGAAGCTGTTAAGGCTGGGGCAGCCAAGCGGAAGAGGCCGGTGGAGGCCAAGAAGAAATCTGTCAAGAAGCCAAGGACTGGCAGAAGAGCTCCCAAGAAAACCCTTCTGGTGGATGAGCCATCAGAGGAAGAAGAGGAAGAGGAGGTTGAACTTCTTAAGAGGAAGCCCAGGGCCAAGAGGGCAATTCTACAGGATCCTGACTCTGGATCTGATCTTGGTGAGGCCCTGGAGAGAGCTATTGATGAAGCTTCCCAGATTATGGAGGATACTCCAGAGCTCGTTGTTCCTGCTGGTGTTGACCCAGCAGAGGTAAACCCTTTCTTACCCTCCTCTATTTCCATTGATCTTGTCTCCCCCTCTACCTCCCCACCAGATACTCAAACACATCCCATCTCATCTGCTCCTGGTGTTCCTTCATTACCAGAGCAAACTCTCCCAGACACACCTACATTCTCTACCTCAACCTTTCCTCAAACACCATCTCCCCCATCTTCCCAGATACCTCTAAACACAAACCCCTCTCCCCCAATTTCTGTACCAGAGGTGCCATCAACCTCTTCTGGTATAGACTTTCCCATCCCAACTTCTGTACCAGAGATTCCATCCTCTTCTGGTGCAGAGCAACCCATCCCCTCCACTTCTACCTCACAAAATCTTACCCCTCCACAAGCCCATACAGAACAAGACCCAACCATTTCTATGGCTCTGGGATTCTCTGCCTCTCCCTCTTCTCCCACCTGTTCAACCAGCAATAATAGTGAAGATGAGGAAGCTTCACTTGAGCCTTCTAACTTAGCACCTTCCTCCTCTGCCTCTGGGCCCAAATCCTTCACTTTCTCATCTGCAGAAATGGGTCCCATTAGGCAGAGTATGAGTGTAAGTGCTCAGCTCTGGCTAAGAGAGCATTTCCCAGTTCTTCTGGAGCACTTACCCCTTCTGGCGGATCTTATTGATGCTAAAGTTTGGAGTAAGGCCAGACTGGAAGATGTGGAGGACCTTATGATGTTGCTTGAGGAAATGGGTCCCTCCAACTTCACTGCTTGGGAGATCGAGCTGAAGCAGAAGCTAAATCTCCAGAATCATGCAGAGCTAGAGTCACCAGAGGCAGCGAAGGTGGTGATTCGAACACTTCTCATCCAGCAGGGGATGATGATCTCTCCTGAGGGCCCCTCTTACAAGTTTGGTCCTCACTTCGCTTTTCCTTCAGAGTTGTATTCCGACGAAGAAGACTTTGAGGTCACTCCGGCTATCCTACAGAAGATGAAGTTGTTCTTCAATGAACAAATCCAGCAGATTGGCAGATTTTCAAAGGCTATGCAGCACTTGGCACCTGCTCTGGTTGAACACCAGATTAAAGATGAGCGAAGGAAGTTTTTGAAGCAGATCAAGGATGTTTTTGCCTCTGCCAAAGCTGCCTTCAAATCTGACTGCCTGTTCTTAAAGATGGATGTACATGAGAGCCAGAAGCAGCTTCAACAATTTGTTCTTGACCAGATGATGCCTGTTTCGGTGCTTAAAGTGGAGTTGGCCACTCAAATGCTGGAAACTGCTAAGCTGGAGGATTCTCTCCAGGAGATGCTTGCCAGGCAGGAGGCCTTAGTTGCAGAATCGAAAGCTTACCTGGAGGAGGCCAGGCAACTGCGTGATCTTCACTCTTCCTCCAACACTGCCTTGCCTGATCTCATAAGGCAGGTAGTGGAGCCCCTCCTTGATGAAGTTAAAAAGGGGGAAGAGAAGTCCAGAACTGATCTGGAGAAGACCACTGATAAAACCCTTTTCAGCCATGGAGCTCGTCTGGACCTGTTGGAAAACACTTTGGCCCAGGCTGAGTTGCAGAAGAAGAAGAAGGAAGAGCTCAAATCTCTTTCCATGGCTAAGCAGCTTGCTGCAGAAGAGGAATCAGAAGCAGAGCAGGATCCTATTTCCATCTCTGGTCCTGCAAAGAAAGTGATCAGAAGAGTCAAGAAGAGCTTCTTGGAAGAGGTCGTTGAAGAAGCAGAGAAGAGATACAAAGAAGAGACTCCAGAGGAGAAGCAAGCCAGAATAAGGAAAAACATAGATGAAGAGCAGAGGCTCAGATATGTTAGGAGACAATCGAAGAAGAGCAGAGAAGCTGGTGCTTCTTCTGGTGCAGGTGGATCGAGCCAGAGGAGGAAAGCTCCCACTGATGTGTTGAATATCTTGCCTCTCAGGACAGAAGGGTCCTGTTCCCCTGATTGAAAAATGGAGAGAAGCCAAGACTCTCTGGTTTATTCAACATTACATCCAGAGGCCACCACCAGAAGATGAAGCACTTATCAACAGGACTTTTCATTCGTGGATGAAGTGTTACGATGCAGAGCTTTACAAGCAGCTAATGGATTCAACGATAGAGTTCAACCTGGAGGTCACAGCCCCTGAGTTTCATTATCTCAACACTCCCATGATAGGGGACCAGGTTGATTGGCTAGAGTTGAAGAAGTTATTCAAGACAAAGGTGTTGGTGAATTACACCCCAGCATCTTCTGCAGAGTTGAAGGCCATTCAAGACAGGTTTCTTGACTGGTTTCTGGTGCCCAAAGACAACAGAAGATATGCTTAGAATAGGACCAGAAATGCATTGTAATCTGTATTCTTCTTTGTCCTTATTATTAATGAAAATTCATATCTTCTCTGTTCAAAAGACAACCTCTTGTTGTCTTAATTGTTTGCCTGATAAGATCTATTCTAAGGTCTTATCCTTTATATGTTTTCTTGCTTAAATCTTCTTTGTGATCAGTTCTGGTAGTGTTTTAACTCCATCAAAAAGGGGGAAATTGTTAGGATAAAAATTGTTAGTTTTGATGAGTTAAAACAAACCAGAAGATGTAATAGGACCATTTGGACCTGTTAGCCAGATGATGATCTAGATTAGGACTTTGTCTAGGGGGAACTGCCAGACCAGAAGACTTCACCAGAAGAGTCACCAGAAGACCCCACCAGAAGACTTCACCAGATGAGACAGACCAGAGGCAGAGGACCTTCCCCAGACCAGACGAGTCCGAACCAGACGAGTCTGGTGGAACAAAAGATGCTCAGTTTGATCCCCTTATTCTACTGAGTATTCTTGTTGTTCACCAGAAAAGGACCAGAAGACACCGAGGTTGCCTGGTGTCTGGTCTTGCCTTCTCTGTTGAGAATCAGAGTTAGGCAGAGGAAGTTATTGACCGTTGGTGATTCAGATCAAGTCAACAAGATCAGGATTGGAAAGTATTTGAAGATAATCAATCCAAGGTTCCCACCAACCCAATCAATCAATTAGGGAATTGATTGATTGAGGCTTCCTTATATAGAGGATCTGATTGGATTAGCCCTCCAACGGCTAGCCCTAATCCCCTCTATATATATAAGAGTGCAGTTCAAGAAAAAGCTCTAGAGACTCTACACGCGCACATAGCATACTAAGCTTTTTTTATCACTACACATTTGCACTCACTTTGTTCTTAATTACTCATCCAACTCGTAAGGAGTTTATATACTCAACCTGTTCATCTTGTTAGACAAGGTTGGAGTAAGTTTGTCTTTAGATCGAAGTTAGATCTAAAGAGATTGTAAGAAGGTGCTGGTACTTCGGAAATTCCAGTAAGTAGTGAGTTTGTTGGTTGGATAGTGAGACCCCTTTGATCAAGGGAGAGTGGACGTAGGATATTCAGATCCGAACCACTATAAATACGGTGTTATTTATTGCTTTCTTTAATACCTGTTGATTATTATTTGTGCTCTTAGAAAAGATTTTCTCTAAAGACATTTTGGTTATAAAGGCTTCCGCAATTAATCTATCTAGTGGGACCAACAAGATATATAATATGAACAATAAGAGTGCTAAGAGTGATTATCAAAAGTTTGGATTGTGACTTATGCGCGTAGGATTTCTCTAGAGCTTTTTCTTGTGATTGCACTCTTGTATTTATAGAGGGGATTAGGGAATAGCCGTTGGAGAGCTAATCCAATCAGATCCTCTATTTAGGGAAGCTTCAATCAATCAATTTCCTAATTGATTGATTGGGTTGGTGGGATCCTTGGATTGATTATCTTCAAAACTTTCCAATCCGATCTTGTTGACTTGATTTGAATCAGCAACAGTCAAATGCTTCCTTTGCCAAACTCTGATTCTCTCCAGAGAAGGCAAGACCAGACACCAGGCAACCTCGGTGTCTTCTGGTCCAGGTCTGGTTAACAACCAGAATACTCAGTAGAAACAGGGGATCAAACTGAGCATCTTTTGTTTCACCAGACTCGTCTGGTCCGGACTCGTCTGGTCTGGGGAAGGTCCTCTGCCTCTGGTCAGATCTCATCTGGTGAAGTCTTCTGGTGGAGTCCTCTGGTGAAGTCCTCTGGTGACTCTTCTGGTGAAGTCTTCTGGTCTGGAAGTTCCCCCTAGACTAAGTCCTAATCTAGATCATCATCTGGCTAACAGGTCCAGATGGTCCTATTACATCTTCTGGTTTGTTTTAACTCATCAAAACTATACAACTTTTATCCTAACAATTTCCCCCTTTTTGATGAAGTTAAAACACTACCAGAACTGATCAAAACAGAAAATAAGCAGAAAAACAATAAAGAATAAGACCTTAGAATAAATCTTATCAGGCAAACAATTAAGACAACAAGAGGTTGTCTTTTGAGCAGAGAAGATATGATATTTTCATTGATAATAAGGACAAGATGATTACAAGTTACATTGAAGTTCAGAGTCCTATTCTATGCATATCTCCTGTTTTCCTTGGGCACAAGAAACCAGTCAAGGAACCTATCCTGGACGGCCTTCAACTCTGCAGAAGATGTTGGAGTGAAGTTGGCCAACACCTTTGTCTTGTACAATCTCTTCAGCTCAGCCCAATCAACCTGGTCTCCTACCATGGGTGTGTTGAGAAAAGTAAACTCAGGAGCAGTCACCTCCAGGTTGAACTCAATAGTAGAGTCCATCAATTGCTTGTACAAATCTGCATCATAAGCTTGCATCCAGGAGTGAAAGGTTCTGTTGATCAGCTCATCATCCTCTGGTGCTGGCCTCTGGATATAATGTTGAATGAACCAGAGAGTCTTTGCCTCCTTCCATTTCTCAATCAAGGGCACAGGCACAGTAGAGTCAAAAGACCCTTCTGTCCTGAGAGGCAGAAAGTTCATCACTTCAATAGGAGCTTTCCTCCTCTGACTAGATCCACCTGCACCAGAAGGAACACCAGCTTCTCTGGACTTCTTATTTTGCCTCCTAAGATATCTGAGCCTCTGCTCTTCATCTATGTTCTTCCTGATCCTTGCCTGCTTCTCCTCTGGAGTCTCTTCCTTGTATCTCTTTTGAGCTTCTTCAACAACAGTCTCAAGGAAGCTCTTCTTGACTTTTCTGATCTTCCTCTTTGCAGGTCTAGAGATTGAAATGGGATCTTGCTCTGCTTCTGAGGAATCCTCTTCTGCAGCAAGCTTCTTAGCCATGGTAAGAGATTTAAGCTCTTCCTTCTTTTTCTTCTGCAGCTCTGCCTGGGCCAAGGTGTTCTCTAGAAGGTCCAGACGAGCTCCATGGCTAAAAAGAGTTTCATTTGTGGTCTTCGCCAGATCAGTTCTGGCCTTCTCTTCCCCCTTTTTAACTTCATCAAGGAGGGGCTCCACTACCTGCCTTATAAGATCAGGCAAGGCAGTGTTGGAGGAAGAGTGAAGATCACGCAACTGCTTTGCCTCCTCCAGGTAGGCTTTTGATTCAGCAACAAGTCTTTCCTGCTTCTCTAACATCTCTAGGAGGGAGTCCTTCAACCTAACAATCTGGATCATCTGGCTGGCCATCTCAACCTTCAGCACAGAGACTAGTCTCATCTGCTCCAGCACGTGCTCCTGGAGCTGCTTCTGGCTGTGCATAACATCCAGCTTGACAAAGAGGTCATTTGCCTTGAATGAGGCCTTGACTTCAACCAGAGTAGACTTGATCTGCTTAAGGAAAATCCTTCTCTCCTGTCTGATCTGGTGCTCTATCATAGCAGGGGCCATGTGTTGAATTGCTTTAGAGAAGTGCCCTTTTCTGCATGATTTGTTCATTAAAGAACGTCTTCATCTTCTGGAGCACGGCAGGAGACATCTCAAAGTCTTCCTCGTCTGAGTACAGCTCTGGAGGGAAGACAAAGTGAGGCCCAAACTTGTAAGAAGGACCCTCAAGAGTGAGTATTACCCCTCTCTGGATGAGCAGGGTGCGAATCAAGATCTTGGCTGCACCAGGGGTCTCCAGCTCAGCTGGGTTCTGAATGTTCATCTTCTGCTTCAGCTTAATCTCCCAAGCAGTGAAGTTGGAGGGACCCATTTCCTCAAGCAACAGCATAAGGTCCTCCACATCTTCAAGTCTGGCCTTGCTCCAGACCTTGGCATCAGTCAACTCTACCAGAAGTGGTAAGTGCTCCAAAAGGATTGGGAAATGCTCTCTTAGCCAGAGCTGAGTACTTACACTCATACTCTGTCTAATGGGACCCATTTCTGCAGATGAGAAAGTGAAGGGTTAGGGCCCAGAGGCAGAGGAGGAAGGTGCTAAGTTAGCAGGCTCAAGTGAAGCTTCCTCATCTTCACTATCATCGCTTGTTAAACAGGTGGGAGAAGGGGGAGGGGCAACGAATCCCAGAGCCATAGAAATGGATGGGTCCTAGTCTGTATGGGATTGGGGAGGGGTAGGATTTTGAGAGGTAGAGGTGGAAGGAATGGGTTGCTCTGCACCAGAAGTAGTTGGGATCTCTGGTACAGAAGGTGGGATTGGAATTTGTGAGGTGGAGGTGTTTGGAAGTGGAATATCTGCACCAGAAGAGGTTGATGGCACCTCTGGTACAGAAGCTGGGGGAGAGGGATTTGTATTGAGAGGTATTTGGGAAGGTGGGGGGGAAGGTGTTTATTGGTGTGTCTGGTAAGGTCTGCTCTGGTGAAGATATAGGGGCACCAGGAGCAGAAGATATGGGTTGTGTTTGGGTGTCTGGGGGAGAAGTAGTGGGGGTAACTAGGTTAACATGATCAGGGGAGAATAGAGGATGAGATGGAAGGGTTTACCTCTGCTGAGTCAACATCAGCAGGCACAACAGGCACTGGAGCAGAAACATCCTCCATCATTTGAGAAGCCTCATCAATTGCCTTCTCCAAGGCCTCCCCAAGATCAGAGCCAGAGTCTGACTCTTGAAGAATAGCTCTCTTGGCCTTGGATTTCCTCCTCTTAAGAGGCTCAACCTCTTCTTCCTCTTCTTCCTCTGATGGCTCATCCACCAGAAGAGTTTTCTTGGCCTTCCTGCTAGTTCTGTGCTTCTTAGCAGAGCCTCTCTTGGCCTCCTCTGGCCTCTTCCTCTTGGCTGCTCCAGCCTTCTTAGCAGCCTCAGCAACTTCACCCTTCTTCTTCAAGATATTTAGAAAGGGAATCTGGTCCTCCTCCGAGAAACCAGAGAAGACAACTGTTGAGGAACCAGTTACTCCAGCAGCTTGCTTCGTACTCTGCTGCTTCTTCTGCTGCTTCTGCCCCTTAGCAGGTGAGGGAATGGCTTGAATAGGAGGGGCAGGGATGGCTTGCTCACCATCAGAATCAGGATGGCCATGAAGGGGACCATCCTTAGAGAACATAATTTTGGACTTATGGAAGCCCTTACACCAGGACTGTCTCCACTTCTTCTCTGGAAGGATTGAGTCCAAAATTAAGGTGAGCTTTGTACCCAATGATACATTAGCATTGAATACAAACTGTTGCTCTCCTGGCAACTGGGGACATTCTTCCTTCTGGACCTTCACCTTGTTCTTTCTCGGCACTCCCCAGAAAAACTCAGCCCAGTTACATTGGGCACCATCCAGAATGGCCCTCATAACACAGAGCCTGCCAATGAAGATGGCATCTGTGCTATGGCTCTCGCACATGAGAATCTTCACCACAATGTCAAATAAAACCTTATACTTCTGCCTAAGATGCTTGTCCAAGAAGCCCTTAGTAATATTATGGCATGAATTTCTGGTAAACATCTTGAAGGAATCCAACGCCTCTCCTTCTTTGTATTTCAATGGATCCACACCTTCCGCAGAAAGGTTACCAAAAAGGCTACAGAAGTCTGCCTTCGAGAAAACGACATCCTCCGAATCAATCTTGGATGAGATATGGTCTTCATGGATCTTCATCCGGATAAGGAACTGAGCAGCATATCCATCCAAGGTGCGCAGATCCTTGGGAACCTTTGAAATCAACTTCTCCAGCCCAGAACGTCGGAGTAGCTCCAAAATCTCCAATGCGGCTGGATTCATGGTGGAATAGAAGTCCACCACCATTTCAGTTTTGAGCTTCTTGCAAACATGGTCTGGATCGAAATTGCACTTGGGTGCCATTGCTGTGAGAGAGAGAGAGAGAGATCGAAAGACTTGCAGAGAGAAAGTTAGGGCTTGAAAAGACATGAAACGTGAAAGGACAGATTGAATAGAATTTTGATTTAAATAGAGTACGACGCGTGGCTTGATTAATAAATGAAGTGTGAACGCGTGTAATAGCAAATTTAATTTAGGGAACAAAATTAATTTTTGAATTGATTGACATATTGCACATCGATTAAATCTGATGGCCACGATGAAAAGGCGAGATACAGATTTAATCTGGTGCGTAGGCGTGATCATTGGGACTGGGCATAAAGGGGTTTTTGTGGCAGTCAAGAGAAAAAGCGAAATGATTACCTAGGCCTTATACCCTAGTCTTAAATACACTCCGAAGTTGAAACGTTTTGAGTGTACTTACTAATTTAAAAAGTGTATCCCAATGATCAGAGGCCAGAGAAGTAAAAAGCATATCGGTCACCTGATATTGTAACCAGATGATACCACAACTAGTCTGGTGTTACATCTCCTCTGATGGAACCCATCTGGTTCTGGTCAGAGAAGACTTTGTTCTCTTCTGGAATCTGACTCAGCACCTCATCTGGGACAAGTGTCACCTAGTGCAAACCTCATCTGATATGTCTAATCTGCAGGTATGTTAGTTTTAAATAACAAAGAATATGCAGTAAGGTGTAAATAAAGGATACTTCTCTGATGTTCCCCCTAAAACAAATCTGTCTCTGGATCCAATAATCCCAACTCAAAAGCTAACTCTCTGAATCTGGTCTCAGCCAAAGGCTTAGTTAATATATCTGCTCTCTGCTTCTCTGTTGCAATCTTTTCCATCCTTATATCTCCCTTCTCAACATGATCTCTAATAAAATGATGCCTTATATCAACATGTTTACACCTGGTATGAAGAACTGGATTCTGGGTGATGGCAATTGCACTATTACTGTCACAAAATATAGGAATATCCTTGGCTCTAATCGGGTAGTCCCTAAGCTGTTGACTAATCCAGAGTAGTTGAGAACAACAGCTCCCTGCAGCCATGTACTCTGCTTCTGTTGTTGATGTAGCAACTGAGGTCTGCTTCTTAGAAAACCAAGATACCAATTTATTCCCTAAAAATTGGCATGTTCCACTTGTAGACTTTCTATCTATTCTGCATCCACCATAGTCTGAATCTGAATAACCACTCAATTCTAAGTTGTCATCTGCAGGATACCATAATCCTAAATTCATTGTTCCTTTAAGATATTTCAATATCTTTCTAGCTGCTTCCAAATGACTTTTCTTGGGATTAGCTTGAAATCTGACACACACTCCTACAGCAAAAGTAATATCTGGTCTGCTTGCAGTCAGGTACAGAAGAGAACCAATAAGAGCTATGTACTGAGTCTGGTCCACACTCTCTCCAGACTCATCTAGATCCATGTTGAAATTTGTCATCATAGGAATCTTGGCTGCTTTGCTAGATCCTACTCCAAATTTCTCTAACATGTTTCTGATGTACTTTGCCTGATTTATGAAGATTCCCTTCTATGTTTGTCTTACCTGCAGACCTAAAAAGTAATTCATTTCTCCCATCATGGACATCTCAAACTGACTCTGCATGAGATCACCAAACTTCTCACACAGCTTCTTGTTAGGGCATCCAAATATAATGTCATCAACATATATTTGGACCAGAAGGATGTCCTTTCCTTCTTCTTTCCTAAACAAGGTCCTATCAATCATACCTTTAGAAAAACCATTGTCCAGAAGAAATTGAGATAGAGTGTCATACCATGCTCTGGGTGCCTGCTTCAGCCCATAAAGAGCTTTCTTAAGCTTAAACACCTTGTCACCTTGTTCAAAACCAGGAGGTTGTTCCACATACACTTCCTCAATGAGAATCCCATTAAGAAAGGCAGATTTCACATCCATCTGGTATACTTTGAACTTCATGTGAGCAGCATATGCTAAGAACAATCTGATGGCTTCTAGTCTGGCAACAGGAGCAAATGTCTCATCATAGTCTATTCCTTCAGACTGAGAATAGCCCTGAGCTACTAGCCTTGCCTTGTTCCTAGTAATGACATCATTCTCATCTTTCTTATTTTTGAAAACCCACTTAGTGCCTATCACCTTTTGATGTCTTGGTCTGTCTACCAGTTCCCAAACATCCTGTCTGGTGAATTGATTCAACTCCTCCTGCATGGCTACAATCCAATTTGAATCTTTCAGTGCCTCCTTGATGGTATTGGGCTCAATCAAGGACACATAGCAACTGAATAAGGCAGCTAAGTTAAGAGTTCTCCTAGTCTGGACACCCTTAGTTGGATCTCCTAAAATCAGGTCATTGGGGTGATCAACCAGGGTCCTCCTTCCCGTGGCCTTGCCTGATTGATCATCCTCTGCAGTACCTTGGTGAGTATCACCATCTGCAGAAGAGCTTCCCCCTACAGGAGTTCCAACCTCTTCTGGTTCTGCTCCTTGTGAAGACTTCTGCTTCAGAGAACCAGGAGATGGGTCACCATCTGAGTCTGAGTCTGAATCTGAATCAAGAATAGGTGGATTGACTTTGATTACTCTGGGAGTAGTCTGATTCTGGGTCTCACAGAAGACTTAGAGTCCACCTTGCACTCACAAGCAGATTCATCAAAAACAACATGAGGTGTTTCTTCCACACAAAGTGAATTCTTATTAAAAACTCTAAAGGCTTTACTGGTGCTGGAATATCCTAAAAATATTCCATCTGCCACTTTAGCATCAAAAGTTTTTAATTTAGATTTCCCATTGTCATGGATGAAACGCTTACATCCAAATACATGAAAGTATGAAACAGATGGGGTTTTACCTTTCCATACCTCATATGGAGTCTTATTATGTCTCTGGGCAATTAGGCATCTATTCTGAGTGTAGCAAGTTGTATTAATGGCCTCTGCCCAAAACCTTTGTGGTGTGTTGTACTCTGCCAGAAGAGTTCTTACAGCTTCTTTGAGGGTTCTATTCCTCCTTTCTGCTACTCCATTTTGTTGGGGTGTTCTGGCAGCAGATGACTCATGAAAAATCTCATGGTCCTTGCAGTAATCTGCAATGTGTGAATTCAAAAACTTTGTCCCTTTGTCACTTCTGATTCTGACTATGCTCTGGTTCTGCTCATTCTGAATCTGCTTGAAGAATTCTGGCAGCTTAGTGATAGTTTCATTTTTCTTAGACAAGAACACTACCCAAGTGTATCTTGAAAAGTCATCTACTATCACCAAAGTGTACTTCCTTCCACTGAAACTAAGAGGAGAAACAGGTCCAAACAGGTCCATGTGAAGTAGTTGAAGTACTCTGGTTGTGGTTGTGCTCTGGACATCCTTAAAGGAGGTCTTGGGTTGTTTACCCTTCTGGCATGAACCACAAACCTGATCCTTCTTGAACACTTCATTAGGAAGACCTCGAATAAGACCTTTTCTGGCAATCTTATTCAGTATTTTGAAGTTAAGATGACACAATCTCTTGTGCCAAATCCAGCTGTTCTCTGCAGATCCTTTTGCAACCAGGCAAGCATTTCTTGGGCAACTGCTAAAATCTGCAAGATAAATGTTACCCTTCCTCAAGCCTATTAGCAAGATATCATTATAATCAGAAGAAAAGACAGTGCATGAATCACTAGAGAACTTCACTGAGTATCCCCTGTCACAGAATTGGGATACTGAAAGCAGATTATGCTTGAGTCCTTCAACATAATAGACTTCATCTACTGATACATCATTAAAGGTTAACTTCCCAACTCCTCTGGTGACTCTATAGTTGTTGTCACCAAATATCACTCTTGGCCCATTCAATGGCTTGAAATCTTGGAGATTATCTTTCTGGAAGGTCATGTGCTTGGAACATCCACTATCAATGTACCAGACATGGTTGCTTGAAAGTCCTTTCTCCAATGGGCTCTTATCTACCTGCAGAGAAATCAATTAGGTCCCCTACTAGTGCTGGGTCCTGATTGGTTAGTTGCAGGTTTTGTAGGAATCCATAGATAAAGATCATCCCTTGTTGGATGAGGAGATCTTATCTTCCTTCCAAATCTATCTACCAGCACATGTCCTCTTACAATGACATATTGAGCTACTGGTCTGATAAGGACACCTTTCCTATAAACAGGTCTGGTGTACCTTTTCTCAAATCTGGCCTTTGGAATGGTCTGCCTCAAAGACATGGTCTTAAAGGTCTGGTTGGAAGGGTACATCCTAGAAGAACCATCTCTGGTGTCATAACTACCCAGATCAGTTGGTTTTCTATAGATGGGTCTGGAAGACCTCCTCTGGTTCTGAATATTGGATCTATTCTGATGATAGAATTCCTTCTGAGGTTTCCTGTTCTGGAATCTTCTTGGAGCATTCCACCTTTGAGATCACTGATTCTGATTGAGGTTCTTTGGTTCAGTATACCTCCTCTGGTGTCTCCTATTCTGATTAGATTTCCTCTTAGAGTCTACTTTTTTAGGTCCCCTAATCTGCTTAGGTTCCACTCTTTTAGGATTCCTCTGAGGTTCTCTAATCAGATTAGGCGTCTGAACAGAACCATCAATCTTTATAGGTTCTCTTTTCTGGCCTGTATGCTCTAGAATTTTTCCTTCCAAAACATTCACCTCTTCTGGATTATGTTTTGAATTATCAACAGGGGGGGTCCCATTTCCAACCAGGTCTGTGAACCACCATGCGATCAGAAGGATCCTCTTCATTCCGGAGTTCCACAAGTTCACCAGATCTTATAGACTTGTCTTTAGTAAAGCAATATTTGTGAGATCTTTTAATAATTCCAGGATATCCTAAACCACTTTTATCATTTATGTGTAGAGAAGATCCTGAAATAATAGATAGAACATCTGGTTTCAAGGAATCTTCTCTGGGCACAGGTAACTCAATAGTTTGCTCAACTTGTTTTCCCTTGATAAGAGTCTGGTATTTGGCTCTAAGCTCATTGAGCTCATCCTTCTAAGAGTTCTTTTCCTTCATGATTTGATCTACCAGAGTATCTCTTTCTTTGATCTTATCCTGAAGTTCAGAGACTTCTTTGGAATGATCTTTCATGAGTTCTCTGGTGGATTTTTGTTCATGAGATAAGGATTGAACTTCAGTTCTGAGCCTACCATTCTCTTTCTCAAGTTTTTGACATAATTGAACACAATTTTGGAGATCTGATAGCATTTGCTGCATATCAGACTCTCTGGAGTTACCAGATGAGTTAGAGGATTCAGCATATTTGGAATTTGATAAAACTAAGGTAGTTTCTTGTACCTCATTGATGTCTGCCATCAGACATACATCATCATCAGACCCGAAATCAGAAGAAGAAGAGCTGGAACTAGTATCCTCCTCATCTGCTTCTGCCAGCAATGCTCTCTTGTCTGCATATCTCATATCTCTCTTGATCTTTTTTCTCTTCTCTTTCCCTAGGAGTAAGTTGAGGACAATCATAACTGTAGTGACCAGTCTTGTTGCATGTGTAGCAGGCATTGTCTCCTCTGGGACTAGGACTTGGCTCTCTCCTCCTCTGGTTGTAGTCTGATCTGGCTGGACTACTCTCTCTCCTCTGGTAGTCAGGTCTGCCAGAGCTACCATCCCTCCTCTAATAATCTGATCTCCCAGAGCTGCCAGGGTTGTCATCTCTCCTCCTTTCTGGAGTTCTGAATCTGGTCTCCCTTGAGTCTCCAGATGTCTTCTCCTTTTCTGCAGGCTTGAAGGAACTCTTTCTGTCTCTGGTAGACTCCTCCCAATGCCTTTTGTACCTGCCATATTTTGAACTCATTTTATCCAATTTACGGGTTAGAAGTGCTACCTGCTCCTTGAGGCTCAAGTCATCTGCAGTAGACTCATTTGGCTTAACATCAGGCTTGACAGTTGAAGAGAATGCAACTCCTTTCTGACCAGAAGAGAAAACCTCTTCTGTTTGATCCTCCTCTTGAAGGTCATACTCATAAGCTTTGAGATCACACAACAGAAGATGATGATCCAGAGTGTTGAGATCCTTGTTGTCCTTTATCACGGTGACTTTAATTCTCCACCTGCTGGTTAGTGAACGCAATATTTTACTATTAATTTCCTTTTCAGAATAGGTCTTACCTAAGGCACTAGCCTTGTTCAGGAGGTTTGTGAGACGCATATCCAGCTGGTCAATGGTCTCGTCTGGTTTCATCTTGAAAGTGTCAAACGAGTGTTGAACAGCTTGGAGCTTGTTATCTTTAATCTTCTCTGTTCCCTCACAGAGTAGTGCAAGTTTGTCCCACATCTCCTTGGTAGTGGCACACGTTCTGGCCTTTTCAATCACCTCTTTAGTAAGTGTGTTGATGATCTCAGTTCTTGCTACCTGGTCCAAGTTGTAGAGCTTTCTATCATCGTTGTCAAGCTCATCTTTCTTTTTTAGGATTCTTTACCTGGGAACTCTGTCCTCTGCAGCTTTCTGGGCAGTTTCACTAGTTTCTTCCCTGGACTCAGACCTGCCACTATCAATGGGAGTCCAGTAAAATTTAATTGGGTCATTTTCTACCACATCTAACATGCGGTGATGAATAGCTCCAAAATGATTGCTCATCATGAAACTCCAGTGGTTGTAATCCTCGAAAGAGAATTCTGGAAGCTTACGGCTCTTGTAAGAAGATTTTGCAGACATTTTGACAAAAATAAGGATTTAATAAGAATTTGAACAAAAGCAATAAAGAGCAATGGATCTGCCCGGTGACCACCAAAAGCTTTTCAAAGCAGTGGTCGTTGGACACACTGCTCTGATACCACTTGTTGGTCCCACTAGATTGATAAATTGCGGAAGCTTAAGTTAAATGTCTTGGACAACTTCTTTTTACAAGAGCAGACTATAAAAGATAGGAATTTAAATGCAGAAACTATTAAATAAGACCGGATATATAGTGGTTCGGATCTGAATATCCTACGTCCACTCTCCCTTGATCAAAGGGGTCTCACTATCCAACCAAAAGCCAACTTACTAACTGGAATTTGGAAGTACCAGTTCCTTCTTACAACCTCTTTAGATCTAACTTCAATCTAAAGATCAACAGCCTTCAACCTTATCTTGTAGATGAACAGGTTGAGGTCCAACAACTCCTTAAGAGTAGATGTATAATATGAACAATAAGAGTGCTAAGAGTGATTATCAAAACTTGGATTGTGACTTATGCGCGTAGGATTTCTCTAAAGCTTTTTCTTGTGATTGCACTCTTGTATTTATAGAGGGGATTAGGGAATAACCGTTGGAGAGCTAATCCAATCAGATCCTCTATTTAGGGAAGCTTCAATCAATCAATTCCCTAATTGATTGATTGGGTTGGTGGGATCCTTGGATTGATTATCTTCAAAACTTTCCAATCCGATCTTGTTGACTTGATTTGAATCACCAACGGTCAAATGCTTCCTTTGCCAAACTCTGATTCTCTCCAGAGAAGGCAAGACCAGACACCAGGTAACCTCGGTGTCTTCTGGTCCAGGTCTGGTTAACAACCAGAATACTCAGTAGAAACAGGGGATCAAACTGAGCATCTTTTGTTTCTCTAGACTCGTCTGGTCCGGACTCGTCTGGTCTAGGGAAGGTCCTCTGCCTCTGGTTAAATCTCATCTGGTGAAGTCTTCTGGTGGAGTCCTCTGGTGAAGTCCTCTGGTGAGTCTTCTGGTGAAGTCTTCTGGTCTGGCAGTTCCCCCTAGACTAAGTCCTAATCTAGATCATCATCTGGCTAACAGGTCCAGATGGTCCTATTACATCTTCTGGTTAGTTTTAACTCATCAAAACTATACAACTTTTATCCTAACAGGACCTGATCCCACCGATCATTGCTGATGCTCCGACCTCCGCCAGGGGAACCTCCGGTTTCCTCGGCTTCCGACCCCGAGGCCTCGCCCGCCATCCCAAGCCTTTCCTTAATTTGCTCGGCCGCGAGGTTTTTAAGCAGCAAGTTGCTGGCCAGATCGTCGCCCTCGCCATGGCCATCACCCTCGTCACTTTCCTCAAGGAGGTCGTCCAGAGGATTTCTACTCTCCATGGGCCGGGCCATCGACTCCACCCAGGAACTCTCCGCCGCATCCGAGACACCCTCATGTTCACCTTCTCCCAATAATGACCGGCCTGGTCTCGAGAACAGAGCGTCCAAGTCGTCGTCATCTTGGGCATGTATGGGGCTCGCCAGATGAGGAGAAGAAGCGCCGCGTCCTCTGCCGGAGTTTCCTTCCCTTTCAAAAAATCTCCTACTGGCTCCACCACCTCCTCCACCACTCGAGGAGGCGCCTCCTCTTTGACTAGGTGGAGGACCCGTCCATCGGCGAACCATAGTGTAAATAAAGTAACGAGTTTTGAAAATTCGAATCTTACCTTCCCAAAAACCACCTGTCGCCGTCGTTCAAAGTTCGTCGCCGCCGCAAGAAGCTCGCCGGAAATCGCCAAGAAGATTGTTGCAATTCGCGTGAAGGGTAAAATCCCAAAAAAAGTGGAATGGCCCCCCTATTTATAAGAAAGGGGCAGGGACCTATTTCGAAATAAAATTCTAGGCATAGGGGCCTAGAAGCAAGAATTTGAAGCGACGGTTTCAGCGTCAGACGCCTCGTACACGGCACGCATTTAATGCGCGAGATTTGGGGAATCGCGTCACGTCAAGCACGTCAGACTTTAATGCGCAAAATCCGAGGCATCGTCTGACAACGCGCGCACCTTTTTAGGTGAACAGTATAACGCACGTCCTTTCAATCGTCACATAGCCGTTGGCCGATCTCCGATCACCCCAGACAAGTCAAGGCCGGCGCCAGCAAAAGATAGCAAACGACCACCTCGCCCCTCATCAATTCTGAGGGACGAGCTGGGGGGAAATTGTTGTGACCGTTTTGGTCCACAGGTCGGCGCCGGCCTGAAGGGGGCCGGAAAAGGTAAAAAGACACCCAGAGGTCGGGACCAACCTGACCGGTCTGTATCCAACCTCAGCGGGCTCCGACCCCAATTTCCGACCTTGGAAACGAGGTAGGAAACCAGCTTAAAGCACTCGTCAGTGTTGTCCCAGAAGCAGGCAGCAAGACTAAAATCAGACCGGACCGGCCACGACCGGAGAAGACCAATAAAGGCCGCCCGGGTCCGATTGACATACAATAAGGGTCTCCGATCTCTTAACTCACCAAGAGACCGACCTCCGACCTCGCAATATCCCCGGTCGGTAAGGAAGATTTGGAGCACGTAGTGGAACCAGGCGAGATCTTCCCCCAAGAGGAAAAAGGCCGCCTCCGTACCCAGTAACACAGAGAATATTCCATCCAAATGAGGAAGTACGCCAGAGAATCATCCTTTTTGGACACGCGTCAACACCCTAGTGGCGGCCACCTGCAAGCTCTGGCGCTCCAGTGCCCGCGCGCCCTCAGAGGCTGGGGGCATTTAATGCTCCTGTCCCCCAAGAGGTCGGAAATGACCGATGTACCCCTGTAGTGAGGAAGCTATATATAACCCCACATTTGTAACAAGAAAAGAGAGTTCAATTTCTTTCAATATAATCAATACAATCTTCATTTAAGTCCAGGGACTAGCAACCCCTGGCAAATCTTGGTGTTCTTGCTTTTTCTTTATTATCTTTCACTCAAATCAATCATTTTAGCATTAAAGAACCCAATCATTAGATGTTTTTACCAAAGCTCTTATAAATAGCCATTTAATCCCAGCAACATATATTTGGTAAACAACACTATGAATTCTGATTCCATGGTGGATCGGGCTATGCATGTTTGCTTAGTCGATCTCTAGGACACAGCCGCTCCTCCTATAGTGAATACATATCCACTAGTGGAGAATGACTCTTTAGTGTCTGAGATCCAATTAGCATCGTAGTACCCTTCAAGTACAGCAGGATACCTAGAGTATTGTAGCCCAAAGTCGAGAGTATACTTTAAGTACCTCAAGACTCTCATGAGTGCATTCCAATGCTCATTGCTTGGATTGCTTGTGAATCTACTAAGTTTATTCACCACACATGCTATATCGGGACGCGTACAATTCGAAATGTACATTATGCTACCGATAACTCTAGCATATTCTTGTTGAGCTACAGGACTACCTCTGTTTTTACTCAAATGCACACTCATGTCCAATGGGGACTTTGCACGTGGATCATCAAAGGCATTGAACTTCTTTAGCACTTTCTATACATAGTGAGATTGTGATAAAGTTATGCCATTTGATGTCCTACTGGTCTTGATTCCTAGAATCACGTCAGCAACACCCAAATCTTTCATGTCGAAGTTTCTACTCAACATGCGTTTCGTACTAATGAGTAATCATGATCATTACTCATAATGAGCATGTCATCAACGTATAGACACAATATGACAAATCCTTTCAGTGTACTTTTCACGTACACACATTTGTCGCACTCATTAATACGAAAGTCATTTGATAACATGGTGCTATCAAATTTCAAATGTCATTGTTTTAGAGCTTGCCTAAGCCCATACAACGACCTCACTAGTTTGCACACCTTTTTCTCATTTCCAGGTGCTACAAACCCCTCTGGTTGATCCATATAGATATCTGTATCCATTTCACCATTGAGAAACGCAGTTTTAACATCCATTTGGTGAATTTCGAGATTGTGCAAAGCAGCAATCGCGATTAGCATCCTAATGGAAGTAATCCTCATTACAGGTGAATAGGTATCAAAAAAATCGTACCCTTCGATTTGTTTGAACCCTTTGGCCACTAAGCGGGCTTTGTATACGACCCATCCGTTTTATACTTTCTTTTAAGGATCCATTTGCATCCTAAGGGCTTGCAACCTTGTGGGAGATCAACCAACTCCCACGTGTGATTTTGCATGATAGAGTCGATTTCACTATTAATCACCTCTTGCCAGAGCGGAGTGTCTGGCCTAGAGCATCTTTGATAGTCCTCGGTTCCTCTTCCAACACATAAGTTATAAAATCGGGACCAAAGGTTTTAACTATCTTAGCTCTCTTGCTGCGTCGTAACTCACCACTATCTTGAGTGGACGGACCAGTATCCTCATCAACCTCCTCATTTTGAGGTCTTTTGGTTGATATTTCATCTTCCTTGGTCTTGCAAGGAAAGATGTTTTCGAAAAACACAGCGTTTCTCGATTCTATATAAGTGTCTTCTGTCATATCAGGAACTTCTGATTTGTGAATCAGAAACCGATAGGCACTACTATTTAGTGCATACCCAACAAACATGCAATCAACCGTTTTAGGGCCGATTTTAACTGTTTAGGTAGAGGCACTTCAACCTTTGCTAGACACCCCCACACTTTGAGGTAAGTGAACGGGTAAGTGCTCCATCGAGTCAAAGAACCCGGGTGAAAAAATCTGCTCTAGTTTGCACAGTATAACAGAGATGTCTCTATCCAAACGCTGCATGTCTTCGACAGTAATTATTGAAGCGGTTAAATCTCTAAAAAAAGACTTAACTCTATGATGGCACTCCATACAGCCTTCGAAAGTGAATATCGAAAGGCAATCGGTAACAACCGCTGCATGATCACATGACAGTTATGACTCTTCATCGGATACACCTTTCCTGTATCTGGCTCAAACAACCGATCCAAATTTGAAACTTAATTATCTGGAAAGCTCAACTCTGTCACCCACTTAAATAATGTCTTTTTCTCTGCTTTGGTGATTGTGTAACTGACTTGTGGATACTTATTTGTCAGTGGATCCTTAAACAGGCCAGAACGAGAACAGAACAGACACAACTCTTCTCTGGATTTTGTAGTGTCTTTGGTCTTACCTTCTGTATTCAAGATCGTGTGGAACAAGTTATCAAACACATTCTTCTCTATGTGCATCACATCCAAGTTGTGTCTAATCAATAATTTGCTCCAGTAAGGCAAGTCCCAAAAGATACTCTTTTTTTTCATCCACCCTAGATACGTTTGTTGTGCTCCATTGCACCCTCCTCAGTTGTCTTTATCAAATCAGTGACTGTAACCTCATACAACAACAACTCACCTGAAATAATTTATATATGGTTAGTCATATTTATATGAGACAGATAGATAACATAAGTACTGTTTCAGAGGCATATATTTTCGAATTTGTGGTCTTGGTCGACCTACTGCATGTTTACCCTTAAGGAAGTGTGTTTTGTCCTTTCGGAAGGGATGATCAGCAGGTAGAAACTTTCAATGGTTGTCGAACCATGACACATTTTTACTTAACAGAAGATAGAACACATCAAATTCATCCATACAGTACGGGCATGCTTGTTTTCTAGCAGTTGACCAACCAGACAACATAGAAAATGTTGGAAAGTCGCTAATGGTCCACAAAAAACAGCAGCACGCATCGTGAAGTTCTAATTTCTATGCACATTGTACGTCTCCACTCCCATATGCCACAGAGATAACAACTCTTTAATGAGTGGCTGAAGATAGACATCCAACTTATGCTTAGGGTTCTGTGGACTAGGTACCAAGATAATAAGAAAGATATGGTGTGGCTTCATTCACAACCAAGACGGTAGATTGTACGGAGTCAACAACACATGCCACAATGAATACTTATTTCCGTGTATTCTGAATGGAGCAAAACCGTCTGTGCACAAACCTAGCCTCACATTTCTCTTCTCTCTCGCGAAATCTGGAAACTCTCTGTCAAAATGTCTCCATGCCACCGAGTCTGTCTGATGCCGCATCTCTCCAGATTCTGGATCAGAACACTCAACAGCGTGCCATGTCATGTCTTTAGCAGTGGCACTAGACTGATACAATCTCTCCAAACGAGGAGTGATGGGAAGGTAATACATCGACTTAAATACCTTCAGCTTTTGTTTCTTCTTGTCCTTCTTACGACCAGATGGTTTGTACCGGGGGTGGCCGCACATCCTGCACTGATTAATACTCTCATCCTGGTCCCAAAACAACATGCAACCATTTGTACAACAATCAATCTTCTCAAATGGTAGACCCATCTCCTTCAACAATCTTTTGCTTTGATAGAAATTTCCAGGCGATGTGTTCTCTTTTGGTAAGGTCTTTTTGAACAATTTTGCAAATCCATTGAAGACTTTTTGACTGACTTTTCCTTTAGCTTTGATGGACAACATGTGCGCATTGAATGACAACTGCGTCTCAGTATCACAGTCAGGAAATAACTTTTGATCAACAGTTGTTAGCATCTCAAAAAACTTCTTTTACTGATGATTTGGTTCCTCCTCCTCCTCCATAGCTGTGTGACCACCCAACACAGATTCATTAACCATCATGTGGTACCTATAGGCTTCATCCACCTCCTCCAAAGGTGGTCCGAACTGAGTGAATGGAACATGAGCCTCCTCCATGGGTGGTTCCTCCTGAGTATACGGAACATGACTTGAACCACCAATCTCAAATCGTTCACCAATGCTCCACTGAGTATAAAAGTTTTCAGGTGTGTCGATATCAATATTTCAATGCTCTTCACCGTGACTGGTCCAATTGTAGTAGCGGGGAACAAAACCAACCCTAAAAAGATGAGCTTTAACTTCATCAATGCTCAAGTATCTCATATTCCTGCATTTTCTTCCATTACACGGGTATCTAAGTTGACTGAAACGATCAAGACAGTGTGGATGACAATATTCAAACTCAAAAAATTCTTCAATTTTACAGTAAAATTGATTATTAATGCCCCCTCCTATCATACGAGGCACTGAGTACATCCAACCACGATCTGGAAATTCCATCTGTTTCAAATGAATAGTAAATAACAAGTTAATTCTAACAAACATATCCATCAAACATAATAAACTAACCTAAACAACATATTAATTAATTCCAAAAATTTGGGCAGAGTTTTGACTATAAATAGACATATGCATGTTTATTTTTCACATAAATCCAATATAACAATCATATATACTAAATCACTAATATACATTTAAACATGCATACTAAAAACTTACCAAAAACTAAAAGTGTGAAAACGTATGGTGAAGTTGAAGCAACGAGCAACATGTGATATAGAACCAATCGATTTCTACCACCACTTTAAAAAGACCTTCGTCGTAGATTAAAAGGACGAAAAACGAGTTTAAAAGAGTTTTTCGTAGAAAATTATGAATGAACAAGAGCAGACTGTTCTGTAATAGACGTTTAGCGGTCGCTGAACTACGGACCAAAACCGGGTCATTATTGTCCACCTGCCCACTTCGTGATTCGTAATTTGCAACCGCCAGAGGCGGTCGCTAACAATGGTTCCATATTAGCGACCGAAATCGGGTCATATAATGCGACGTCGTCGAACCACTACGGTCAAAGCGATCGCTAAAATCAGTCTCAGATTAGCGACCGATGTACCTGGCGGTCGCTAATCGTAAAGCTTTTGACCAATTCGGTCCGTCGGTCGTAAATCGGTCGTTAATCACACTATTTAGCGACCGATGTCCTGGCGGTCGCTAATTTCGTTCGCATAAACGCGAGCCTATAATAAATGCATGACAAGTGCATTAAACATTACATGAAACATAAATTATTCAAATTGCAACTTTTGACTCCATTAATTGATTCTGATTCTATGAGAAAGTTATTTGATAAAGGCATGGTAGATTTCACATAATTTATATAGTGAGGTACAAAATACACTATAAATAGAGGGCATGGGCTATAACAATTTTGCCATACTAACAAAAGAAGAAAGAATACGACAACACAATTAATGGTCATTGCACGTTATAGAGGTGAACTATCAAAGGAGGATTTCAAGAAAATCTTGAAAAAATTCGACAAGGATGGAGACGGTAGGATAAGCGTGAAGGAGCTGAAGGAGGCCCATCCGCGCCTATGGAGGGTGGTTCGCCAAAATAAAGGCCAACCGTGTATTAAAGGCGATAGACACTAATTGCAATAAATACATCGACGATGATGAAATTAGCAAGCTCGTAGTGTTTGCAATGAAAGAATTTGGTCTCAAGATCGTGTCTTAGGGATGTTTACAAACACAAGAAAGTGATTTAAAACCACTTTTTTGTGTCACAACTTTTCTTAAATAATGATTCTGGAAATTGTTAGTTTTGTTTGCGTATCTTTGTACGTGTTGGTGTAGTGTGCACATATATATGTTCAAGTGTGTGTCGTGTGTGTCCAACCCCTTGCACAATTGTACATATATTTATCAATCAATGTCTTGGTTTATATATATATATAATGTATACATGAACAATTTTAAAGGATATGAGTTGTTTCATTTATTTTTACTAAAATGTATTAATTTTGGTCAATACAAATTATTTTCAGTAAAGAGCATGAGTTGAAGAATATAAAGAGAACGAGTTGTTTTATTAAAGAGTGTTACTCCGTCCATAAATTTTATTCACATTTATTGTTGAGCATGGAATTTAATGAATACTAGTATTTTTCTGAAAAAGTGGATAAAGTACAGATATTGTGGGGGTATTGTAGGACTCATTATTTGTTTGTAAGTGTTCACTACAGAAAATAAATAATTGGGCCTACGAAATCTAAAAATATGACTACAAACTTTCCTGCAAAAAAATCCGTAGCGGGAATTGCCTACGACTTCTCTATAATTTTTTTTTAACTATATAGGCATTTTCATTTTCACCTACATAATAATTTGTCTACGGAAATTTCGTAATAGATTTTTTTGTGAATAAATTTTTATAGACAAATGACTTGTAGATAATTTATTATCTAGGAATTGAATATTATTTTTTTAGGAAAATGATTACATAATTAAAATATTTTGTAGGCATATCATAGTCCGTAGACAATCTCCAATATGAAAAAAAAAATGTTGAAAAATTTCATAGGTAATTATTTACATTCTTAGGGCTCTTTTAGTTGTCACGATTGGGCCAAGATTGTAGAGTAATCTTGATTGAATTTGTTTGGTATCTATTTGTAGGCACAATATTATTTCTCAGGGCCTGTTTCAAATCATTGTCTTGCCCAGTCAAATAATCTTCTAATTATGGGTTGATGAAAAATCAAGAATGAACAGTTATTTGACCCAAGACATAAATGCACTTCCATTTTACATTTTTATTGTTGCTCCACACATAAATAACCCATTCACTGTATGTACAGCAAAGACCATTTGATTTTAGCCTAATAGAAAAAGTCAAGATAAACTATTAATATGAGCCCTAATTTATGGGCCATACTAAAAGAGGCTTTATAGTGGTTGTTTATTTCTAAAATGAGAATAGTATAAATTTGAAAGGACAAGTAAAAAAAAAAAAGTGGGAATAAATTCAGTGGACGGAGAAAGTAGTTATTTTCTCTAAGAAAATATACAAAACTTATTTGATATATACATTTATTTTAAAGTAGGAGATGAATAAAACTCAACTGGATTGCGAGATCTCATTCGCCTCTTGTGATAAGATGCCATAATGTAAAATTATCAGTGACCACGTGCATGCAATGTGTGGGGGTCTTTGCGTGAGACTATTAAGATGAAATATAATTTGGAAATGACTCGGAAACACTTTAAAAATAATAGGTGTTAATTTGTAATAGTTCGTGAGTTGTATCATCATTCTCATACAAATTTTTGTTATAAAAAAATATGACTAGATGTGGAATTTAATTTATTTAAATAATTAAGCTCGTGTATTTAGAATCTATCTATATATAAACATAAATCTATTTCTTTCATTAGAATCGATTATTATTTATATGATTTTAATTAATATAGAGTGAAGATGAACTTATAAAGTCAAAACTTAATGTAATTTGAAGCAATTCTAGTAAGATATTTTACATACAATAATAGTATATTTAGACGGAATAAAAAAATTCACTTTCAAATGTATTTTATAAGAGCAAGTATGTATTGCTTACTTTTATAGTACATGTGTTTGTCCTTATAGCAACACAATATGAGAGCATAGTTTTATGTTTTGCGTTTGCACGACTTTTTTTAATAAAAAAAATTGTTTGATCTAATCGACCTATTTAAAATCTGTAAATTTTTCTATTTGGATTATATATTGATTCGTAAAATATTAAATATATAATTTTTTGTCTATATATTATTAGTAATTTGATCATACAAAATACCAATAAAAATCAAAATTATTACATGTGATATCATTATTACTAGCAGACTAGCTCTACTTAGCGATAAAAGGCTATCGTGATATGCACACTACAAAAAAAATGCAATATTAGCAAGAATATAAAGGCAAGGGATATATTCTCTTGCTAAAGAAATGATGTGACAGACTCTCATTGGCTACACACATTCCGGTCAAAGCCACATGACAATTTAAACTTTTAACATAAATAAAAAAAAAATTAAAGAAATCAACTCATTTCAATAATGATAAAAGAATGTTTACCTTTGTTGGGCTAAGTTTCTAATCCTCACAGGGATATCTACTCCGCTCTATTCTTGAGGATCCGGAGAGCTCTTCGCCAGTTTAGCAAGCTCGTGGGTGATCATATTGTGTCTTTTCGCTACATATTTTACGGTCCACACTAGGCAGTTTCCCATTTGTTCCCAAATCTCTTCCAAAATCATCCCTTCCGGGCTTCGAATCTCTTCCTTCTTTGCAATTGCTTGTACTACCTCAATTGAATCTGACAATATCGATGCTCGGTCAATCCCATATCTCTTACATGCTCTTAATTCTACCTTCACCGCCCTTCCTTCCGCTTCCATTACCGTACCCGCAAGAGGCATTTTTGTATAGCCCGCAACTACCAACTGTCCCAGCGGGTCTCTAATTGCATAGCCTATCGTGGCTTCTCCATCTTCTTCCTTTGTACCCTCATCGACCCAGGCGCAATACCCCTCAAAGTGTTCAGCGTTGGCTTCATATTTCCTCACTGCTACATATTCTCCCCTCACCCCCTTCGTAATCTCTCTAGCTTGTTGATAACTATCAAGGAATTCGAGTGCCCAGTCCACTCTTATCTTGCCACTACCCTTTCTCACTTCCTCACTATCTTTCGCCTCATGTTTTACCCTGCATCTTTCTTTCCAAACAGCTCACATACGAGTGCTAAGGACGTCTTTTGTGATGTTTTTCTTCGTGTAAAAAATAAAGTGGATGAAGTCCTTAGTCTCCAAGTCTCAACCTTTCTTTATCACCCTCCAATTGCACCACTTCTTCTAGACTTCTTTAGCAAAGGGGCAAAATATAATAGCATGTGTTGTGCTAGCACGAGGATTACCACACAATCCATATTCCGGTATTGTTGGAACGTGATGGGCCTTCAAGTTTCCTTCGGTAGCAATAGTACCATTGATCACTTTCCACATGAAGATTCTAATTTTTTGTGGAACGTTGAGCTTCCATATCTTCCTCCACCATATCTCCTCTTTCTCTCTCCCACAAGACGTGAGCCACTAGTTTTCCTTAATTTGATCATGCTCTCATGTGAACCATACACCCATTTATCACAGTATATTCTAATTATCTTCACATCTCCTATTCTCCAATAGAGTCCATCCTCTAGTAAGTCTCGGCTCCAACATAATGAACTCCATGTGTATGAGGATTAGATCCCAATTGAGCCTCCATAACGTCCTCGTGTTTGTAGTATCTAGCTTTAAAAACTTTTTCCACCAAAGAGTTTGGTTCTACAATTAATGTCCAGACTTGTTTTGATAGAAGCGTACTATTAAAGATGGACATATTTTGAAAACCCAACCCTCCTGCACCTTTCGGTTTACACAACAGCTCCCAGTTTTTCCAATGCATTTTTTGCCTCCTTCCTTATAATTCCACCAAAAATTTGCTATAATTCTTTTCATATCATGACAAATAGAAAAAAAGTATACGGAAGCAAGACATTGCATAAGCGGGGATCGCATTTAGTACAACTTTAATTAACAATTCCTTACTTCCCTTAGAGAAATCTTGATTCTTCCACACATCCACTTTCTTTGCCATTCTGTCCCTCAGGTACCGAAATTGCAGCCTTTTGTTTCTCATCGAAAAGGTAGGCAAGCCCAAGTATATATTGTTCCCTTGCCTCATCTTCACCGCCAAGATGTTTCTTATTTCATTCTTGGTTCCATTTCTTGTGTTGCTGCTGAAAGTGATTGTCGATTTTTCATAGTTGATCACTTGTCCCGAGGCTCTTTCATATCTTTCCAAGCATTTCTTCAAGTTCCTGCACTCTTGCAGCTTCGCTCTAAAAAAATTCAAGCTGTCATCGGCAAAGAATAAGCGAGAGATTACTAGACTTTCCCTTGCAACCGAGATTCATTCCCACCAATTCTTTACTCTCCACCAGTTTATCTATCATCGCCGACACACCTTGAGCACACAAGACGAATAAGAATGGGGATAATGGATCTCCTTGCCTTAGACCCCTGTTGGGCTTGATATCCCCAACCACTCTTTCCCCTAATTTAAAGAGTAGGAAACTGAAGTCACACACCTCATAGTGAGTGCAATCCATATTTCATTGAAGCCCATTTTCTCCATAATCCTCTTTAGATAAGGCCATTCAATCATGTTATACGCTTTCGACATATCAAGCTTCAAGGCCGTGTAGCCCACCGCACTTCTATTACATCTCAACCAGTGCATACACTCGAACCCAATAAGGATATTATCCGTAATTAATCTGCCTAGGACGAAAGCATTCTAACTTGGGTTGATGATCTTCACCATGATACTTCACAATTTATTTGTAATTACCCTTGCCATAATTCTGTAAGTGACATTGCACAAGCTGATATGCCTGTACTCCTTCAGCTCGTTCGGGTTCTTAACTTTTGGGACTAAGGATATTATAGTCTTATTCCAGCTTTGCAGTTCTTCTTCTTCATTCAAGACCTTTTTTATATGTAGTATAACCTCTCCCCCCAATGTCTCCCATTCTCTCTGGAAAAAAACATTGGGAAGCCATCAGGACCCGGTGCCTTGGATGGGTTTAGCTCGAAAGTTGTTGCCTTTATCTTCTCATCCGTAAATGGCTTCATTAAATGTTCATTCATCTCCTCTGACACCACTTCTTGAAGGTCCTCCATTACTTCCTCAATTTCCTCCGCAATTGGCTTTTGCGTTTCATAGAGCTTTTCAAAATGGTTCTGAGTAATATGCTCTATCTCCTCTTCCTTCGAGCACCATCTCCCTTCCGCATTCATCAAACCTTGTATTGTGTTAACTCTTCTTCTTTCTGATGCCCGTCTATGAAAGTAATTTGTATTCCTATTACCCTCCGTGATCCAAGTGTATCTTGCTCTTTGATGCCAAAGCATCTCTTCATGAGCCTCCAATTTTTACACTTCATTTTCTAGCTTTTTTTACTACACCATGTTCGGTCCCACCTCCTCTTTAAGTAGATCCATCTCTAGTCGTCGCCTTATTTTTTCAGCTTCCTTGGAATGTCTCCAACTTTCTCTCTTGCCTAAAAATCAAGTTCTCTCCCACACCTTTCCAGCATATTCGGCATATTATCACCCTGTTTACTTTGGTCTCAAGCCTCCTTGATGACCTTTTCAAAATCCTCTACTAGAAGCCATTTACTTTCAAACATGGATTTTGTACCTCTCCTCGGCTCCTCTTTGATTACCCCATCCCCCATTTTCAGTTGAACCTCTCTATGATCGGAGCCAAAAAAATCCAGATTCTTTACTTCAAAACACCTTATCATTTCCGTTCATTCATTAGTTGCTAAGAATATTTCAAGTTTCTCTCTTATTAGCTCTCTCCCTTCTCTTTTATTTAACTATGTAAATTTTGGCCCCACAGCTTCTAATTCCTTCTAGTTCAACTCATCAATAACCGAATTCTTATTTTTGTTGGAATAGTCTTTCTCCCCCTTCTCTTTTTTCTTCAGATTTCCTTATCTCATTGAAATCCCCACCCTCCCCCCAATCAACCAAGCATTAGAGTAGGTATTTCGACTTTTAGTAATTTTTCTTAAAAGATCCCAAGACTATTTTCTCTCAAAAATAACAGGATGGCCATAAAAGCCCGTAAATATCGACGATTTAGAATTCAAACTCACACCACAATCAATATGTTCTTTAGAATAAGAGTACACCAAAAGATCAACATTATCATTCCAAAATAAGATCAAACCACCAGATTTTCCATGGGCATCAACCCCAAAAGCATTAGTAAAGGACAAACTTGTTTTCCAGCGACAACCTACCCTACTGGCAACTTTCGACTCAACAACGAACAGTAAAGAAGACTTACATTCAGCGATAAGTTGCTGCAGCGATCGAAATGCACTATGGTTGCCCAGTCCATGTGCATTCCAAACTACGATACTCATGGCTCCTGGAGAGACTGAGTGACCTCAGCCTCTGCAACTACATCGGCATTCTCGTTTGATCCCTCCGCCTCCCCTTTCGGCTTCTTCATCTCATCATGTTTTTGTTGCTTCTCTTTATTCATCTCTTTCTCATTCTTCGGTGCACTTAGGCCCATGAGCATATTCATCGACGGTTGTCAGCTTCTCTTCTTCACTCCTTAAATCATCCTTCTACCTGCCCCTGTTTTTCCCGTCTGCCCCTCTTCGTATGGCATCAAGATCCCCCCCCCCCCCCCCAAGCTAGTTTTCCCCTGGAAAAAGCTCTTCTCCAGATCCCTACTGCTATTTTCCACTATGCTAGCTAATGCAAAGGTTGGTCGGAGCTGTGGTCATTCCACCTTGTCCCCACCTTCCGTCCCCTTCAACATGAATTTGGGGCTTATCAGCTCCTCGAAGTGCTTCACCTTCTCCGCGGACTTCGACTTCATTCCCCCAATGATTAGCTTTGTTTCTCCTCCCCTTTCTTTCTCTTCTTTGTTTTCATTGCAGACTTCATTCCCCTTTTCTTTTCCCCCCGCTTTCATCACCTCATTTATGTTCCCCTTCTCCCCTAGCCTTTTGATTTCCTCCTTTACCTCTTCAATCATTATTCCTTTTTTACCCTCTGCCCATAGCCATACCGTGTACTCCCTACTCGACTCCTTCGCTTCACCCAGCGCTACAAAAGCCACAGAGCATTCCTTCTCCAAATGGTCCAACTTTCCCCAGATATAACAAAATTCCGAGAGCCTCTCATACCTAAAGAAGACTTTATGAGCCTTCTCCCTCACTTGAATGATTGTTCCCCTATTGAGAGGCTTCGAGATGTCCACCATTACTCTGACTCTTAGACACTTCCCAAATTATGCTTCTCCCGTCGGCCCTTGGACTTCAATGACTTGCTCAATTGTCTCCCCTATTGTCTTCCCCACAATTATCATCATAGAGCAAAATTACAGCCTGTGGATTTGAACCCGGAAGGAGACAAGGTCCAGTTATATCTCTGATGGTCTTTCCAACCCCGTCATTTTATCGGGCACAATCAGAGCTCCATTCATGTTCCAAGATTGTTTATGGAGCACCCTCGCCAGCTCCGGCTTTTCCCCAAACTCAAAGACAAAGGCCCCTTCTGCTACTGCCAACACCTTCAAGAAGTGGTTGATTTGCCAAATCTTTTTCATAGCGTTTTCCATCTCAATAGGACCAATCAATTTCTTAATTATGAATCTTCTGATTAGCGTATTTTTGGGCTCCGATAAGTCTCCTTCAATCTCAATCTTGGTACTCTCCGCCTCCGTGAGAGTCAGTTTGCTCCAGAGCTCGTTCAAACTTTCTATCATTCTCCTTCTGCTTTCGTTGATCGATTGAGGGATGTTATTATTTGCAAGGTTGAATTGTAGTAGGTAAGTATCAATTTTCCCAATTAGGGCTGTTAATATAGCCATTTTGGTCGGGGGGACGCATTGATAGAGCAACACATCTTACTAGTAGCCTAGATGCACTCGATTGCTACTAGAAGCGGAAGATGAAGCGCCTCAAACCGTTATTGGTCGAGGGCATTCCGGCAATCTCCACGCAAGGGGAGAGAAGATCCGGCGGTTTGATCTTGCTCAAGTTTTTTTTGCGATACCCAAGAAAGAGGATTTTTTAGAGAGAGAAAGTGTAAAAATAATTCATTTCTTACTCGATAATTTTGTTGGAATTTAGAGGCACGTAAAACACATAAACATGCGCAGCGGAAATATCGTTCACCAACAACGAACAGTTAATTGCATAATTAAAATAAGAGATATCTTAACCAAGAAATCTTACAGCGCTTCATATGCAGAATCCTCAACTACGGTATCAACGCAATAACTATTCACCGATCCGCACCGGAGTGCCAGCGTTGAATCTCGAGACAAACTTGCTAGGAAAACTCGAACAAGAGATCTTATGGAGATATTATATTTCTTGTGTGTATTTCTAAATTTCCATTGGTCACATATTTATAAGGATTGTGTTATCTTAATTTCTAAGAAAGATAATATGTTTGGCCCGCAAAATATAATCACTACAGATTATATTTCCCTATATATGTTCCTACAAATAATATATTTATCATATCTATTATTCTTGTATAATAATATTTCAAATATTATTTTTGGGATTTCATATTTAATTAAATCCAAATTTAATTAAATAATAATAATAATTAATTCCAAATATAATTATTATTTTATTTTTCATAAATTAAATATTATATCTAATATAATACTTAATCAACCAACCATAATCGGTGAACTGTCATTGTTTGTTGTGTGACCCATAGGCCCTCGTATATCGAGAGATTAGTCAAACTAACGGTCTTAATTGAACCCTAGACAATAAATCAGACATTCTCAATATACGAGGTACATTGCGAGGAAATCTGCAACCACCTGTAATATGTAGGCTATTGTGATATCTTCATTTCATTCACGAATACGCGATTAAGCCTTGAACATTATGAAGTATCTATTCAAATAACTTAATCATATTATCTCAAATCACTAATTGATCGCTCGCGTCGCACTTGGTCACAAAGTCCAAGTCGACTTGCATCGGTCGATGTCTTAGATCCAATTATGATGAGAAGACGAGTATTCTCTCTTAAATTCATATTGAGGAATGAATCATATTCTTGGCTCAACTACCACGCACATGTACTTCGTTATAAACTCAATCCATGCCATATCTATCTTTGGAGGGTGAAAGCGTCGGTCATGGTCAAAGTTCATCACTCTGCACATGTCGTGCGTATTGACCTCAAGTCTATGGAGTATCACATCGCTCTCATTGACTTTGAACCAAAAATACTAACTTTCTACTAGTAGTTTCCCCGCAAGCGTACGGGTTCACTGTAGTATAAGTAAGTATAGCGACCAAGTATATCGTACCCAAGGGAAGGAATGTATGCGAACAGATCCCTGAAGATCTACGCGTCGTAATTAATATGAGTGTATATTTTTGGATTATTTTTAAAAAAAAATATTCTAAACTAAATTACTCTACGAATGCAAAAAGGAAAATTAAACTAAGAACGTAGAAGTGTGTTTTCGAATATGAGATGGAGATGCTCAGGATAGGAATCCCTATGTATACTAACGGAGCATGTACATAATCAAATTAACTGTGACGTGCAAGAAATAACCTAAGTAAAAGATTGTAAGATGAAAGCTCCAGAATTCAAACCCTAATACTTTATCCTAAAAATCGACTTCACTAATCCACTAACAAGTTAATAGATTGTGCTTAATTAACGAGACCCTAATTTAACTAAGGTGATGTGGTCGTCCTTCCTAGATAAACCGGTAGATTAATTAACCCTTTCTAAACCCTTTCATTAAGTCTACTAGTTGTTAAAGAGTGATAAGGTTGTCCTCTCTCGAACACTTTTTGAACGAAATTCAAAGGTAAAGTTAAGATCGATTTTAAGAATTCATTAATTAAGAGAATTAAAACTAAACGTCATGAATTACCCTAATTACGTACCTACATCATACTTCTACGAGTTTATCCTACCCCAAGCATGCAAGGGTTTTAGCTAGACATGGTTTTTACAGAAATAAAAATAATTGAAGAAGTAACGAACATAAACATAATGATTTGAACTAAGAAATTATTAAACATCAACTAGGGTTTAAAGAAATAAATGCTAAGAACTGAAATTAGATTAATAAAACAAAGTCTCAAGTATTCAAGAACAAAGAACTAAAGGAAAGAAACTAAAAATCAAAACCGAACTATGAATTCGTAAGTAAACCTCGACTACACGTGAAAATTAAGCTTGCTCGTCTCTTCTCCTCTTTCTCTCTCCAAAAACTAATTCTAAAAATGATATGGGATGAAGTGGTGTCCAAAAACGTGTTCGGGACGAGTATATATAAGCGTCGGGCCGAATCGGGAACTCATGGGCCGAAAAAAGAATCCGGAAGCAAAAACATGAAAGTGCTTGAGCAGCACCCGCTCGAGCGGGAGCGCTCGAGCTGTATAGGTCGAATGCATCAAGGGCTCAAGCACTCGTGCTCGAGCTGGTCGAGTGGGCAAATGTTTCTGTAAGTTTTTAAGTGCTCGAGCAACATGCTCGAGCGGTGGCGCTCGAGTGACATGCTCGAATGACAAAAGTTCTCTGGATAATTTAGGTGCTCGAGCGGTGGCATTCGAGCTATGGTGCTCGAGCAGTTTTTGGCTGCTGTACACTTGTTCTTAAAATCTTCATATCTCCTCAACCGGGAGTCCGTTTTGGCCAATTCAAAGTCCTACGAACTCCTCTTTTTGCCCTTTATCCATCTATGAAAACTAAAGAGATAAATTCATTAGTTTATAGAAATGATACTCAATTGACTCCAAATACTCATAAAAAAACACTCAAAACAAGGGCAAATCGGGCAAAAAAACATAACAATTTCACGCCTAATCAACTCCCCCAAACTTACCATGTTGCTTGTCCTCAAGAAACGAATAATAAGTCAAGTGAAATTGTTAGGAATGAATCAAGAACTAAATCATGCAAGTAATAGAGCTCAAGCTTCAAATACTCAAACTCATCCCCTTCATCATACTTATACAATAACAACAAGAAACACCAAGATCAAACATGTATGTGCACTCAACGGTGTGTTTCACTCCCTCACAAGTGTATATCAATGATAAGGGACTCACTCAATCAATCAATCACACATATCAGCAGCCATAGGTTTGTAAGCACTCTCAACTTCGATCATACTCTAAAAATCAATGCCGAATCAAAAAGGACTTTTTCAAGGTTGTAATGTAGGCTCTTTGGACAGGTGGGGGAAATATATGGGGTAAGTGACTAAAGTGAATGGAGAATAGAAAATTAAACTTTGGTACTTCGATACAAGGAACACTTCTGTAACATCTTTTCACACAATGCACATCAATTCCTTTACTCTCAACACCTCAATTTTTTTTCTCAACTCTTTTCACTTTTCAATCACTTCACTATTTTTTTTCACACAACTCACATGAGCTCATATTTCTTTTGCTCATTCACAATTTTTTTCTTTCCCACAACTCAAAACTTCATCACACCCTTCTTTTATCACACTCGACCATAGTAATTCACCTTCTCATCTCAACTCAATCCCTTCAACATTCACAACCTTTTCTATTCTCCACTCAAATTGGGACAAAAAGGTTTAGGAAATTGGATAAGTGTTAAAATGTGATAGCAAATAAAATAGGCTAAGGCTCAAACGGGCTAACAAGGGACAAGTGTCATTGGTAGGTTTATTTTGGCTAAGTGACTTAACAAATCAAAGATGGCCTAAGATCACATTCGTCATATCAAACTAGACACAATCAAGAAACGAGAGCACACACAAGTTCTAGCATCCTCTAAGGTGACGACTCACTCACAAACGAAGAGATCAATTCATGCATCTTAATCTCAAAAGGCTCAAAACTCACGACTTTCACATCCATGGTAGTCCTAGTGAATTCTCACTCTCATCACACAAGTACTCAAAAGGAAAATTCGTAAGTATACGAGTTCCCTCTAAAATCAACTCTAACTCCTACACTCACACAATAAAATTCCTAACTCAACTTCACAACTCACCAACTCATACCCACACTCAAAGATAGCAATCAACAAGCATAAGATGATTGATAGGCATGAAATATGTAGTAGCACCTCGAAACATTATCAGCTCAAGGAGCATCTCAAGGCTCAATATATAACCAAACTCAACTCAAAGTGAAGGTGTGCGCCTGTGCAATGTAACCATAAAACATATAAAAACTTCACCCCCCAAACTTCGACCTTGTGAAGCGGTCTAATTTTGGGGTGGTGGTTACCTCATCCAAGTAATTCAGTTCCTCTTAACAACTTGACACACTCCCTTCTCTCGAGTTGGTCCATTCAATCTGAATAACTCCATGATGCCTTTACTCCCTCGAGACAATCCTACAAGCAACTCACTTAAATACAAGGTTAAAATATACGACTCAAAATAACACCCTAATAATATAAAACACTCAAAAGCAAATAAAAATGGGTTGCCTCCCATTCAGCGCTATTTTTTAGGTCCTAATGCCGGACCCAGCTCAAAGGAGCTTATGGGACATGATACTCAAATTTACCTCCCTTACTCTCATAAGAGTGGTGGTTGAATTCCTTTCCTTGATGCCCCTTCATCATGAGTTCCTTTGCTTCCTTCTCCACCTCAATTGGTGGGGGTCTCAACTTCTTCTCACCTTTATCTGGAGGAGTTTTACTAAGAAATTTCTTGAGTTTGGACTTTTTCTTCTTAACTTCCCCTTTACTCTCCAACTGGACCTCGTCCACATTTTTCACTTCTTCATCCTTCAACTTCTTCCCTTTATCCCTATCAAAATAATCAAGATCGTAATGCTCATGAGTCAAATTATCAAGTGAAGGACTATTAAAATCATGCATATAAGAAATGTTAAAGATAGGAGGTGTGTCTTCAACACGAGGATCAATGGCATCCATGCAATAACAACTCTCATCCTCCTTTGGGTACTTCATGGCCTCATATAGGGAGATTTTTATCTCTTGATCGTCAACTTTCAATGTGATCTTCCCATTCGCCACATCTAGCACCATCCCGGTCATCGCTAAGAACGGTCTTCTCAAGATCAAAGGCACTCGCTCATCTTCCTCCATGTCGAGCACTACAAAGTCGGCTGGAAAAATGTGATCCCCAACTTTCACGAGGACGTCTTTAACTACACCTTGAGGTCGAGTAATAGACCGGTCGGCAAGTTGAAGCGTCATCATTGTCGGCTGAAGTTCTCCACCTTCCAACTTCTTTAATAGGGACAATGGCATTAGATTAATGCTCGCTCCAAGGTCGCATAATGCTCCCTTCTTAACTCCATTCCCGATATCACATAAGATCGTGAAACTCTCGGGATCCTTCAACTTTGGGGGAAGTGCTTTGTGCACTAATGCACTCACCTCATGGTTAAGCTGCACCAACTTGGGCTCATCCACTCGCCTCCTCTTCGCTATCAAGTCCTTCAGGAACTTGGCATAATTCGGCATCTGTTCCAAAGCATCATAAAAAGGAATGTTAATATGCAATTTCTTAAAAACATCAAGGAATTTAGCGAATTTCTCATCATGGTTCTTTTTCATGAAGTGTTGTGGATATGGGACGGGTATCACCGATTTGGGCACCCCCCATTGATCACGCTCGGTCTCTTTCACTTTCTCCCTTGCTTCCTTTGCCTTTTTCCACTTAGGAACTCTCTCAATCTTCTCAATGCCTTTGTCCTTCTGGAACTCATCCACATCTTTACTTCTCTGAATGCCTTCACCCTCTATTTCCTTCTCAACTCCTACCTCCTCAATTTCATCTCTATCCTTCTTAGGCTCTTTCCCCTCTATCTCAACCTCTACTTTGGGCATCTCAGAATCAATAGGCATTTGAGGACCATCATAGTTGGTCCCACTTCTAAGCTGAATCGCATTGCAATGCTCTTTCGGATTCCCCTCCGGCATAGAAGGATACTTACCCAGCTCTCTTTCCAATGATTTTGCAATCTGGCTCATCTGGTACTCCATCGAAGTGAACCGCCTATTGTTCTCTTGCTGAATTTGATTCAGCTCTACATCTCTCTTTTGGAGTTCTTGATCACGCTGATCATCTTTCTTATGCAACTCTTTAACATCATACTCCAAAGAAGATAATTTTTTGCTTCCTTCCTCCACCTTCTGAAGGATAGCTCTCAACATCTCCACAGTTGAGGCACCGCCTTCTCCACCCGGAGGCTTTGAACCTGGATCAACCCCTGGAGGAACTGTAATTTCGGCCTTCGGATTGGCATACGAGAAGTTCTCATTCTTTCTCCATTGGTTTTGTTGAGGCTGCTGGCCTCCTTGATAGCCTTGATTATTCCTCCACGGATTTTGAGGAGGTTGTGGACCTGGAGGTACAAATGGTTGGCCATAGGAGGGCCTTCCAAATTGATTGCCACCTTGTGGATACCCGCCTTGATTGTAGTAAGGTCCTCCCATATAGTTGGCTACCTCTTGCTGAACTGGGGGCTGGTCCACTTTCTCACTCACTGCTACATTCCCTCCAACCAAATTCTGTCCAACCTCAATGTTACTTATCCTTTCCATCATAGCCATCAATAGCTTCCTCGTCCCTTCACCCTCTTCAATCTGATATGCCCTCTAAAATTCTGGGTCCTCGTTTCATTGCCCGACATTTGTGACAATATTATCAACGATCTCTCTGCATCTAGTTGTACCATGGTTCAAAAACGCTCCACCAGCACATGCGTCAAGATGGGCTTGACCAGCCTTGCTGGCTCCGTTATAGAAGAATGTCATGATATCTCCCTCATTGTACCCGTGCTGCGAGCACTCAATTAACATGTTAGAGTATCTCTCCCACGCCTGACATAAGTCCTCTCCTGTCTTCTGGCGGAAAGAAAAGATCTCTATCCTTGCTCTAATAGTTCTAGATAGAGGGTAGAATCGCTCGAGGAACAGACGCTCGAGCTCGGCCCATGTGGTTACACCTCCCCGTGGGATCCCGTTAAAGAGAATGGGAACAGCTTGAGCCTCTTGGCATCTTCAGACATGCTGTTATAATTGAATG
Organism: Ballota nigra; assembly: GCA_947034835.1. Classification (NCBI taxonomy): domain Eukaryota; kingdom Viridiplantae; phylum Streptophyta; class Magnoliopsida; order Lamiales; family Lamiaceae; genus Ballota; species Ballota nigra. The sequence continues at coordinate 76,233,284 of OX344722.1, forward strand.
TGGATGCTATCATAAGAAAACTCCTCAGATGAGTATGAGGATTCTCCTTCCCAACCTCCCCCTTGAATTGATTCTTGGTAAGCAGCTTTAGAATTCCAGGGGAAATTGAGAAGTTGTTTGCCTCTACAGGGGGCAATGCCACTCCATCATAGTATCGTTGCAGTTGTGCAGCAAACCTTCCCCAAATAGCCATGTTCTGATCGGCATTCTGATGAATGTGCTGAGGAATAACAGGTGGTACGGGTACTTGTTGGACTGGTGGTTGGTTGTAAATTGGAGGTGGAGGGTACGGATATGGTGGGTATGGATATGGTGGGTATGGGTAAGGGTAAAGTAAGTTGTTTTGTGGGAAGTTATTCTGTGGATATGCAGGGTTGGTCTGAGGATGTTGGACAAGGTTATGAGCTGGATTGTTTATGGTCTGTGTACCCAGGTTTTGGCTCTGGCTTTCCCCTAACGAAACTTGATTCTGACTGTTAGTTCCTCCAATGCCCTCAACCCGTTCCACTGTCTGATTGTACTCAGCTGCAGCATCATCCAACTCATTACTGATGTCCATGTTGTCGTTCTCTCCTCCGGCAGCATTCATCCTTCTTAAAAAGGCTCGGTTTCTTCTTGCTATTGTCTCAGGATCTAGCTGTAGTCTCTCTTCGCTCGTATCTCCTTGCGAGCGTGTTTTCATAAACCTGAAAGACTAATAAAAGAAAAAAATGCAACTGCCGAACACATAAGAATAAAACATAAAAATAAAGCACTCACTACTAACTACTAAGCTATCTACAAGTCCTATTCAAATGACATACATCACTATCCCCAGCAACGGCGTCATTGACTTTGAATTGAAAATACTAACTTTCTACTAGTAGTTTCCCCGCAAGCGTACGTGTTCACTATAGTATAAGTAAGTATAGCGACCAAGTATATCGTACCCAAGGGAAGGAATGTATGCGAATAGATCCCTGAAGATCTATGCGTCGTAATTAATATGAGTGTATGGTTTTGGGTTTTTTTTTTTAAAAAAATATATTGTAAACTAAATTACTCTACGAATGCAAAAAGGAAAATTAAACTAAGAACGTAGAAGTGTGTTTTCGAATATGAGATGGAGATGCTCAGGATAGGAATCCCTACGTATACTAACAGAGCAGGTACATAATCAAAATAACCGTGACGGGCAAGAAATAACCTAAGTAAAAGATTGTAAGATGAAAGCTTAAGAATTCAAACCCTAATACTTTATCCTAACAATCGACTTCACTAATCCACTAACAAGTTAATAGATTGTGCTTAATTAACGAGACCCTAATTTAACTAATGTGATGCGGTCGTCCTCCCTAGATAAACAGGTAGATTAATTAACCCTTTCAAAACCCTCTCATTAAGTCTACTAGTTGTTAAAGAGTGATAAGATTGTCCTCTCTCGAACACTTTTCGAACGAAATTCAAAGGTAAAGTTAAGATCGATTTTAAGAATTCATTAATTAAGAGAATTAAAACTAAACGTCACGAATTACCCTAATTACGTACCCGCATCATACTTCTACTAGTTCATCCTACCCCAAGCATGCAAGGGTTTTAGCTAGACATGGTTTTTACGGAAACAAAAATAATTGAAGAAGTAACGAACATAAACATAATGATTTGAACTAAGAAATTATTAAACATCAACTAGGGTTTAAAGAAATAAATTATAAAAACTGAAATTAGATTAATAAAACGAAGTCTCAAGTATTCAAGAACAAAGAACTAAAGGAAAGAAACTAAAAATCAAAACCGAACTATGAATTCGTAAGTAAACCTCGACTACACATGAAAATTAAGTTTGCTCGTCTCTTCTCCTCTTTCTCTCTCCAAAAACTAACTCTAAAAATGATATGGGATGAAGTGGTGTCCAAAAACGTGTTCGGGACGAGCATATATAAGCGTCGGACCGAATCGGGAACTCATGGGCCGAAAAATGAATTCGGAAGCAAAAACATGAAAGTGCTTGAGCAGCACCCGCTCGAGCGGGGGCGCTCGAGCTGTATAGGTCGAATGCATCAAGAGCTCAAGCGCTCGTGCTCGAGCTTGTCGAGTGGGCAAATATTTCTGTAAGTTTTTAGGTGCTCGAGCGGTGGCGCTCGAGTGACATGCTCAAATGACAAAAGTTCTCTGGGCAATTTAGGTGCTCGAGCAACATGCTCGAGCGGTGGCATTCGAGCTATGGTGCTCGAGCAGCTTTCGGCTGTTGTACACTTGTTCTTAAAATCTTCATATCTCCTCAATCGGGAGTCCATTTTAGCCGATTCAAAGTCCTACGAACTCCTCTTTTCACCCTTTATCCATCTATGAAAACCAAAGAGATAAATTCATCAGTTTATAGAAATAATACTCAATTGACTCCAAACACTCATAAAAAATACTCAAAACAAGGGTAAATCGGGCACAAAAACATAACAATTTCACGCCTAATCACCCACTGTGTTTACAATAAATGCATGGATCTTCCGGATTTCTAATGAAGCCAAAATACTTAACAGCTTCATCAAATCAGATATTCCAACTCCTAGAAGCTTGCTTCAATCCATAGATGGATCGTTTAAGCTTGCACACGAGATTAGACTTTGGCTTAGATATGAAACCCTCCAATTGAGTCATAAACACGTACTTATCAATATTTCCGTTGAGAAAGGCTGTTTTGACATCCATCTGTCAAATCTCATAATCATAGTGTGCGGCTATCGCAAGTAAAATACGAATGGACTTGATCTTCACAACCGGCAAGAAAGTCTCGTCATAGTCAATGTCTTTGCGTTGACTATACCCTTTCACCACCAACCTAACCTTGTAGGTTTGTACCATGCCATTTGCATCGGTCTTCCTCTTGAAGACCCACTTGCAACCTATGGATTTTACCCCTTTTGGCAATTCAACCAAGTCCCAAACTTTATTGATGTACATCGAGTCCATCTCGGATTTCATGGCTTCATGCCACTTCTCTAAGTCAACATCTAATGTCGCCTCAGTGTAAGTCTTAGGTTCATCCTTATCTAGTATTTCCACATTATCGTATTCCTCCACGAGGAAACCATAATAGCTATCGACTGGATAACGAATCCTAGTTGACTTACGGAGTTGTGGTTGTACAGGTTATACATTCTGATCGTGAAAATTTTACGGTGCAGCGACTTCATCGCTGAACGGAGAGTTCTCAAGAGTGACATTTTCAGATGCCTCTTGGGCGGGAGTTTGAACTATGTTATTCTCATTCAGCCTACTTGGAGGTTGTTGCGAGGGTAACACAACTCCAATTATGCTACCACTGGCTGAAAGAGGATCACCTAGTGATAAACTTCCACCATGAGAGTCGTTGAATGCTCCCACTGATTCTTTATCATGTTGCTTTGACAAATCATCAGTCTCCATATTAATTCGTGGTTCTTGAATTTCTTCAAGTTCTATCTTCTTACTGTTTTTTTCCTTAAAGACATACTCGTCTTCTAGGAACCTTACCTGCCTAGAAACAATCACTGTTTGTTTCTCCGATAGATAGAAATAATATCCTCTAGTCTCCTTAGGATATCCCACAAAATAACCTTTTTCACCCTTGGATTCCAACTTATCAGTTTGTATTTTTCTTCACAATTGTGGGGCAACCCCATGTTCTAATATGTAGACGAGATGGCTTCTTTCCATACCATAGCTCGTATGGAGTTTGCACAACTGATTTGGAGGGAATCCTATTCAGAATGTAGATTGAGGTTTGCAATGTGTGTCCCCATAAGAATGTTGGAAGGGAGGCAAAACTCATCATGGACCAAACTATGCCCAACAGGGTTCGGTTTCTCTTTTCGGACACACCGTTCATCTAAGGGGTTTTGGGAGGAGTCCATTGTGATTGGATCCCATGAAGCATCAAGTAATCCATGAATTCATAGCTAAGGTACTCACCTCCTCGATCTGATCGAAGAGTCTTGATACTCTTACCAAGATGTTTCTCTACTTCGGCCTTGTACTCCTTAAATTTCTCAAACAATTCAGATTTGTGTTTCATGAGATACATGTATCCGTATCTTGAGTAATCGTCAGTAAAGGTGATGAAGTAGCCGAATTGACCCCTAGCTAGAGTGGGCAATGGTCCACAAACATCGCTATGGATTAACTCTATAACTTCTTTGGCACGCACCCTTTTCCATAAAATGAGGTTAAGTAGTCCAACTTTCTTAACCTTTCGATTCTTTTCTCTTTTGCATGACCAAGTCTACAATGCCACAAGTAAGTCGGGTTTTCATGATTACTAAGCTTGAGTCTTTTATTTTGTATATTAAGAATATTATATCCACAATGTAACAAGTATAAACCATTCACAAGAGGAGCATTTCCATAAACATCACCATTAAGCAAAACATTACAAGTATTATTTGCAAAACGGAAGGAAAATCCCTCAATGTCTAACATAGGAACGGAAATAATGTTACGAGTAATAGACGGAACAAAATAACAATTATTTAATTCAAGTCTAGAACCAGAAGGTAAGTCTAAAACATAAGTCCCAACACATTCAGCAGCAACTCTTGCTTCATTCCCCACGTGAAGGGTGACTTCACCCGGTCTAACCGCTCTGCTGTCCTTGAGCGCCTACACATTTGTACAAATGTGTGAGCCACAACTGATATCCAATACCCAGTAGTTAGAATCATTTGTGGACATGTTTATCTCAATAACAAACATACATGTTCTAGTGGCTGAAGCACCTTGTGCCTTCTTTTCAACTGCTAGAACATTGCAGTCCTTCTTCCAATGCCTCTTCTGCTTGCAGTGAAGGCATACATCCTGTTGTGGTTGTTTCCCACCACAGGTCGGCACCGACCTCATTCCGGCCAAAAACAGCAGTGCGCCGCGGCTACGATAGGCCGACCGGGTCAGATGCCCTCCGGTCGCCTCGGCCCCCGATCCCGTTCGTCCGCAGAACCCAGCAAGGATGGCATCGAGCTCCGCATTATGTCCGTCACATGCCAGATTTATGCCAAGGAAGCAGTGACCGGACCGGTCCGACCACGGGCAAGTAAAGTGTAGGGAGGTCTCCTCAGTACGGCCAAGCCCAAGGGGGTCTTCCGACCTCATGAAGTGTAGGAGTCCGATCTCCGACCTCAGCAAGCTTTTGACCTACGGACAACTCGAGAAGCACGTGATAGAATCTGGTGAGATCCTCCCCCAAGAGGAAAAAGGTTGCCTCTGTACTTAGTAACAGAGGGAATATTCCACATAATTAAGGAAAACATCTCAGAAAATCGTCCTTTTTGGACACGTGTCGACACACAAGTGGTCGGTCGCCTACGGACTTGGGTGTACGGGCGCCCGCGCGCCCTCAGAGACTGGAGTCATTTATTGCCCCTGTCCCCTTAGAGGCCGGAAAGGACGAAACTACCCTTGTATAGGAAAAACTATAAATAGTCCACCCTTGTGACAAAAGAAAGGAGTTCACTATTCAATACAAAAAGCTATACAAGCATTCAAGTCCAGGGATTAAGAATCCCTTGCAAGTCTTTGTGTTATTGCATTTACTTCCTCATCATCATCATCAAACATATTAGCATTCATGAAGCATTTATGATCTCTCATTTTTTATGTTTTTACCAAAGCTCCATTAATTAGTCATAAATTCCCAGCATACACTATTTGGTAAACAACACATCCTTATCAACCCGCTCCTTCTTTTGAATCCCACCTTTTAACTTGAGGAAATTAGGCTTAGAACCTTTCTTAGCCTTGCTCCTTCGCTTCTTCTTGCCTTTAGGGGCAGAAGAAGTAGAAGCGCCCACCATGAGAACGGGTTTTTCCTTAGCAGTGGAAGACTAAAAAACCTTGAGCATGTTATGAAGCTCAGGCATGGTCGAAACCGTCTTGTTCATATTGAAGTTTACTACGAAACTCGAGTATGAATCGGGTAGCGACTGAAGAATGGCATAAACAGCAATATTGGTCTACAGCTCAATGCTCAAACGACCAAGTTTATCGACTAGCCCTATCATCTTCAAAACATGAGGGGAGACCTTCCCTCCTTCAGATAGCCGACATATAAACAGATCTCTCATCACATCATAAATTTCGGAACGAGACTCAGAATCAAAGAGATCCTTCAGATGTCTAAGCATCTTATAGGGAAGCATCCTCTCGTGTTGTCTTTGCAACTCAGGAGTCATGCCGAGCAACATAACACACTGAGCCGGGAAAGCGTCATCTTGATGTTTCTTTTGAGCTTCGGCATCAAATACTTTTGCTTCCTCAGAACCAGCCTCAGGGGTATCAGGGATTGGCGTGTCCAACACGTACTCAATCTTTTCTTGCCTAAGCACCAAATGCACGTTTCGGTGTCAGTCCAGAAAATTTGGCCCAACCAATTTATTTATTTCCAAAACACTTCTCAACGACAAGTAATTCATTTCAACAATCCTAGGAAATAAAATTTAAACGGGAACTAAAACACATAATTCCTATGATCAATATTCAGCAATCAAAATAAACATAATTCCTATTTATTTATTTATATCCAATATAAATTGCAATGGACTAGGATCCACATTCCTACTATTACAATGATTGCTAGGGCTGAACATTGTAACAACATAACTGGTAGGTCTCTAAACCAATTGTCTCACGCAATTCCTAGTTGAATGAACCTAGTTCAATTGGATGTCACCTAATTTTCGTTTCCCTGCTAGGGCGGTTGAAACAAAATTAAGTTTGTTTACAACCATTAAGCGGCGACAAACGTGTCCCTATAAAAGTCTCGTTAGATGTAGATCCGAGCAAAAGACTAGGGCCTTAAATACTCATTGGAACGAAATCTCCGGTTTACTTTTAATTATAATGGAAGACATCTTTCAATATAATGAAAAACTATATTTTGGCGAGGATCATTTTAAAGGCGGGGTATTAATTGCTTAATCGAGATCCACATGTTAATCTATATCACATTTGAGCAATTATAGGGTGCCGCCTACCCAAACATGATTTTACGCGGACTAACACTTATTTGGGTGTCGTCTACCCAATCATATAATACGGCCCGACAAATATTTGGGCGTCGCCTACCCAAGAAAAGAATGCGGACTAGAAATGCATTACCATCTAATGTTAATTAAGTGGGAATTAACAAATTATTTTAATTCTCATAAACTAATTTTAAAAAAGGTTTATTAATTAAATTTTTTTAATAATATTTCTCATTTATTAGGTCTCAATATTAGTCCAACTAATATGTCTCCTTTTAAACAAAATTTTATGAGGAAAATTGTTAATTTTAAATTAAATTCAATTTAATTTTCGTGTTAATTTTACTAGGCTCGGGTGTAATTTCTAAAATTGCACCAATGGGAGCCTGTCTCAAATCAAATTTGCAATACAACCCCTTTACATCAATGCCTCAACCGTTTCATATCCAATCCAAAAATTTTACGAATTAACCCCAAATTTTTAAGATTCACGAATTGTTCATCAACATCATCTAATTTCAGTTAAGAACAGTAATCGAATCAGTTTAGAAAACGAATTCAAAATTGACATCATGAATCGAAAATAGCACAAGCAAGATAGCATCGATGTCGTCGCATCACAGCCTAAGCCTGCGAGACACGAGCAAAGAAGACAACTCCCCGTTGTCGTCACGGTGGCGCGAGTTGAGCTCTATCTTGGAGGTCGCTTGCATGGGCGGCGCTACCATCGTCGTCGCATCGCCGCTTCGGCAGCGACGACAAGGCGAGAGTGTCGCCTCTGTTACCCTCATAGATCGAGAGAAGGAGCGCCGCCGCATAATATCATAAACGCAAATTGAAAGACATCGCGGCAGTATGGATGCATGAACGGTCGCGCAAGATGTGAAGCGCAGCCTTATACCGCCGCTTCCAGCGTCGTGCATCGGGCACGAGCCAAGGATAAAAAATGGGAGCAGCGGCCAAGTGCAGGAGGCGCGAGGCGTCGACACCTTGTTGTTTCCTCTAGTACCGTCGCACTGCGCTCGGCCATCAGCGAAACGGTGCAAATTAGGGATTCAGCGAGCGGCGTGGAAGACGAAGACCCCAGAAGGGGTTTCTCCCCTTTTACCGAAAATAAGTAGCCCAAAAAATCAACAATAATGGGTGCGATCAATTCCACTTTGATTGTGCCCTATGTTTTAGAGGCACGTAAAATACGTAAACATGCGCAGCGGAAATATCGTTCATCAACAATGAACGGTTAATTGGATAATTAAAATACGAGATATCTTAACCAAGAAATCTTACAGCACTTCGTAAGTGAAATCCTCAACTACGATATCCACGCAACAACTATTCACCGATCCGCAACGGAGTGCCAGCGTTGAATCTCGAGACGAACTTGCTAGGAAAACTCGAACAAGAGATTTTATGGAGAAATTATATTTTTTGTGTGTATTTCTGAATTTCCATAGGTCACATATTTATAGGGATTATCTTAGCTTAATTTCTAAGCAAGATAATATGCTTGGCCCGCAAAATATAATCTCTACGGATTATATTTCCCTAGATATATTCCTACGGATAATATATTTACCATATCTATTATTCTTGTATAATAATATTCCAAATATTATTATTGAGATTTCATATTTAATTAAATCCAATTTAATTAAATAATAGTAATAATAACTAATTCCAAATATAATAATTATTATATTCTCCATAAATTAAATATTATATCCAATATAATAGTTAATCAACCAACTATAATCGGCGAACTGTCATTGCTTGTTGTGTGACCCATAGGCCCTCGTATATCGAGTGATTAGTCAAACTAACGATCTTAATTGAATCCTAGACAATAAATCAGACATTCTCAATATATGAGGTACGTTGCGAGGAAATCTGCAACCACCTGTAATATGTAGGCTTTGTGATATCTTCCTTTCATTCATGAATACTCGATTAAGCCTTGAACATGATAAAGTGTCTATTCAAATAACTTAATCATATTATCTCAAATCACTAATTGATCGTTCGTGTCGCACTTGGCCACAAAGTCCAAGTCGACTTGCATCGGCCGATGTCTTAGATCCAATTATGATGAGAATACGAGTATTTTCTCTTAAATCCAAATTGAGGAATGAATCTTATTCTTAGCTCAACTACCACGCACATGTACTTCGTGAAGAACTCAATTCACGCCATATCTACTCTTGGAGGGTGAAAGCGTCGGTCATGGTCAAAGTTCATCACTCCGCACATGTCGTGCGTATTGACCTCAAGTCTGAGGAGTATCACATCACTCCCACTAACCGAGACACTCATAGACACATTATGTGGAATTACATCAAACGGTTTCTCAGATGGGTATATCAATACCCTCTAAGGTATTTGTGCATCCATTATGAAATACCTAGTATCTCGTAGTAAGTGAGATCTTACTACACTCTCTCCATAGAGTATAATGCAGATCGCACACCAATCTCCATTGCATCATCAATATCCCGTTTTTGATGATCCTTGATCAGGGCTATTTGAGAATCCTACTTTGAGCATTTTAATTGAATTATAACATATTCAAGCTAGAAGGGTTATATAATACTGTACGTATGAACTCTATCGAGTGCAAGTGAGACATCAACTTTGAAATTTTCAATTGAGCTTGCTCAACTCAATATTATTCCAATACAAAATGTATTAATGTGAGGTATTGGACGAAAAAATTACCCCTTTATTCAAAATAGCAAAGTATTATACGAAAATATTTCATGATAAACTTATCATGAAATTATATTAAAGTATCGAATATTTGACCAGAAGTGTCGATAATTTAACCAGAAGTATCATTAATCTGGGTCGGTGGTTATATTGTAATTGTTATAAATTTTCTTGAACCCAAATTAATGATACTCCTGGTGAAATTATCGATATTCCTTGTCAAATTTTCAATACTTTAAAACAGTTTCATAATAAGCTTATCATGAATTATTTTCATATAAAATTTACTCTTTCAAAATATTATTCATAAGATATGCATATAACTTTATAAGATATTATGTTGCATTTAATATTATAATTAACCTCTCCAAAAAAATCTAGATTCTATAACTACTTGCCTTTTAAAAAAGTATAACTACTTTAAGAAAGTCAAGAATATTCCTTAGTTATACGTTATATGTTAATATTTGTGTGGGATAATCTTGTAGCAAAAGGCGAAGCCCTCGCCCCCAGGGCCCCCACCCCCTGGCCCGACAGGATTGGGTGGAGGAAGTAAATCATGGTGACTCAGCGGCCCATTAGGTGGGAGGACCAGTGCCTGGTGCCCACAAGGAGCTATCCCCCACATTGGAGGGATAAAACTCCCACACTGCGGCTGTCAGGGCTCGATCCTGCGTCCTTGTAGCAATCTGCCACCCAGGAACCAGCTGAGCTACGCCCATGCGGGCTTTGTGTGGGATAATCTAATAAAATATGTTTCGTGCAACGGTAAAAGAAAAGAAAAAAAGAATGAATCACTTTTTTAACGAAATGGTGTCCCCTTTTTAAAAAATTATAAAAAAATTTATTTCTGTTACTTATGCAAATTCAATGTACGTACATGCTATTGCTTAATATTTGTAAACTTTGGGCATTTTATAAGTACCCGGAAGATTATGTTAACTAAACTGACAGAAAGGTATAACTTTCAAGGGATTTTTTATGGCTAGGAAGACCGTTCACCGTATCAAATAAAATTCGACACCGCATATAATTTCGTCTGGGACAATGAAACATAATAATTAATTTTTAGAAATAAAATTACTGAATTCTTCTTGATGATAATTTTACATGCAAATTTACAAACTTAACACTCTCCTATTTTATAATCTAATAATAAATAAACTAAAATATTTAAGCATAACTTAAATTAATTACTTAGAAAAAATTCGTTTTCACCCCAAATCTAATAAACACTTTTTTTTTTAATACCGTTTCTTCATTAGCGTAAACTCATGAACCAGACGAAGGAGGTTTAATACGAAGAAATTTTAATTTCGAGAAAAAAAAATTGTAGGCAATAAATGATATAAACTTTAGACTCCAATAATTGATCCTGATTCCATGAGAATGTTTTGCATGATAGATTTGCATCACACTTGTATTAATGTACCAAACATACACAATAAATAGAGGGCATGGTTACTATATTTCTTTGCAAAAAAAAAAAAGCACATCAAGAAATGGCCATTAAGGTTATGCCTAAAGGAGAATTGTCGATGCAGGATTTCAAGAGACGGGCGGATAAGCGCGAAGGAGCTAAAGGACGCCATTCGCACCACGGGCGGGTGGTTCGCCAGGATGCAGGCCAATCATGTCTTAAAGGCAATCGACTCAAAATCTATTAAAATCTCCGATGATGAAGAAATTAGTAAGCTTGTAGTGTTTGCACTCAAAAGATTTGGTCTCAAGATCGTCTCTACTTAACAACTTGTGAAGTCGTGTTATACTAATACTAGAACGGACATGTAGTTCTCTGTTTTCCACAAATGGTGTGAAATCAAAGTTTGCTCTCCTTTAACCCTTTTCTCTCTCTTCATTTTCTGCTTATATGAATTTGTATAAACTTGTCGAATGTTATAGGTGGTAAAAATGTGTGGTATAAGTTTAATCGATTTAAATGAGTTATTTTACTCTTGTAATGGAGTGAAATAGCTCAAGTGGTTAGAGCATCACTATTTATGTTATGACATAATTTGACTTTTCAAAAAAATTAAACATTTTGTCCTTTTGGGAGGAGGCTAATTGAATGAATAATTTAATATAAGTAAGTTGTTTTTAACAAGATTTGATCATAGGCTTTTGGCATGAAAAAAATAATTATTATATTTTTGGATGTGATAAATGAATTGATGGTGGTTACATCATTATTAGTGTTGTACTCTAATATATAGAATATGGACTAAAAAAGATTGTTGGCTTGTGACATACCAGGAAAATTATTTGGGAGGATGATCATAAGAGGAAAAAAAAACTAATTTATGAGAAATAATAGCAATGTAAATCATTTTTTATTCTTATCGACCATTTTAATTATTATATATAATATTTATTCCCATTCGATTCTCACTAATAGAAAATTTCAAATCAAACGACAGTTCAAATTTTCAATTGAGCAAGGGGTGTCTCAACTCAATTTACTCTTTTTCATAAGATACATTAAGCATATATATATATATAACTTTATCATGCATTTAATATTATAAATTTATAATTAAACTCTTAGAATATCTAAACTGTGTAACTACTTGTCTTTTAAAAAAGTATAACTACTTTAAGAAAGTCAAGAATATCCTATAGTAGAAAGTAATAATTACTTTATACATTAATATATGTATGAGATTATCTAACAAAATTTGTTTCGTGTCATTAGGAGTGGGAATAGATCGAGCCGAATTAGAATACTTTTCGTAGGATAGTCTGGCCTGATAAATCGTGCTATATCCAAGTTTGGTCTGTTACCTGTAATTGATTTTTCAGTATGTTCAAGTCTAATCTTTTTAACACACGAGCTGAGTCTGAAAGCCTGTATAAAGTCTTTTTAAGCCTAATTCACCTTCAATATTCAATTTTAAAATAATTATAATAATATGTAAATTTTTTAGTTTTGTATATTTTGTTCTATTTTTAATGTTATTTAGGATTCATTCATGTTTGAGCTTATTTAATATTTTTTGTTTAAATATATGTTATATTATGTAATTAATTATATAATCTGTATTGATAAAAAAAATTAATAAATATAATATGTATATGTGTGTGTATATTGAATAATATATAACTATACACATAAACGAGTAGGTTTGTTGAGCTTAAAAGACTTTTGAAAAGACCTAAGTCTGGCCGATTTTAATAAATAGATTTTTAAAAAAATTTAATTCTAACTTGATTATTAAAAAAACCGAGTTAACCTGAACTTCAACAGTACTTACTTTTTCAATAGATTTTTTTTTTAAAAGTATAAAAAATATATATATATATATATATATATATATATATAAATGAATTTTCATCCTTCCAACAATAAATTCACATTTTTCTTCTTTATTCGTTCAATAATAATTTTCACACCCTAAAATAGGTATAAGACTCTCTCACATATTATTTAATATTGAAATAAAATCTTTAAAAATTACTTTTTCAACAGTTTTTTTTATAGTTTATTCAACTACTTTAATATGAGATGGAGGAAGTACACTTTTACGAGGAAAATAAAAGGTATTTCACCATCGATCATTCGAAAACATTGCGTTTAAAGAACCCTTCTCCTAGCTAATTGATTTTTTTTTTTTTTTAAATATTCATGGGTCATGATATACCTAAATAATTGTATCCCTCGAAGGATTCGATCTTATCCCATCACCCCTTTTATAGTCTGGAATATAAATATATATTGTTTGATTCTTTAAAATCTAGTAGTACGATAATGATATGGATGATTGCCAGCTGATTAAATAAATACTATGCGGATGTCTGTCAAGTGTCCTAATTTTACAAGATGAATTTCTTTAGTGATTATATAAAAATTAGAAAAAATATGTACATTGAATCTTATACTTTTGTGATGTTTTAGAAAAAAAAAAAGCAAGTTTTGTATGAAATTTGTGATATTTTTTCATTGATTTTTTAATACTGGACCTTAAAAGTATTACAAAAATATGAAAAATATCATGTGTTATATATTTTTTTGTGTTTTCCTACTTTTATTTATCATTAAAAAAACTATTTTTTTTGTATTTAATCTGTCGACTACACCCCAACTCAAATCGATCTATTCGAATTTGGTAAAAAAAAAAAAAAAAAAAAAAAAAAACATGGCCATTTATTTGCACGTTACAAATTTGCACAAGGAACCTTATTTTTGAAAGAATTTCATCTCATTTAAAAGTTCAAACTCTTAAAAAAATTAATTAATTAATTTAATTATTTATCTTACACTTCCCTTGCTCGTGGGGTCAGACTCCCACTTTTTTCTTTTTAAGAGATTCAATGAGTGGACAATTTTAATAAAGTTGTAGTTGCTCTCAGCAGGATCTTTTGTCTGGTGAGAAATATTTTGCATTCCCTATAATGTTTAATATTTAAGAATGGCACGGATTTTAAAAATATAGCATTTTATTATAAAATTATTGATGAAAAGTGTAAAAAAAATATAAGGTTTAAAAAAAGTGCAAAAAGATAGAGAGAAGATGTAATAAATATAGTATTTTATTGAAAAAAATTCACATTGGTCATTAATACAGAGATCCGATTGCAAATTGAAGAGTAAAATAAAACACTAATAGTTTATTTTCTTTGCAACACAAATCGTACAGGGACAAAACTCTCGTACTAAATCGTGTAAAACATCACAAATCGTGAAACCAGCATAGTGAAGAAATTTATATCTCAAGAGAGATAAATCAAACTAACGAATCCATCTACTCAACATTTACACGACACTGTTTAACTTCTATACCTCCTACAATTTACAAAACCTGACCACAAACACGACGAAAATATCGTCACCTTTGCTATACTAAACCCCAAGTCGAGAAAAGTTGTCATCCAAAAAATCGACTTTCTATATGGTAAACTTGGTCTGGTTCAATAAAATGAAATTCTCCGATGCCCTGGACTTAAAAATAGTGTTTCTGTGAGAATTACCTTAAAACTGCTAATGTTTGAAGGCTTTTCAAACTTCAGAGGTCGACGGCAGGTGGTGGAAGCTTCCAGAAATTCCAATTATTATAATCTTCCTGAAACCATAATTAACAAGTTAAATACTGCAAAAACGGATCGCAATGGGAATGATAATGTGAATTACGTTGTTACTAATATTGAAATAAGTTGAGATAAAAGATGATTGATTGAGAGATAGTTAATTGAAATGGGGTAATTGTTAACTTATTTTTCAGTCTCATTACCTCGTACGAAGTATGATGAAGGTGAATTAATCATCGTTTATTCACATTAACCGCCACAATTACCTTACCATTCTCACTGAACAATTATGAACCAAACGTCCCCTTAGATCATCAAAATTTAGGAGAAACGAACCTGCTCACAAGTTGTCATGGTCGGAAACATGTTATGTACGAGGTCGTGAAGAGACAAGTAAGACTTGGTATCAACGCGGCGGTTTACAGCAATCTCTCCCTGTAGATATTGTAGTTGAAAATTGAGAAACATTCTTAAAACCTCACAGACCTCATACAATATGAAACAATATTCATTCCTCGCGTACCTTTGGATTTATGATAAATATTTTCCCCATCGGAATGCCGACCTTAAGATAGCTGACCTCATCCGTGTCTCTGTTTCCAAAACCAGCGTAGAATGGATTGGTATCAGGAGGAAACAGGGCCTTGATGTCCTGTGAAAACAATGATATATTCAGATTCTCTTCGTCCCACGTAAGAGTTAAGATCCTGTGAACCAGTTGCACGTTGCAATTGGTGCACAACTATCACTTTTTAGTGAAACAACTAATACTTTTTAGTGGAACAACACATACTTTTTATAAATACACATCAGTTGCACGGTGCAATAGCTGATGTGTATACAAGTTTTTGACCCAAGTAAATATTGTATTGACAAAAAGGCAATGCTCTTGATTTCCCTTATGTCAACTGTGTTTGTTCTCGACTCAAAAAAAAAAAAACATCACGTCAATCAATGCATATTATATTTAACACATCATAAATCCCAATACACCCGTGTTTAAATGCATTTCATATCTTTCCCCAAACACAACACCATTCTCTAAGACTTTCAAGTATATAGAGGTGTTGAAAAGAGAGGGGAGTTGGGATGGGGTGTTGGTCGTCAGAAAACAAACCTCCAAGCAAGCAATCTTGAATTCATGTGGAGCTCTTCTAACAACTGCAAAAGAAAAAAGTGCAGAGAGATCCTTAATAAGCCGTACATGAACATTATCTATGGAAAGTTTTCTCCCAAGGCATAATTAAAGATACTAATACAGATTCACAAAATTATTTTATGCACAAAAGAGAAGAAAATTTTATCCAAATAACTAACAGAACGTGGAGATAATAACCTTCCCGGAATAGAGAAGGAAAGAGTCCATCGGGGGAGATGACGACAGGTCCTTCCGGCAAAGCTTTTCCATCCTGAAAGAATAAATAAAATCATTAAACCACAGGAAAGATATGGTTGTAATAAACTAGAATTATACAGTTCCATTCTGAAATTTCATGGCACCAAAAGGAGACGTCACAAGAACAGAAAGAGGACTTCAAGTACATTCTTTATTAACTGATTACCTGTTTGATACCTAAAAGGAATTGTCGAGTAATGAAGGACTGAGAAATAGAGCGTG
The DNA here is from genome assembly GCA_947034835.1 of Ballota nigra. Lineage (NCBI taxonomy): Eukaryota > Viridiplantae > Streptophyta > Magnoliopsida > Lamiales > Lamiaceae > Ballota > Ballota nigra. Next base: position 76,249,601 of record OX344722.1, read on the forward strand.
CACTTAGGAAAATTAACTGATATCCATTCTCCTGCACCACACAAAAGGCACCAAACATCGACCCACATATTAGTTTCTAGATCATTCTGATAGATAAAGGCATTTCTTCATCTGGAAAAAAATAAACATTACAAACTCGTAATAATTTTAGACGATAATAACAAAGAGGTATCAATGGACCTTGATTGCCGAGAACAGATGTGCAACACCTGTTTGGGACCAATCCATACCAACCAACGGCATGACTTGACCAAGAAGATCAGAACTGTATCACAAGAACAATCAATAAGCTTCAGTTTGGGAAGAACGAATCGATAAAAAGGCAGATACGAATGACATCAAGAATGCAACATATTTACTTGGCCGCGTGAATTATACATACGAATCAAGAAAATCTTTACCGAGTAATTGTCCCATCAACATCAGATATCACAATGCGAGTGTCCCATCTCCAAAGAAAAATCCGGGCATCAACCTGGATGCATAAAATAGAACAGAACAGCTATCAGGAAGACGAAACACTCAAAATTAATTTAAATTTTTTTTTCAAAAAAAAAAAAAAAAAGTAACCTGTTGCTCGCCCAGCATTGCAGTTGAGAAGGTGAATATTACGGTGTTCTTCCCTGGTTTTAAATTTAAGGACACCAACTGTTCGGATGTTGGAGTAAGTGTCCTTACTTTCTGCTTGATTACCTTTACACTAGTCACTTCTGTCCCCCCCTCCGAATCACTAGCGTTGTAGAAAATCTCTACGTCATTTGAGCAATCACTCACATTAGACATTTTCCTGCTCATTGTTCTCTTATAAGGGCTGCTGGGCAAGTTACTTCTGCTCCCTGAAAAGGCATCTCCCAGTCAACAAAGATAGTCAAATTTCTCCCTTTTAGTCCCAAATTTGTAGGTTATATCCAATTTTCCATGCATCGTTTACGATTTTTTATTGGTTTGTGTAAAACACAAAATGTGACTATTTTTGTAGGGCGGAGGGAGTATTTGAAAATGTATTGGAATCTAATAGCAAATAGCAAGTATGGAAATGGAAGAGATGTCCATAATAGACATGCAAATATAAAAGAGTCATAGCAAAATGAACACAGAACAGAAACTACCATAATATATGGACGCTTTCACAGTAAAAAAATACTCCCTCTGTTCCAATTTAATTGTCTCTTGGGGTGTTTCACATAGATTAAGAGAGTCATTTAATACTTATTGTTATAAGTTTAAGATGACTAATATACCCTTTTATAGGTCATCAATTCGTGTTGGAAGTAGTAACAAGAAATGAAAATAGTGATTCTTTTATCTCAATAAATGAGTAATATTAAGAAAAGGGCAAATTTGGAAAACCAAAAATTGACAGATATTTTGCTTTACTTGGAAACAGAGGGAGTAATAGCATCATAATATTACTAGCTACAAAAACATAAGTTCGTCAATACAATTTGCTTACCATTGGATGGACTAGCAGGTCCCACTTTGTTCTCCCTTGTTTGATTCATATCCGTGCCTGAATTCTCAATTTCTTCAAGAGTATCACTAAACGGGCCTATAATGGGCAAAGAGCTCGCCATTCTAGTGAGTACCCTGGGTGGTTCATGTTCAGATTCGACAATGCAAGCATCACTCGATACAGAACATAATCTTGTTCTCTGTATACCATCATCATTTAAATAATCATTTATAATCGACTGATCTAACGAAAAACTGGTGCCCAATTTCGAATGACCAGCCTCGTTTGCTCCATTAGCATCTCCTAAGGAATCGGACTCTTTCTGTTTGGCACCATTTGAACTGAAACCGTCCGGCTCACCAAACAGAAGTATCTCTTCTTCTGCAACCCTTGATTCCTGCTCGTCTTTTTGCCCCAGACCGTTTTGTAGGGAATCATCTGGTTGATGAACACAAACTAATTGTGAATAGCATTCGGTTACAATTTTTTCCGATGCGTCGTATGTTTTTTCCTCATGAACAAAGCTAAATTGATGATCCTGACTTGGTGAATCAGCTTCCGCAACCTCGGAGACGATACTGATGGAATTCACATGAAAATCCGATTTACCACCATCAATCGTCGATGATTCCGAATTCAACAACGGATCATCTTCCCTAACGCTTTCAACCGAAGTCGTTGTCTTGATAACGTATTCCGGAGCTTCCCGTTCCATTCCAGCATCATTTTTCGAAATAGAATCATCAGCCGGGGTTTTTTTATCGACCTCATCTGAAGGGGGTAACAACGGGACCTTATCTTTCGCACACTTGGCCCTAGGGGAATCAAGATTAGTCGACCACTTTAAGTCCAAGAGATCGGTAGTAAACTCCGCAAGCTCGATCGCTTCTTCTCCTTTCACCTGCATCCTTTCCCCCAACGGTGGTCGTCTCCCGAAAACATAACCAAATAGCTGAGACCTTCGTGAGTTGGACCTATCAACGACCTGTCTTTCATTCGTGAAATTAGAATCGAAGTTGCAACTTCTCGATTTCAGTGGCCGTCTGTCCATATCATCACAAGATGAATACGGGGAAGAAGCTGATTCCTCATCGACCTCGGTTAAAAAGAAGGCTTCCCCTTTGTGATCTAAGTACATGTGAAAATCAGCTTGGACACCATTGACATGAATGTTAACCACCTTCTGATTTGACTTTAATACCCCCTGAAACTTCCCGAACCGAACATACCATGGCGAAGATTTGTAGCTCCCGTCCGGTTGCTCCACCACAATTATGTCTACAGCACCCCCGAATGGATGAAAGGGCCCGGAGACAGTGTATACACTTTTAGTGATGTAGCTACCTATCAACCCCACAGCTTGCATTTTGAAAGAATAATCTCCAACCTCCCAACTGATAATAGAATCTTGAATAGCCTCAAAATAAAAAAGTCCCTAGTCCAAAATCACTTTCAAGAATTCATAATCTACAAACTCCCAACTAACAGAATCTTGAAATTGCCTCGAAATAAAAAAATCCCCAATCCAAAATCAAGAAACCACCTAAAGTGATCAACCAAGAATTCCCAGCTAAAAGAATCCTGAAATCGCCTCAAAATACAACATCCCTAATCCCAACTCTTGAAACCATCTAAAGTGATCAATCAAGAATTCGAGAATAATCTCCAAATTCCCAACAAAACACAAAATCTCTAGTTCAAAATCTGCCTAAAGTAGTGATCAATCAAGCAAGAAATCAAATGCCACTTAACTCCCCCTTCGCTTTTTTCACCAAATAATTGAAATTCCAAGGACACCCCAGATCAAGAAACACAATAAGGATCCACAAAATCCAAAATGATTGCAAAGAGAAATGCCCTCCTAAAAAGAAAACCAAAGATTCAACATAAAACACAAATAAAATCGACAAACGAATCAAACATAATATTACCAAGAACCAATCATCCAGAGAAATCCAGCTCAATAATTGGAAATTAAATGACATACCCACATGCGGAGAACACTCGTACAAATAAAAACCGCCAAAGGGTGTGCGTTGAACAGCGGTTTGTGAGAAAAGCATATTCCTTATTCGAATGTTGGACCGCTAAATCTAATAATTGGCCAACCTCCAACTTGAAATTAGAAATACGCCATTACATATATGGGGTGTATCGATACACGCACACAAATTAACGTTGCATGCGATTCAATGTTTGATGAATGAAGAAAGTGCTGGAGACATCCATGGAGAAGAAAAAAAGAATTGAGAGAGATGGAGGAGAATTTGTAAATTTTGGGACTTTCGAATTTTTTTTTTTTTTTTTTTGGGTTTTTTTCGATTAATTTTTTGGGGCGACTTATTATAGGATCATAGTTAGTGTTTTTTTATTTTATTTTTTTCTTTTTGTAATAAATTTTCTTGAAAGAAGTGGGATGATGAGATTTGGATTTGGAAAAAAACAGAGATACGTAGATTCATTTTGAATTAAATTAGGTGGAAGCTTTTATTGGGTTTGAGACTATTTTTTTTAATTAAAAAAATTGAAAGCTTCAATTTAAAATTATGGATGCTGCTTTTTGGTGGATTATGTCGGATTAATTAAAATATTTTTTAAACCGCGTGTTGTGGCACAAATAATCTCGTATTTGGCCTAAATACTATCTCAGAACTGGGGTATACCGGAACCGCGGTTTAGGCCCCGACAACAGGATTTCGGCATCAAATAGTCCGACAGAATCAAAGGTCAAACATCAGTAAAGATATCGAAGTACTGACAAGATATTGTAATAATAGATTTATTGTTTTTCATAATTGTTTATTAGATCTACGATTGTAATAAATACCCTAAATAAAGGGTCAGGATGACTTCCTTAGTTAGAAGCTTGGGACTCTATAAATAGAGGCCCCAACCCATTGTAAAAGGGAGATCATTTGCTTTCTCCTCCCCAAAAAATTATCCCCACATAAATACAATACTAGGCAAGGGAGACCTTCTTCAGGGACTCCCAAAGCCATCTTCAAGGGAAGAACTCATCGGTTCTTCCTTCATTCTTGTGTTCTTCGTGTTCTTTTTATTTTATATGTTTGTTATCGGTTAATCAGGACTACCCCTATAACCACATAAATTCGTCACCTAGATTTGGTAAAATCGGTAAAAACAAATGGCGCTAGAAGAAGCCTCGTACGAAGAACATAGCCTCGAGTACGAGCACAGAAAAAGCCTCGTACGAAGAGCATAGCCTCGAGTACGAGCACAGAAAAAGCCTCGTACGAAGAGCATAGCCTCGAGTACGAGCACAGAAAAAGCCTCGTACGAAGAGCATAGCCTCGAGTACGAGCACAGAAAAAGCCTCGTACGAAGAGCATAGCCTCGAGTACGAGCACAGAAAAAGCCTCGTACGAAGAACATAGCCTCGAGTACGAGCACAGAAAAAGCCTCGTACGAAGAGCATAGCCTCGAGTACGAGCACAGAAAAAGCCTCGTACGAAGAACATAGCCTCGAGTACGAGCACAGAAAAAGCCTCGTACGAAGAGTCTATGTTCTTCGTACGAGGCTTTTTCTGTGCTCGTACTCTAGGCTATGCTCTTCGTACGAGGCTTTTTCTGTGCTCGTACTCGAGGCTATGTTCTTCGTACGAGGCTTTTTCTGTGCTCGTACTCGAGGCTATGCTCTTCGTACGAGGCTTTTTCTGTGCTCGTACTCGAGGCTATGTTCTTCGTACGAGGCTTTTTCTGTGCTCGTACTCGAGGTTATGCTCTTCGTACGAGGCTTTTTCTGTGCTCGTACTCGAGGCTATGTTCTTCGTACGAGGCTTTTTCTGTGCTCGTACTCGAGGCTATGCTCTTCGTACGAGGCTTTTTCTGTGCTCGTACTCGAGGCTATGCTCTTCGTACGAGGTTTTTTCTGTGCTCGTACTCGAGGCTATGTTCTTCGTACGAGGCTTCTTCTAGCGCCATTTGTTTTTACCGATTTTACCGAATCTAAGTTAGAGCCCCTAAATTACGAGCACCTGAAGACTGGTGACTCGGGGGCACGACGGAAGATCGATTCCCGCCCTAACTCAGTCAGATTCAAAATACACCAAACCACAGATAACACTGAAGATCTTTTCATCAAAGTCTCTACCACCGAAATCCCCATGGGACACCCGAGCTATCTTATCAACAGGCTCGGGGACATACGTTGGAAACCTCAACTGCAGTAACGAGCAAAATTTGTTCGGAGCACGAATCAAGATCGAACTCTGACCAAAGTCAAAGCCAGATCTTGGGGGCAATTGTTGTGGCACAAATAATCCCGTATTTGGCCTAAATACTATCTCAGAATTGGGGTATACCGGAACCGCGGTTTAGGCCCCGACAACAGAATTTCGGCATCAAATAGTCCGACAGAATCAAAGGTCAAATATCAGTAAAGATATCGAAGTACTGACAAGATATTGTAATAATAGATTTATTGCTTTTCATAATTGTTTATTAGATTTACGATTGTAATAAATACTCTAAAATAAAGGGTCAGAATGGCTTCCTTAGTTAGAAGCTTGGGGCTCTATAAATAGAGGCCCCAACCCATTGTAAAAGGGAGTTCATTTGCTTTCTCCTCCCCAAAAAATTCTCCCCACATAAATACAATACTAGGCAAGGGAGACCCTCTTCAGGGACTCCCAAAGCCATCTTCAAGGGAAGAACTCATTGGTTCTTCCCTCATTCTTGTGTTCTTCGTGTTCTTTTTATTTTATATGTTTGTTATCGGTTAATCGGGACTACCCCTATAGCCACATAAATTCGTCACCTAGATTCGGTAAAATCGGTAACAACACCGCGAATGAAAAAATAACACGTAATTCTTTTAAGCTTTTAATAAAAGAATTAATTAGATGCATATACATTTATAAAATCTAAATGTGATGCATAAATATAATCACCTCATTTTGTACTCCAGCATTATTTAATAATGGATTATATTAAAAATTGAAAATAATGATTTATATAGCTATCAATATTGTTAAAAGTCAACCAAACGAAGTCCAGTCCTCTCAACATTTTCCTATTTTTATATTTTTCCTTTCACTTACGTGTCCAACTTTTTCTCTCTTTTCCTTTTTTTTTTTCAAACAATTACTCTAGATTAATAAACCCGCGTTTTAACCATTTTACATGAAGTGCAGCTTGGGACTGTTTTCATGTTTTTATTATAGTTGGTGTGATCCAACTTTTCCCAAAAAACATACACAAAGGAGATTCTCATGTTTAAATTGTGTTTGAAAACACCCATTTAACAAACTTGGAAGTCAAAATCTTAGTTGTTGGGGAACATTTGAAGAATGGAATTAGTTAAACCATTAATCATAAATAAAATAGGTAACTAGAAGTTATTACCACAAAATCTACTTCAAGAACTTATAAGTTATTACCACAAAATCTTGTTTACGTGTTACATGTTTTCCGTAAGATTTTCAACTTTGCATCCTTCCTCCTTTACATCTAAACATAATTAAAACTTTATATAACTTTTAGGTTTGGTGTAGTGATAATTGTTGGTAACTTAGGAACATAATTCTTTTTAAGATCTTTCGAATTAGTCGGTCTTTGAGCAAGATGTATGATATATAAAATAAAATAAAAAAGACTTTATTTTAATTTGAGATACCTAAATATAGTTGAGTGTCATTTTCAATTAAAGAGAGAAGTTGGAAATTATAATGGGCAAAGATAGTGGAGATGAACATTTATGGTTTATCATCCCCATGCAGACATTGTGATGGCAATTAATATCTATTTTTTCTTTTAGAATGGCATTTAATATCTCTATTAATTGTTGTACGTCAACAATATTAATTTGTTGTTTTGTTTGGGTGGAAATATAATGTTACTATAGTTAAATAGTGTTGAATTAATTAGGTAAAGATATTTTATAGGTAATCTAGTTTTTTGATCCATTAAAGAAATTTTATAGGCAATCTAGTTTAGTGATCCATTAAAGTTTACATGAGACATTAACTGTAGCACTTAGCTTGTTCGGCAGACGAAGTTTTGTTTGCCCAACATGATTTAACTATCATTTAATAATAATATCAACATATTTCACGAGCATATCAATCATTTAATATTATAATATACAGTTTAGGGACAAAATAGTTTTCCTTAAAAATAATAAAATGTCTATACCAAGAATAGATTTAAGAAGGAGCACGGGAGGGAAGTCACCCCTCGTGAATTTTTCAATATTTTCATTACATATTTAAGATTTTTCTTTTTAATTTGAACTTTTAATATATAACCCAGTGAATTTTAACAATGTACGATATATAATAAAAAAGGAAATTGCTCTTGAAATGAAATTTTAAATTCATTCGTGATCAACGTCAAGTGTTGGTAGCTCAAGTGGTTGAAGCCACCACCTAAGACCCAGAGGTCTTGGGTTCGAGACACGGAGAGGGAATTTATTTCCCTTTTGTGGTGGGGTGATGTTCCCCTGTTATGATGGGGTGGTGTTCCCCTCTTGTGGTGGTTGCGGTTCCGACTGCAGTGCGGTTGTGGTTCGGAGTTGCGGATTCGGGTGGTCCCCCTCTTGTGGTGATTGCGGTTCTGGTCTACAGCGAGATGAAAAGATATTAACACGTACCCGGTGGTCGAAGGAACTATTGTAATTGATTATGTTAGGAAACTATTGTAATTGATTACCTTTCCAAAAAAAATTCATTCGTGATCAACACTATTATTGTTCTAGATATGATATAGTAGAAAATATATTAACAATTATTTAATTATTTGTTATTTATGATAAAAAAAAAATATTAACTACTGTTAGAAAAAAAAAATTCACATCCCCACCCCCCAAACTTTTAGATGGAATTCTTTCGACTAAACTCATAGAGATGCCTCTATATATATATATATATTAGCAAATGGGTTCAAACAAGTCATTTTCAAATCCTTGTTCCACCAACTTAACCCTAAAAAAGCAAATAGTTGAACTATTGTATTGTTCATACGTAAAGAGTGAATTTTTTTTTTTTTTTAATCTTAATAGCTAGAGATGTTTAGATTCAAAGAATAATAAAACCATCACAAACATTGGGATCATCAATATAGATGTGGCGTGGGTCGAAATTAATGAAATTAGAGATTACCTACAATTTGCAAGGTAAGATGGAAAAAATTACCAAATTGCATTTTATAAAATTGTTGATAGCTGTCTCCCCTGTTTTCATCTCACTCAGCTCGAATGCATTGTTTAGATACAAAACACGATTTTACCGATTGAACTCCAACTCCTTAATCTCCACTGGCACAACCACCGCAGCCACAATGCACGCATTCGATCACCTTCTCCTCCCGCAAATGCCTTGGGACACGACATACACACGTGGTTTGAAAGTTATGGTCGCGTGGCTGCATGCACCTCAGGCAGCATAGCCTTTCATAACCGGGCTGCCAATAGATCATACGAATAAATTATATTCGAACCAATAAAATTTACAACCTAAAATCATATGATTCTGAAAAGGCTTAATCATAGTTTAAGGGGCCGATTGATTTGAAGGACTGCCGAGATTGTTTTTATAATCCCAGGTAATCTCATGTTTGGTTTGAAAGACCGCAAATGATCATGGCCCTGGACTAAACTAGGGTCCGGGTCCATAATCCAGGTTAATCCCTCATTTTAAGGACTATTGAGTCCTGACAAATAGGTGAGATTATTTGTTCTACTGAATTACAGTTACCATTTTGTCCTCCATTTTCTATTTTTAGTGACCAATCTACCCTAATTCAAAATAAAAATAACCGCCGCCCAATTTATCCTCATAAAAAATAACCGCCGCCCGATTTAAATCCCACTTAATCACACAATTCAATCATACAATTCAAACATACATTCATACTCAATAATCCAATCTAATCAAATTCCTTTCAGTTCAATCTCATTTAATCCAATCCTATCTAGTCCGATCCAGTCCTGTGAAGCAAACGGCCCCTAAATCACAGACATTTGCTTCACTTGCAATCAGAACCAAGTTTTTGGATAATTTCAAATCAATACACCACAGTCCAGTGATTCGGGATGCAATGGATACTTAAGGTGGTGCATTGATTTACAATTATCCAAAGGTTTGATTTTGATTGCAATTGAAGCAAATGTCGTGATTTAATTTGCAAATAAAACTTCTGAAAATGACTAGAGAGCTTTAATCAAGAAAAACAGATAATGTAGGGTACCATGATAAAATTTATTCATCTTATGAACAAACCTTTTTCCACTTTGCAATTAAGTTACGGTCTGCATATCCCTGATCCAAGCAGAACTCGTATAATTCCTTAGATATTTCCTTCCTCTTGTGATATAGGTCAAAAATATACCGACTCTTTTGATGGGCTATTTTGAAGATAGGCCACAAGCCCTCACATTTTCTTTTTCCATCATTAGGGTCATTCTCAGCTGCCACCAACAATTTAATAAACAAAAATGAGAGAAGTAAATCAAAACATTTGTTATACTACATCCAATACACAAACTTGACGGCAACAGAAACGAGGAATTTAATATGTTCGTCAAGTATAAACACCTTCTCTCATCTTTGCTTGTAGCTCACGAAGAGTAGGTTCAATCAACTCCCATCCCTCTGGATAATTAACCCGGTTCGTCTTCACTTTTGGCATCGTTCTGGGGAAATAGGATGTGAAACAAGTGCCGGATGAAGTTTGACAGTTTTGAAAGTAGAGCATCAGTCAAGAAAATGATTGTTTACAAGCCTATCAAACTCACTTATTTGCAAATCTACGAACTTTGTGGCTTTTACTATATTATCAAATAATTTAGGATATCTCCTATATCTTCATGGGTTTTGGATCCTGTGTTTTATAGGATTGTCCTGTGCAATAAAAGTGTACGGTTTTATTGTAAATCACACAACACAATATTGTGTTGCATTGGACCCAAATACAGGACGATCCTGTACAGAACAGGATCCAAATCCATCTACATTCTTAGAAGTTTGTAGCTTTAAAAGTCACAAACTAGAATAGCATTACTTCCAGAGTTATGACCTAATGAAGATGCATGACTTAAAAAGACAAAAAATTGGAAATTTTGTCTGGATTGAACAAGGTAAAAGGTTCATGCTAATCCTATATCAAGGCAAAACTTATATACATTCTACATGATGTCCTGCTTGCTCGAGCATTTAAAAGACGAAAACTATTGATTTGCATTCAACAGTGGCACACTGAATAGAATTGAACGTCTGATGAACTGAGATTTTGGTTCAATGACCAATTCTTATGGTAATTTTGCTTAACCTCTTATAAAATTATGAGAAACCAAAACCCCCAATAATGTTCACACTAAAAACATTATAAAGAAAATGACAAGCATAATCGGATTTTTACAAGTTATAACAACTAATGCAAAAGCTAAACCTAAGTTCTGATAACTATGGAAAAATTAAATAATGAGCAATCAGGAGTTTCTGTTATAATATCAGCAGGAGACATATATAACAAAGAAAGAATTGTCCGACCAAAAAAAAAAAAAAAACAAAGAAAGAAAGAATTGAAAACGACATTTTCTCTTTCTTTCTTCAAATTCAAGACCAATGGTTGGTTACATCACTAGTGTTCCAACATTAATCTTACTGAATTTGAATTCAGAAAAGAGATGCATCCGTCTATAGAATGTTGGAACAGGAAGATTAATGCGGAATAAGGAAGAATGGGTGAAATGAAAACATAATCAACCAGAACGATTCGCATAAAATTCAAATGCGAGCAACAAATTCTGCAGATTGAAGTATAGAAAAAATGCAAAACAAGTGATAGAGAGGGCTTTAGACCTGTGAAGCGGCGGCGGGCGAGAGGTCAGACCTGAGAGTTGAGAAGGCGCAACGAAGACGACAAGTAGGGAAGGGGGAAGACGGTGGTTAGGGATTGCTACACACAAAATGCCAAACACGCAATTTTATTTCCTATAGTATTAATAATAAAATCACATCGATTGTTTTTTAAAATTATAGTACCATGGAAATGAAATCTCATTTTTTAAGATAGAAACTAGCGTGAACTCTGTGGAAATCCGATTATGTATGTAAATTATTTAAAAAATACACGTAACATAAAATAACAGACTCTCATATGCACCAAGTGCACGGTGCACTCAATCAACAGCTGATTATGTTTATACTGAAAAGTATGATTGGATTACACTGAAAAGTTCACACTAAAAACTGATTTTTTGTATAAACTTTTCAATGTAATCAATGTATTTTCAGTGTAATTGAAATAACTTTTTCTGTGTAAATATGATCAACCGTTGAATAAGTGCATCATACACCAAATGCACAATAAAGTTACTCATATAAAATATATTAATTTTACAAAACTCGTGCAAACCACGCTATTCAGCAATAAACTTGATGGTAAATTACACTTTTATTGTTGAAATTATATTTTAACTCTTGAATCTTTTTTATATTAAGTTGGGAAAAGAATAATGAGAAAAGTGATTAAACATTAAAAATAAATTATTAATTTATATATTTAAATAATATTCCCTCCGTCCCATTTTTGTTTTCACATTTGCCAAAAAGATTCGTCCCAATTTTGTTTTTTCATCCCCAAAATAAAAATAAAGTGTTTCATCTTTTTAAACTACACCCCTACAATTCAACTACTTTATTCACCATTCACAAGACTACTTTATTTACTATTCACAAAATTATTTTATTCATTTAAATACTACATTTCAACTCTCGTATTAAGAGGGGTGTATTGGTTATAGAGTCTGTATGATTTTTTTAGACTTTTAAAGTCTGGGGGTATTCAATTTAGATTTTCAAAAGTCTTTAAAAATCCTGAGGTATTCAATACGGATTTTAAAAAGTCTTAAAAAATCTTTAGGTATTCAACAGTCTATGGATTTTAATACTTCACGAATTTTCTTAGATTTCCCTTCCAAAATATGAATAGATTTCACTTTTCAAAATCTCTTCTAATAACCAGAGATTTCTAAGGATTTTGAAAAGTCTTAAAAAATCTTTAGATATTTAACAGTCTATTGACTTTCTTTGATTCTTTTCCATTGGGATGTTAACGGGACGGGGGCGGGGACGGGGGTCATTCCCCATCCCCGCATCACCGACGTTTCCCCGTTCCCCGCCTACTTATTTTTTTATCTCATTTTTAAAATATAAAAAAATATTTAAATTAAAAACTTTAATCATACACAACAATTACTTTAAGTTGGTGTTAAAAAAATTAATTTAAACAATTTGAAGAACCTCTAATTCTAATATTTTTAATTAACATATATACTAAAGTGAAAATAATATAATTTGGAACTAATAACATAACATTGAATAAAAAAAAAAAAAATTTTAATGAATAGTTAATTGAGTAGGAAACTATGAAATATTTATTTGTAATTTACTTTAACATTAAAATTATATATAAATATATTAATTATATAAAAAATAATGCGACTCCCCGCAGGGAACGAGACGGGGATCCCCCGGGCTGAGAATATTATCCCGGTCCCCGCCTAAGGGGCAAAAATATTTTTCGTCCCTGTTTGCCTTGGGGATTACCCGTCCCGTTGTCAAGTCTACTCTTCAAAAAATATAAATAAATTTTACTCTCCAAAATCTCTTCTAACAACCTGAGACTTCTAATGAGGGCGAGGTATAACGGTGATGGAAATGAAGATGAAATAATAATGTATTTTTTTTCTAAATAATTTGGATAACTTTTTTTTATATACAAGTATGTCCCATATATATTTGCATCAATGGTTTCAGCGCCGGAGTCTTTGTAAATCCATGTAAATCAATAAAAAAAAATGTATTCCACAATCCTGTAAAGTCTATGAAAATCCAAATAAATCAATAAAAAAGTCAGTCAAACTCTGTATGGAGTCTATAGATTTTCTAAATCCACATACTTTTTAAAGTTAAAAAAAATCCGATAGAATTTCAATTGAATACACCCCTCTAAACTCCGTATAAAGTCAAACGGGAAAACAAAATTGGGACGGTGGGAGTAATTACTAGTTTTTTTGGAAAGCAAAATAATAATTATATAGATATTTAATTTAAAAGTATTTTTATCTAAATAATTGAAATGTATATAATAGTAAATTTGAGAATTTGCTTAATCGTGCTTTTTGGAGTCCAATGTTTTGTTAAATACCTTTATCCATAAAAAAAATATTTTTTTTCTTTTTCTGAAAAACGTAAAAATAAAAAATCGAAAAAAAATTCTGAAAATGCATATGTTTAATTTTATTTATTTTTTCATTTTCAGAAAAAAAAATTGTCAATTTTTTCGAAAACAAATTAAAAAGCCAAGACTGTATTTAACATGGGCCTTTTTGGAGAGATGGTGGAACTAGAAGCCCAAGTTAGTTGCTCATTTTCTTATTTAAGTTGGGCTTTAAAATAGACTGCGGTCAATAAGGTGCAACAAAGGGTTTAAGAAACCCAACAAAATCCGTGGCCCAGTGTCACACCATCAAAAGAGATAAATATTTTCTTACTCGAATGATTAATTTATTTTTGTTATCAACATGTACTATCTTAAACTTGTTAAACTGTGTGGTTAACAAGGATTATTAAAATCGTTAATTTTGATTCTAAAAAAATCATCAAAACTTGTGCAAGATTGGCAACGGATCTCATTTCGTAAAACGGGTAATATTACTTAAAATCCGATCAAATGAGTTGATTTTTTAAGTGAAAATAATCAAAATATACTAATTGAAATTTTGTTTTATGAAATAGAATATGTGAAATAGTGTCACATAGAGTCTTCCCGAAAAAAAAAAACCCTGATTTTTAACTTAAAAACCAAATACTAATATTAATAAAAACAAAATGTACATAATTTTAAAAATCCTCTCGTTTCATCTTCTTGGATTATTTTTCTGTTCTTTTTGTAGAAGACATTTTTTTTAATGTGGGACAGATCGTAATACGATTTTTTTTTTTTTTTAAAATGTACATTTACACATTTTTTTATAAAAGAATTTAATTAGTTAAGTAATTTTTTATTTTGAGTCCTTGTAGAAAAGAAGTTGCGTCCACTTTCAATTTTTCAATTGAAAACGTCATATCCTTGATCCTTCTTTTGAAAATCTCCCTTTCTCGAGCCCATTTATTACTCTTTTCTTGTGGGGGGCTTTTGTTCTTTCCAAAAATATGATAAATCAAAATTTGACCTATAAAGCCATGCAAAATAAATAAAATAATATAATTTAGATAAATCCCTATACATATTGCATCACGGCAATTATATATTCCGACGCATATTTCATCGAATTAGGTGCAAATTTTATCGAGTTGCAGTAAAATCTCCATACGTACTGAAACAATCATTAATTTTTTTCAATAATTATCATGACTAATGTTCTAAATTAATCATGATAAGACTAATGAAAAGAAAGAACCCCCTGAAATTAAAAGCACTTGTTAGAGAGTGAAGAAAAGGGCCAAAAGTTCCAATTAAATTGCATTATTGTTAGCATTGATTAGTTTTTGTACTTTGATACTCACAAGAATCGCAAAATAAAATCCATCGTGGTCACTACACACTTGCCAAGACCCACAATCCTTTTGGTCATATTGGTGATTCACAATTTCAAAAAATATATATACATAAAGCAATAATGTCTTTTTACAACTTTTTAAAATTATGGTAAGATACATCGTTCGATATGCAAAGATATGCACCACATGCATGCGTGTCTTTTTTAGCTATCCGCCAGTGCATTATATTTCGAGGCACTTTTGTTGGAGAAATGTTTTATTTAAAAGTATATATGGAGTTAAATTGATTCATAAAAGAATTATTAAAGAGTATATATTAGTCGTTTTCATTAAAGAGTATTAGTTGTTTTTCACTGAAGGGTATGAGTTGTTTATACTGAAGAGTATAAGTTTGTTTTCACTAAACAACTAATATTTTTTAGTGAAAACAATTAATATTCTTCAATAAGAAATAACTAATATTTTTTTAGTGAAAATACCTAATATTCTTCAATGGTTTATATATGAACAATTTTCACTCTATACTTTGTCATTATTTAGATATTTGAGTTATCCTACTTTATAAAATATAATCAAGTTTTAGTCTCACATACTCATGGACCATATAATATAATTAAATAAAATTTGTCTCGTACAAAAATTTATCTTATATTTAATATAAATTGATAATTAAATTTCACGAAAATTTATATGAGTCGGTCTCATTTATGAGTTGTTATACCTTAGCATGTTTTTTTTGTGATACTCAAATTTTAAAAGTAACACAAAAATATATAAAAATATAGGATTATATATATATATATATATATATATATATATAAAATTAATTAAATTTTCATTAGTTATGAAATTATTCAAAATAATATTCTCACGTCCTAAAATTAATAAACTTCACACTTTTTAAATGGAAAACCCTCCGTGCATGAATACACACACGGGGAAATATTCTAATGGTAAAAGAATAAACAAGCAGAAGAGAAATACAACTATACATTGTCAGAAAATTGTATAAGAGCATGCAGAGATGACTATCAAGTATATATATTAATATATGTACGTATGTGTGTATATTAAATCCTTAAAACCGGCCAATACATTAGCACACTTTACTATAAATATTTATTCCTTCTTTTCTTTTCTTTTCTTTTTTAATTGAAGACCCTTTATCATTCCATGCATATATGTTGCACTAAATGCAACTATATATGCAAATGACGGTATACTCATCATTAATATTTTTTTTAAAGTTGTTTATTTATCAATAATAACTAATCAAGCTCTCCAAAAGTTATGTTGAAAAACATTGTCGTATGTCAATAAAAAAAGTCTGACGACCATGGAGATATCAACATATACATGGTTAGGCAATCTTAATAGATGCCCAAAAAATGAATGAAGTATATCATTCATACACATAATAATGAAAGTAGGTGTACCATCGCACGAGTTGTATGAAAGCAACATTTCAAACATGGTTAGAAATGTTACAATTTGCACTGTGAAATTCTGATGTACGTGGTCTTACAAATTAATTAAAATGGTCCCTAGTTGAGATA
This sequence comes from Ballota nigra, assembly GCA_947034835.1. Classification (NCBI taxonomy): domain Eukaryota; kingdom Viridiplantae; phylum Streptophyta; class Magnoliopsida; order Lamiales; family Lamiaceae; genus Ballota; species Ballota nigra. The sequence goes on from OX344722.1 coordinate 76,266,133, forward strand.
AGTTCACGTGTTTGGTCTTTTGGAACGTTTCTTACTTTCTTTCCATGGCTTGGAGAAAAAATTGCATCAACAAAATGACATCCACATCCTATTATTTCTTTATTTGACAATATATTTGTAACTACACATGTGTACATCATAACTTATGTAGTCATAATACCATATCATACGTGTATCAATCGCATGAGTAAATTGAAATATTGAAAAAAAATAACCTAGTTTATAAGGGGTGTTTGCAAACACAACTAAAAAGAGTAAAAGTATTTTTTTCTTTTAAATTGTCTCCTCACAACTTTTACTTTTTTTTTTTGATAGAAGAAATGGACTACAATACAAGGGATTAAATGTAGATTACAAGTCCAGTCCTAGAGACCACAGATACACATCTAAGGTGAAGGTGCGTGGAACAATGAGAAGCTCCACACTGAGGCAACTCAAGTTACAGGAGAATGAACCAAGGGTGCATAGAATCAGCTCAAGAATACAATCAGTGCACATCCAAGGTGAGAGCATAGGGAATATGGAGAAGCTCCACACTAAGGCATATCCAGTTCAATGAAGATGAATCGAGGGTGCACAAACCAGAGCATTACAGCAAAAAAATAAATAAACCTAAAGAGCAATAAAACAAAGAAACCACCAAAAGGACCTAATAAAAAACATAAATAAAAGGAGTCTAATTAATCGATCCACCCACCGGTCACAGTAGCTCCGGTGGATCAGATCGATCCATTAGATTCAGCTGGAGCATCAAGTAATCCAGAAAGGACGGAGCCCAGGCAGCCCTAAACAGGCAAGAACTCGGTCAAACTCGGGCTAACTCGATCAACTTAGTCGGGCGACTCACTGAATCGCAGATCTGAATCAACTCCGACCCTACGAGCAGGGCGTGGCGGCGGCGGTAGGCGGGCGGCAGACGGTAATCTACAGGCTAGAACGGCTTAGACGTGCAGGGGTAATCCGAGAGAGAAGAAGAACACAATGAAAAATGTAGATCGGAACCAAAATATTGCCGAAGAGACGCACACCGGAGGCGGCGTGGGGAGTCTCACAGAGAACCCTATAAGAGGATTCCTAGTAGAGGAGAGGCGGCGCCCTGGAGTTCAAGTGTTCGCCATTAAAAACCAGTTAGGAAAGGAAGAAAAGAGAAGGAAATTTGGCTTGTAGAGTTTAGAGAGAGAAAGTCCTTGATGAAGAACTCGCCCACAATTTTTACTTTTCAAAATTAATTTTAAGCTGTAAGTAGAGTTTGCAAACACCCTTTAAATCTAGTAGACTACTTTTATCAACAATTGATTTTAAAATGAAACCTCACTTGAGACATGACTAACCTCTACCATATATATTTTGGCGTGTTTTAATGTGTAGGACTAACCTCTACCATATATATTTTGCAAACCTCACTTGAGACATGACTAACCCCTCCATGCTCGATTTGAATGAATTTGTCGAAATGAAAAAGTATATGTTGGTGATTCTTTTAAAATATTAAAAGAAGTGAGATTAATTTATAAATAATTGGTTGCCTTCTATTTAAATAAGAGATATAGTTTACATATGAATTTTGATTGCATTGTGATACAAGATTTAAATTTTTGAAGGAATATTGAACATCGTTTTAAAGCAAGGGTATATATATCTTATTAAATTTTTCTTTATTACTCCCCTCATTCCACTATAAGTTTTTTTTTTAGAATGTTCCACAAACAAAAAGCATATATTTATAAACAAATGAACCCAAATAAACTCAGTCTCTTTTATTTTATACAAGAGTATGTATAGAGTGAAATTAGTTTATATATGAATTACTAAAGGGTATTAGTTGTTTTCACTAAAAAGTATTAGTTGTTTTTATTGAAGAGTATTACTAGTTTACACTGAAGAGTCTTAGTTCATTTTCACCGAACAACTAAAACTCCTTAGTATAAATCAGTAATACTCTTCAGTAAATACAACTAATACTCTTCAATGAAAACAACTAATATCCTTCAATAATTTATGTATAAACCAGTTTCACTCTATACTTTGTCTTTATACAAAAGTCAACATGTAGTCCACCAAATATTAATAATCAATTCACTTTTTTCTTTTTTTTGGAAAATTTATAGGGGGATGAGGGAGTATATCTTTTATTCATAGGAATATATATTGTTGATTTATTAACTTCATCTTATACATTGGAATTGTTGGAGTTATTTGATCATCATTCAAGTCGGGGAATTTTTTTTGTGTAAACTCGAACCCAAGTTAACTCAGTCTCTTTTATCAATTTGTTATATATATATATATATCAATTATTATTATGTATATATTTTATTACTGTCTAAAAATTGAGTCTTTACAGTGATATCACACTACAAGAAAATATAAAATAGCCCACGGAAATTGTCAATATGGCTACGAAATTTCCAACAACAAAAAATTCGTAGTAGAGATTACCTACGAATTGCCTACAAAAATTTCTAATTGTATTTACATTTTCCTTCCCCACCTACAAAAAAAATTGCCTACGGAAATTCGGTAGACAAATTGTGATGTAGGTAAATTTTTGTAGGCAAATGACTTGTAGGTCATTATACCTAGAGATTTTATTTTGTAGGCAGATTAATTCCGTAGGCAAAGTTGTTTTTAGGTTGAGAAATGTAGATACTTTCATAATTAGAAAATTTCGTAGGTAAATCGTAGGCAATTCATACTGTGAACTTTGTTGGAAAACTTTTGTAGTCAATTCTTTATATTTTTTGTAATGTCATTATCATATGCATACGTATATGTAATAGTGTACTTGGGAAAAAAAAAAAAGCCGTGACGTGAACGTGACTAATTGATCCCCGATAATTCTATCCGAATTAGTTAGCTCCATATAACTAATTGAAGATGAAAAATGAATAAAAGATAAATTACTAACCCCACGGGTGTGGATAAGTCATAATCAAGTCTAATTTAAATGTGTTTGAATTGAAAAGGGTTGGAAATTGGTTTTAATGAAAGTTTTATATCCTGACTTTGACCAATTTTTTTTAGGAGTAAAAACGTTAATTTTTTGGGAAAATAAAATTAACGATGTTGTTCTACTCGCAGAGTAGATGAGCGTGGTATATTTAATATCTCAAAACCGATTTCCGGTGAGTGAGAAATTAATTTGGGAAGTTGTAGTATTAATCATTTGTGTTGAATAAATCCATGGGAAATGGAAAATGAAGTTCCATCCCACATTGAAAAATTACAAGAAGATTGTCTTGTATATAAGTAGGAAAGTATTCATGTTCTTTAAATTGGAACATGGAGACCCTAACCATGGACCACACACGAGCGCGCCCTACCCAAACTCGGGACCGGGTTCGTGGTTCTTGGCAATTGAGTTTTGGGGCCTTACCTATATTTTTAGAGTACCAAAAATATAAAATAGTCCAATACCTTTTGGAACCAATCGGTTCGGGTGGCCTTCATGAACTCGGATCGGCCCACTTCGGGTGGCCCATTTAGAATTGAGTTGGCCCACGAACTTGGTTAATATACCTACGAATTTGATTAATACACTCCAGAGTATCTGGAATATTCCGTCTTGCTTCCCAAGAATGAGAAACTGCGTTTCTCTCCACTACAGAACGTGGTTGACCCATGATCACCACGTACTCCACTCCAGCAACCTTCAGATGGGTCGGATTTCCGCCTATATATATCCCATTTCGTCCATTCTTTCGAACGTACACACGAACCCAATAATTCCCGAAATCCTTTCGCTGCAGAATTCCCGTTAAGCTCATAATTCCGATTTAGTTCGCCGGAAATTCATACTTGGTGGTGCTACCAGTGTGAATTGATAAACTGTTTTACCTTTGGAGACTTGTACGCATTATACCGTAAGCACTATACGGGCGTATTTAGTCTTGCGGGAATAGGTTATTCCTAGACTTGGTTTACATCACGAATTATTTTCGTGTTTTCTTTCTTTTATCCTTCAGTGTTTCGAAATTTACATACACCCTTTCAATAACAATCGCAAGACTAAATATTATTTCGATACACTCATATGTCGAACCATAAATCTGACAACGAGATGGACGTGTCTTCACCAACTAAGGATGATCCTTCTGACACTAATAAGGTTGGTAATCCTGATCCTACTAAGGAAATCACCTCAGGTAATCCAACTACAATCCCTCCTTTCGAGTTTGGGAATTTTGGCAACTTTTTTGCTGAATGGATGAAGAATCAAGCCAATGGTAATCCCTTCGTGGGAAATGCTAATCCCCTTGTGGGAAATTCTAGCACTAATCCCTTTGTGGGAAGCTCAAGTGTTAATCCCTTCGTGGGAAATGTTGGCGGCAATCCTTTTGTAGGAAATGCCGGAGTCAATCCACTTTTGGCTACCAACCAGGCCTCCCTTCAAGGGGCTGTTAGGCCGGTGGTAGTGAAAGGAGAGAAACCCGAAAAGTTTTCAGGTAGTGACTTTAAAAGGTGGCAAAAGAAGATGCACTTCTATTTGACCACCATCTCTTTGGTGAAATACATCAAGGAGGATAGTCCGAGTGCTCCTGCTGAAGATGCTACTCGTGAGACAAGGATCGCTTATGACACTAGGATCCACGATAACTATCTCTGCAGGAACTACATTCTGAATGGGTTGTCTGATGCCCTTTGTGATGTGTACGATGAGTACCCGACTTCCAAAGCTCTATGGGAGTCCTTGGAGAAGAAGTATAAGACTGAAGACGCAGGAACTTGCAAGTTCGTCGTCTCCACCTTGTACGACTTCAAGATGGAGAACAACAAATCTGTTGTCGAGCAGGTGCAAAAGCTGCAAGTGATCTTCCACAATATTGCAGTGCAAGGTATAGAGCTGCCTGAAGCCTTTCAGGAAGCTACTGTGATTGACAGACTCCCTCCGTCTTGGAAGGAGTTCAAGTCCTACCTCAAGCACAAGCGAAAGCAAGTGACAGTGGAGGACCTTGTTACCCGACTCCGGATCGAGGAGGATAACAAGAAGAGGGAAAAGAAAGGATCGATTGCTTCCATCGAGGCCAAAGCTAACCTGATGGAGAAAGGTGAACCATCAAAGAAAAGGAAGCGTCAAGACGACAAGGGCAAAGGCAAGGCTATTGCTGCTGCTCCTGCCCGAAGAAGTTCAGCGGGAAGTGCTACAACTGTGGCAAACCCAACCATCGGGCAGCTGATTGTCGTCAGCCCAAGAAAGAAGGCAAAGGGAAGAAAAACTCTGTGAACGTTGCTGAACGTGAACTTACGGAAATGGACATGTCCGCTGTGGTGACCGAGGTCAACTTGGTGGACAACAAGAAAAGTTGGTTCGTGGACACTGGTGCCACTTGCCACGTTTGCTCGGAGAAGTCTGCCTTCTCCACTTATTCTCCTGCTGAGGGGAGAAAGCTCTACATGGGGAACCAAACCTCGTCTGAAGTGGCTGGTGTCGGAATGGTGGTAATCAAACTGACTTCGGGAAAGGAGCTGAAACTGAAGAACGTGCTGCATGTCCCAGACATCCGGAAGAATCTGATTTCGGGGTTTCTTTTAGTTAATAGTCAGTTTAAACTAGTGTTTGAGTCAAACGGCGTTGTACTTAGCAAGTTTGGCATCTTTCTAGGAAAACGGCGTTGAGTGTTCCTCTTTATGTCATTTTAGATTAGGACATGTTAATCTAAAATCTATAAAACGTTTAGTAAATTTAGATTTACTCAAAATTGAGAATGTTGATACATCCAAAAGATGTGAAATTTGTGTAGAAGCAAAGATGACTAAATTACCATTTAAGTCAGTTGAAAGGAACACTACTCCTCTAGAATTAATTCACACTGATGTGTGTGACTTAAAGTTTGTGCAAACTAGAGGTGGAAAAAAGTATTTTATTACTTTTATTGATTATAGCACAAGATTCTGCTACGTTTACTTGCTACGAAGTAAAGATGAAGCTATTGAAGCTTTTAAAAATTATAAAAGTGAAGTAGAAAATCAAATGAACACTACAATTAAAGCAATTCGTAGTGATAGAGGTGGAGAGTATGTGGCTCCGTTTGAACAATTATGTGTCAAATCCAGTATCATACATCAAACAACAGCTCCTTACTCACCTCAATCGAATGGTATTGCGGAGAGGAAAAACCGAACCTTAAAAGAGATGATGAACGCAATGTTAATCAGCTCGGGTTTACCTCAGAACATGTGGGGGGAAGCTATTCTGTCAGCTAACCAAATTTTAAATAAAATTCCACTTAAGATTCAAGATAAGACACCTTATGAGTTGTGGAAAAATTGCAAACCATCTTACAAATACCTCAAAGTGTGGGGGTGTTTGGCTAAAATTGAAGTGCCACTTCCTAAACAAGTGAAAATCGGACCTAAGACGGTCGATGGGACCTTTATAGGATACGCCTTCAATAGTAGTGCCTATCGGTTCTTGATTCACAAATCAGAGATACCTGATATGACAGTAGGTACTACAATTGAATCAAGGAATGCTGTTTTCTTTGAAAATGTGTTCCCGTGTAGGGACAAAGAAGAAGTGAGTTCAAATAAACGAACTCATGAGGAATCAAGTGAAGCTGCAGGTCCTTCCACTCAGCAGAGTGAAGAACCCAGACGCAGTAAACGAGCTAGAATTGATAAGACCTATGGTCCAGACTTCATCACCTATGTGTTAGAAGAAGAACCTAGGACTATCAAAGAAGCTCTTTCCAGACCAGATGCACCTCTCTGGAAAGAAGCAATAAACAGTGAATATGATTCAATTCTGCAAAATCATACATGGGAGTTGGTTGACCTCCCTAAAGGTTGCAAGACCTTAGGATGTAAGTGGATCCTTAAAAGAAAGTACAAAGCAGATGGATCTATTGACAAGTATAAAGCCCGTTTGGTAGCAAAGGGTTTTAAACAAAGAGAAGGACATGATTTCTTTGATACCTACTCTCCCGTTACAAGGATTACATCCATTCGTGTACTTATCGCAATTGCTGCTTTGCATAATCTCGAAATACACCAAATGGATGTAAAGACTGCTTTTCTTAATGGAGAGATGGATGCTGAGATATACATGGATCAACCAGAGGGTTATATTGTACCCGGGAGCGAGAAAAAGGTTTGTAAACTCGTTCGGTCGTTGTATGGACTTAAACAAGCTCATGTACAATGGCATTTGAAATTTGACAATATTATGTTGTCAAATGGATTTTGAATTAACGAATGTGACAAGTGTGTGTATGTGAGAGATACACCAAACGGATTTGTTATCGTATGCTTATATGTTGATGACATGTTAATCATAGGTAACAATTCAAATGTGATCGTTAATACAAAAGACATGTTAAAGAGAAATTTTGACATGAAAGATATGGGTTTAGAAGACGTGATTCTAGGAATCAAGTTTGAAAGAACTTCAAATGAAATTTCTTTAACACAATCTCATTATGTTGAGAAAGTCTTGAATAAATTCAAAGCATTTGATGATCCATCTGCTAAAACACTACTAGACCCGAATGTCCATCTGAAGAAGAACCGAGGTGAGCCTGTGAATCAGTTGGAATATGCAAGGATCATTGGAAGTGTGATGTACATCACAAATTGCACACGTCCTGATCTAGCGTGTTCTGTGAACAAACTAAGCAGGTACACGAGCAATCCAAGTCATGAACATTGGAAGGCTCTGAAAATGGTCTTGAGATACTTGAAGTATACTCTTGATTTTGGGCTACACTACACGCAACATCCAGTTGTACTTGAAGGGTACAGTGATGCTAATTGGATATCCGATAGTAAAGACTCGTTCTCAACTAGTGGATACATATTCACTATTGGAGGAGCAGTTGTATCGTGGAAATCCATAAAGCAAACATGTATTGCTCGTTCCACAATGGAATCTGAATTCATCGCTTTGGATCAAGCTGGTGAAGAAGCTGAATGGCTTCATAACTTCTTAGAAGACATTCCTTGTTGGAACAAATCGGTACCATCTGTAATGGTACATTGTGACTGTCAAGCTGCTATTGGTAGAGCTTTGAGCAGTATGTAAAACGGAAAGTCAAGACATATTCATCGTCGACATAATTCCGTTAGACATTTGATCTCAACTGGTATTATAACAATTGATTATGTAAGATCAATTGATAACATAGCGGATCTGCTCACGAAGAGCTTGAACCGAGATCAAATGAATAAGCTGATAGAAGGAATGGGTCTGAAATCCACAAATAAAACTGAAACAGTGGTAACCCAACCATGATGACTGGAGATCCCAAGAACTTGGTTCAAAAGGGAAAACTAAGCTGTGAATGTTAGTTGTACAACACTTGAAAATCACGACCGTTCCTGACAGCACTGTGTCAAGTGTTAGTGAACCCGTACGTTGTGGTAAAGGATAAGTCTTTGGCTTTTAATAATTACTATGAGTCCATGTGGGACTGAGTATGATGGGATACTCGAAAGGAGATCACCTATATAAATGAGAAGTGAGGGCCGCTTCGACCAAACATTTATGAATACAAAGGGCGTCCAGGGCCAAAATGGACAAAAATGTGAGAACAAATCGGAATCGAGAATGACTTGTGTCTGCATTGTCTGTAAGGTATACACTAAGGAGGATTAGTTCAAGGCATCGTGTCCACTAAGCCGCCGATATACCCGATGGTGCCGAGCTACGGAAAGTTCAAAATCATTGGTTACTTATCCGGAAGCAATGAGGTCTCACATGAGCTGAACGAAGAAGCTTGACTCTGTATAGGTGTAATTCTCACTCATGTGGGGGATTGTTGGAAATTGGTTTTAATGAAGGCTTCATACCCTGACTTTGACCAATTTTTTTAGGAGTAAAAACGTTAGTTTTTTGAAAAATAAAATTAACGATGTTGTTCTACTCGCGGAGTAGATGAGCGTGGTATATTTAATATCTCAAAACCGATTTCCGGTGAGTGAGAAATTAATTTGGGAAGTTGTAGTATTAATCATTTGTGTTGAATAAATCCATGGGAAATGGAAAATGAAGTTTCATCCCACATTGGAAAATTACAAGAAGATTGTCTTGTATATAAGTAGGAAAGTATTCATGTTCTTTAAATTGGGATATGGAGACCCTAACCATGGACCACACACGCGCGCGCGCGCCCCGCCCGAGCCCTGGCCCGGGCCCGTGGTTCTTGGCAATTGGGCTTTGGGTGGGCTTTGGGGCCTTACCTATATTTTTAGATTACCAAAAATATAAAATAGCCCAATACCTTTTGGAACCAATCGGTTCGGGTGGCCTTCATGAACTCGGATCGGCCCACTTCGGGTGGCCCATTTAGAATTGAGTCGGCCCACGAACTTGGTTAATACACCTACGAATTTGATTAATACACTCCAGAGTAACTGAAATATTCCGTCTTGCTTCCCAAGAATGAGAAACTGCGTTTCTCTCCACTACAGAACGTGGGTGACCCATGATCACCACGTACTCCACTCCAGCAACCTTCAGATGGGTCGGATTTCCGCCTATATATATCCCATTTCGTCCATTCTTTCGAACATACACACGAACCCAATAATTTCCGAAATCATTTCGCTGCAGAATTCCCGTTAAGCTCATAATTCCGATTTAGTTCGCCAGAAATTCATACTCGGTGGTGCTACCAGTGTGAATTGATAAACCGTTTTACCTTTGGAGACTTGTACGCATTATACCGTAAGTACTATACGGGCGTATTTAGTCTTGCGGGAATAAGTTATTCCTAGACTCGGTTTACATCACGAATTCGTTTCGTGTTTCCTTTCTTTTATCCTTCAGTGTTTCGAAATTTACATACACCCTTTCAATAACAAAAAGCGACTTCAAAACTAATACGCTGCCAAAAAGTTAAATTAGTAAATAATTCGCAATTAAAAATAATTTAAACGGAAGACGATTTAGCATGAATCTAATTTAACCATATATAAATACACAGACTCAATTGACTTCTCTACCTTGCTAGACTGGATTTCATTTTAAGTTCTTTCTTTATTGGGACAATTAAATTTTAGTTTTAATTAATCGATCGCATTTTGGTTTGCTCTAGTAAAAAACGGCCCCATCCTCCAAAAAGAAAAAAATTCTTATTTTTTGTGGTATTTTCACATTATATATTTACCCACAATAATTCGTACTCATTTTTTATTACTAATTGATAAATTTTAACGATCAAACGTAAGTAAAGTCATTTATATAAGAGTATCCCCCAAATATTGTTCAAAATGATCATTAAAATGGGAGGTTTTTGATGGGATAGCTACTTGACCCAATTTCCAATTTAAGACTGAAACTAACCAGATTGAGATTGAAGGAGAGGAGTGAAATAATTTGAAATTTATTGGATGTGTTTTGTTGTGTGTACAAGTAATGAAATTAATAATTTTTATCATAATGTTATTATTTCTCTAGCTGAAAATTTATAATAATAATGAAACAATTTTTAATATCACTTAAAAAAATGTAACTAGAGAAACTACAATAATAAGATTGATGTTATTAACGGTTAATTTTCTATTATGCTCAATGCAATTGTTTCATTTCAAATATTACATTAATTTTTAATCATATAAGTCCAAGAATTGGAGGCAAGAAAATCTATTTATTCCCAATATATTGCTTGTGCTTATTGAAAACCCGAAAAGTCTTATTTGCAAAATCAATCATCGACTATCATTTTCCTTAATCATAGAGGACCCGTCTATTTGCTGTGGGAAAATGAGATTAACCTAAATACTCCATCAATATTCAACACGTCCACACAAAATAAAAAAATTGACTATATATTAAGATCATTTATACTATATATACGTTTAACATTTCAGATTGTGTTTCTCCTGTCTATAAGTTTCAACTATTATAAAGGTTCGGATAAGAAAATCATGAGTTTTAGTTATTCAGATAATTATTCTGTGTATCAGATTTTAAATTATTATTGCTATTGTTATTAGCACACAGCGTAATACAGTAAGAACTGTTGTAAATCCGGAAGATTAGATATTCCAAATTTAGGAGATTTGGTGTGGACATTACTTGAGGACCAAGAATCATATTGGGCTTTATCCATTAGACTAGAGTTTTACTATTATATATATCCCATTGTATTCATGAATTATGTACACTCTCATACACACACGCATACTAGTGGAACTCCTGGCTTGGATCGCCCCCAGACGTAGTCCTTCCGGACAACTGGGTCAACAAATCGTGTCCCTTTATTTACACGCTAAATTACAACACGTTATCAGCACGAGTCTCTACCCACGATCAATCGGTACGAATCTCAATTTATTTTCTCTTGAATCTGATAAATTATTATCCGATTAATTATAAGAGCATCTTCACATGTCTATGAATTTCTTACCTGCATATATATGTGCCTATGTATATACATATGCATACTTGCCGTGGTATTAGATAAGAAACTCAATTTGAATTAAATTTCCAGTATTTATATATGTGCTGCGCATATCTACAAGTATACATCCCGTGAACAAATTCCCTATACACATATATGTATATGTTCCAAAATCTTATACTGTAACCTACTCCGCCACCGCTCGGCCAATCCACCGCCGCCGAGGCCGCGAGCCCCGCGTGTGCGCCGCTGGACAGTCGCGCCCAGCAGAGCGCCGCCCCATGGTGTTGCTGCTCCGCCGCGAACGAGTGCCCTTCGCGCCTCCACGAGCGCCCACAGTAGCGTCGCCTTCAGCCGGCCGCCCGCGTGCCCGCCGCCGTGTGCCTCCGCCACCGTGCGTCGAGGTACTGTCGCTGCGTGCCTCCGATATACGGTGTCTTCTTGGCCTCTCCTTTTTCATATTAACCTGGGCCTTGTTTTATATTCAATAACTAGGGCCTATTTTTAAGCTAGCGACCCCTTTATTAATTTAACTTGGGTCTCTTTAATTATTTACCTTGAGCCAGTTTGCCTGAAGCAAACATGAAAATTGTATAATTATTCATGCGCATTAAATTTAAATTGTCTCTTGGATATTACTAACAAATTTTGTGTTGAGCTTTCTTTTGATCTTGATACTTATATGATTGCTCCACCCACTTGAGACGTGTCCAATTCTCTGCCCGAGATTAAAACGGTACGCCTTTAATTTATTTTATATGAATCACATGTTTTATTGTGTACTTGGATAATTGATTTCGTTCCTATATTTCCCTGTGTGAAATTAAATTACGTGAAAGTTATTTTGTGAATTGAATATATGAACAACGGCCGTCGCCCGTAGTCGAACCACCATCGTCCAACAGCACCGCACGCGCCAGCGCCGAGCGCCGCCCGCAGGGCGCGCACCTCGTCCCGTAGCCTCGCACGCTCGCAGCGTTGCGCAGGCCCGCACGCGCTCGCAACCAGTGCCGCACGCTCCCGCGCGCATTCGCGCCCAGCGCCGCGCAGGCCCGCGCGCATCCACGCCGCCCGTCGCGCCCGATGCCGCGCGCATCCGCGCCCGTCGCGCCCGATGCCGCGCGCATCCGCGCCCATCTCGCCCGGTGCCGCGCGCACTCGCGCCCGTCGTGCCCCAACGTCGCACGCCCGTGCACGCCTATATATGTTGCCGCACGCACGAGGTCGACCTAGGGGTGGCATACCGTACCGTACCGGCCATACCGTACCGTACCGCATACCGTACCGAAAATTTCGGTATGCAAAAATCCATACCGATACCGTACCGAAAATTTCGGTATACCGAACTTCGGTATACCGAAATTTCGGTATACCAAAAATGCATACCGCATACCGTACCGAACATTCGGTATGCCGTACCTTACCGATATTTCGGTATATACCGGTCCATACCGAAATACCGGTCCATACCGAAATACCAATGCATACCGAAATACCGATTCATACCGAAATACCGGTCATACCGGTCCATACCGAAATATTTAACTAATTATTTAATATGAAAATAATTTAAATATTAAATTTTAATAATAAATTAAAGGTACGTTATATACCGGTATACCGAAATACCGAAATATTGTCGGTATACCGAAATATTATCGGTATACCGAAAATATTCCGGTATACCGGTATATACCGAAAATATTTCGGTATTTCGGTATGATACCGTATACCGAAATTTTCTAAATATTCATACCGATACCGTACCGAAAATTTCGGTATGGTATCATACCGTACCGAAAATTACGGTATACCGAAATTTTCGATAAATTCGGTATTTTTCGGTATGGTAAGTGCGGTATACCGGTATTTTCGGTATTTGGTCCACCCCTAGGTCGACCTACGAGCGTCGCACCCGTCCGCCGTGCGCGACGCACGCGACGCTTTTCTTCGGATTTTTCATGATTCTTTAACTCGATTCGTTTGTGTTCTTGATATCATAAAATCCATGTTTCGCTTTATTATATAATCCTGAAAATATTTCGTTAAATTGCGTTAATGTACATGAAATAATTATTCTAATGATTATTTCCTCTGTCCATTAAACCGTATATTTTCTGCAAATTATTTTCATGAGATTATGGTTATTTATTGTTATTGCATGCTTGAGTGATTTGATTATCCTACGTGCATTAACTCTGTGCACATAGTTTATAGTCCGCTCTTTATGCCCGGGTAGGCGGCGCCCGGTATTTGTCGGACCGTAAATTTATGCCTTGGGTAGATGGCGCCCAGTACGTGCATCTATGTGCCTTAGAATAATCAAATAAATCCTTATTCCTCTGTTGTTAATTAACTTGGTCACAACTCTTGCCATGTCACTTTAAATGAGTTGAGCGAAACAGTTCTCGAAGGTTCGAAATCCACTAACGCCCTGAAGGCGAAAACGTTGATTTTTATCATGAACCACCTGAGTGAGGAATTCATTATTCATGTCCTCATTCAGGGACCCCGGAATATTATGGAGCTCCCTGTAGGACCATATACTCCTCCCTCCGGTACAATACGACCGGTGTATGCACCGTATTGTAACCCAGTTGATGCAGAACAATCTGCCAACATTCCACGCTAGCAACCTTATACTCCAGCAGCAGTATAGGGATGATTATATTATTGGTTGCACACGTGGAAAGGGGAGAGAGTAAGATGATCTGGGTTAAAGGCCGAGGTCGTCGTAAATCCGGTGGTCACTGAACCTCGAATTTCGCTCTTCAAAATCTGGCAAGGTTAAGCAGTCCTGCTACAGATGCGGATGCTGAGGCCATTGGTCTCGCACGTGTCGCACTCCCAAGCACTTGGTCGAGGCTTATCAAAAGCAGCAGAAGGACCTAGAGTCGAAACTCACTATGCCAGACTGCTTGAATCAGACTTTGACCAAAACAACGTCGATCCTATGGGCATCAAGCTCAAGGACCTTGGAGATGATGAGTGATTTGTGTATTTGATTGTTTTAGTACTTTATTTTTGGATCCTTTCTTTCGGATATTTTATTTATGGATGAATTTATTAGCTTTGATGTGTTTACCTCAAATAGTTGTCCATGTGTTTATTCGGATATTGCTGTTTTTATTTATGGCTAGTAAACATATCAGCTATTAGGTTTGGGTTAATTTCCTCTGGCATGATAGGGTTGAGGTAGTGATTTATGATTGGTAGATAGCGCCACCACTCATACAATCTTATAGAAGAACTTTCTTCCTTCTCCCCTGGATTGTATTATTTTATACATCCGACCGTCAAATCTCCATATAGCCATGAGTATGAAATTTTATGACCCGAACTTCTTTAAATTAAGGCATCAGCGGTTAAGTCATCCAGGACAATATATGATACGTAGGATTATACCTAATTCGAATAGTAGAATCCTTCCTGTTGATGAATTTACTTGTGATGCATGTTCTGAGGGTAAGTTGATAGTGCGCCAGTCGCGCACTAAGGTTGGACTAATGTCTCCGGTTTTTCCTTGAAGTGAATTCAAGGGGACATTTACAGACCGATTAACCAAGCATCAGGACCATTTCGTTATTTCATGGTCCTTATTGATGCCTCCACTAGGTGGACATTTGCATGTTTGCTGTCCACCCGCAATCAAGCTTTTGCGAAGCTCATTGCGAAAACTATCGAGCTTGGAGCTCAATTCCCGGATTATCCAATTAAATCGATTCGCATGGATAATGCAGCTGAGTTTAGCTCGCAGGCCTTTACAGATTAATGTATGGCCCTGGGAATTTAAGTGGAGCATTCGGTCCCCTATGTCCATACCCAAAATGATTTTGCTGAGGCGCTAATAAAACGTATCAGATTTATCGCGAGACCATTGCTTATGAACTCTAAACTACCCACGTCATGCTGGGGGCATGCAGTCCTACATGCATCCAAATCCGTCCAACTGCATATAATGATCATTCCCCCCTACAGTTAGTGCGTGGGAAAGAATATAGCATTTTCCATCTGCGTATTTTCGGATGTGCGGTATACGTACCGATTACGATACCCAAGCGAACCTATTTGAGCCCACAAAGGAAACTCGGTATTTACGTCGGATTTGACTCTCCATCCATCGTGAAATATCTCGAGCCTTTATCCGGGGATCAATTAACGGCCCGGTTCACTAATTGCACGTTCGATGAAGATTACTTCTCGGCATTAGGGGGAGATCTGAATTCAAAATTGAATGAATGTCGGGAACTTACGTGGAACGTAAGTAATCTTTAGTATCTAGATCCGCGCACTAATCAATCTGAACTAGAAGTTCAGAAGATCATTAACCTGCAGAACTTAGCAAATAACCTGCCAGACGCGTTCACTGACCATAGAGGTGTGACTAGATCGCATATACCAGTAGTAAATGCTCCCCAAAGGGTTGAGGTCCCAAGTAAAATGAGTACTCATGCCCCCACACGCCAAAAGCGTAAGGGAACCTCAAGAGATAGTAACACACCTAAACGAAAGGCTAGCAAATCTGGTCAGTCGAATGGAAAATCTCTGGAAGAGATCCGTCTAGATAACTCCAAGTCTCAAGGAGACAAGAGTCCTAGTGATGAAGCACGTGCACAAAATATTCCATGCACTAGGACCGTGGAACGACCAGACCCAGATACAATGGGAAATGAGGAAGGTCTGGTTGACGTAAACGTCAAAGTCTCTGTGAATTTCACAGATATGGGAGAAACATGTAATATAAACATTACTGTCGTCGACGATACATTTGCAGCGTCAATAGCTCTTTCCATTATTAATGATCTAGATCCTGAACCCAAAACAATCGCTGAGTACCGGAAGCGCCACGATTGGGTTAAATGGAAAGAGGCAATTGATGCGGAGCTCGCCTCGCTTAACAAAAGATAAGTATTTGACTATTTCGTTCGTACACCCGCGCGCGCTATCCCTGTAGGATATGAATGGGTTTTTGCGAAAATAATACTGTGGAGAGGTTAAAGCGAGGCTGGTAGCACAAGGGTTTTCGCAGAGACCCAGGATTGATTTTGATCAAACCTATTCTCCCGTCATGAACTCAACGTCATGGACTCAATAACGTTCCGCTATTTGATATCTTTGGCAGTTAAGTTGAATCTCCAAATGAGGTTAATGGACGTAGTAACCGCGTACTTATACAGATCACTCGATGCCGACATTTATATGAAAATCCCAGATGGATTTAACATTCCTCAGTTAAGGGATGGAGAAAATCGCAGTATGTATAGCATACAACTGCGTAAGTCGTTGTATGGCCTGAAGCAATCGGGCCTTATGTGGTACAACCGACTTAGTGAATTCCTTCAGAAGAAGGGATACACGTTCGATAAAGCTTTCCCGTGCGTATTCTCGAAGAAATTGCAAGATGGTTTTTGCATCATATCCGTATATGTTGATGACCTGAACATAATCGGAACATGCAAAGAGATTGAAGAAGCCAGTTCAATCTTGAGAGCTGAATTCGAAATGAAGTCCTTGGGTAAAACCAAGTACTGCCTCGGCTTGCAGATCGAGCACCTCCCAGAAGGAGTCATTGTTCACCAGTCGACCTACGTGAAGAAGGTATTGGATATATTTCACATGGATAAATCTCATCCACTTAGCACCCCGATGGTAGTCCGGTCCCTCGAAGTGGATAAGGATCCATTTAGGCCAAGAGAAGATTCAGAAGAAATTCTGGGACCAGAAGTTCCTTATCTTAGCGCTGTTGGAGCTTTGCTCTATCTTGCAAATTGTACCCGGCCGGACATTGCATTTGCAGTTAACTTGCTTGCAAGATATAGCGCTTCTCCTACGAGGAGACATTGGAATGGTGTTAAGCATGTTCTACGATGCCTCCAAGGATCCCAAGATCTTGGACTGTTTTATCGCAAGAACCAAGACAAAACCTTGGTAGGTTATGCGGATGCCGGCTATTTGTCTGATCCCCACAACGCCGTATCCCAGACTGGTTATATTTTTCTCTGTGGTGGAACTGTAATCTCGTGGAGATCGGTTAAACAATCCATGGTTACCACGTCTTCAAACCACTCAGAGATCATAGCTTTATTTGAAGCCGCACGAGAATGTGTTTGGTTAAGGTCCTTGGTAAAACACATTGGTGACTCGTGTGGTATCGCCAAGGGCGATACATCTCCCACCGTTATATTTGAAGACAATGCTGCTTGCATCGCACAAATGAGTAATGGGTACGTCAAGGGAAGCCTGACGAAACATATTTCACCTAAGTTTTTCTACCCATACGAACTCCAGAAGAGTGACGTGATTACCATTCAAAAGGTGCAATCTAGTAACAATCTTGCAGATTTGTTTACTAAATCCTTACCTACGTCTACTTTTGAAAAGTACGTTCGTGGTATTGGGATGCAAAGACTTAAAATGTTGTTGTCTTCAGGGGGAGTGGTAACCTCAAAATAAATCCGGAAGATTTAGATCTAGAAGATCAAAGACATTCCTCCCACTTATTATTCAAGTGGAGTTTTTATGACAAGACATTTATGTCGTAATGTCCAAGGGGGAGTGTTGTAAATCCGGAAGATTAGATATTCCAAATCTAGGAGATTTGGTGTGGACATTACTTGAGGACCAAGAATCATATTGGGCTTTATCCATTAGACTAGGGTTTTACTATTATATATATCCCATTGTATTCATGAATTATGTACACTCTCATACACACACGCATACTAGTGGAACTCCTGGCTTGGATCGCCCCCAGACGTAGTCCTTCCGGACGAACTGGGTCAACAAATCGTGTCCCTTTATTTACACGCTAAATTACAACAAGAACTATAGTAGTATGTGATGAAAACGAGATTGCAATATCAATTTGGGATAATTATACAAAGATTTGGAGAATCAGAAAAATGATATTTTTCTTTGTTATTTAATTTAATTATGTTGGATTAAATTCATTTGTGTTATTGCTTGTTCTATAAGACTTGTTCCCTAAGTATAATTAGTCTTTTAGTATTTCATTTTGTATATGTATTATTTAATATAATTAGTTGTTTTTTAAAAATATATTTACTAATTTAATAATAATATTATATAATGAAAATAATTAATATTGCTTTAAATTGCATGTTTACAATACATTTACTCTTTAATAAAATATGATCAGACACTAACTCTAAGAGGCGTGTACTAGTTATAGAGTCTGTAGGATTTTTTTAGACTTTTAAAGTTTGGATTCAATCTAGATTTTCAAAAGTTTTTAAAAATCCTGAGGTATTCAATACGGATTTTAAAAAGTCTTAAAAAAATTTTAGGTATTCAACAGTCTATGGATTTTAATACACCACGGATTTTCTTAGATTTTTCTTCCAAAATATGAATAGATTTCACTTTTCAAAATCTCTTCTAATAACCAGAGATTTCTACGGATTTTGAAAATTCTTAAAATATCTTTAAGTATTCAACAGTCTATGGACTTTATTTGATTCTTTTCCATTGGAATGTTAACGGGGCGGGGACGGGGGGGTCATCCACCATCTCCGTCCCTGCAAAATAAATGGAAAATTTTCCCCCATCCCCGCTTCACCGGGGATCCCCGTCTCGCGGCGATTCCCCGGTCCCCGCCTACTTATTTTTTTTAATAAATAGTTAATTGAGTAGGAAACTATGAAATATTTATTTGTAATTTGCTTTAACATTAAAATTATATATAAATATATTAATTATATAAAAAATAATGCGGTTCCACGCGGGGAACGAGACGGGGATCCTCCGGGCTGAGAATACCATCCCGGTCCCCACCTACGGGGCAAAAAAATTCCCCGTCCCTGTTTGCTTTGGGGATTATCCGCCCCGTTGTCAAGTCTACTCTTCAAAAAATATAAATAAATTTTACTCTCCAAAATCTCTTATAACAACCCGAGACTTCTAATGAGGGCGAGGTATAACGGTGATGGAAATGAAGATGAAATAATAATATATTTTTTTAACTAATGTATTTTTTTTTCTAAATAATTTGGATAACTTTTTTTTATATACAAGTGTGTCCCATATATATTTGCATCAGTGGTTACAGCGCTGGAGTCTATGTAAATCCATGTAAATCAATAAAAAAAATGTATTCCACAATCCTGTAAAGTCTATGAAAATCCAAATAAATCAATAAAAAAAGTCAGTCAAACTCTACATGGAGTCTATAGATTTTCTAAATCCACAGACTTTTTAAAGTGCAAAAAAATCCGATAGAATCTCAATTGAATACGCCCCTCTAAAACTAAGATCTATTAATATCTCTAATTAACTATTTAAAACTGAAAAAGTGTTATGTGATGATATTTAACGTAAACACCAATTTATTAATAGTTCGTATTAAAAATTAATATATTTTGTGAAAGTAATTAATACCCTTTGATTAATACTTTTGGAATTAATATTTTTAGTACAATTCACTAATATCTTTAGTAAAAACATCGAATACACGTTAAACACGCGTATATCATTTGCATAATACATTTTCATTAAAAAACCCCATATAATTCAATTAATTGCTCTAATATAATTAATATATTTTCAAATTACTAACCCAAAACATAATTCAATATAGAAGATCATAAATATAAAAAAAAATAAAACTAAAGAGTCCTTTAGGGTACGTTTGTTTTGGGATTTAAGTGTGCAGGGGAAGTCATGACTTTGAAATCTTAGGATGTGAAAATCTTGATGAATAATATGAGTATGTGTTTGTTTTGGGATTTTAGTAGGTTGAAATTTTACTTTATGTCAAAACAATGTTTATTAGTGATTGATGTTGTATTATTTTATTATATTGTGTAAGAGAAAAGTAGGAGAGAAGTTGAGTGGATGATAAAAAAGTAATGATGTGATTGTATTTAATTATATGAAAAATAGTAATATGTTTATAGGTAGGGATTGGGTTTGGGATTTGAAAACCCGATTTTAAATCCCGAACTCGTATGGGTCGTGGATTGCAAAGTCCAAAGTCCATCCGTGTGAGTCCCAAAACAAACATACTCTTAAGAATTTCCACAATTCCCAAAAAAAATACAACGTGGCAAACCAAGAAAATACAAATGAAAAAAAAAAATCACTAGGACTCACTCAATTAGCCTTTAATATAGATTTACGATCGAGCTCATTTTATTTTATTTCATTTCATTTCATTTCATTCATACCAAAAATGGATTCTTGATATACTACTAATCTATACATCTCCACGTTATCACATACATATATATATTTCTCATGTATACAAATTTATCCAAAATGATTAATTGAATTAAGTAAAAATTTCCTACCATATAATAACAATCCCCCTAATCACGGCATCTTCATTTTGTCATCCGTCGCCGCAATCGAATTTTTGCAATGAGCAATCGCCGCTTGAATCGCCGCCTGCAGCTCCTCCATCGTGCTATCACTCGCCGCCGCCGCCGTGGGCGTCGCCACCAGAAGCCCGCTGTTCGTCGGCGAGGTCCTCATCGACGCCGGCGCCGAGAACTCCCGGCGCCCCCTCAGCTCCTTCTTGTTCGGCTTCAGCCGTAAATTCCCGGAATACGAGCAGGGCTGTTGCCGGAGGAACTCGTCGGAGTTCCCCCTCTTGTTACGTAAAGAGAGGAACGGCTTGATGAACCTCATATATCTTTTGAACACGTCGAATTTCGACGGCTTGGAGCTTGTTTGGTGATCTTCTTGGTGTTTTTTCCTCTTGGGGAGTCCGAAGAGGGAGAAGGACTTGGACTTCCCTGCCCCTTTCTCGTGGTCCACGTGGCGGCTTTCGTGGTTTAGGAAGGAATACTCTTCGCTACTTGAGGAGGAGCTAGTTTTGTTTTCGGTGGTGGTGGGGTGGTGGAGGAGGTCTTTTATGGGGAGGGTAAAACTGTCCAAGGAGTTGGTGGAGGAGCGGGGGGAGACGGGGAGGTTGGAGAGGAGGTGGAGGGGGAGTAAGTGACCGTGGAAGAAGATTTCGTCCGCCGGAGATAGGTCGATGGCCGCGGCGGCGTACGGCGGTTTGGATGGTTTCGCCGCCGTGGAGGGGTGGAGGGAGATGGTGAAGGAGAATTCATGAGAAGGGGAGGATGAAGCTTGTACTTGCTGCTTCGGTGGTTGTACTTCTCTTTTGCCTTCCTCTTCAATTCTTAGCATTTGAGGTTGTCCTTCCATGATTAATTCTTGATAATAAAAGAAAAGAAACCTAAATTTTGTGCTCCTATTTTTTTCTGGTTGCTAAGTTTTTTGGTGGGAGATAAGGATAATTAGAAAGAGGTGGAGGTTGGGGTGGGGGTGGGGTTGTATATGTAGTCTTGGCTTAAACAATGCTTTGCATGGAATGAACCAATTATATATTTATGGGTTTGTCATATTTTGGGGAGATGGGGCCTATCATTGTCCTGCAGGCTATAATAGGATAAATACACTACAATATGTAAAAGTTTGTGTTAGTAATTGAGTAATATAAATTAATCAATATGTACTTTTTTGGATTGTAGAGGAACATATATATCCATCTGGATTTTAAGCAATCAAATATATAAGGATTTGGATATAATTAACTACTACAGTTAATAAATCAATTAAGGATAACGGTAACAAAAAATATCGTATCCAAGAGATTCAAACAAATCAATTGATTTAGTGTTTGGTGCATTCATAACAGTTGAAATTGTTTACACTATAAAGTATGATTTGATTATACTAAAAATTAATTTCTAGTGTAATTTAACTACACTTTTCAGTGTAATCAGCCTATACTTTTCAATATAAACAGTCTTAACTGTTGAGCAAGTGCACCGTACACCAGCTGCATATACGAGTGCGTCATTGGTTAAATATTCCATATTAACTAATATGGAAATCATATGTGTGATTATTTACAATAGTATGTATTGTAGAAAATTTGTTCATGCATAAATCACTTTGCAATATTCTTTTAGTAGAACAATTCATATCTTTTAATGATTATAACTAGAGTATGTATAGAGTGAAATTGATTTATATATGAATCACTGAAGGGAATTAGTTGTTTTTACTTAAAAGTA
The DNA here is from genome assembly GCA_947034835.1 of Ballota nigra. Lineage (NCBI taxonomy): Eukaryota > Viridiplantae > Streptophyta > Magnoliopsida > Lamiales > Lamiaceae > Ballota > Ballota nigra. Next base: position 76,288,523 of record OX344722.1, read on the forward strand.
CTAGTTGTTTTTACTGAAGAGTATTACTGGTTTACACTGAAGAGTCTTTAGTTCATTTTCACCGAACAACTAAGACTTTTTAGTGTAAATCAGTAATACTCTTTAGTAAAAACAACTAATACGCTTCAATGAAAATAACTAATACCCTCCACGGATTTATGTATAAACTAGTTTCACTCTATACTTTGTCTTATAACTAATATTCTTTAGTGAAACAATCTATACCCTTAACTCATACTCTTTACTGAAAACAACATGTACCTTTCAAAACGAATATCTTTTAATAAAAATAACTAATACCCTTTAATAAAAAAACTCATATTCTCAAAGTGATTTATGAATAAATTAGTTTCATATTATACTTTGTTTATAATAAAATACAATTGAATAGTGTTCCACAGAGTAACGTAAAATAAACCACGCGAATTTGTCTTCCCTAAAACTTTATTCATTTTGAATCGGAGTGATTATTCATTATGATTAATTAGTAAGATTTGTCCATGATTGGCTTATAATTAGGAACCGTTACATTTTGTAAATATATTTATACTCTTCTATTCTCATTCTTTTCAACATCATATAGTTTTTTTTGGTCTTCATTGTCTCAAAATAATTTTGGTATATTTATAAATTTAAACGTTTATTGAAGATTTATATTGATTTGAAGAATTTTCTAGATGTTCATCGGAAAATAGAAGACACTCATCAAAGATTTGAAAAATTCATCAAAGATTTTGAAGACTATTCGAGATATTCATGGTTTATTCTTTCTAGCATCAAATTGTATAAATATAATTTCAGAACAATAGAAATAGAGATGATTGGTAATCTTAACCACCATATGTTATGTAATCTTAATGGAATAACTAATTTTCTAAATTAATTTCACGGTGAACTATATACGTTGTCTTTGTTAATTATTTTATTGTATTTTTTAATTCAAAATTCTAGATCCGTCTTGGTTTCTTTCTCATTTTTTTGTCGGTAACAATAATTTAATGAAGGTCTTATTGCATGTCGTCTTCGATTTTGACTTTTTAATCGTTGTTAATTAGTAATTACAAGCAAGCAAATGAATAATCTCCACTGTTAATTCTACATGATAATATTGTACATATTAGTTATGATTTGATTTTGTTGTATCATTAAAATAGAAGGGTGCAGAAGTCGAAAAACATTAGACGGACGTTTATTGGCTGCCTAGCGCCTAGACCGCCTAGCACTTTGTTTTTTTTCATTGTATTACATTTTAGCTAGGTGATTGATGAATAAGTATAAGATTGTTTTTTTATTGGACTTTAATTGATAATTGGGCTCGACCCTTTAATAGTAGATATTATTGTGGTAAGTCAATATAACCAGATCCCGTCTCCTTCAGGCTTCTTCTCGATCCTTCTCCCAATTTTCTTTAATTTCTTGTATCAATTGGTTAATGGCGGTGTGATTAGGCGTGAAATTGTTAGAATTTATAGCTCATTTTGCCCTTGTTTTGAGAGAATTCGATGAGTATTTAGAGTCAGTTCAGTATAATTTCCATAAAATGATGAATTTGTCTCTTTGATGCTCATAGATGGATAGAGGGCGAAAAATGGAGTTTGTAGGACTTTGAATCGACTCAAACGGATGCCCGGATGAGAAGATATTGAAGAAATATGAATAGTATTAGTTCATGCAAGGAAAAATATCACTCAGTTGAAAGAAGAGAGCCACTCGACCAAGAGAGGTCGAGCACCACCACTCGACCAAGTGTGTTGCTTGAGCACGAAGACTTGCAGAACGTTTTGGGGCGCTCGACCAAGAGGGCTCGAGCACTCCCATTCAACCACTAAAACTGCTCGACCAACATAGGTTGAGCGCCCTCATTCGAACGTCGGAATCACTCGACCAACATAGGTCGAGCACCACCGCTCGATCAGTACTAGGTCGAGTGCACTGAGAGCTCTGGAAGAAGGACCCGTTCGACTATCGCATAAGTCGAGCACCACTGCTCGACCACCATTAGGTCGAGTGCCTATGTTCGACCAAGCCCAGATTTCACGCGATTTTGGCCTTTTTCACCCGATTTCGGCCCGTTGTTTATAAATACCCGATCCCAAGCTTGTTTGGAGATACCCTTTAATCCCGATTCATATTTTTGCATACTTAGAGCTTGGTAGAGAGATTTTGGAGAGTTTCACACTTGTAATCGAGGTTTTGATTTTACGAATTCTTAGTTTAGATACATCTTTTAATTCTTTTCGTTTAATTCTTTCGTTCTTGAACCTTTGAGACTTCTAAACCCTACTTTATCAGATTTATTGAGATTTTGAGATATTCTTTTGTTTATGCTTTTCAATTCTTTTGATTATTCAATTATGCAAATGTTCATCGTTCTTGTAATTTGTTTTCGTTCTTTCAATTACCATGTTAGGCTAGAACCCTTGTATGCTTGGGGTAGGATAAACTCGTAGAAGTAGGATGTTGGTACATAATTAGGATAACTCGTGATGTTTAGTGCTAGTTCTCTTAATTAATTGAATTCTTAAAATAAACCCTAGAATTATCTTGAAATTGAGTATGAAAATTATTAGAGAGAGGACGATCTTATCACTCTTTGATAACAAGTAGACTTAACTATAGGGTTATAGAAGGGGTTTATGGTCTACCGGTTTATCTAGGGAGGACGATCGTATCACCTTGGGAAAATAAGGGTCTCATTAATTAAGCATAATCCATATAACGTGTTAGTGGGTTGTGAAGTAGGTTGATCTGATGAAGTATTATGGTTAATTCTTCAGCTTTTAGTCTTTCAACCTGGTGCTAGATTAGGGAAGTTGATTGTCTAGTTTTAGTACACTTAGGATTAATACTTGCACATCACGGTTGTTTTAATTATCGTACTAGCTCCGTTAGTATACGTAGGGATTCCTATCCTGAGCATCATCATCCCACATTTGATTAAACCCTTAGTTATTTGCTTGATTTCATTATTTACTTTATTAGTCATAGAATATAGAGTAGATTAAAATAATTCTTGAAAACCGAACACACACTCATATTAACTACGACGCATAGATTTTCAGGGCTCTATTCTCATAAATACCTTCTCTTGGGTACGATATATTTGGTCCCTATACTTGTTAATACTACCGTGATCCTATACTCTTGTGGGGTAACTACTAGTATAGCTAGTACATTGCGTTCAAGTCAATGGCGCCGTTGCCGGGGATGGCGATGTATGTCCATTGAGTAGGAATTGAAGATAGTTTAGTAGTTAGTAGTGAGTGCTTTTATTTTCATGTTTAATTAGCAGACATCAGACAGTTGTGTTTTGATATTTCTTTTGTGATTTTAGGTATATGAAAACTCGCTCACAAGGAGAATCGAGTGAAGACCGAACAAAGTTAGATCCTGAGACAATCGCAAGATGAAACAGAGCCTTCAATAGAAGAATGAACATTGCCGGTGGTGAGAACGACAACATGAACATAAGTAATGAGTTGGATGCAGCTGCGGCTAAGTACAATCAGGAAGTGGAATGGGTTGAGGGAACTGGAGAAAATGACAGTCAGAATCAAGTCCCATCAGGGGAAAGCCAGAGCCAAAACCCGGTCCCACAGAATCAAAACGATCCAGCTCAAAACCTAGCCCAACATCCTCTAAATAACCCTGTCTACCCACAAAATAACCCACCTTATCCTTACCAATACCCACCATATCCATACCCACCATACTACTTATAACCAACCTCATATTCCGCAAGTACCCATACCACCAGTTTATCCTCAGCACGTTCCTCAGAATATTGACCCTGGAATGACAATCAGAGGAAGGTTTACGGCACAGCCACAACGGTATTATGATGGTGTAGCATTGCCTCCAGTAGAGGCAAACAACTTTTCTATCTCCCCAGGGATCCTGAAGATGCTAGTCGAGAATCAATTTAAGGGGGAGGTCGGAAAGGATAATCCTCATACTCACTTGAGGAATGTTCTGATGATTGCCTCAACTTTCAACCATAATGGCATGTCTGAAGATGCCAAGAGGCTCAGGTTGTTCCAGTTCTCGTTAACTGAAATCGCGAAGGAGTGGTATGATAACACGCTCCCACGGGGAGGTGTAACCACATGGGCCGAGCTCAAGCGTCTGTTCCTCGAGCGATTCTACCCTCCGTCGAGAACAATCAAAGCAAGATTGGAGATCTCATCTTTCAAGCAGAAGCCAGGAGAGGACTTACGCTAGGCTTGGGAGAGATACTATAATATGCTCATTGAGTGCCCGCATCACGGGTACAATGAAGGTGACATCATGTCTTATTTCTACTGTGGAGCCAGCAAGGCAGGTCAAGACCACCTTGATGCATATGCTAGTGGAGCATTCCTGAATTGCGGTGCAGCTCGATGTAGAGAGATTGTTGATAACATTGTCAAGAATGCGGGGCAATGGAATGAGGCACAAGAATTTCAGTGAGCTTATCAGATGGATGAGAGTGAGGGTACTAGAAAGTTGTTGATGGCAATGATGGAGAAGATCAGCAATCTAGAGGTTGGGCAGAATCTGAGTGGAGGGAATACTGCAGTGAGTGAGAAAATGGACCACCCAGCAAGCCAGCATGAGGAGGCCAACTATATGAGAGGGCCTCATTATAATCAAAATGGCTATTGATTAGGCGTGAAATTGTCATGATTCGTCGCTCGAAATGCCCTTGTTTTGATGGATTCATATAAGTATTCAGAGTCATTTGAGTATTATTTTCACAAACTAACAAATTTGTTTCTTTGATACTTATAGATGGATAGAGGGCAAAAAGAGGAGTTCGTAGGACTTAGAATCGACTCAAACGGATACCCGGATGAGAAGATATGGAAGAAATACGAGAAGTATTAGTTCGAGCGAGCAAAAGTGTCATTGAAGTACTCAAGATGAATGAGCTCGAGTAAACACTATTCAGGCACTCGAGTAGTGCACTCGAGCCAGCTTTGGTCGAGTAGCCAATACTCAGGCACTCGAGTAGTGCACTCGAGCAGAATCCGATCGAGTAGCGAGTACGCGGGCACTCGAGTAGACTACTCGAGCAAGGACCGATCGAGTAGAACTACTCGAGCTGAGGAGCTCGAGTACTTTTCACGTTCTGTACAATTCTAACACTCGAGCTTGCATTGCTCGAGTACTTTTACTCGACCTCTACTCGAGCTCGACGGAATTTTGGCCCATGAGATCTCGTTTCGACCCGTTGCCTATAAATACCTCTTCCAAATACGTTTTGAAGGATCCCCGAACTTTAGAAATAATTTTTAGACTTAGTTTTTGGAGAGGAAGGAGAGAAGCAAGTTTACGTTTACGTTTTTTTGAGGTTTTTCGTACGAATTCTTAGTTTCTTTTCGTTTATTAGTTTCTTTTCGTTAGTTTGATTTCTTTAAACACTTTGAAACTTCGTTTGAGTTAATTAAATTTCAGTTCTCAGATTTATTTTCTTTTAAAAACCCTAGTGCATGTTTCTTATTTTCTTTGTTCAATTCATTATGTTTATGTTCGTTGTTTCTTCTATTGCTTTTATGTTTGTTAAAGCCATGTCCGGCTAAACCCTTGTATGCTTAGGGTAGGATGAACTCGTAGAAGTAGGTTGTGGGTATGTAATTAGAGTAACTTGTGACGTTAGTTTTAATTCTCTTAGTTAATGAATTCTTAAAATTAATCTAGACTTCGCTCTTGAATTTCGTTTGAAAGGTGTTAGAGAGAGGACGACCGTATCACTCTTTAACAACGAGTAGACTTAACGAGAGGGTTTAGGAAAGGTTAATTCATCTACCGGTTTAGCGAAGGAGGACGACCGCATCACCTTAGTTAAATTAGGGTCTCATTAATTGAGCACAATCTATTAACTTGTTAGTAGATTAGTGAAGTCGAGTGTTAGGGTAAAGTATTAGGGTTTAGAATCTTGAGCTTTCATCTTGCATTCTTTTACTTAGGTTATTTCTTGCACGTCACGATTATTCTGATTATGTACCTGCTCCGTTAGTATACGTAGGAATTCCTATCTTAAGCATCACCATATCTCATTAGAACACAACCCTTAGTTAATTTGATTGCTTTAGTATTTTAGTTTACTTAGTTTATTTTAGTCTTTTAATTAATCTTTCAAAAACCCAAAAACATTACACTCATATTAACTACGACGCGTAGATCTTCAGGGATCTATTCGCATATACACCATCCCTTGGGTTCGATACTACTTGGTCATTATACGTACTTATACTACAGTGAACCCGTCCGCTTGCAGGGTAACTACTAGTAGAAAGCTAGTGTAGTTCGCTTTAAGTCAGCTATCAAGGTGGAAATTATCAGGGGCGACCAACTTATGGTCAACCGTTTGTACCACCGGGTCCACAGCCTCCTCAGAATCAATGGAGGAATACTCAGGGATATCAAGGAGGCCAGCAGCCCCCTCAGAATTAATGGAGAAAGAACGAGAACTTGTCTTACAGTAAACCGAGAGGGGGTATAACTGTGCCTCCAAATGTCGACTCTGGCTCCAAACTCCCAGGAGGAGAAGGAAGTACCTCAACAGATGAGATGTTGAGAGCTATACTCCAAAAGGTGGAGGAAGGTAGTAAGAGATTATCCTCACTGGAGTATGATATGAAGGAGATGAGTAAAAAGATTGATCAGAGGGATCAAGAACTCCAGAAGAGAGATGTAGATCTTAATAGAACTCAACAAGAGAACAATAGGAGGTTCACTTCCATAGAGTTTCAGATAAGTCAGATTGCAAAATAATTGGTTAGAGAATCGGGCAGATACCCATCTGTGCCCGAGACAAACCCGAAAGAGCAGTGCAAGGCGATCTAGCTTAGAAGTGGTACATAATATGACGGTTCTCAAATGCCTACTGATTCGGAGGAGCTACATGGAGAGATTGAGAAAGAAGTTGAGGAGAAGAAAGATGGGGATGAGAAGGGTGAGAAGTAGATTGAGGTAGAAGGCACTAAGAATAGCAAGGAACATAAGGAAGAAGAGACTGAGAGAATCCAAAGTGGAAGAAGGCGAAGGAAGCAAGGAAGAATGTGAAAGAAACCGAGTGAGACGAATGGGGGGTACCTAAATCTGTGATACCGGTCCCATATCCACAACGATTCATGAAGAAAAAATTAGATGAAAAATTTACCAAGTTTCTTGATGTTCTTAAAAAGTTGCATATTAACATACCTTTTTATGATGCTTTGGAACAGATGCCTAATTATGCCAAGTTCCTGAAGGACTTGATAGCTAAGAGGAGGAGAGTTGATGAGCCCAAGTTGGTGCAGCTGAACCATGAGGTGAGTGCATTAGTGCACAAAGCGCTTCCCTCGAAGTTGAAAGATCCCGATAGTTTCACAATCTTATGTGATATTGAGAATGGAGTCGAGAAGGGAGCGTTGTGCGATCTTGGAGCGAGTATTAATCTGATGCCATTGTCGTTATTCAAGAAGTTGGAAGGTAGAGAACTTCAGCCGAAAATGATGACGCTTCAACTCGCCGACCAGTCTATTACTCGACCTCAAGGTGTGGTTGAAGACGTCCTTGTTAAGGTTGGAGATCATATTTTTTCAGCTGATTTCGTAGTGCTCGACATGGAGGAAGATGAGCACGTGCCTTTGATTTTGGGAAGGCCTTTCTTAGCAACGGCCGACATGGTGCTAGATGTGGCGAATGGGAAGATCAAGGTGAAGGTAGATGACAAAGAGGTGAAGATTTCCCTATATGAGGCCATGAAATACCCAAAGGAAGATGAGAGTTGTCATTCCATTGATGCTATTGACACATCTCTTAATCATTACCCTTCTTTTATTCATAATTTTGATAGTCCTTCACTTGATGATATAACCTATGAGCGTTATGACCTTGATTTTTTTTTTTATAGGGATAAAGGCAAACAGGAGTTGAAGGATGGAGAGTTGAAAAGAATGGAGGTGGCTAAATTAGAGAAAAAAGAGGAGTTGATGTTAAGAAGACAAAATCCAAGAGGTGGGTACCTCCGTGGAGAGCTTAAAAGAAGAAGGCGACACCTCCGCCCGAGGTGAAGAATGAGGATGGGAATCGAGCGAAAAACTTAGACATCTTCTCTTATGAGAATAAGGAAGGTAAATTTGAGTATCATGTCCCATAAGCTTCTTTGAGCTCGATCCGGCATTAGGACCTTAAAAATAGCGTTGAATGGGAGGCAACCCATTTTTATTTCCTTTTGAGTGTTTTTAGTTGTTGGTATTTTGTTTTGAGTCGTAAGTTCTAACCTCGTACTTGAGAGTTTTATTTTGTAGGCTTGCCGTGAGGGTGAAGGAATGTCCAAGAAGAGAAGATTGAAGGGGCCAACTTGAGACAAGGAAGTGTGTCAAGTTGTTGAGAGAAACTGAATTATTTGGATGAGGTAACCACCACCCCAAACTTAGACCGCTTCACAAGGTCGAAGTTTGGGGGGTGGAGTTTTTATATGTTTTATGGTTACATTGCACAGGTGCACATCCTCTCTTTGAGTTGAGTTAGGTTATATATTGTGCCTTGAGATGCTCCTTGAGCATTTTTATGTTGTGAACTAATTGGGAGCTACTACATATTTCATGCCTATCAATTCTCTTATGCTTCTTGATTGCTATCTTTGAGTGTGAAGTATGAGTTAGTGAGCAGTGGAGTTGAGTTAGAGTCTGAATTGTGAGAGTGTAGGAGTTAGAGTTAATTTGAGAGGGAACTTGTATGCTTGTGAACTTCACTTTTGAGTATTTGTGTGATGAGAGTGAGAAATCACTAGGACTAGCATGGATGTGAAAGCCGTGAGATTTGAGCCTTTTAGAGATTAAAATGCACTATATTTATCTCTTCGTTTGTGAGTGGATCGTCACCTTAGAGGATGCTAGAACTTGTGGGTGCTCTCACTTCTTGATTGTGTCTAGTTTGATATGTCGAACATGATTTTAGGCTATCTTTGATTTGATTGAGTCACTTAGCCAAATTTTCCCTACCAATGATATTTATCCCTTGTTAGCCCGTTTGAGCCTTAGCCTATTTTATTTGCTAGCACATTCAAACTTAACCAAATACTTAAACTCTTTTTGTCCCAATTTGAGTGGAGAATAGGAAAAGTTGTGAATGAGAAAAGGATCGAGTTGAGTTGAGAAAGGAGAATTATTAATGCTTGAGTGTATTTGAGAAGAAAGTGTAATGAGACTTTGAGTTGTGGGAAAGAACAATGAATTTGAGAATGAGCAAAAGAAAAATGAGCTCATGTGTATGTATGAAAGAGAAAAAGAGTGAAGTGATTGAAAAAAAAAGTGAAACGAGTTAGAAAAAAAATTGAAGTGTTGAGAGTAGTGGAATTGAAAGTGTGTTGCATGAAGATGTTTGAAGTATTCTGTTCCTCGTCTCGAATTATTGGTGTGATTTTCTATTCTCCATTCACTTGAGTCACTTATCCCATATAGTTACCCCACCTGTCTAAAGAGCCTACATTACAACCTTGATAAAGTCCTTTTTATTCGGCATGGATTCTAGAGTATGGTCGAAGTTGAGAGTGCTTACAAGCCTATGGCTGCTGATATGTGTGATGGATTGTTTGATTGAGTCCCTTAATATTGATATACACTTGTGAGGGAGAGAAACACATCGTCGAGAGCACATCCATGTTTGATGTTGGAGTTTCTTATTTTTATTGCATGAGTATGATGAAGGGGGTGAGTTTGTGTATGAATGATCGATCTTTGAAGCTTGACGCTCGAGTACTTACATGATTTTATTCTTTAATTCATTCCTAATAATTTCACTTGACTTATTATTTCATTGATTGAGGACAAGCAATATGGTAAGTTTGGGGGGTTGATTAGGCGTGAAATTGTTAGAATTTATAGCTCATTTTGCCCTTGTTTTGAGAGAATTCGATGAGTATTTAGAGTCAATTGAGTATAATTTTCAATACTGATGAATTTATCTCTTTGATGCTCATAGATGGATAGAGGGCAAAAATGGAGTTCGTAGGACTTTGAATCGACTCAAACGGATGCCCGGATGAGAAGATATTGAAGAAATACGAATAGTATTAGTTCGTGCAAGGAAAAATATCACTCAATTGAAAGAAGAGAGTCACTCGACCAAGAGAGGTCGAGCACCACCGCTCGACCAAGTGTGTTGCTCAAGCACCAAGACTTACAAAATGTTTTGGGGCGCTCGACCAAGAGGGCTCGAGCACTCCCATTCGACCACCAAAACTGCTCGACCAACATAGGTCGAGCGCCCTCATTCGACCGTCGGAATCACTCGACCAACATAGGTTGAGCGCCACCGTTCGACCAGTGCTAGGTCGAGCGCACAGAGAGCTCTGGAAGAAGGACCCGTTCGACAATCACATAGATCGAGCACCACTGCTCGACCACCATTAGGTCGAGCACCTATGCTCGACCAAGCCCGGATTTCGTACGATTTTGGCCTTTTTCCCCTGATTTCGGCTCGTTGCTTATAAATACCCGATCCCAAGCTCGTTTGGAGATACCCTTTGATCCTGATTCATATTTTTGCATACTTAGAGCTTGGTAGAGAGATTTTGGAGAGTTTCACACTTGTAATCGAGGTTTTGATTTTACGAATTCTTAGTTCAGATACATCTTTTAATTCTTTTCGTTTAATTCTTTCATTTTTGAACCTTTTAGACTTCTAAACCCTACTTTATCAGATTTATTGAGATTTTGAGATATTCTTTTGTTTATGCTGTTCAATTCTTTTTATTATTCAATTATGTAAATTTTCATAGTTAGTGTGATTGTTTTCGTTCTTTCAATTACCATGTTAGGCTAGAAACCTTGTATGCTTGGGGTAGGATGAACTCGTAGAAGTACAATGTTGGTACATAATTAGGATAACTCGTGATGTTTAGTGCTAGTTCTCTTAATTAATTGAATTCTTAAAATAAACCCTAGAATTATCTTGGAATTGAGTACGAAAATTATTAGAGAGAGGACTATCTTATCACTCTTTGATAACAAGTAGACTTAACGATAGGGTTATAGAAGGGGTTTATAATCTACCGGTTTATCTAGGGAGGACGACAATATCACCTTGGGAAAATAAGGGTCTCATTAATTAAGCATAATCCATATAACTTGTTAGTGGGTTATGAAGTAGGTTGATCTGACGAAGTATTATGGTTAATTCTTCAGCTTTTAGTCTTTCAACCTGGTGCTAGATTAGGGAAGTTGATTGCCTAGTTTTAGTACACTTAGGATTAATACTTGCACATCACGGTTGTTTTAATTATCGTACTAGCTCTGTTAGTATACGTAGGGATTCCTATCCTGAGCATCATCATCTCATATTAGATTAAACTCTTAGTTATTTGCTTGATTTCATTATTTGCTTTATTAGTCATAGAATATAGAGTAGATTAAAATAATTCTTGAAACCGAACACACACTCATATTAACTACGACGCGTAGATCTTCAGGGCTCTATTCACATACATACCTTCTCTTGGGTACGATATACTTGGTCCCTATACTTTCTAATAATACTGTGATCCCATACTCTTGTGGGGTAACTACTAGTATAGCTAGTACATTGTGTTCAAGTCACGGTGGCAGCGAGCGAAGTGCAATCGAAGGGCGGTGGTGGCGGGCGAAGACGGTGGCGGTGGGAGAAGGGCGGTGATCGCCTGACGGCGAGCGAATGGCAGCAAATTTGCGGCGGGTGGCCGCTGCTAGAGTTAGGGTTTGAATTTCTCCTTCTCTCTTTTGGGCTCCGATTTACTGCCTACATCGATTCGGCCGCCTAGGCGGTGCCTGGATGCAGAACCGCTCAAACCTGACCGATTTGGTGTGAATCGCGACGGCAAGCGGCCGTCTAGCCCGTTTTTTGCATCCCTGAAAAATAGTTAGATGTTTCCTTTATTTATATAGATTTGAATGGCTCTCCAATTTGTATGATATATATATCAAGACTTTGCTAAATATATTATTTATCAAAATCAATTCTCCCTAATTATTTTTCTATTTTTTCATGTATATCACATTTAGTTTTGTTCAAGTTTTTTTTTATTGTTGTTATTATTGGGTTACAATGTTTTGCATAATAAATTAATTTTTTTATTAAATAAGTTTTTATTATATTCATAATTTTTTTTATTTCTAATATTGAATTGTGTTTGTAATTGGTAAAAAAATTAAATAAATAATTGAATTATATTGTTGGTCAATTAAATTCACATAAATTATGTTAATTCACTGTATGACTAAATTAATTTGATTATGTATAATATTTATGATTTCTATAACTATAAAATTAAGAGAACAATGATGAAGTAAATCAGAAATTAAAAGGAAATTAACAATAGATTTCTCATTCATTTATGATCAATTATTCTCTCTCTCTCTCTCTCTATCTTAATATATTATAAAGACAAAGTTTTGGAATCCTATGTGGCAAGCTCTCAAGCCTCTATTTTAAAAATACTCTCCTCTCATTCACCCAATTCATTGACTTTTAAAACTATTTTCAACCATTGAATCTTAATATCTAATCTAATCTTGACCATTGATTTTTTCACATTTCCTCTATATATATCATGTATCTCACACAAACAAAAATCAATTACAATAATTTCTCCACATCCTATTCCAATTCTTCTTCTTCTTTTCAATTTTGCTATGAAGTTTTATATTATATTTCTTTTCATCTAAATCTTCATGTTTTTCTTTTCTTGCAGGATGTTCATCCCAATATATTCAATCTTAATATTTCTTTTTTTTGCAGGATCTTCATCTTAAGGTATATACTTTTTGTTTTCTATTTTATTTTATATATTTGGTGTATGAATTTAATCTTCATATTTTGTCTAATCTCTTCTACCAATGATTATTTCCTTAAACTCACTTTTTTTTTTTTGATGATTTGGAGGAATACAAATTTCTACGTGTCTAAAGGTATTTACTCTATTTACTAATTATTTGATTTTTGTTTTTTTATTAATTATTGTTTAATTTTATTTTATTCGTATGAAAATGATTATTGTGTGATTTTTTTAATTATATATTTAGGATTGAACATCAACAATGAACATGAAGTGGATGATCAATTTTTCATATGAAGACGAAGTGGAAGATCAATATTATTGTGAAGATGAAGAATCATTGATTATATGTTAAAAATTAGATTTTTTTTAACATTATAATGTATTAATTACTATTCAATGTATTATTTACAATTCTATAAATAATATTCTTTATGAGAAGTTATAAATTTTTTTTAATTCTATAATGATGAAGAATCGTTCAAATTTGGATGATGATGAATATATCTTTCGAAATATATTATGTAATTCGAAAATATTAATTATACGAATATTCAAATAATACCTAATATTTTATGTAATAATTATACGAATATATATTAGGAATAATTAAATATACGAATATTCAAGTATTTAAATTAATTATACGAATATTTTAAAATATACTAATATATCAAATATACGAATATATATTGGAATAATTAATTATACGAATATTAGGAATATATCAAATATACGAATATTCAAATATTTTAGGAATATATATTAGACTCTTTATAAAATATTAATTATTCGGATCTTTAACAAATATGGATGATGGATATATTTTATATATTATTTTAAAAGATTAGATTTGAAATAATTATATTAGGAACAATATATAAATTTATAATAATTATAAACTTTACTTATTTAATCAATTTTAAATTTCAATTTGAATATATTAGGAAAAGTTGACTAATTTTGAATGATAATTTAGTAAGATAATTTATTAGGTAATTTTATATTATCCTACATTCCTAAATCCTAAATTTTTGGTTAGTGGTATCTTTAAAAACAAAATGAGTAAATAATGTATTCTTCAAACTAATATTTTTCAACTATTTTTGGATGGTGGATATCTTTTTAAAAAAAATCGAGCATGATTCATTAATAATAAATAATTTTTTGTGTATGAATTTGAATGTTATATATACAACCAAAATATGCCTTTGATAAATTCAACTGAGTAACAATTCTAATTGTTTTTTAAATTAAAAAATAATTTAATGTCTTCAATATTTTTAGGGAAATTTGATCTTTTTAAAACATGTGATTTAACTATAAAGTCATACACCAATCAATATACAAATTTAAACTAATTATATGCTTTACTTATTTACATCAATTTTAAATTTATTGATAAAAGATTAATTATATTAGAAAAAAATTGACTAATATAATATGATGATATAGTCCCTAATTTCGAAATTACATTCCAAAATATTAAATTTCAAAATACTATGTCATGTGATCTTTTATATATTAAAATAATAATATTTTCACAAAGATTCTCAACTTACAATATACATTCATCTAATTAAAAAAAAAAGTCGAATCTCTTTATATCACTATGCAACATTATTTATAAGCTATGAAATCCAATTGAAAGGAAAAAATTATGACATCTATGAAATCTATATTTAATTATTCATAAAAATAGAGTGTATTTAGACAAATTATAAGTTGAGATTGATTAAAATACATGTTTTATAAAGAGTCAAATTTACCTAATATTTTATGTAATTAAAAAATATATGACTTAAGTCATACTATAAAAAAGTAGTCAACTTTTCCTAATATAATTAGTCTATATTTATATATTCATAAAAATGGGATGTATTTAGATAATATATAAATTAAGATTAATTAAAATACATGTTTTATAAAAGAGTCAAATTTACCTAATATAAGTAATCTATATTTAATGATACAAAAATAATAGCATAAAATTAAATTTAAAATTAATATAAATAAATAAAGTATATAATTAAGATAAATTTATATATTGATTGATGTATGAATTTACAATATTAAATCACATATTTTTAAAAGAGTCATTTTTTCCTTTAAAAAAAACTAAGAGCAACAATATTAACATATTTAATAAATATTCGAATTTAAAAAAAAAAAATCAGAATTTTACATAGTAGAAAGTATTCAACTATTAAAAATATAAAAAATATAAATTATTTTCAAAATGATTCATCATATTAAAATTTATTCTCCAAGGTTCGATGCTTATGTTTTATCTATAAAGAATGATTAAGAAAGTTTTCATCATATTAAAAAAATAGTCAAGAATTTACATTATTATCGATTTAAATAAAAAACAGATTTGTTAATCAATTGAAAATATCAAAGGTATATTTTGATGTATCTATAACATTCAAATTAAATTATAATCAACATAAATATTACTATTATTTATAGAAATATAAATAAACATAAAAATTATTATTTAAAGAATTATAATAATATACATTGAAATAATCATTAGTAAAAGAGATTAAGCAAAAGATGCGGATTAAATTAATACAATTAAATGATCAAAAACATAAAATAAAATATAAATACCTTGACAATTATAGATTCATATCCAGCAAATAAGAAATACGGATTCACACGAAAGATGAATTGATGAAATTTACAATACCTTGAGATGTATAGATTCTTATCGTACAAAAGAAAAATATAAACAATATATTGAGATGTATAGATTCACCAAAAAAAAAATTAGAAGATTTAGACGAAATGAGAATCAATAAAGTAAAAAAATTCTCGCATTGTGATGAGTCTGATTCTTACTATATATTTTATATTTTGTATTATTTTAGTTGAACAAATTATAAAATATAATAATTATAATTAATTTTTTTAATCAATTCAATTATTTTATTTGTACTTGAGGAGATTGAAGGATAAACTGAATGATAGTATTGTTGGTGAACTTAAGAGGATGGTGGATACTTTCAATCCATTTGTAATGCAATTTCGCAAGAAAAAATATTATGTCTGGAGGTGAGCCAAATTTGTGATTAAATTTGCTAGAAAGAAGGAGTTCAGTTGGAAGAGTTTATAACATTCCTACTGCTTCTGAAGTTGTAACTCTTATTCCAGGGGACATGATGCAGCTATGGAAAAAAGAGATGTGATACTAAAAGACCCGTAGCGGTGAATTGTAAAGAATAAGTGAATTACATCCATCTTATGTTCCATTATAGTATCATTTATTGTTCTTGTATGACGAGGATGTTTATAGGATTGATGTGGTTCATAATGATGCTGGTTTTACAACAAGAAAAAAAATCAGACTAACAATGCGAGAATTTTTTTCGTTTAGGATACACGAGCATAATAATGAAACAAACTTTATTCCTATCTAAGAGACTTTTCCAGCAATTTTTGGTGGATTCATATACTATGATTTAGTTTGAAAGGTTGTTATTTATAAAATTTAATCAAGTTAAATTGAGGTCTAGCAGAGTGAATGATATGAAAATTGCAGTTGATAGAGGTGATGTGGATCCATCTTCTACGGGTAAAAGAATAATGTTTGCATCCTTCACAGACAGACCTAGGTATATGATTCAAAATTTTCAAGATGTCATGACACTTTGCAAGTGTTTTTCTTACCCAGATTTATTTATCACAATTACTTGCAATCTAAAATGGCCCCAGATTACAAGATTCTTAAATGAGAAAGGTCTTGAATTTGTTGATAGGCCATATATTCTCTACATAATGTTTAAGATGAAACTTGATCGTATTGTGAAGGAGTTTAAGGAACTTCAAATATTTGAAAAAATTGATGCATGTAAGTTTATCTTTTTATATTTATTAAATTTTTAGCTCCATAATATTTATCTTTCATGAATAAAATAACTTTATATTTCTATTAAATTATTTTAGTATATAACTTGATTCAAATATTTTCAATCTGTAGTGTTATACTCAGTTGAATTTCAGAAAAGAGGATTGTTACATGCTCAAATTCTTTTGTTCCTAAACCATGAAAACAAAATTCCAAATCCGAAGGATGTTGACCGTATCATATCTGTAGAAATACTAGATAGAGATGATGATGTATTTTGTATGATTTGGTAAGTGACTACATGATTCATTAACCCTGTGGATTGGTGAAAATAAATTCTCCTTGCATGGTCAACAACATTTGCTCAAAGAATTTCCCAAAGAGTTATAATGAGTTTACATATGTTGATGACGAAGGTTTCCCACTGTATAGAAAAAGAAGTACATGGGTCACTGTTGATAAAGGAATTGTTCATTTGGATAACCGTTTTGTAGTTTTTTACAGTCCAATATTGTTGCGAAGGTATCAAGGTAATATAAATGTTGAGTGGTGCAATAGGTATAAATTCATCAAGTATTTGTTCAAGTATATCAATAAAGGAGTTGATGGGTTATAGCTAATGTGGAGAAGAAAGGGGCCACTAAAGGTGAATAAAAATCAAAAGGCGAAGTGGAAAATTTCGTAAACTGCAGATACATATCTCCGTGTGAAGCAGTTTGGAGAACTCTTCAGTTCGATATACATTATAGGTATCCAGCAGTTATGAGATTGGATTTCCATCTTCCTAATCAACAGAGAGTTATTTTTGGAGATGAAGATTACATTGACGATGTACTCTAAAGACCATCTTCAGGTAAATCAATGTTCTTGACGTGGATGGATAAAAATAAAACTGATGATGAGGATGCAATGAAGCTGACTTATCTGGAATTTCCAAAGATGTATGTTTGGGGTAGAAAATAATATCAGTGGGAAAAGAGAAAGTACAATAGATTTTCTCTGGGAAGACTATACAGTGTTCTATTGGGGGCTGGTGAAGAGTATTATTTGTATTTCTTATTTTCTTATAGTAACGAATCAACATCTTTTGAGATGATACGAACCATTGGTGATATTGTGTATGTTACCTTTAAGGATGCTTGCTATTCAATGAGATTGCTGGATGATGATCTTGAGTACATTGATGGGATAACAGAGGCAAGTTATTAGACAAGCGCTCATCACGTGAGGAACTTATTCATTATTCTTCTCATGTCATCTTCAATGAACTCTCCAGAAACCGTGTTCGAAAAGACGTGGGAGTGTCTGCCAGATGATATACTCTATAAAAGAAGATGAACATTGAATATTACAGGTATAACATCTTAAAAAAAATTAATTGATTTAGATTGTAAAAATAATTTACAATTAAATTTTTTTGTAATGTTTTTTTTTTAGATTTATAGCTTAACAGTGAAAAGTTGAACAAGTTAGCTTTAATTAAAATTGATAAGCTACTGCAGATGAATGGATCCATTTTGAGTAGATTTACATCAATGTCAGTACCAGATTTTGAGTTTGAGAAAGATGTAGTAAATAACAAGAATTGAATTACGATCGGCCTGAACAAAGAGAAGAATATGACAAGTTAAATTCAACTCTAACTCAAGAATAAAAAATTGTGGTTAGTGAAATACTTGAAGTTGTTTGGTTGCAAAAAGGAAGAGTCTTCTTTTTATACGGATATGGTGGAACTGGAAAGACATTCATTTGGAGAACGATCTCCATAGCAATACGTTCGGAAGACAATATAGTTCTTAATGTTGCATCAAGTGGAATAACATCACTCTTCTGTCCGACGGACGTACTGCTCATTCAAGATTTGTTATACCGCTTAATATTGATGAGACCTTCACGTGTAACATAAAGCTGGGGACACATTTGTCCTAACTATTATTGAGGACAAAGCTTATTATATGAGATGAGACACCAACGATTAACAGATTTAGCTTTGGATAGAAACTTGAGGGATATTGTTAGATCTCTAGATGGAACCATGATTGATATGTCTTTTGGTGGTAAAATCATTGTGCTTGGAAGAGATTTCAGAAAGAGACTCCATGTTATACCCAAAGGAAGTCAAGAGGATATTGTGCACTCAACTATCAATGCTTCATATTTGTGAGATCATTACAAGGTATTTTATGCATCTTTTATTAAATGATACTCCCTCCGTCCCAAACTCAACTTCCCATTTACTATTTGCACGGTTATTAAGAAAAGAGTTATTTATAGTATTTAAAATGATAAATTAATGATAAAGTAATAAAGTGATAAAGTAGATGTTTTTGGTTATTAGTGTATGGAGAATATAATATTAAAAAATATTGTTATTTTTTTTGCCAAAAGTAGATGTAGCAAATGAGTATGGGACGAACCTTTTTGGCAATGTAGCAAACGAGTTTGGGACGGAGGGAGTAATATTTTTTAAAAAAATTATTATTGAAAAACTAAATATATCTTATTTGTTTTCAATATTAAGAATTTAAGATTGACGAAAAATATGAGATTACAACGTTCTGATCTCAATACGTCCTCAAATGATGATGATATTGTTAACTTCTCAAGGTGGAATTTGAAAGTTGGTGATGAGAAAATTAGAAATAGGTAAGATGATGTCACTGAGATTGAGATTCTGAAAGATAATTTAATTTGTGATGTTGTTGCTCCAATTGCATCTATAATAAAAAAAAATTTATCCATCCTTGATTGATAATTTAAGGACACATAAATACTTTGAGGATAAAGCAATACTTGCACCTACTCATTGAGATGTGGAGTTTATAAATGATAATTTTTTTATCTGATTTCGGGTGATACTAAAGTATACTTAAGCTCAGACAATATTTGTGTCTCTAAATTTCGAGAAGGAGGTAATGGACAGATGGTTATAGTTGAATTTTTAAATTCTGTTAGTTGTTCTGGAATGTCAAATCACCGCCTGATTTTGAAAGAAGGAGTGTCTATAGTGTTACTAAGAAGTATTGATCACAAATCCGATTTGTGCAATGGAACAAGATTGATCGTCACAAAACTTGATAACCACATTCTCTAGACTGAAATAATATCTGGAAGGAATATTGGAAATAAAGTCTTCATTTCAAGAATTACATTGACAAATTTTGATCCTACAATGCCGGTATATTTTACAAGGTGAAAATTTATAATTCTACTGTGTTTTGTCATGAAAATAAATAAAAGTCAAGGGCAATCGCTTTCTACTGTTGGATTGTATCTTCCCAAGCCTGTTTTCACTCATGGTCAACTTTATGTTGCAGTATCCGGAGTTAGTTCGAGTAGAAGATTGAAGATTTTGTCACTTGATTCTAAAGGAAATCCTTCCAAATACACCACAAATGTTGTTTATAGAGAGATTTTCCGCAATTTGTAAGCATTATTTTCTAAACATTTGATCAATAATAGATGTCATGAATTTATAGTTTATTGTCATTGAAATATAATTATTTATTATTAGCTAACATTTTAAAAAATACAATAAAAATATCGAATAATTAAAATAATAATAGTAACCACATTTATAATACTTAAAATAAATTAATTAATAATTTTACCATAAATTTTATATACAGTTCCGCGATAATCGCGGGTTTAGCACTAGTATATATACATATACTAGTTATAGACCCGCGATGTTTCGCGAGCTTAAATACTCTTTGTTTAAATATTTTTTACTTTTTAAATTTGGTTGTATAATTTTGGTATGAACATATTTTATTACATAATATTAAACATAAATATTACATTAATCAATGGACATTTATTTAATAATATTATTGTTTACTAATGAATTTAATTTTATATTATTATTTCTAAAAACAACAAATATTGTTTACAACTAAAGTAAATGGCATTGTGTTTAGGTGAATGTGATAAAGTAATTTTGAAGTATTTTGTATTATGGGTAAAACATATAACATCATACATTTTCACTGATATACTTCATTTTTTTATCTATATTATTAGTTTTAATTTTTTTTAATTGATGTTATTTATTTATGACCAAAATTATAGCAACTGAAAATATAGTAGGAATTTTTTTATGTATAACTATTAGCTTAGTAATATATAATTTCGTAATCAACACAGAAAGGAAAGCTAAAAAAAATGTAATGTAAGGTAGAATACAAGTTTTAATTATTATTTTATTATGTAAAATTTATTTATTTGTAAAATGTATCACAAGTTTCTAAAAATCTCTCTATAAACCACATTTGTTGTATACTTGGATGGTTTTCCTTCAGAATCTATAGCCAATATCTTCAACCCATCCCTTCTCTTAACCTGAGATAATGCCACGTACAATTGGCCGTGTGTGAAAACTGGTTTTGGAAGATATAGTCCTACACTTGAAAGAGACTACCCTTGACTTTTGTTTATGGTCATTGCAAAACACAATGATATTGAAAACTATCGCCTAATAAAATTAACTGGCATAGTTACATCTGAATTACTCAATGTCATCCTAGGAATCAAAACCTTTTTTCCAATATTTCTTCCATAAATAATTTCAGCCTCAATTATATGATTACCAAGCCTCGCCACAGCCAACCTAGTGCCATTACACAAACCTAACTTCTGATCAATATTTCTGAGAAGAACTATTGGAACACCTTATTTAAGTATCAATCTATGAGATGACATTCCAGAACACCTCAAAGTGTTTAGAAATTCTACCAAAATAAGTTCTCCATCCCCACCGGAGCATAACTCTGACTTGAAAACAATATCATAACTCAAATACACTCTAGTATCTCCTGGAATCATAGATAGAATTTTTTTATTGATGCAATCAACATCTCTATGTGTGGGTGCAAGTATCGCTCTCTCTTCAAAGTATCCCTGTGTTGGCAAATTACGCTCAACAGATGGATAGATACTTTTGATCAGTGCCATTAAAGGATCAGGTTCATCATAAATTAAATTTTCCTTTGGAATTTCAATTTCAACAAATCCATCATTGCTTTCACCAACCATTCCATCACCAATTTTTAGAATCCAATCAGAGAATTCAGCAATATAGGTATATGTATCTGTATTATTATTCCCACCATTCAAGCGCATATTCCGAGTAAGAGTGAGTACCTTTGTTAAAAGAATAATTGAAAGAAGTTAGGAATTAATATTAATTTAATTATAAATTGTAATTAACAAATATAATAGATAATTACCTTGCAATGCTCCCATAAAAATGATGAATTAATTGCTGAATGAAAAACATCTTCTCTACTTCCTTTTGGTATAACTGGAAGTATTTGTCTGAAGTCCCCACCAAATACAACAGTTTTCCCACCAAAAGGAGAATCGTTTTCAGAACCATCTGGATTTCGTACAATATCACGCAAAGTACGATCTAATGCCTCAAAACAAAATCTATTAATCATAGGTACTTCATCCCATATAATTAACTTTGTTTTAATCAAGAGTTCAGCTAACTTTGTTCCAGGAATTATATTACAGGTAGATGACTCATCAATATTTATTGGAATAGCAAATCTGGAATGAGCTGTACGACCACCTGGGAGAAGGAGTGCTGCAATGCCACGGGACGCGACATTCAAAACAATATGTCCCTCTGATCTTATAGCTGCAGATAATGTTTTCCAAATAAATGTTTTTCCAGTACCCCCATACCCATACAAAAAATAAATACCACCAATGTTGTTCAAAATAACATCAAGTATTTCTCCAAACACAATATTCTGTTCTCCTGTAAGCATTATACCCAACCTTTGATATTCACCTTTCAATAAATCTCGATCATAATTCATCTCTTCACGTATCAACTTATTACCAGAGGTTGATATTATATCCTGATCCGGCAGAGGCATTGTAGGATATCTAGACAAAGTACTGCCATTTAATTGCAGTAATTTCTCTATTTCAAGCAACGCATAATTCCTCATCTCCTCTCTTGTCAAGGTTAAATCTGCCAATTAAAAATATATAAGAATTCAAATTTTTTTTAATTACATATAAATTAAAGTAAAAGAGATAAATAATTGTACCAGGTAAATTCAACATTCTTCACTTTTGTGTTTGTATATCGTCCGACAAACAATCAAATGTTCTCTAAAAAACATTTTCAGGGCAACTCATAGATGACGACAATAATAGAATTGAAAAGAGATTTCTGACATAATGTGTTGATGCCCAGAAGCTTGACTCTATTATTCCATCAATGTATTCTCTATTGTCATCCAATAATCCTAGGGAATAGCAAGCATCCTTAAAAGTGTTATGTAGAACACTATCAATTGTCAGTATTTCTTCGTAAGACTCAGCACCCGGACTATGTGGAAGTAGCATTCCTAGGTAGGGGTGTGCAAAATACGGTCCAAACCGGACCAAACCGTAAAACCGAACCAAACCGGACCGAAATTTGAAATTTTGGTCCAAATTTCAGTTTACGGTTCGGTTTACGGTTTGAAAAAAAGAGTATTTTTTTTTCGGTTCGGTTTCGGTTTTTATTAATAAAAAACCGTTCAAACCGAACCAAACCGAAATAATTATAAAATATATAAAATTATATATTTTTTTAATTTTTTTTTTAAATGTAAATTGAATTTCAACCAACCTAAAATTAGGATAAGGTGGGTACAAAATTTTAAAATTAAAAAAATTTGGGGTTCTTTTTGTAAATTTTAAAACTAAATTTTAATTAATAAATATAAAACAAAAGAAAACTATTAACCCTCTAGTCTAGAGTCAGATCGTGAAAACAGAAGTTCAATTTCAAAAAAAAAAAAAAATCGTGAAGAAAGCTGCCTACCGGGCCACCGGCGACCGCCAATTCCGACGCCTCCGCTGCTTCGGCGCCGCTCGCCAGGTTTTTACCACCCCCTCCCTTCTAATTTTTGCCCATCAACTAATTTATGTTAAGATCCTTGAGTAATCTTGTGGATAGATGTCTGTTTGAAATTTTGAATCCCTAATCCTGCAAATTAGAAATCTATGTTTTGAAATCCCTAAATCCGCTCGAAATTCTTGTCGTTCACCCGGGTTCCAACGGACGTTGAGAAATCCCTAACATTTGGGATAACTCGAGGGCCAAATAATGGGCATTCGTGCTGAATCCATCATTTGATTTTGGAGTTTTTACTTTTTGTATAACTTTGAAGGTTGAAGCTTCTTCGGAGGAAGCTAAGTCGTTGAATTCTGAAACTACAGAGCAGGAGGTTTTTGCTTGGTCTTCTGTAATCTTACCGTAAGTCTTTGTTTCTACTGTTATTATGGGGTAAATTACTCACTTCCTTTTGCAATTTGTGGAAGCTGAGACTGCCAGAAGTCTGCAAATCTCTAGGTCTTTACCATTTCTTTTATTTTTGGAAACTTTGGATGTTCTTAATCTGACGAAATAGAAGCACATTGTTGTGATCATATTGAGTAGAAAGTGGAATAGCATGCAAATTTGAATGTGGAAATATGTACATCCTAATTTTTTTTGTGACCTTGCAGTATAATATGGGGAGAAGATTGACATACAAAAAGCCTGGTTAAACCTTAATTTACAAGAAAGAATTTGCTTAAATAATAGAAATGTTGTTTTTTAGTTATATTGTCAAAAATAAATAGGTCTAGTAAAATTGGATTGAGGAGTAGATTTAAACCAATAATGGACGTTTCCTTGTTGCAATACCTTTTTTTTTTTTTGAGTAAAAGGTGATCAGTTCCAATCCTTTCACCATTTATTGGTAGTTGTTCCCATGCAATTTATTATATTTGTTTTAAATGACAATTAAAGTTCTTTGTCAGATTCGTATTTCCTGCCTTGGGTGGACTATTATTCGGTTATGACATTGGTGCTACTTCTGGAGCTACTCTTTCATTGCAGGTAGCATTCAACTTTGTGAATTGTTAACCTTAATGGGATTACGATTAACTTCAGCTTTATTTTTGCAGTCACCTGAGCTTAGCGGTACAAACTGGTTCGACCTTTCAGCTGTTCAGCTTGGTTTAGTGGTATGCTTTAAAATTTTAAATCATTTCTGGTATCTGTTTAATGACATACCTTTGTTCTTTGACACTTCTTGTTTATTTTTTATTCTTAATCTAGGTTAGTGGCTCACTTTATTGGTGGTGTCGTGGTGCTATAATAAATGTACTCGAGTGTTACTATTATATAATTATAGTATGATTGTGATGTGTAATATATGTGGGGATGTTTGCACAGGGTCAGAATTATGATTTAAGAATGTATCGACCTTAAGTGGTGGGAGTTTCTATCGAGGTCTATCTTTCTGTCATATATTTATGTGGGGATGTTTGCACAGGGTTATGTGAATAACAGGGTGTTTTGTTTTCCTTTATCTTGTGAGAAATAGAAATGTATATGCGTAAATTGTTATTTCATCTTATCTTGTGAATACGGGCTCATCAATGTGAAATATTCTTTATAGATGTCAAACTCACAAGAAGAAGACGACTTTGTTGAAAGCAGTGTGGGTCAAGAAAAACCTGCTCAACCTTCAAATGTTACAACTGGAAACTCAACATGGAAAAGGAAGCAAATAAAAGAACGATCTGAGGTGTGGGAATACTTTGAGAAGATCAAGGATGACAATGGCATCATTTATGAAGTTAAGTGCATGGAGTGCTCTAAAACATATAAATATGAGTCCAAAAGAACTGGCACTACATCGCTTCGTAATCATATGTTGGCGTGCATGGAAAAACTCAACAACGAAGAACCCCATCAATCATTGCAAAACTTGCAGCCTACCAAACACGATGGTGGCTCTAAAGTAGGTACGTCGTCTAATTGGAAATATGATTATGATGAAATTAGGAAAGCCATTGCATGCATGATTATTGAAGATGAAGTGCCATTCAAATTTGTGGAAAAGAAGGGATTTAGGAATGTTATGAAGAAAGCATGTCCTAGGTTTATTGTTCCTTCTCGATGGACTATCACACGTGATTGTTTTGATTTATATGCTAGTGAAAGGTCTAGGTTGACATCTTTTTTGAAAGATAATTGTCAAAGAGTTAGTCTTACCACTGATACATGGACTTCTATACAGAGGATGAATTACATGTGTATTACTGCTCATTTTATTGATGACAATTGGACGTTACACAAGAAAGTTTTGAATTTTGTGGAAGTCTTTAGTCATAAGGGTGACTACTTGGGAAATTCGATCGAAACTTGTCTTGTAGAGTGGGGGTTGAAGAATATATTCACCATAACGGTGGATAATGCCAGT
Source organism: Ballota nigra (assembly GCA_947034835.1). Lineage (NCBI taxonomy): Eukaryota > Viridiplantae > Streptophyta > Magnoliopsida > Lamiales > Lamiaceae > Ballota > Ballota nigra. Next base: position 76,314,420 of record OX344722.1, read on the forward strand.
TCGAACGATACATGTATGACCCACTTGAAAAAGAGGATGCTAAATTGGGAGGGTAGTGTGGCAGCTTGTAAATACCTCCATATGAGATGTATTGCACATATAATTAATTTGGTGGTTATGGATGGTTTGAAAGATGTTGATGACTCGGTGAAACGTGTGAGGGATGCTGTGAGATATATTAAAAGTTCTCCTTCTAGACTTCATAAATTTAAAGAGTGTGTGAATTATGAGAGGATAGAAAGCAAGAGCTCGTTGTGCTTAGATGTAGCTACAAGGTGGAACTCTACCTATGTAATGATAACAACAGCTGAAAAATTTGAGAGAGCATTTGAAAAGTATGAAATGGATGAACCAAGTTACATTTCAGCTTTGAAGGAAAATGGGCATCCAACACCTGCTGATTGGACTCGTGTTCGCAAGATTGCTGATTTATTGAAGATCTTCTAAGATTTGACTTTACGTATTTCTGCTTCATTATATGTCACTGCTAACTCATTCTTTAATGAGATTAGTGAACTTTGTGGTGTTTTGGATGAATGGAAGAAGAGTGATGATATATTTGTGAAGGAGTTGGGTAAGACAATGATGATAAAGTTTGAGAAATATTGGGGAGAGCCGGAAAAAATGAACAAAGTGATTTTTTGGGCTAATGTCTTTGATCCACGTTATAAGTTTGAATTCTTGAACTACTCCTTATGTGAGATGTATGGGTCTGAAAAGGGTGAAAGTGTGATTCGATCTTTGAAGAATGGACTTGCAGATTTGTTCAAAGAATATAATCAAAAGTATCAGCCGGGAAGTGAGGCAAATGCAAGTGGTAGTCTCTCGTTTCGCTCGAGCCCTAACTTGACTGGTGGTACTAATCGTGGAATGCTTTCCGGGTTCAAGAAGCGGAGAAAAGAAACTGGTAGGGGAAGGAAGAAAACGGAATTAGATACCTACTTGCATGAGGACATTGTTGAGGATGATGAACTAGATGTGTTAATGTGGTGGAGAGCAAATTCTTCGAGACTTCCGATTCTTGCAAAGATGGCTCGGGATATATTGGCTGTTCCTATCTCAACTGTGGCATCAGAATCTGTATTTAGTACAGGTGGAAGGGTACTAGATGACTTTAGGAGTTCTTTAACTCCAAGACTTGTTGAGATTTTAATATGCACTCAAGATTGGCTACGAGATTCAGAAAGTGACGTAAGTGATGCAAAGTTGGAGGAGCTTGAGAGATTTGAAAAAGGTTATTCCTAATTATTTAAATCACTAGTACATTCGTTTTATATCTTTTTTTTTATGTGTAATTTAATTTGTTTTAACACTATGTTCATTTTATATTTGCAGATTTGCCTAAAATTGGTCTATTGTCATCGTCAAACACCAACAATTAGTTACTAAGTTCTCCTTCTAGGTACTCTAATATATTGTTACAAAATTAGCAACGAACAATACATTATATGAGTTGTCTTATTTATTCCTTTAAATTGTGTAGGTAGAAGTAGTTGAAAGATTTGAAGAGAAAAGCTATTGAATGGAGATGAAGTCTTGAAGGCAGAAGCTAGTCATTATAGATTTAAGTTGAAGCTTGTGCTTATTTATCATTTGACTCATTACTTGAGATTGTTTGGATTGTTATTTGTTTTAAGCTTTAAGAAAACTATTGTACTGATACTTAAGATGTGGGGTTTGGAGGCTATCTTTTAGAACCTACTAATGCTTAACCTTTTGTAGTGTTTTTGGCTTTTGGAAGCTACCAAATTGATGCTTAAATTATTTTTTATATATTTTTTTTACTGTGGTTCATGAAAAAATTGTATGTTTTTTGTCTTTACTTTTGAAAATTAAAAAAAAAAATCAGTTTTTGGACCAAATAGACCGGACCGGACCGAACCGAACCGATATATTTCGGTTTTGGACCGTTCGGTTTTTACAAATACGGTTCGGTTTCGGTTTGGTTAAAATATTTCAGTTAATATTTCGGTTTTATATTACGGTTTGGTTCGGTCCACCAAACCGCCTTTTGCACACCCCTATTCCTAGGTAAAAAAAATTCTCCAGCACATAGAAGCACATTATATAATCTTCCCAAAGCAAACCTAGTATTGCGTCTTCTCTCCCATGTGTATTTTGTATTATCCCAGACATACTTAGAAGGGAACTCCATGTAAGTTAGAGTCCTTGCATCAGGATCTATTCTGTTGCGCTCCATCCACGCTGTAAACTTTGACCTGTATGCATTTGGCCTTTGAAGTACATCATCAATATATTCCTCATCATCAAAGACAACACTCTACTCATTTGGGAGATGGTAATTTAGCCTTACAACTGGTGGAAATCTATGGTGTATATCAAACTGAAGAGTCCTCCACACCGCTTCACAGGGAGATATGTATCTGCATGTGATGAAATTCTCAATCTCATCCTTTTCATATGTGGAACGTTCTTCACCACCCACAGAAACAGTAACTCTATCTGATCCCTTATTAATATATTTGAACAAATACTTGATAGACTTATGTCTATTGCACCACTCAACATTGATATGGCCCTCATATCTCTTTAACAATATGGGATTGTATGGTACAACAAAACCATTGTCTAGCTCAACCTGACTCTTAGTTACTGTTCTTCCATTGTTACGCCTTCTATAGAGTGGATAGCCATCCTAATCAACAGAAGTATTAGTAATATACTTCTTGGGAAATTTCTTTGAACAATACTTACCGACCATGCATGGTGACTTCAGTCTAGCAGATCCACATGGACCGTGCATCATATATTCTGTAACCAAGTTATGCAACAGGGGGTCCTCATCTTTATCAGGTATCTCAGCAGATATTAGCCAATCGACAACATCTGGATTTGGGATCTTGTTATCACGATTCAAGAAAAGGAGGATGTGGGCATGTGGCAAACCTCTCTTCTGAAACTCTACAGTGTAGACAATTGTACAAAATAACATTTTATAAATATGTAGTTAGTATCAATATTTTTTACAATTTTAAATTCGTTTATATTCACAAATTAGATATAAAATTAGATGAACTATATTTGATTTATAATATAGTAGGGGAATACTTACTTGCATCTATCTGTCCAAATATCTGGAGATCCTTGAAATCATCTACAATTTTATCAAGTTTCATTTTAAAAATACGACACAAAATATCCGATCTATCAGATGTGTCGAGACCTCTAGTAGATAAAAATCTTGATATTTCTGGCCATTTGGGGTTGCACGTAATAATGATGAATAAGTCTGGATAGGAATAATACTTGCAGATTGCCATAACATCCTAGAAATTTGGTATCATATATTTTGGACCACCCGTGAACGAAGATGGTATTATTCTCTTTCCAGCGGTGGATGGATCTGTATGGCCTGTCTGAACTGCAGATAAAATGTCACATACTCTACCAGACCTTAACTTCACCTGATTAAACTTTAGGTACGACAATCTCTCTGCCTCTATCATAGTATACGAATCTACTAAAAACTATTGAAACAGTCTCCTGGACATAAACAAAGTATTAGATTCGTTAAACCTCTCGTGAATTCTGAATGCAAAGAACTCACGCATTGTCAATCTAATCCTCTTTCTACTTGTAGATTCTGAGTCATTATGACTAACATCGATTCTATAACCATCTTCGCCATAAGGAAATAACAAAGGATATTGTAGAGGTAGATACGATGGATGTAGCTTACTTATTCTCAGTAATTTTCCATCACATGTCTTTAATAGAACATCTCTTCTGTCTACTATTGCCTCTATATCACCTGGAATAAGAGTTGCAACCTCAGAAGCTGTTGGAAGATTATGTGTCCTTCCATCAGTACTTCGCAACTGAATTAAGTTCAACCTCAACGAAGGATCACGTCCAGATATTATTTCATCCCTTGCATTTCGAAATTGGATAGCAAATGGATTAACCCGATCAATCATCCTCCCCAACTCACCAACAATAACATTAAAAGTTTGGCTATAATAATAAGCAAAACAAAAATAGTATTAATAATTGAAATACAAAACACACCACGCAAAATTATATCATCAGCAGCAGATTGATCCAAAATATGCCTGAAACTAACATAATCCAGCGAAGAACGAACAATTTTCAACTCAAAGCACTTATCAATTGATGTTGACTCAAGGAATTCCAAGTTATAAACATGCTTGGTGAACTTAATTTTTCCAATATTACTAACAACCGCGAAATTTGTGACAAAATATTCCGCCGACTCCTCAAAGAAAGTCTCAAATTTTGATACCAAATACCAGTGAACAAATGCATGGATTTTGGTTCCCTATAAATTTTTTATAAAATAAATATATTAGAAAAATAAAATCTAAAATAATTAAGAAACAAATAAATTGCTTTAAAAAAAATAGACAAATAATTAAACCTGATCATCCATCATTAAAACAACCATGCTACCCCTCCCTTCATTAATCCATGTCTGCAGAACTCTAACATGAACAATAAGTGTACAAATGTTGCATAGTGTAAGAAGTAACAAAGGATTCATAACTAAAAAATTAAATGTATAAACACTACACTTATTAATAAAAATAATAGTGTATATAAAAAGTTTCATTAAACATTCATCTTTTATATACACAAATATGCATGTAAACATGCACATGCATGTTATACAATTGCAATTTTAGAATAGCAAATTAAATTTAATGAAACATTATTGTAATGAAAGAAAAAAACACTTTCTAAAAATCAAAATATAATTAAAAAATTTACAATCTAATAAAAGAAAATCTAAAAACACAAAATTAAATTTATATACACAATTAAATATGAATGTCGACATGCACACGCATATAATACAATTAAATTTTATAAAATCCAATTTTAATCCACACTTATGTATATGCTTGTAACTCCTACTAATATCTACAATAAAAATTATAATATTCAACCTTAATGTAAAATGTGTTTATTTCTTAGAAAAAATAGTATTATATATATGATTTTTTTTTTTCAAATTAAGAATTTTATAAAGTCCAATTTTAATCCACACCAATGACTTTGCCTGTAACTCCTACTAATATCTACAATAAAAATTATAATATTCAATCTTAATGTAAAACGTGTTTATTTCTTAGAAAAAATAGTATTATATATATGATATTTTTGTCAAGTAAGAAATATAAAAAAATAATGTATGAAATTGAATAAATTATTATACTTAGAAATATACATGCTGTAAACACTCCTATACTATAATTTCAATAGTAAACCATTCATTTTCAATTCTATCCAACTTACCAAAAAAATATAATTTATATACACAAATATGCATATAAACATGCACATGCATATAATACAAATGTGTTTATAGAATGTCAAATTAAATTTAATGAAATATTATTGTAATGTCAAATTAAATTTAATTAAACATTATTGTAATGATATAAAAAAACACCTACCAAAAAATAAAATATAATTCCAAAATCTATAAACAAACATGGCAAGTGATTTTAATAATTGAATTTAACAATATAGATGTACGTTTATATAAATTCACTTAGTGGACATAATTTAACCAAATTAACTCCATTCCATAAAGTCAGAAATTAATTATGCACCAAAATTACTCAAAACGGTTATATCTCACTACGTTACATATTTTGTGGATTAAATAATTAGACATAATTATTCCGTGGATTAGAGAAAAAAAATTACTATTCACTTAGTGGACATAATTTGACCAAATCAACTCCATTCCATAAAGTGGGAAATTAATTATGCACCAAAATTACTGAAAACGGTTATATCCCACTAAATTACATATTTTGTGGATTAAATAATTAGACATTTTATATCACAGGTCGACACCGACCTGAGACAGGCCGGACGAAACAAAACAATGCGTCCTCGACGGAGCCACTCTGGCCGGACGGTGTCCGACCTCCACGAGTTCCGACCCCGTTTTCCGACCTCAAAAATAAGGTCGGAAGCAAGCCAAAAACACTTCTCTACCTCGGCTAAGATACAAGGCAAATGGACCGGGGCCAGATCGGTCCGGTCTCGGCCAGGTTAAGCCAACAGAGGCTGCGACGGCGCGGCCAATGTGCGAGAGGGCTTCCCGACCTCAAGCCGCCCCAGGAGGCCGGCCTCCGACCTCGAAACATCTCCGACCTGTGGGAAAGGAGAAGAGCACGTGATAGAATCTGACGAGATCTTCCCATAAGAAGTAAAGAGCCGTCTCCGTACTCAGCGCCAGAGAGAATATTCCACCCAAATGAGGAAAATTCTCAAAGAATCGTCCTTTTGTGGACACGCGTCAACATGCCAGTGGCCGGCCACCTGCAGATTGTGGCACACAGATACCCGCGCGTCCTCAAAGGCTTGGGGCATTAAATGCCTCTGTCCCCTAGAGGACGGAAATGACATTTGTACCCCTGTAGGGAGAAAACTATAAATAGTCCCATATTTGTAACAATAAAGGGGATCCAACACATTCTATCAAAAAACAATATAATTTGCATTTAAGTCCAGGGATTTAATAACCCCTGGCAATTCTGGGTGTTCTTATTTTTCAGTTCATCTTCATTAATTTTCTTCACCACAATCATTCATTCAACATTTATGATTTCAATCATTTGATGTTTTTTTGTCAAAGCTCACCTAAATAGCCTTTAATTCCCAGTCTCATTTATTTGGCAAACAACATTTGGCGCTAGAAGAAGGGTTCAACCCATCAAAACTCATTTTCTCTTTGTCTCTTTGAAGAACACTCACTGTTCTTCAAAGCCCCCTATCTTCAAATCTTCAAGTTACCAACCCCTTCCCACCAAACCAATGACAAACCATAAATCATCTCAGGCCCACAAAGCCATCGGGGCTCCGACCACACCACGGGATCCCGCCGCTCGGGCCTCGGGGGCACCGAACCCCGCTCGCCACGGAAAGGCCACTCATGTGGCCTCCCCAATCCGCTTTCCCGAGGAACCCCTCCCTTCCCAGGGACGGAACTTCCTTACTCCTGACCAAGTCGCGCCGCCAGGCAGATGAGGTAAGGGGGAGCCGAAGCACCTCCTCTGCCTCCAAGAGTAGAGCCCACGACCGCGCTCTCAAGGGAAAGACGAAAGCCTTGGAACAGCAAGGCGAAAGCCAATGCCGAGCAGACTCCATCTCCGCTCGGTCACTTGGCTCCACGCACCCGATTTTCGACTGCTTGGGCACGACGGACCCATCCTGGTATCCTAGTCACCTCCCCAGTTACGATACGGGGTATGGGGACACCGAGTCCATCTTCAACTCACGGAGTACGGCTCAAATGCCTCACAAACGGGCGGCCAAGGTCAGCTTGGCCCCGACCAACTCAGCCAGGCGCAAGCTAAGCTTCGCCCAAAGTGGCCTACTGGGACGTGCCCCCCCCCCCCCCCCGAGCAGCTGTTTTTGACCGAATCGGCCCCTTGGCCGACTCCGACGACCGAATGGTCGAAACTCCAAGCCCGGAACTCGCCAAGATGCAAAAACAGCTTGACGAGATGAAGGCACTTCTAGAAGTGCAAGGTCAACCGAAGCCTCGGCCGGTCGCCAACGAGCCTCTTGCTGCCGATATTGAGCTCACCACGGTTCAGCTGAAAATCGTCCCTCCGCCGACCCCTCTCTACGAGGGAAAGACGGACCCGGAAACCCATCTGAGTAAATTTCGGATCTACATGACCGGGCGCGGCACAACCGATGCCACGAAATGCAGGCTTTTCCCTCTCACCTTGGGCGATCTCGCTCACAGATGGTACGTGTCTCTCCCAGCTCGATCGATCGACTCTTTCTCCAATTTGAGTGCACAATTCACGTCCTATTTCACGGCCAAGATCACCCAACCGGAGAACTGGCACCGACTGATGCGGATCCGCCAAGAGAAGGATGAATCTGACGAGGATTATGTGGCCAGGGTCGACGAGGTCATACTGACCGGCGAGCCAGTAAGCGACCAGCTGGCCTTACACGCCACTCTAGGGGGTTTCCACGGTCGGTCTCCAATGTTCAAACACCTCACTAAAGAATTCCCAAAGACCTACGCCGAGTTCTGCGCCCGGGCCGGCGATTACCTAGCTCGGAGGAAACTACTGGCGCTCAGGCTTGGAGAGTCCGAGCCAGCACCGAAGGAGACAGAAGCCGCGGCTCAGGCCTCCTCCAAGAGCCGCCCCAAAGCAAGAAAGGTGGCCAAATCGCCCGGCAACTTCAAGACCTTTGAGGACTTTGAAGTACACCTTACTCAGGCCATGAGGCAGTCCCCTGCGCATATCTTCAATGCGATCCAACACAGGGACGTGCTTCCCCGGCCAAGGCCCTTTTCTGGGGATAGTTCCCGATTGGACCCCAAAAAGTTCTGCGCCTATCACGACTCAATCGGCCATAATACGAGCAAGTGTTGTGATCTCCTCAAACAGCTCTGGAAGTTGTTTGACGAAGGGCGTTTGAACAACCTTCTACAAAGGCCAGCCGGCCGTCAAGAGAACCAGCAGTAGCAGCAATGTCCCCCTCGAAGAAACGAGGAAGGAGGCCGGTCCCTCAGGCCGGTCGTAGCTTTAGAGGAAGACGACGATGAAGACGACCTTCCACAAATGAACCCCGGCGGATGGGTCAATATGATCCAGGCCGGTGGGGGAAATTTGGACGGGAACCTGGTCACTCCTCCAGAGCAAAAAATTCACAAAGATTTGGAGATAACTTTCTCCAATCGGGACCGGACCGGGTATACCCCAAGGGCGACGCGTTGGTGATTGCCGCCCACATCTTGGGCAAAGAGGTCCAACGAGTCCTGATCGACAGTGGGTGTTTTTGCAACATCATCTTCAAAGCAGCCCTAGATCAGCTCGGGGACCTCGTCAACTTCATCAAACCAATCGATCTTCAACTGAAAGGCTTCGGGGATGCGACGGTCACTGCATACAGGAGGATCAAGCTCTCGGTGGAACTCATCTGTTGCTATAACAAGGACGTCAAGATAACAAGGCCGCTAGATTTTATAATCGTAGATCAACCAAGTTCATATAATGGCTTTCTAGGTAGGCTCTTTCTAGAGGTTTTTGAGGCAGTCGCCTCCTCTTACTATTACTGTATTAAGTTTCCCACCCCGAGGGGGTGGTCGGCACCATTAAGGGTGACCAATCAATGGCCAGAAAATGTTTGAACTATTTTGATTCTTGTTTGTTTCCTATTTGTAACAATCAAACATTTGATAAATCGCAAACCGGACTCGAGGGGACCCTTTCGACCGCTGAAGTCATAATGGAGGTCGGGTACACCTCGGCCGGCCCCGATAATTATCCCGACCTATAACCAATGCAAGTTGATGACCTCGAGCCTAGGATGGGCTTCGAGCCCTCTGAGCTCGATCTCGACCCAAGATTCAATGCAAGCGACCGACGAAGCTACCAACAAGCCATGACTTTGGACGAGTTGGAACATATTTCGATCGATCCATCGAGGCCAGAACTGGAAGTCCTGATCGGCTCTCGTATTCCGACCGAAATGCGGGGGGAAGTGATCGAGTTCCTTAAGGCCAACATAGGAGTTTTTGCTTGGTCTCACCAAGACATGGTCGGAATAGACCCAAAACACGCATGCCATCAATTGAAGATCGACCCTAACAGGAGGCCGGTCCACCAGAAAAGAAGAAAGTTCGGCCCGGAAAAATATGAAGCACTGGCCCAAAAGGTCAAGAAATTATTGGACAACAAACTGATCGAGCAAGCCAAAGACGAGCCCCAATGGGTCGCCAACGCCGTCCTAGTCAAAAAGACAAACAACACTTGGAGACTGTGTATAGACTTCACTAACCTCAACGTAGCTTGCCCGAAAGATCATTTTCCGATGCCGTACATTGACCATCTAGTGGATAGCACGGCCGGCCACAAGATGATGTCCTTCATAGACGCCTTCGCCGGCTATCACCAAATCCCAATGGCCGTCGAGGACATCAAACACACCTCTTTCCATACGGAAAAAGACATATTTTCTTGGCTCCGAATACCTTCCGGCCTGATCAATGCCGGTGCGACCTACCAACGGTTGGTCAACAAAATGTTCGCAGATCAGATCGGAAAGACCATGGAGGTCTACATCGACGACATCGTGGTAAAAAGCTTAAAAAAGGAAGACCACCTCAGAGACCTCGAGGAGACCTTCAAGATCCTCAAGGCATACAACATGAAGCTGAACCCGAAGAAATGCAACTTCGGAGTGGAGGCCGGCAAATTCCTCGAACACATTGTCAGCCAGTGGGGAATCGAGGCCAACCCGGCTAAGATCAAGGCCGTCCTCGACATGCAGGAGCCCAGAGCGATCAAACAAGTACAACGCCTGACCGGCTGCCTAGCTTCACTGAACAGATTCATAGCTCGGCTCGGAGACAAGAGTAAGCCTTTCTTCTCGACTATTAAAAATGGTAAATTTTCATGGAATAGGGAAAACCAAGTGGTCTTCTCAAAACTAAAGAAGTACTTGGCAAACCCACAAATTCTAGTCAAACCGGTCCCAGGAGAGAAGCTTTACTTATATCTCGCGGCCTCCGAGGTCACCCTCAGTGTTGTACTTGTCCGAGCGGATGGTCAGAACCACCTCCCGATCTACTTCGTAAGCCAAGCCCTACACGACGCCGAGCTCAGGTATACCCCACTCAAAAAATTGGCTTACGCTCTGGTCATGAGTGTGAGAAAGCTAAGACCCTACTTTTTCGACCACCAAGTGGAGGTCCTCACCACCCTACCCTTAAGACAAGTCTTACACCGACCGGACACCAGCGGCAGGTAACTAAAGTGGTCGTTAGAGATAGCTCAGTACGGGGTCACTTACGCCCCGAGAACGGCCATCAAGGGCCAGGCATTGACCGACTTCGTAGTGGAGCTCACTTTCCCTCCAAAGTTCACAAGGATCGACCATCCCCCGTGGAAACTCTACGTGGACGGATCATCAACCAACGCTTGCGCCGGGGCCGGAATCGTTCTGGTCGGACTGGAGGGCCAGAGTTTCACCCATGCGGTCCGTTTCAGCTTCCCGGCCACTAACAATGAAGTTGAGTATGATGCCTTGGTCGGGGGTCTCGAGCTCGCAATTGCCATTTGAGTATGCCAACGCACATCTTCATGGACTCCCTACTCGTAGTAAATCAAATAAAAGGAGTGTACGAGGCTTGGGGGGAGCAAATGGTGAAATATCTCGACCTGGTCACAACCTTGTGCGAGAAATTTCACCAAGTTTTTATAGAACAAATCCCGAGGGAGCACAACACCCAGGTCGATGCCCTTTCTAAACTCGCAACCGCGGAAGGGGCCGCTGATCTCGCCAACATTCAGCTCTCCACGCTCGGGACCCCCACAGTGATCCATGCACAAGTGTCAACTGTTCTAAGCACCGATGAAAATTGGATGACCCCGATCGTGAAATACTTGAAGACAGACACACTTCCAGAAGATAGAGTTCGGGCCCGACAACTGCAACTCCGGTCGTCAAGGTACACTCTCATTGATGATCTTTTGTATAAAAGAAGCTTCACCCTCCAACTCCTGAAATGTATAACCCTGGAGCAAGGCCAGAGCATTCTGGCCGAGATCCATGGGGGGTTATGTGGGAACCACGCTGGGGGTCGGGCCTTAGCCCATAAAGTGATCAGGCAAGGTTACTTCTGGCCGACCCTGAACAAGGACGTTGTCAACTTCGCAAGGTCGTGCCACAAATGTCAAATCTTAGGACCCAACATCAAGTTGTCCCCCGAGCAACTCTCCTCCATGTACAACCCTTGGCCTTTTGCCCAGTGGGGCATCGACCTGATCGGACCGATGCCCACTGTGGCTCGGGGGCCACAAATTCCCCGTCGTGGCCGTCGATTATTTTACAAAATGGGCAGAGGCCGAGCCGCTCAACAAGATCAGCCAAACCCAGATCATAAAATTCATTTGGAAAAACATCATCTGCCGTTTCGGTCTACCTCAAGTGATCATCTCCGACAATGGGAAGCAGTTTGACGGTCTCCAGATGATCCAGTTTTGTGAAAAATGGAAGATAAAAAAAGTGTTCTCCACCCCCTACCACCCGCAGACAAACGGCCAGGTGGAGGCCGTAAACAAAACCCTCAAGCACACTATTAAAGCAAAGCTTGAGGACAAGAAGGGAAAGTGGGCAGCCGAACTTCTGGACGTGCTTTGGTCATACTGAACAACTACAAGAAACTCAACGGGTGAAACACCTTTCGCGTTAGCTTTTGGTACCGAGGTCGTCATCCCATTAGAGGTCTCTCTCCCGAGCTACCGAACAGCCCAGACGATCACTGAAGACAACGACACCACCCGGATGATCGATCTGGACATGCTAGAAGAACGAAGACTCAACTCCGATCTCCGGAACGCGGCCTACAAGAAGAAATCCGAAAAAAAAATCAACTCTAAGGTGAAGGCCAGACAATTCCGGATCGGCGACCTCGTCCTAAAAAAGGTTCAAGGTCCTAAAGGGGTATTCGGCCTGAACTGGGAGGGCCCGTTTAGGATATCCAAGTGGCTCTCCAAGGAAGCTTACAAGCTGGAACTTATGGATGGCACTCCGGACCAATACCCCTGGAATGCAATTCACTTGAAGAAATACTATCAGTAATCAAGTTGTACTATGTAGTCAAAGTTCTTATCAATACAAAGTTCTACACGCAGCTCAATCTCATCTAAAAACCGAGCTCAGTTCAAAAGCATATGCCGGTCGTATCGAGGTCGGCATATCACACTTGAGCTCGGGAAGGCCACCTAAAGCCATCTAAAAACCGAGCTCAGTTCAAAAGCATATGCCAACCGTATCGAGGTCGGCATATCACACTTGAGCTCGGGAAGGCCACCTAAAGCCATCTAAAAACCGAGCCCAATTCAAAAGCGTATGCCGACCATACCAAGATCGGCATACCACACTTGAGCTCGGTAAGGCAACCAAAGGCCATTCCAAACACCGGGCTCAGTCCAAAGCATATGCCGACCATATTAAGGTCGGCATACCTCACTTATGCCCGGGAAAGTCTCGTATATACTTCTTAAAAATTCAAACATTTTTTAACAGGGATAAACAACAAGACAATTAACGAACAAAACAGTAAAGTTAAGAAAAAACTGTTTCATAGAAAAGCCGGTCCAAAGCCGGAAAAGAGTACAAGTGGTTCAAAAAAAAGAAGGGGAAAACACATCCGGTCGGAAGCCGGTTACATTCGGAAAAACAAAATACGGAAATAAGAAAGATATCTTCAAGGATTGCCCACTCCGCCCGCCGGGCTCACTTGCTCACCTGGCTCGGTCACTAAGTCAGCTACTTCGTTAACATAGGCTTCCTCTTTGGCCACACTCTCGCCCGGCACCTGGGGGGCCTCCGGAGGAGCCTCTTCTTCCTGCTCTCCCTCCTCGCCCTCGACGGCCGGGGGATCTTGGCCCGGTTGGATCAGTCTGTGCCGATGGGAGAACCACGAAAGGTCCACCCCATATTCGGTCTCGAGATCGAGGAAGGGAAGCCAGTAGCCCTCGTGGATGGGGTTTTTCACCACATATTCTCAGAAGTAGGTCTCTTGAGCTTTGGTGTCGGCACCGGCCTGGCGTCCGACTCGGATCAAATTGGTGGCGGCCATGTAGAAGCAAAACTCGGAGAAGACACCGGGCTGGTGGCTGGATCATCCAGATCGTAAGCCGGCCGGCTCAGAGCAGCAGCCAGCTCATCATTCTTCTTCTGAAGCACTTTCTCCAGCTCGACCTGCTGGGCTAGAGCCTGGTCGACATCCCCCCGGGCTCGGTGCGCCTCCAGCAGCAGCTCGGTATTGGCGTCCTCCATCTCAGCAACCCGGTTCCGGGCATCCGCTAGGGCTTTGTACGCCATTTCCGCCCGGCCTAGGGCATCTTCCTTCTCCTTCAAAACGGCCTCCATCTGGCCGATCGCCTAATCCCGCTCCTTCCTCAGCACGGCGTTCTCACTCTCGAACCCGGCTCTCTCCTCCCGGGCACCGGTCAGGGCACATTCTGTCCTCCGGAGCGATCGGATGGTGTTGTTAAGATTGTTCTCCGTTAAGTTGACCATGATAGCCGCCTAATTGATCAGCGCGACACTGGCCTGGCCGACATACCGAGGGCGGTTCTCGGTGATGTCAGCCAGCTCCCGAGTCTAGTACTGGGGCAAAGAATTCACCGTCCGGCTCATGTAGTCCGGCATTTCGACCGTGGAGCCCGGTGCCCGGGAAGATAGGAAATCAAGCACCAGCGGCGGGAGGTCGAAATCGTGGCGCGTCAGCCTAAAACGGAGTAAACGAACAAAGTCAGGTACAAGACAAACGAAGTAAATAAAGAACCTCTAAAAATAAACAACTTACGCTTGAAAGCGGGCTGGATCACGACCAAAGAAGGTCCTATCGTCCTCCTGCCCGGAAGCTCGGGCCACTGGGGCCAAGGTATCTATCCCGACTGGCCGGGAGCCGGGGAGTATATCATCCGAGATGTCGATAGCGGCCGGGCTCGATCTGTGCAGACCAGCCTCTTCACTCTCAACCTCCTCCCGGCCTCTTTTCTTGCCGGTGATCGAGGAGGAAACCGGTACCTCGGCGGCAGTTTTCCCGACGGCCGGAACAGACTGGAGGGGGTAGGCTCCTGGATCACAATCCCGGTCCGGGCTCCAGTCCCCTTCTTCTTCTTCGTCCCTTTGGCCGTCTTCTTCACCGCGCAAGCACCCAACAAGGAAAACATCTCTGGACAGCGGTCGGCGAGCTCTGGGGTGCACATTTTCACGACCGGAAACTCAGGCACTGCAATACCAAAATGTGAAGTGTTAAAAAAAACTACAACTTGAGGTCCGGGTACACCTTTGTACCTACCCGTCAAATTTAGATGGCGGGGAAACTGGAAGAGTCGACTGGAAAGTCGGGCTTGTCGCGTCCGGAGGATGGCTTGATTCCTTTCCGTGGCCGGCACTGATAGTATTCGCTCCCTGACGACTGCAAAGTCAAAATTCAGCTCTCGATCGGTTGGGCAAGGGTAGCCTGCAAAGAAAGTTAGAAAATTAGATCAGTACTTTTTATTCAAAGATTAGTTCAAAATCTCTTACTGGGATGTTAAGGCGGATGTTGGTTGGAATCGCGATCTCGATTCCGCCCGGGTATCCGGTCTGCCAGGCTCCTCCCACAAAAAACCACTTCTTCCGGTCATTACGGGCCTTGCTCGGGAGACCGGTCACAAGCTTCTGCCATTTAGTTTTAATGAAGACCTCGCTGGTCCCACTCTTCTCGCTCTGGATTCGATAAAGGTAGGTCATCTCCCCCGGGGTCGGCATCCTGAACAATCGGTTCTGGCCAAACAACGCCATGACGCTCAGGATGATCATCCACGTGTTTGGCAAAAGTTAGATGGGCGCCTGGTCCCAGTAGTTCAACAGAAAAGAGATGGCCGGATGGAGGGGGAAACGGAGTCCGACCTCCATCATATCTTGAGTAACAGCCACCATCCCTGGAGAAGACTGATCCACCCGTTCATTTGGTTCCGGGGCATAAAGGTGAACATCGTAAGGAATATCCCAGTCGGCTCGAGCTTCATCGAGGTAACTCTGGGTCATCTTGCTCTGAACCTGATCGATAGTCCACCTATTGGACTCCTCCAAATCGGCTATACGAATGGAGGCCAGATTGCGCACTGTCGGCCCCCGCGGGAAACAATCCCGGTACCCCTCGAAGTCGAAATCAAGGGATTTGACTTTATCTTTCTCCTCCACGAATGCCGACCATAGACAAAAGGCTCGCCTAACCTGGTCCCGCCGATCTTGGTTGATGCTCTGACCAGCAATCGGTAGCCCTCCGACCTCCTTAGACCCAATTCCTGAGGCCTCGTCAGCCATTCCGAGCCTCTCTTTAATTTGCTCGGCCGCCAGATTTTGAAGCAGTAGGCTATGGGCCAAGTCGTCACCCTTACTGTGACCACCATCCTCGTTATCTTCTTCCAAAAGATTGTCCAGAGGTTCTCGACTTTCCGCCAGAGGAGCCACCATCTCTATCCGAGGTCCCACAACCGCGGCCGGACCCCTCTCCCTAGCGCTTTCACCCAGCAGCGACCGGCCTGGGCTCGGAAAGAGCGCGTCCAAGCCATCATCATCGCGAGCCCAGATCGAGCTCGCGCTCAGGCGCGACGGAGAAGCCCCTCCTCCGCCGCTTGAGTTCCCCCCTTCATCAAAGAGCCTCTGATTGGCTCCGCCACCGCCGCCGCCGCTCGAAGAAGCGCCGCCTCTTTGCCCAGGCGGAGGACCAGTCCACCGCCGTACCATGTCGAATAGGAAAGGAAAAAGAAGAGTTTTTTGAGTTTAGAGAAGTAGAATTACCTTCCTATACCTACGTCGCCGCCGTAAGAAGCTCGCCGGAAAAATAGCTGAGAGATTGCAATGCTTGCTAAGGAAACTCAAATCGCTTGAAAGTGAAAAGCTTGAAAAGGTGAATAACTCCCCTATTTATAAGAAAGGGTGAGGGACCTACTTCGAAAAGAGAATTCTAGGCCTAGGGGCCTATTTGCAAGAATTTGAAACGTCGGATCCCACGTCAAAACGGCTGCGCATGCCAATAGTTAACACGCGGGATCCGAGGCATCGCATGACATCACGCACACCTTTTTAGGTGCATTTCCCACGCACGTCTACTCAAACATCAGGCGGTAAGAGGCCGACCTCCGGTCATCCCGGGTAGTTCAAGGCCGACACCGACGACCAATGACAGACGACTACCTCGTCTCTCATCAACCCTGAGAGCCGAGCTGGGGGGCAATTGTTGTAGCCATTTTATATTACAGGTCGGCACCGACCTGAGATAGGCCGAACGAAACAAAACAATGCATCCTCGACGGAGCCATTCTGGCCGGACGGTGTCCGACCTCCACGGGTTCCGACCCCATTTTTTTGACCTAAAAAATAAGGTCGGAAGCAAGCCAAAAATACTTCTCTACCTCGGCTAAGATACAAGGCAAATGGACCGGGGCCAGACCGGTCCGGTCTCGGCCAGGTTAAGCCAACAGAGGTCGCGACGGCACGACCAATGTGCGAGAGGGCTTCCCGACCTCAAGACGCCCCAGGAGGCCAGCCTCCGACCTCGAAACATCTCCGACCTGTGGGAAAGGATAAGAGCACGTGATAGAATCTAACGAAATCTTCCCATAAGAAGTAAAGAGCCGCCTCCGTACTCAGCGCCAGAGAGAATATTCCACCCAAATGAGGAAAGTTCTCAGAGAATCGTCCTTTTGTGGACACGCGTCAACATGTCAGTGGCCGGCCACCTGCAGATTGTGGCACACAGACGCCCGCGCGTCCTCAAAGACTGGGGGCATTAAATGCCTCTGTCCCCTTAGAGAACGGAAATGACATTTGTACCCCTGTAGGGAGAAAACTATAAATAGTCCCATATTTGTAACAATAAAAGGGATCCAACACATTCTATCAAAAAGCAATATAATTTGCATTTAAGTCCAGTGATTTAATAACCCCTGGCAATTATGGGTGTTCTTATTTTTCAATTTGTCTTCATTAATTTTCTTCACCACAATCATTCATTCAACATTTATGATTTCAATCATTTGATGTTTTTGTCAAAGCTCACCTAAATAGCCATTAATTCCCAGCCTCATTTATTTGGTAAACAACAATATGAATATTGAAAATTTATATGAAACGTGTGATTTTCACATCAAACATCAAACAATATATTCTGTTTTGATCGATAATTATACGGAAAAACCTATAAAATGTTGAGATTAAAGGATATAAAGTGTGATAATTTTCATATACTCCATACCATATTAGTAACCGAACATTACCAATATACATTTATATCAATGAAGCAATATACATTCTGAAAATTACATCAAACATCAAACAACATAAATCGTGCAGTTACTTCCGACGTCGTTCCCAACCGAGTCCGATGACATTGTTGTTTCGTCAAAAAAACAATAATTCTATCAAAGAGAAACACTCATTAACTTAACAATATTTTTGAAGATCGATTAGAGCTCTTAACGGACTTGATCGGATAGATGAATCTTCTAAGTTGTGGACATTGGGTGGAAGGACTCGAAAATTCATCTTTTTACCAAAATACACGAATAACACAATGAATAATAACATGGTACCAATTCAACAATGGACCAAAAAATAATGAATAATAAAAAAAATGGGAAACACATGACCAATTTATAGGAATTTATTGAAAAAATGTTACAAAACCAAGGGATGAGATCAAAAGAAAAATAGATTAAAGGTTAGGATCAAAATTAAAAACATGGACAAAGGAGGATGGAGAAAATACAAAAGAGAGGCAAAACAAAGGTGTCACCTGGGCTAAAAATGTTTCCTCTATATATAAGTATTGATATATATATATATATATATATTTTTTTTTTTTTATTATTATTATTTGAATCAATTAATAATTATGAATTGAGAGGTAATTATGGATTGAGAGATGATTTGTTCTCACCGATTCAATAACATCTTGATTTTGTCCAATTCAAGAACTTTCCACATCTGTAATTAAATTATACAATTTATTATTTCCTATTTTAAAAACTAATGATGATCCCATAATCTTCTTTATTAATATCCACGCACATCGACTCATTATTTGTGTATTCAAACTATGCACTCCAATCACAAGTCATAACACACGTTTTGTAATTGAACATCTATAAATTAAAGTGAATTTTTTTTGTGTATGAAATATATGAACTCGAGTAATTCGAGTAATACAGTTTCAGAATTATTATCTACATATATATATAATTATTATAGATTCGCAAGATTTTTCAAGATATTCATTTGAGACTCAATCTTTAATTAATGGGGAAGAATTTACGGTTATTCTGATCAATTCAGTTTTCATTTCCAGCGTCCTTTTTCATACAATTCGAGTGTTGATTTTATCACAATACTAAATTGTAACCCTTTTTTTGGCTGCATATATTTAGTCCTATAACTTTTGGATTTAGTTACTTTAAATCCAAATAAAGATTCTTTCTTAATTTAAGGTATGTTTGGTAGGGTAGATAAAACACCTATTAGAATTCGTTTATACCTTTGTATATACATTGTTTAGTCATCCTGTTATAGTCGTTCCACTGCTTTTTCATCGAACAAGGCATAGAATCTTGGTTGTCTTCTTCTATACAATTGCACTCAAGGCACATAAAAATAGGCAACAAAGAACAACTTGCGGAGGATAAAGATGAAATAGCAGTAGAAAGTGAAGAATAATCGAGTAATGTGCGAATGACTGGAGAACATATAGACTTAGATGTGGGAAAGATTAGAGATGTAACGTTTGTAATATTTAAAAAAAAAATAGAAAAGTATGATTTGATCAAAATAAATGTACTATCATGAAAAGGAATTTATTGGTCAAACAAACTATACAAAAATCACGGAATAAATAAATTTATAATATTAGGCGATGGACGATGGTGAAGACAAATGAAAGATAGACGATATAAATATTTTATTAATTTTTTTATTAATTACGGAGAAGAAGTTTTAAATTTGTTTTATAAAATCTAATAGATATTAATAACCACATAATTAAAATTTGATTAATTATAGATTAAGTCAAACATATTACATTGAAAATATATTTTTATACTATTGAGTAATTTATGATATCCCTTTTTTCAACTTTTTATTGTATATCATTTTATATTATTTACATAAATTAATTTACAATTTTGAATATAAATATAGACATAATTTAATTTTGACACCAATAGTATTTTAAAAAAATATTCTTCAAAAGGATCTGATTCATCAATTATATACGTAGGAAACTATGATTGAATATATAACTTATAAAAATATATTTGAATAAATATATTTTAGAAATTGTTTTTTAAAATTAACAAACTACAAATACGTTCATGGTTTCTTATAGGATTGAGATTTTATAAAAACTCTTGACATTTTGAGTATTCGATTTTAATTTTAATTTGTATAATTATAAAAATTAATGAAAAATATCAACTTAAAATTTTTAAACTAAATATATATTAAAAATAAAAATTTAATCATCCCGCGTATTATGGGGAACACGCACTTATCGCGGATGGGATCCCCTATTCCATAATCGTGTTTTATTTACTATTCCACCAAGGCACTAATATTCCACCGTTGGATTTATGCCAAGTATCTCACCTCTGATTACCACTAACTACATGAGTTAAATTGCGGGTTATGACTTGAAAGGAAAAGAGAATTCCATGCATATCACCTAAATCTCGCTAACATGGGTGATGATTTCGGCAAAAAGGAGAAAAAAATTCTTTAAACTTTATAGTCTTCTTTGTGAAATATGAATTGGTCTCGGAACAATGATAATATGGTACACAATCTGTTTGCTTTAATGCCTGGATGAAAAAGAAAATTTAATTGTGGTGTATACATCAACTAAAGCTTATTCTTTTAAATAATTCTGCATCATTTAATTGCTTTTCCTTGAACATTGATTTGGATAAATATTGGTAGTGGAGATGGTAAAATCAATTGGGAACTTAATTGGACAAAACTAATTATTATGACAATTGATGAGATATACAATGATACAACTTCCCTATCCTTTCGTGCCCTCATCATAACATAGTATATTGATACAGTCTAATTCAACATCATTGTTCCCTGTCTTCGAATTGGTGAACTGTGTTTGTTGATTATAGAATTGTTATTGGAATTTATAAGCACGTAAACACGTAAACATGCGCAGCGGAAATTAACGTTCTCCAACAACGAATAATTTAATTGCATAATTAAATACGAGATATCTTAAACAAGAGATCGTACAGAGCTTCGTACGCGGAATCCTCAACTACGGTATCCACGCAATAGCTATTCACCGATTTGCACCGAGGTGCCAGCGTTGAATCTCGAGACGAACTTGCTAGAAAAACTCAAACAAGAGATTTTATGGAGAAAATATATTTCTTATGTATATTTTCTGAATTCCCATGACACGTATTTATAGGGATTAACTTGGCTTAATTCCTAAGCAAGATATCGGGCCTAGCCCGTAATATAATCTATACGGATTATATTTCCTACGAATAATATCTTTACCATATCTATTATTCTTGTATAATAATATTCCAAATATTATTATTGGGATTTCATATTTAATTAAATCTAATTTAATTAAATAATAATAATTAATTTCAAATATAATTATTATTATATTCTCCATAAATTAAATATTATATCCAATATAATACTTAATCAACAAACTATAATCGGCGAACTGCCATTGCTTGTTGTGTGACCCATAGGCCCTCGTATATCGAGTGATTAGTCAAACTAACGGTCTTAATTGAACCCTAGACAATAAATCAGACATTCTCAATATACGAGGTACGTTGCGAGGAAATCTGCAACTACCTGTAATACTGTAGGCTATTGTGATATCTTCCTTTCATTCGCGAATACTCGATTAAGCCTTGAACATGATGAAGTGTCTATTCAAATAACTTAATCATATTATCTCAAATCACTAATTGATCGCTCGTGTCGCACTTGGCCACAAAGTCCAAGTCGACTTGCATCGGCCGATGTCTCAGATCCAATTATGATGAGAAGACGAGTATTCTCTCTAAATCCACATTGCACATGTATTTCGTGATGAACCCAATCCATGCCATATCTACCCGTGGAAGAGTGCAAGCGTCGGTCATGGTCAAAGTTCACCACTCCACACATGTCGTGCGTATTGACCTCAAGTCAGAGGAGTATCACATCGCTCCCACTAACCGAGACACCCGTAGACACATTATGTGGAATTACATCAAACGGTTTCTCGGATGGGTATACCAATACCCTTTAAGGTATTTGTGCATCCATTATGAGATACCTAGTATCTCGTAGTAAGTGAGATCTTACTACACTCTCTCCATAGAGTATAATGCAGATCACACACCAATCTCCATTGCATCATCAATATCCCATTCTTGATGATCCTCGATCGGGGCTACTTGAGAATCGTACTTCGGTCATCTGAGTTCTCACTCACTCAATGATAGTATTGATTCATGGGAACACATATATGAATAATGCAAACAATCAAACATAATATTCAGATAAGTGTAAAGCGATACATTTAATATTAAACCAAAGAATAATATTAAACCATAAACTGAATATCATCTTAGTATTATGTCCTTACAAAGGATTGTCTCTAGGACACTAACACTAACAATCTCCCACTTGGACTAGAGCCAATCACCCACATGTCTAACCCCTAGACCATCAAAATATCTAGTGTGTACATGAACACTCAAAACCTTGGTGAATGGGTCAGCCAAATTATCATATGTGGGAATGCGCTCTAACTCTATTTCCTTGTTAGCGATCATCTCTCTTATCAAGTGATAACGCCTTGGTACATGCTTGTTTTTGTTGTTGGATCTCGGTTCCTTTGCTTGCGCAACCGCACCAATGTTGTCACAATACAACTTTATTGGACTACTAGCACTTGGAACTACCCCTAGTTCAGTTAAGAACTTTCTTATCCAAACAGCTTCCTTGGCAGCCTCTGCCGCAGCTATGTACTCAGCCTCAGTTGTTGAATCTGCGATTGTCGCTTGTTTGGAACTATTCCAACACACCGCACCTCCATTGAGAGTGAAGACGTATCCTGACTGCGACTTGTAGTCATCACAGTCGGATTGGAAACTTGCATTAGCGTAGTCGGTGACGGCTAACTCTGATTGCCCACCGTAGATAAGAAAATGTTCTTTAGTACGCCTGAGGTACTTAAGAATATTCTTGACAGCAATCCAATGAGGTTCACCTGGATTCTGTTGGTATCTACCCGTGATGCTGACAGTGTAGGCCACGTCTGGCCTAGTGCAAGTCATGGCGTACATGATGGATCCAATTGCAGATGCATATGGAACATCCTTCATGTGCTTAATATCAGCTTCGCTAGAAGGACAATCCTTCTTCGACAGCTTTATCCCATGATTTGCTGGAAGATATCCTCTCTTAGAGTTCTCCATCGCAATATGCTTCAACACCTTATCTACGTAGGTGGATTGTGGCAGCCCTAACATCTTCTTGGATCTATCCCTATGGATCTTGATCCCTAAGATGTAGCATGCTTCTCCAAGATCCTTCATCATGAAGGTCTTTGATAACCAATTTTTCACGGACTGCATGAGCGGGATGCTATCTCCTATAATCAATATGTCATCGACATATACGACTATAAAAACAATACTCTTCCCGCTGCGTTTACGATAAACGCATGGATCTTCCGGATTTCTAATGAAGTCAAAAGACTTAACAGCTTCATCAAATTGGATATTCCAACTCCTAGAAGCTTGCTTCAATCCATAGATGGATCGTTTAAGCTTGCACACGAGATTAGGCTTAGAAATAAAACCCTCCGGTTGAGTCATAAACACGTCCTTATCAATGTTTCCATTGAGGAAGACTGTTTTGACGTCCATCTGCCAAATCTCATAATCATAGTGTGCGGCTATCGCAAGTAAAATACGAATGGACTTGATCTTTGCAACCGGCGAAAAGGTCTCGTCATAGTTAATACCTTCACGTTGACTGTACCCTTTCCCCACCAACCTAGCCTTGTAGGTTTGTACCTTACCATTTGCATCGGTCTTCCTCTTGAAGACCCACTTGCAACCTATGTGTTTTACCCCTTTTGGCAATTCAACCAAGTCCCAAACTTGATTGATGTACATCGAGTCCATCTCGAATTTTATGGCTTCATGCCACTTTCCTGAGTCAACATCTAATGTCGCCTCAGTGTAAGTCTTATGTTCGTCCTTATCCGGTATTTCCACATCATTGTGTTCTTCCACGAGGAAGCCATAATACCTATCGATTGGATTACGAATTCCAGTTGACTTACGGAGTTGTGGTTGTGCAGGCTGTACATTCTAATCGTGAAAATTTTGTGGTGCAGCGACTTCATCGTTGACCGGAGAGTCCTCAAGAGCGACACTTTCAGATGCCTCTTGGGCGGGAGTTTGAACTATGATATTCTCATTCAGCCTACTTGGAGGTTGTTGCGAAGGCAACGCAACTCCAATTACGCTCCCACTGGCTGAAAGAGGACCACCTAGTGATAAACTTCCACCATGAGAGTCGATGAATGCTCCCACTGATTCTTTGTCATGTTGCTTTGACAAATCATCAGTCTCTATGTTAATTTGTAGTTCTTGAATTTCTTCAAGTTCTATCTTCTTACGACTTTGTTCCTTAAAGACATACTCGTCTTCTAGGAACCTAGCTTGCCTAGAAACAATCACCGTTTGTTTCTCCGGTAGATAGAAATAATATCCTATAGTCTCTTTAGGATATCCCACAAAATAATCTTTTTCATCTTTGGATTCCAACTTATCAGTTTGCATTTTCTTCACAATTGCAGGGCAACCCCACTTTCTAATGTGTAGAAAAGATGGCTTCTTGCCATACCACAACTCGTATGGAGTTTGCACAACTGATTTAGACGGAATCGTATTCAGAATGTAGATTGAGGTTTGCAATGTGTGTCCCCATAAGAATGTTGGAGGAGAGGCGAAACTCATCATGGATCGGACCATGTCCAACAGGGTTCGATTTCTCCTTTCGGATACACCGTTCATCTGAGGGGTTCCGGGAGGAGTCATGTGATTGGATCCCATGAAGCTTCAAGTAATCCATGAATTCGTGGATAAGGTACTCACCTCCCCGATCTGATCGAAGAGTCTTGATAATCTTACTAAGACGATTCTCTACTTCGGCCTTGTACTCTTTAAATTTCTCAAACGATTCGGATTTGTGTTTCATGAGATACATGTATCCGAATCTTGAGTAATCGTCAGTAAAGGTAATGAAGTAGCCGAATTGACCCCTAGCTAGAGTGGGCAATGGTCCACAAACATCGTTGTGGATCAACTCTAGAACTTCTTTGGCACGCACCCCTTTCCCCGAAAAGGGTTTATTGGTCATCTTGCCCATGAGACAAGATTCGCAACTTCCATAAGACTCTAAATCAAATGAGGTTAAGTAGTCTAACTTTCTTAACCGTGCAATTCTTTTCTCGGTTGCATGACCAAGTCTACAATGCCACAAGTAAGTCGGGTTTTCATGATTACTAAGCTTGAGTCTTTTATTTTGTATATTAAGAACATTATATCCACAATGTAACAAATATAAACCATTCACAAGAGGAGCATTTCCATAAACATCACCATTAAGCGAAAAATAACAAGTATTATTTGCAAAACGGAAGGAAATCCCTCAATGTCTAACATAGGAACGGAAATAATGTTACGAGTAATAGACAGAACGAAATAACAATTATTCAATTCAAGTCTAAAACTAGAAGGTAAGTCTAAAACATAAATCCCAACACGTTCAGCAGCAACTCTTGCTCCATTCCCCACGTGAAGGGCGACTTTACCCGGTCTAACTGCTCTGCTGTCCTTGAGCCCCTGCACATTTGTACAAATGTGTGAGCCACAACCGGTATCTAATACCCAGCAGTTAGAATCATTTGTGGACATGTTTATCTCAATAACAAACATACCTGTTCCAGTAGCTGAAGTACCTTGTGCCTTCTTTTCAGCTGCTAGAACCTTGCAATCCTTCTTCCAATGCCCCTTCTGCTTGCAGTAGAGGCATACATCCTTATCTACCCGCTCCTTCTTTTGAATTCCACCTTTCGGCTTGAGGAAATCAGGCTTAGAGCCTTTCTTAGCCTTGCTTCTTTGCTTCTTCTTCCCTTTAGAGGCAGAGGAGCTAGAAGCATCACCATGAGCACAGGCTTTTCCTTAGCAGTGGAAGACTCAAAAGTCTTGAGCATGTTATGAAGTTCAGGCATGGTCGAAACCGTCTTATTCATATTGAAGTTTACTACGAAACTCGAATATGAATCGGGTAGCGACTGAAGGATGGCATAAATAGCAACATTGGTCTGCAGCTCAATGCCTAAACGACCAAGTTTCTCAATTAGTCATTTCATCTTCAAAACATGAGGGGAGACTTTCCCTCCTTCAGATAGCCGACATCTAAACAGATCTCTCATCACCTCATAAATCTCAGAACGAGACTCAGAATCAAAGAGATCCTTCAGATGTCTAAGCATCTCATAGGGAAGCATCCTCTCGTGTTGCCTCTGCAACTCGGGAGCAACATAACACACTGAGCCTGGGAAGCATCATCTTGATGCTTCTTTTGAGCTTCGGCGTCAAACGCTTCGGCTTCCTCAGAACCAGCCTCAGGGGTAACAGGGATTGGCATGTCCAACACGTACTCAATCTTTTCTTGCCTAAGCACCAAACGCACGTTTCGGTGCCAGTCTAGAAAATTTGGCCCAGCCAATTTGTTTGTTTCCAAAACACTTCTCAATGACAAGTTATTCATTTCAACAATCCTAGGAAATAAAATTTAAGCGGGAATTAAAACACATAATTCCTATGATCAATATTCAGCAATCAAAATAAACATGGCCTTTTATTTATTTTGTCTCCATTATTTTCACATACTCAACGACCTCATCGGAAGAGTACGAATTTATATCTAATATAAATTGTAATGGACTAGGATCCACATTCCTACTATTGCAATTACTGCTAGGGCTGAACATTGCAACATCAGAACTGGTAGGTCTCTAAACCAATTGCCTCACGCAATTCCTAGTTGATTGAACCTAGTTCAACCGGATGTCACCTAATTCTCGTTTCCCTGCTAGGGCTGGTGAAACAGAATTAAGTTGGTTTACAACCATTAAGCGGCGACAAACATGTCCCTATAAAAGTCCCGTTAGATGTAGATCCGAGCAAAAGACTAGGGTCTTAAATACTCATTGGAACGAAATCTCCGGTTTACTTTTAATTTTAATGGAAGACATCTTTCAATTTAATGAAAAGTCATATTTTAGCGAGGAACATTTTAAAGGCGGGGTATTAATTGCTTAATCGAGATCCACATGTTAATCTACATCACATTTGAGCAATTATAGGGCGCCGCCTACCCTAACATGATTTTATGCGGACTAACATTTATTTGGGCGCCGTCTACCCAAAACATAAATAACGGTCCGACATTTATTGGGCGCCGTCTACCCAAACAATTATAATGCGGACTATAAAAACGTTAACAAATTTTAAAAATAAGTTAACCAAGTGGGAATAATTACCAAATTATTAAACACAAATTAAAATCCAATTTTAATTTTTCTATTAATAATTTTAATTAAAAAAACAAATTAATCCAATTAATTTGAATTATTTTGGTCCAACCAAATTAAAATTCCAAGAGTTAATTTAATTTCAGACTCACTAATTTAAATAATTGGTATTTAAAAAATAGGCCCAAAACTTAAATTAAACTTGGCATATTTTAATTAAATCTGGCCCAAAACGCAGCCCAAAACACAGATCCACGGCCCAACACGGCAAATCGCGCTTCCCAGAAGCGATCGGCTGCCCAGACGTGCCAATCGCGCTCGCCCGATGCGATTGCCTGCGGTCCACGCTGACCAGACGTGCAGTCGCGCTTGCCAGGCGCGATTGCGCTGCGATTTGCGCTGCCGCACTTACCTGTCGCGGCCGTGGGTAATCGCGCGTACCAAACGCGATTTCCGCTCTAATATTTTTTTTTCGAAAAAGATAGAGAAATCTAATTTCCCAGAAAACTGGATCGAAAAATACAGTTTTTCAATTTAATAAAAGTCAAATCAAATTTGCAAATTAAATTGAATAACGTATGGGCAATAGAAGGCAAAACAAATCACACATAATTATTTACCCACAAGAAACTAATTATGCAATTAATCAAGAGTCTGTGCTCTGATACCACTGTTGGAATTTATAAGCACGTAAACATGCACAGCGAAAATTAACGTTCTCCAACAACGAACAATTTAATTGCATAATTAAATACGAGATATCTTAAACAAGAGATCTTACAGAGCTTCGTACGCGGAATCCTCAACTACGGTATCCATGCAATAGCTATTCACCGATTTGCACCGAGGTGCCAGCGTTGAATCTCGAGACGAACATGCTAGGAAAACTCGAACAAGAGATTTTATGGAGAAAATATATTTCTTGTGTATATTTTCTGAATTCTCATGACACGTATTTATAGGGATTAACTTGGCTTAATTCCTAAGCAAGATATCGGGCCTAGCCCGTAATATAATCTCTACGGATTATATTTCCCTAGATATGTTCCTACGAATAATATCTTTACCATATCTATTATTCTTGTATAATAATATTCCAAATATTATTATTGGGATTTCATATTTAATTAAATCTAATTTAATTAAATAATAATAATAATAATTAATTCCAAATATAATTATTATTATATTCTCCATAAATTAAATATTATATCCAATATAATACTTAATCAACCAACTATAATCGGCGAACTGCCATTGCTTGTTGTGTGACCCATAAGCCCTCGTATATCGAGCGATTAGTCAAACTAACGGTCTTAATTGAACCCTAGACAATAAATCGGACATTCTCAATATACGAGGTACGTTGCGAGAAAATCTGCAACTACCTGTAATACTGTAGGCTATTGTGATATCTTCCTTTCGTTCGCGAATACTCGATTAAGCCTTGAACATGATGAAGTGTCTATTCAAATAACTTAATCATATTATCTCAAATTACTAATTGATCGCTCGTATCGCACTTGGCCACAAAGTCCAAGTCGACTTGCATCGGCCGATGTCTCAGATCCAATTATGATGAGAAGACGAGTATTCTCTCTAAATCCACATTGAGGAATGAATCCTATTCTTGGCTCAACTACCACGCACATGTATTTCATGATGAACCCAATCCATGCCATATCTACCCGTGGAAGGGTGAAAGCATCGGTCATGGTCAAAGTTCACCACTCCACACATGTCGTGCGTATTGACCTCAAGTCAGAGGAGTATCACATCGTTCCCACTAATCGAGACACCCGTAGACACATTATGTGGAATTATATCAAACGGTTTCTCGGATGGGTATACCAATACCCTCTAAGGTATTTGTGCATCCATTATGAGATACATAGTATCTCGTAGTAAGTGAGATCTTACTACACTCTCTCCATAGAGTATAATGCAGATCATACATCAATCTCCATTGCATCATCAATATCCCATTCTTGATGATCCTCGATCGGGGCTATTTGAGAATCGTACTTCGGTCATCTGAGTTCTCACTCACTCAATGACAGTATTGATTCAAGGGAACGCATATATGAATAATGCAAACAATCAAACATAATATTCATATAAGTGTAAAGTCATACATTTAATATTAAACCAAACAATAATATTAAACCATAAACTGAATATCATCTTAGTATTATGTCCTTACAAAGGATTGTCTCTAGGACACTAACACTAACAATTGTATCATAGTTAAGCGTTTGTGTTATTTTAGCAGTTGCTAAAATATTTAAAGGATATATGCAGTATTTTGTAGAATATATGAATCTCACTATGCTTTCTGGAAGTTTGTCTTGAACTAACATCTTTGTGAGAAGACGAATCTATTAACATAAATTATTATAGAAGGTGATTTATTTTCCTTTCAAGTCATAACCCGCGATTTAACTCATGTAGTTAGTGGGAACAAGAGGTGAGACACTTGGCATAAATCTAAAAGTGGAATATTAGTTGAATGGTAAATAAAACACGATTATGTAATAGGGGGTCTCATCCGCACCCCTAGTATAATAATATAATGTACTAGTACACTTCATGTTATTAATCATGCATTTTTATACATATATATGCAATTTGATAATCATCCATTTGCTCGACACTATATACCGTGTATATCATGAGGAAAGATTTGGTCCAATTGTAAATTGCTAAAGTGTCCTAGTGTTCCGGAGAAGTGAATTATTGAGAGCTAAGAATAAGGGGTGATAAGTGACTTGCAGCGATTATACTAACTTCTACTAGTCGCTTACCCGCAAGTGGACGGGTTCACTGTAGTAAGAGTAAGTATAATGGCCAAGTATTATCGAACCCACGGGATAGTGTATATCGAATAGATCCCTGAAGACCCACGCGTCGTAGTTAATATGAGTGAAATGTTTTTGGATTTTTTTGGAAAAATAAATTAAAGACTGAAATAAACTAAGTAAACTTAAATACTAAAGAAAGCAAATTAACTAAGGGTTGTGTTCTAATGAGAGATCGTGATGCTCAGGATAGGAATCCCTACGTATACTAACGGAGCAGGTACATAATCAGAATAACTGTGGCAAACAAGAATTAACCTAAGTCTAAGAATGCAAGGTGAAAGCTCAAGATTCTAAACCCTAATACTTTACCCTAACACTCGACTCCACTAATCCACTAACAAGTTAATGGATTATGCTCAATTAATGAGACCCTAATTTAACTAAGGTGATGCGGTCGTCCTCCTTCGCTAAACCGGTAGATGAATTAACCTTTCCTAAACCCTCTCGTTAAGACTACTAATTGTTATTGAGTGATGCGGTCATCCTCTCTCTAACACTTTCGTACTAAATTCAAAGGTAAAGTTCAGATTAATTATAAG
This sequence comes from Ballota nigra, assembly GCA_947034835.1. NCBI lineage: Eukaryota > Viridiplantae > Streptophyta > Magnoliopsida > Lamiales > Lamiaceae > Ballota > Ballota nigra. Next base: position 76,344,980 of record OX344722.1, read on the forward strand.
AATTCATTAACCAAGAGAATTAAAACCTAACGTCACGAGTTACCCTAATTACGTACCCACAACCTACTTCTACGAGTTCATCCTACCCTAAGCATGCAAGGGTTTTAGCTAGACATAGATTTAACGTAAACAATAACAATTAGACAAGTTACGAACATGAACATGGTAATTAAAACGAAGAACGATCGAACATAAACTGGGGTTTTAAGATATAAAATAATACTTAAATTAATTGACAAAACGAGGTCTCAACGTATTAAAGAAGAAAAGTTATTAAGAAACGAAACTAAAACGGGAAATCGTAATGTGAATTCGTAAGCAAAAACCTCAAAACCGTAAAATTAAACTTGCTCGTCTCTTCTCTTCCTTCTCTCTCTAAAAATTCTATGTAAAAATGATGTAGTGCGTTCGGGGATCCTTCAAAACGTGTTTGGAAGAGGTATATATAGGCACGGGTCGAAACGGGAGTTAATGGGCCAAAAATACGCATCCGGAGGCAAAAATCCGAAGTTGCTCGAGCAAAACGCTCGAGCGGTCCCGCTCGAGTAGTGTAGCTCGAATGACACAATCGCTCGAGCGGTTCCGCTCGAGCCGGTCGTGCGCTGAAATTGCACTGTATGTTTTGGGCGCTCGAGCGGTGGCGCTCGACCTAGTCACTCGAGTGACTTCCAACTCATCCAACTAATACTTTTCCTCGTCCGCACTAATACCAATCGTATTTCTTCAATATCTTCTCATCCGGGCATCCGTTTGAGTCGATTCAAAGTCTTACGAACTCCGTTTTTCGTCCTCTATTCACCTATTAGCATCAAAGAGACAAATTCATCAATGTATAGAAATAATGCTCAATTGACTCTAAATACTCGATAAACTCGACCAAGATTGGGGTATTTCAAGCTACGAATCATGACAATTTCACGCCTAATCAATAAGTAATTTCACAAGGACTCGATATGTATATCCATCGAAACGAGCTTTTTACCAAAATATTGATAAAATATCGGAAAATTTGGTAAATATCGAAAAATATCAGTATTCATGTCGATATAAGTGAATTGTAGTTCAAAATTTGCAAAATATTCAGAAATATCGCAAAATATCTGTAAAAATCGGGAAAATATCGGTAAAAATGGGGAAAATTCTCTCTTCTTTGTTTTATTGTCCATGAGTATTATTTAAGTCACTAAACCACCATTTATTCATAAATCTTGCAAGAATTTTTTTTAACATGCAGAGTGTTGATGATCTTGACTCGGATTAAAGGATTAGTGGTTGATTTACTCTTAGAAGATCATCAAACAAGAAATATATCAAGGATTAAAGCTAGATTTCTTCAAGGAAAGATTGGGGAGAATTTTTGCAAGAGTTTGACTTATTTTTGAATTAACTCCCCCTTCTTATTATCCCATGAAGTGGTATTTATAATGTTACAAGCAAGTAGGAGGTGTCACCTTCCTAATCATCCTCATTTACATCATGACAAGTGTTAAGACACTTGTTACCTCCTTAAGCTATTACATCTTTATACAATGACAAGTGTTAAAACACATGCTTGTTCCTAATGTAATGCCTAATTATTGGGACTTCTGATGATCTTCTGAGGTGCCCTCTTGCTCGTCTGCTCGCCTCTTGTTACTTCTCTTTGCTCCTTCTTAGTCCAGTTGGTCGCCTCTTTTTTTATGCTCACATGACCTGCTGCTCGCCTCCCCTGAACCGGTCCTTTGACCCAGCTGCTCGCCTCATAGGGCTTTTCTTCCCTGTTGTTCGTCCTTTTTGACCTGTTACCCTTAATAACTTCTTAATCTTATTATTTTAACATTTTTTTATCTTAATCATGTTGTTCGGTTGTTCGCCTATCAACAATGCCCCCTAGTTTGGCACATAAGGATGAATTTTACCCTTTTATGTCAAACTATAAACTTGGGTTGCATCTTTAGTGTGGGAGGCGAACAACAGGGGCTTCGAATTTTCATTTTCAACAGGGAGCGAGCAACAGGGATTTGAATTTTTTGGGCGGGAACTCTGGGAGTGAGCAACAGGGAGTGACCTTTGAACTCATGACTTTTCATTTCCCGAGGCACGAGATACGAAGCGACGTGGGCGGTGAGTGCAATCACCGTCGCCCACGCGTGCACCTTCTTTGCATATAGGGGCTTTCTTTTTCAAAGTCTTTCAATTTTGACCCCGAATCCTTGTCTATAAATAACTCATTTTTCCTTCTTTCTACTCTTTTCACGATCGAAATTCTCAGAACCTCCATAAACGATCCTTGAAGCTTTTTCTTCACCAGCTTCTTTCGAATCTCAGTTGATTTCCCTTGAATTGAAGGTGAATCCTTTATTTTTTATTGCAATTCTCTACATTTTGTCTTTCAATTTCGTGTTGTTCTTCGTATCTTTTGCACATTTTATTACTCTGCTACCATCGCCGCCGTGTCGCCGCCTTCGTGCCGCCGTCACCCCTTACTTTCTTTAAATCGCGATTCTATTTTTGTTGTCTCCCTAAATCCTATCTTTTTATTTATCCTATATCCCTGAATGGCGTCTCCCTCTTCGAGTATTACACCATCCGTCGAGCTCATTGGCCGGAATCCGGGGAAACGGCCCATGGAAGATGAACAACCTCTTCCCGCTCCTCGCTGCTCGCTCCGGTGAGAAAATGCTCAAAACCCTAGGACTTTGCTTGTAGATGAAGAAACGGGTTCCGAGGCGAGCTCTATTGCTCACTCCCTTGATGAATTTTACGCTGTGGAGAGTTCAGGCAAGCAAGACGTCCAAGGCCCTGTTTCTCGCTCCTCGCCGAGAGAAGGAACGTCCTCAGACTTGGGTGAAGACTCTGCTGAGGTCGCCGCCGAGATTAAGGAGATGAGTCTTCCTGGAGACACGGGAGCGAGCAGCGGGCAACAGGTCCCTAGCGAGCAGGTGGCTCACTCAAGAGGCGATCAGCCGGGTGTGACTTAGGAATTTTTTTGCGAAATCAACTTTCCCATTTCAAAACCAACTTCTGAGTCCCTAATACCTGAGGCAGTTGTCCAAAGGCAAGAGTGGATCGATTATGCCAACCGGTACCACAATACCTTCCCCACTCTCCCAAGGGCTACTATGGAAGCTCGGGAATCCCTGTACACGGTAAGCAAAGTGGCGAGCGTAGTCACAGAAGATGATTTGGCCCGAATCCGCTCTTCCTACCGTATCCCGTACGACATCTACTTATACGCTCCGCAGAAAGGAGAGACTGCTGACAATCCGCCCTCTGGATGTACTGCCATTAACCTAGATGTTCTCAATACGGGGTTCCCCTTACCCCTACATCCAATAATCGGGCGATTTTTGGAAGACACCAACTTAGCCATAACCTAGATCACTCCGAACGGGTGGAGCAATATGCTGGCCTTTATAACTCTCTTCGGGTTGGAGGGTTATAAGAACAAGATCAGCACTGTGGAAATCCACTATACGATGACCATCGCTTCAGCCGTCAATGAAGAGGGGCTAGGATGGTATATTAAGGCTCGCAGCGGCGTTAAACTGATCGAGGGGGTGCCCAATAAAGTGAAGAGATGGCATAAGCAGTTTTTCTTTATCAGCGGCGACTGGCGAGCGTCCTCTGATTTTTTGGGAGGACCTGGGCGTATCAATTCTCCCACCCATTTTGGAGAGATTCGGCGTAGGTTTCACCATTTGGTTTATCGTATCCAAGGTGAACTAATTTTAATCTTTTTCTTTTTGTTTTGCAGGTCCGCGCATTCTGAAGTGGGGGCATCCCGAGCTGAGTGAAGAGTTCTTGTATGTTCTTGCGTTGATTTCGCTTCGGGACGTGAAAGATCGCAGTATCAACCACCTCTCCAAAGCGCACTGTCAGAAGCTTGCTCTCGTAACCACTAGTGCATATCACTTGGAGGCTCAAGCCGACGTCCATGAAGGTAACTTGAGTTTATATTTATTCTTTGTATCCAGCTGGTCGTCTGGTCGCCTGTTGGTCGCCTCTGACTTGTTGAACTTGATTTTATATTTTACTTTCAGCTCAAAGGGTAACAGTTGCTATCCCTCGAATCCCAGAGAGTTACCATCTCCTTGCTCGCCGAGTCAAGCAAATGGCGGCCAATCAACCCTCGAAGAAGAAAAAATTTGATCCTTGCACCTCTCTGATCAAGTTGAGGGCGGAAGCACATGATGAGTAGGCTTGGCAATGGGGCGGGGAATCCCCGATCCCCGCGGGGATCCGCCCCGAACGGGCGGGGAATCCCCGAAACAAATGGGGACGGGGGCGGGGATTTTTTTCCCCCGTAAGCGGGGACGGGGCGGGGACGGGGATAGTATTCCCCGCCCCGCGGGGATCCCCGCCCCGTTCCCCGCGGGGATCCGAATTATTTTTATATAATTAATATATTTATATGTTTATAATATATAAATTTAAAAGTAAATTATAAATAACTATATCATAATTGTCCTACTCAATTAACTATTTATTTTAAAATTACATCTATATTTATTTTAATATTATGTTATTAGTTTCATGTTATATATAATTTCACTTTAAAACATATATTAACTAAAAATATTAGAATTAGAGACTCTTCAAATTGCTTAAATTAATTTTTCTTAACATCAATTTAAACTAATTGTTGTTTATGATTAATTTTTTTAATTTTTATACTATATTATATATTTTTTTATTTTAAAAAATGAGATAAAAAAATATCTAAACGGGGAACGGGGAATCCCCGCGGGGACGGGGATCCCCGCGGGGCGGGGATGGGGGAGAAAAAATCCCCGTTTATTTCGCGGGGACGGGGATGGGGAATGGCATCCCCGGCCCCGCCCCACCCCGTTGCCAAGCATTGATGAGGAAGAGGCTCCCCAAGTGCCTGCCCCTACTCCTCGCCTTCCTCCCCTCTCCTCGCCTCCTAAAGATAACCGGGGGAAGAAGAGGTTGACTAAGGAGACAGCCCCCCGAAAGGACGATGACCGCTCCAAATGGGCCAGGGGACAAGGCCCCTCACAGGCAAGCAGGTCTGTTGCTCGCTCCTCGCCGGTGGAGGAGGTAATTGAGCAACAGGTTGTTGGTGCTATGGTCACCGCACGGGGAAGGAGTTCCTCACTTGATAGCTCCTACCTTGGATATGACCCCGTTAAGCTAAGGGAGTAAGTATATCTCTCTTTGCCCAGCTGCTCGCCCCCTCTCATCTGTTAGCTAACTGTTTCTTTTTGTGTAGGTACAAGAAAGAGGAGTACCTCAAGCGAGCTAAGGTACTTCACCAAGTTACCTGTGTCAAATCTGCCCCTGCCTATCACGAGATCAAGGACTCTCACGTCCGACGGGCTACAGAGTTTGTCCGTCGCTCCTGGACAAAGACGGACGAAGAGATTCTTCAGAGTCAAAGTCTGAGTGACAATGCCCGCCTCCTGAGCTACAATGCGAGCCATCAGGTCATCTCTGCTCAGAGGTTCGTTGACCAAGCCATCGAGCTTGAGCGGACAAACCGGAGCCTGGGACGGAGGATCAAGCAGCTTGAGACGGACCGAGATACCCAGCTGAAGAGAAAGGAGGAGGAGCTGGCCAAGCTAAAGCCGAATTTGATAAGGTCAAACTCTCCTGGGAGCAGGATTTCAAGGCATCTGAGGACCGAGAGAGGGTTGCCTCCAATGCTTCAGAAAAGCTGAAGTTAGATTTGGGTGTTGCTACTGATCGCCTGCAAATTCTGGAGATGGAGCGGGTGGGTTTGGTGGAGCGAGTCGAGTCTCTGAAGGTCCATGTCGACCGTTTGCAGAAGGAGAAGAAGCGGGTCATATTCTACACTACGTACGTGCAGGATGTAACCGATAACACTAATCTCGATTACATCTGTGCATATGCGGATTGTGTAAGGTCCGTGAAGTATGTCTTGAATAATGGTCTTGATGTGATGACCAGTACTGTCACAGACTTCACGAACTACGTCATCGAGAACCCACCGGCAGTAGGTTTCGACATCCCTGTTGCCGACTTGGGAGAAATGGGGGTCAACTTGGACATCTTTAAGGATGATGTCCGAGTGGTTTCTCCGAAGGAGAGGACTGAGGAAGTGAACCGAGATGCCACTGTATTTGATGCTCTAAGTCCTCTCTTTCCAAATCCTCTTGGTGAGACGAGCACCTCCACTGCAGCAGGCGAGCAGCAGGTCCCAGTGGCGACCAACCAAGATGCTCCTCCACCTCCTGCTGAAGATCCTCCGGCTCCACTAGTTCCTCCGGCCCCCGAGTCTTGAAATCTTTTATGTTTCCTTAGTTGATGTGCTAGGTCAATTGTAACTTTTTTCCTTTTGCACTTGTACCAGAAGTTTTATCTTTAATGAAGTCGTACTTTTTATTGGAAATCCTTTTGATGAATGAATTCACTTTATGTTTTATTTGTCCGCCTTTCATTTGCCCTTTATTTATTTTTGCTTAAGTATTTCTTTCTTTGATTGAAAGTTAAATACTTCTCTTTGCATGTGTTTACATTACTTAAACATGGGTTAATTTGGTCCTTTCAAGGACTTGACCTTTGCTTTATCCTATTTATGCCCTGTTGCTCGCCACTTGCTATGTTTGTACTTAAGTGCATTTAGCCTTGGGGCGAGCAACTTTGTGTTACGGGGGTGATCAATTGGGCTTCTGTGACTTTGGGGCCCTGCTGCTCGTCTCCTTTTGACTTTGTGTTATGACACTCGACTATCTCCGGCGAGCAGCTCTTCTCCTTAGGCGAACAACTGGGCTTTGATGTCTTCTTGTTTATTCAACCGCGTAATACAACGAACAATCATACTTACAAAATTTTGCCAAAAAAGTTTGAAAATTTTATCAATCTTACAATAATACAAATGGGGTTTCCTTAATTACTGATAATATTTTTTCAATAATGCTGCGTTCCAGGTGTATTGGACCGAGTTGCCTTCCATGTCTTCGAGATCATACGTGTCGTTGTACCACTTGTGGGTTACCCTGAATGGGCCCTCCCAAGTCGGTCCAAATACTCCTGGTGGCGGTGCTAGAACCTTTCGGAGTACTAGATCTCCGACTTCAAATCCTCTATTTTTTACTTGCGAATTGTAATATTTCACGATTCTTCTCTTGTATATTTCTTTTTTTTTTCTGCTGAGATTCTTTTTTCGTCAATCAGATCCATTTCTGCAGCCAACGGTTTATTGTTTAACTGCTCAATGAACTCAGCTACTCTTTCAGTTGGTACCTTGAGCTCTACAGGTATTACTGCTTCGGTACTGAATGTCATAGCAAACGGTGTTTCCCCGGTGCTTGTCCTATGTGATACTCTGTATGCCCAAAGTACTTCGGACAGTTCTTCTGACCATTTGCCTTTCTTATCTACCAGACGGATTTTTAGGATATGCTTGATTATTTTGTTAACTGCCTCAACTTGGCCATTAGACTGAGGGTGGTAGGGTGTTGAAAAATATTTCTTGATACCCCATTTTTTTGCAGAAATCTCTTATCTTCTTTCCTTCGAACTGTTTTCCATTATCCGTCAATATTGCTTGCGGAACTCCGAATCGGCACACTATGTTTTTCCAGATAAAGCTGATCATTTTTTCTTGGGTTATTGTCAATAGTGCTTCGGCTTCGGCCCATTTTGTGTAATAGTCCACGGCCACTACTGCAAATCTTACATTCCCATTTCCCATCGGGAAAGGTCCTATGATGTCTATCCCCCACTTTGCAAATGGCCATGGACTATTTACTGAGATCAGTTCTGTTGGTGGCTTATGGATGTTGGGGGCGAACAGCTGGCACCTGTGGCATGTTTTTGCAACTTTGATCGCATCTTGTAACAGAGTTGGCCAATTGTATCCTTGTCTTACCGTCTTGTATGCTAATGCTCGCTCTCCCGCGTGATTTCCACATACGCCCTCGTGTATTTCCTTCAACACTTCCTGGCCTTGCCCCCCTGCCAAACATTTCAGTAGGGGCAGTGAAAATCCTCTTTTGTAAAGTTGGTTATCCATGATAGTAAATCTTGCTGCTCGTTTGGCTATCTTAGCTGCCTCTTGTGGGTCTTCGGGTACTTTGTTGTCTTTGAGATATCTGTATATCGGTTTTCTTTAATCTTCCTCTGTTAGTTCTTCTTTAACTTGACTGATTTTGTAGTCACTGGTGGATGGGTGAGAAATCTTTGTTATCGTGACCTGTGAAAGTTCTACTGGTCCCGTGCTAGTAGCCAAACGAGCAAGTGCATCTGCTTGTGCGTTGTTGTCCCTTGGCACTTGATCAATATAAATTTGCTCGAAGAGTGAAGCCAGGTGAGCAACAATTTTTTGATACAATGCCATGTTTTCATCTTTAGCTTCGTACTCCCCACGGACTTAGTTGACTATTAGCTGGGAATCTCCATAAATTTGGACTCTTTGAACCCCCACAGCCAGAGCCAGTCGTAGTCCGGCTATCAGCGCTTCGTACTCAGCTTCGTTGTTTGTTGCCATGAATTCAGACCTGACTGCTGAAGTGAACACTTGCCTATCTAGGCTGATCAGCACTATCCCGGCTCCCGCTGCTGTGTTATTTGATGATCCATCCACATACATGTGCCAAGGACGGTTATGACCTCTCGCCGGATCTTGAGGGAAGGTTAATTCGACTATGAAGTCAGCTAACGCTTGTCCCTTGATCACTGTTCGAGGTGCATTAGATATTCCGAACTGGCTTATTTCCAGGGACCACTTGAGGAGGCGACCAGCAGTGTCAGGCCTTTGCAGAATTTGTCTTAGTGGGAATGTTGTTAAGACTTCTACTTGATGATCAAAGAAATAAGGCCTTAGCTTTCTCACGCTCATCACCAGTGCGTAGGCCAACTTTTCCATGGGCGAATATTTGATCTCTGCTTCATGCAGAGCCTGCTTATGTAGTAGATTGGCAAATGAAACTTTCCTTCTGTCCAAACTAAGACTGGGCTGATGGCCACCTCTGACGCAGCTAGGTATAGGTACAGTTTCTCTCCTAAGACAGGCTTTGATAGAATCTTAGTGTCGCTAAGATATTCTTTTAGTTGCTCGAATGCCTGTTGACAATTGCTTGTCCACTAGAACTGTCATTTCTTGATAGCGTCAAAGAAAGGTCGGCATTTATCACCCGATTTTGAAATGAATCTATTCAACACTGCTAAGCATCCGGTTAGTCGTTGAACTTCCCTGACTGATCTTGGTGGTTGCATGTCCATGATTGTTTTGACCTTTGATGGGTTCGCCTCAATGCCTCGCTGACTGACCAGGTGCCCAAGGACTTTTCCCGAGTGAACTCCGAAGCTGCTTTTCTTTGGGTTTAGCTTCATGTTGTATGCTCGGAGTATCTCGAATGCTTGTGTCAGGTGTTCCAAATGATTTTCCTTTTTTGGGCTTTTTACGACTATATCGTCCACGTACACTTCCATCGTTCTGCCAATGTGTTCATCGAACATTTTGTTGACGAGTCTCTGGTACGTGGCTCCTGCGTTGATCAACCCGAACGACACCCTTTTCCAACATAGTAAATTCTTGTTGGTGTAAAATGTTGTTTTTTCCTGGTCGTCCGGGTGCATCGGTATTTGGTGGTAACCTGCGAATGCGTCCATGAAGGTAAGGAGTTCATGTCCTATCGTATTGTCCACCAACTGATCAATGTGAGGCAGTGGGAAGTTGTCCTTAGGGCAAGCGGCATTCAGGTCGGTGAAGTCGATGCACAACCTCCACGTGCCGTTTGGTTTCTTCACTAATACTGGATTTGCTACCCATCGCGGACATAAGGCTTCCTTGATAAGATCATTATCAAGTAGCTTTTTTACCTCCACGTCCAGTGCTTCGTATTTGTCAGGCCCAAATTTTCTTCTTTTTTACTTCACCGGTTTTTTGGTTGGATAAATATTTAGCTTATGGCAGGCATGCTCAAGGCTGATGCCTACCATATCAGCGTGCGACCACGTGAATACATCGAGATTAGACTTGAGGAATTCTTCCATTCTGGATCTGTATGGCTCAGAGAGCTCAGATCTAATGAATAATTCCAAGTCTTCTCGATTCGGGTCGACTTTTATTGCTTCTAGCTCCTCAACCGGGGTTGCTCTTCTTTTCTGATTTTTCCAACAAGGATCGATGATGGGTCCTTCTAGATTAATCTCATCCTAGATCATTGGTTCCGCCTCTAGCCTTGGTTCCACATCGTCAACTTTATTTAGTCTAGGTACGGCCTCTCTTCCCCGCTGCTCGTCCTTTCCCTGCTGGTCGTCCACCTCCATCATTTCAGTGTCAGCGGACTCCATGATTTCATCCAAGATGGAGGGTTCATCTTCAGCCCTGCTACTCGACTGTTCGTCCATGATGGACACTCTGTTGTCATTAGGTTGAAGTTGCAGGAGGCATTCCCGAGCTTTCTTTTGATCACCTTTAACCGTACCTGAACTTTCGGAGTTGGGAATTTAAGACAGTAGTAGTACGTTGAAACGGTCGCTTTGAATTCATTCATAAAAGGCCAACCGAGAAACCCATTGTAGGCAGACTGTTGATTTACAACTAAGAACTCTATCATTCTAGTCAGTCTCCTTTCGGGATTCTCGGTCGATACAAGTTCGAACGGCAACGTAACTAAACCTAGGGGAACGGTTACAGCATCTCCGAACCCTACTATCTTATGGTCGCATTCCTTTACATATTCATCTCAATCACCTAACTGATCTAGTGTGCTTTTAAATATGATATTTGTGTAGGAGCCGGTGTCCACAAGCAGGCGGTGGACTCGGATCCCCATGATGTTAGCACAGATGATCAGTGAGTCGTTGTGTGGGGTGAGTATTCCATCTAGGTCCTTTTCAGAAAACACCAAGTCGTCTGTCTTCTTAGTAGCTTGGTTCACTCCAACTTCTCTGACTTGGGCCACGGCTCTTAAGTCTACCTTTCTCTTCCTTTTGGACATCGGAGGTCTTCCATCTGAACAACCTCCGATGAGTTCGGCCGGTTCAAGCATCAAGATTTCTCGGACAGGTTCTGCCGGCGCTGTGAACGCCTTTTTACCCTTCTTGTCCATCCTGCTCGGCTGCTCGTCTTCTTCATCATCCTCCGAGCTAGATGGAACTGTCATCCTGAGCCTCTTGCCTGGTTGCCTCTTAACAAACTCTGACAGTTTCCCCTCTTCGTAAAATCTCCATAATTATTTCAAAAGGTCCCGGCATTCACTCGTGAAATGGCCTATATTTTGATGATACGCACAGTATTTGTTGGGATTCAATTTTTCTCGTTACTGCCATATCTTCCGGGGTTCTGACAACATATCCTTATCCTTCACGTTGTTGTATACAGCCTTTATTGATGTGGATAAGACATGGTTCAACTTCTCCTTCAACTCGGTCCCCTCACTAAAGGCTTTCATGTTTTTGGGAGCCTTGTACTCTCCTCCTGATTTCTTCCCCGCTTTCTTAGTGTCGGTTTTATCTCCCAGTTCCTTCTGTAAAGTTTCCTGCATTGAAATATATATGCCAGCTTTATGTCTAAACTCGAAATATGTCTTGGGAAAAGCTAGGTGCATTTCTTTCCATAAGTCTGTTCCTTTCTTGAGTCCTGCCATAACTGCCACGATTTTGGTGTCTTCACTCACCATTTCCCCTTCCAGTAGGACTTTATCAAACCTTTCAAGAAAAGCCTGATCGGATTCTTCATCTCCTTATTTTAGATCCGAAAGTCTATGTCTTTGCGTGAGGTAAGATCCGACTGTCGAAAAGTGTGATAGGAATTCCTTGCTAAGTTGCATGAACGAATTTATGGAACTTGGGGCGAGTGCGGAAAACCATCTGTAGGGGCCATCACCAAGAGTTAAAGGGAAATTGCGACATTGTGTCGCGTCAGATGCCTTCACTGATATTATGTAGTCAGTGTACTTAGATAAGTGTACTTTTGGGTCCGAATTTCCTTCGTATAGGCTAACAGCTGGGAACTGCAATTTCTTTTGAACCGGTGCGTTCAATATCGCAGGGGACAATGGTGATGATAGAAGTACTGTGGGCCCCCACCATTTTGGGCATCTAACTGTTTTTTCATTTCCTCAATTGTCTTCTTGAGATCAAGCCACTCGTTTGGAGGCGCTCCTCTGTTAGAAGGCTGTTCATCGTGGTTTGGCTCAGGGCCTTCCTCACGATGCAGTCCCTTACTAACGGGACGTTTCTCCTGTGTGACACGACGGACCACATTGCTTGCCCCATTTGGACCCAGGCGGCCAAAAGCTGACCTTCTGAGCAGGGTGTGCCCGCTCCTCACTTCTTTGAGAGCTTTCTTTCCTATATTCTTCATGACTCCGATATCTTACTTCCCTGCTGCTCGACTCCTTGTCACCCCCTGGTGTAGACTCTCCTCGGCTTCCTAGACGTTCGCTAATTGGAGCTTTGCTCTTGGCCCTCCTTGCTTGCTCGCTGTCAACTTCCTCTATTCTTATTTCCTTTCGTTGCTTAGCTCTTCGCTCCGTTGCCCGGTTGCTCGCCTCCGGGGTCTTAGATGACCTATGCCCTACTACCCGGTTGCTCGCCTCCCGGGCTCTTGATGGTCCAGCGGCTTCCTGTCGCCGTTGTAAGGATTTCAAAACGACGATTATTTTCACAAATTCTTTCGGATTCTGGGCCAAAGCCTCCACTTCAGGGGGAAGAGTATCGATAGTGACTTGGACATTTCGTCGAGACATCGTCCGCACCGTTCGTGCATGATCACCTGTTGATGATACCCTAGTTCGGGACTTGCTAGCCGGATGCGTGCTCGATTCTTGTGGTTCTTGTGATCTTGTCATTTTTGGATATCAAAATGTCCTTCGATGAAAGTCTTTGTGTTTATGAATGTGGATTTAAGAACAACTAGCCTTGCATGTATGAATTTGGCTTGTTACAACCCTTGTTCATACATGCATGCATTCAAGTCTTTAAATCTTCAAACACAACACCTCACAAACATCATCCAACACCTACAAACCCAGTTTCCGGCGACCTGCTGCCGGATTTTTGCAGATTCCGGCAACTTTTCACAAGGATTCTTCAAATCTTCAACCAACGAAGGTTCGTACACCCTTCTTCTAGCGCCAATTGTTGATGATCTTGACTCGGATTAAAGGATTAGTGGTTGTTTTGCTCTTAGAAGATCATCAAACAAGAAATATATCAAGGATTAAAGCTAGATTTCTTCAAGGAAAGATTGGGGAGAATTTTTGCAAGAGTTTGGCTTATTTTTGAATTAACTCCCCCCTTCTTATTATCCCATGAAGGGGTATTTATAATGTTACAAGCAAGTAGGAGGTGTCACCTTCCTAATCATCCTCATTTACATCATGACAAGTGTTAAGATACTTGTTACCTCCTTAAGCTATTACATTTTTATACAATGACAAATGTTAAAACACATGCTTGTTCCTAATGTAATGCCTAATTATTGGGACTTCTGATGATCTTCCGAGGTGCCCTCTTGCTCGCTTGCTCGCCTCTTGTTACTTCTCTTTGCTCCTTCTTAGTCCAGTTGGTCGCCTCTCTTTTTTATGCTCACATGACCTGCTGCTCGCCTCCCCTGAACCGGTCCTTTGACCCAGCTGCTCGCCTCCTAGGGCTTTTCTTCCCTACTGTTCATCCTTTTTTACCTGTTACCCTTAATGACTTCTTAATCTTATTATTTTAACATTTTTTTATCTTAATCGTGTTGCTCGGCTATTCGTCTATCAACACATAGTTGCAGTATTTGTATTGTATTAAATTATATATGAACAACTATTATATCATTTTAGACTGCTTAAGTATTTTGTTATTAATATATTTATCATAAACAATTCATTTTGTTTGAGTTTAAGTTAAATTTATATATGTAAAAGTTAGGTATAATATACCCTAAAGTTCCATGTTAAATTTTCATCATTTTAATAAAATTTATGTTAGTTTTCTATTTTCTTTTATCGATGTCGACATTTCTATCGATATTCGTAAATTTAAGGTATCGAGATTTTCACCGATTACAATATTTTGATCATATGTTAATCACAGAAATTTACCAGACCCTACTTTTATTTTAGCATGCATCTATATATACTAATACTGTCCCCGTCTACGAATTTCTTTACCCCTTTACAGTTAGGTAGGGATGGCAACGGGACGAGTTTGGATAATTCTAGGACCCGCCCCGCCAGAACAAACTTGCACAATATTAATTTGATTGGTAAACTATATAGTAATTAGATAAATGTCAGCATAAAACAAATCCTAATGCAACCTAACTCAGATAAATAAATATTAAGAAACTTTAAATAATATTTGCTTGTGTGAGATCATCTTATAGTAATATATAAACCGATACTATTTGATCCAACTTTTAATTTAAAATCTATCACTTATTAATTAAAATGTTGTCTTTTTTAAAAAGTGATAATATTTTTTTTAAAAGTGTGACTTAACACTTTACTTTAAAAATATTATCACATTTTATTATAATCCTATAACTTTTTTTTAATTTGATTGGTCTCATACTATGAAATTGTTTTATATAAATTTTTGTCTTTCATTTTATGATTCATAATATTTTATTACTGCACAATATATTATATGTTAGGATAAATTACCATTTGATCCGCATAATGCGTGCCAAAATTTTGCCACTATAATAATTTATTTTACGTTTATTTAATATCGGCCCTTAAAGTTAATTTACATATTTTTCAATCTATTCTTTGATCTCTACACTTCTTTTTAACCCTTTTTCATATTATTTACTAACCATTGCACACTTTTGACCATATACATTTTTCTTTTTTCTTTTTTTGTAAAAAGAAAAATGAAATACAAGGGTCAAAAATTGTCTATAGAAATTGTAGCATGACTACAAAATTTCCAACAAAAAATTTTATAGTGGAGGTTGTCTACAAAATTGTCTACAAAATTTTCTAATTATATAAATATTTTAATTTCTTACCTACAAATAATTTGTCTTTTATTTGACCAAATAGGATCCAGTTCCTATAGAACCCATCACTAAGGGCTTGTTTGTTTTGGGATTCACACGGACAGGACTAGGACTTTCCAGCCCCCGCCCCATTCTAGTTAGAGATGTAACATCTCGTTTTTACATCTCATTCTTCATCCACACCTATAATACTTATTTTCTCACTTAAACTCTTTTTCCTACTTTTCTCTCACTTACACTCTTTTTCCTACTTTTTTTTTCATACTTTTCTCTCGCTTACACTCTCTTTCCTACTTTTCTCTTACACATCCTACTTTACTTTTACACATGATTTGACATAAAGTAAAATCTCACCCTACTAAAATCCCAAAACAAACACACACTTTTATTATCATTCAAGACTTTACATCTTGTGGGCGTAAAGTCATGACTTCACACGCCCACCTAAATCCCGAAACAAACAAGTCCTAAAAAATAAGGATAAGCGGAGCGAAAAGAATTTTCCATGAGGTGGGAAAATGTAAATTGAGTATTAGTCCCACACGAAGTTTGTGAATAAGTCTAGTCATATCTCCGGAGGCTCCGCTTTGCTGCAGCCACTCTGGTTTCGTTCCAAACCTCCCCTTGACCCATCCTCTTTGATTCTGATGGTGGGGCTGTCACTTGATGTAGACCAGAAAGAAGAGGCTTTTCCGTGGGCTGGGAAAGTAGCCGCCTCTTCATTCTCCTTCAATCGATTCAGATCCCGAATCCTATCTCTTGGAGATTTTCGTAGGAAAATTGTTTGGGGATAAATTTTTATAGGCAAATTATTTGTGGATAATTAATTTACCATGAAATTTCATTCTGTAGACAAATTATTTGTAGGTTGAGAACCAAAGTGTCTCTACATGATTAGATAATTTTATAGGCAATCTTGCTGTAGAAATTTTTTGTTGGAAAATTTCGTAGACAATCTTTTATATTCTTGTAGTGTTAAAAAAGTTTTTTTTTTTTTTTTTTGTTCAAATGCACATCAAATCTAAAAGAATATATTTTATCTTATTTAAAAGTTCAAATTTATAAAAAAAAAAAATATGTTCAAATACACATCAAATCTAAAAGAATATATTTCATTTCATTTAAAAGTTTAATTGGTAAAGAAATATGAAATTAGTTCATTTATTTTATCGCAACAGTCCCCCTCATATTTATTTATGTGTGGGCGTGAGTTTTGACTGTCATACCATGCAAAAATCTTATTACATCTAAAGTTCAGATTTATAGATAAATGTGGATTTTAATTCATTTATTTTATTTCACTACGATAATCCTTCGTCGTAATGTCGTATTTTAACAAAATAAAATATAATTACATACAATCATACTGTGAAAAGAAAATTCAACTTTTTATATCTCATTATCCTCGAAAATAACATTTCCTAGCTAGATCACATGTTCGTGGTGATCAACGCGATATTCAGATTTGTCTCATATGTTAAAGTAATAAAAAGTAAAATGAAATATTATTTTGTAATAAACATTTCCAATGCACAATTCTAGTATTAATTTAGACGTAAGACCATGTTTATCGGTCTATGGATGACCAGGGCATGGGCATAAGACAAAAAAAAAAAATGAAATTAAACAAGATGACCATGGTTATACCATAACCAACAACAACCAAGTTACAACAAAGATATTTTAATATCTAAAAAAATATATAAATGCCACGTGTCAAATTGTTATTGGTCGGTCATATTTTATTTAGATAATTTTCGATTTTCACTTATCTACTTAAAAATAAAAAATAAAAAAATACCAAAATTCATAAAATTAAATTCTCTATAAATAGAGACCAATCTTGATATGTTTTGGATCACAATTTCATACACTCTCTTTTCTCTTCTCCTAATTTTTTTCTCTTCTAAATTGTGTTAATTATCCTCATTTCCTCTTTTAACATGGATCCAAATGATCCTAATTATCATTACTACTCCCAAAACCAGTCAAGTTCTCAAAATTTTCAATCGTTACTTAATACTGATAATTCTCAATTTACTCAGTATTATCAAAACTCTCAGTTTTCTCCGAATTTGAACCAAGTTCCTATCTCTGAACCAGATCAAATTTCGGATAGTCTTCCTTGCAATTTGTTTGGAAAACAAAAGAAAACGGTGCAAAAAACAGGGTGGTCTGTTAAGGAAGATGTTGCATTAATGTCATCTTATTATTTCATCAGTGAAGATGGTGCGGTTGGGACCAATCAAAAAACGGCAAGACTACTCAATGTCGGCGAACAACGTGGATTTCCGGGTATGATAGGAAGCATTGATTGTATGCATTGGCAATGGAAAAATTGTCCTACTGCGTGGGCTGGGCAATATGCAGGGAGAAGTGGAAAACCAACCATCATTTTGGAAGCTATTGCATCATATGACTTGTGGATATGGCATGCTTTCTTTGGAACTCCAGGCACGTGCAATGATATCAATGTGCTCCAAAGATCTCCAGTTTTTACAGATGTCTTGCAAGGTCGAGCTCCAAAGGTTAGTTATGTCGTTAATGGTCGGGAAAATAATAGAGCTTATTATCTAACTGATGGCATATATCCTTCATGGGCTGTATTTGTTAAGTCAATTACATCTCCGGTAAATAAAAAACACAAATTATTTGCTCAACACCAAGAGGCTGTACGAAAAGATGTTGAGCGAGCATTTGGAGTTCTACAAGCTCGTTTTGCATTTCTTAAACGCCCATGTCTTGTATGGGATAAAATTTTGATGGGAAAAATAATGATGGCTTGTATCATCATGCATAATATGATAGTGGAGGATGAACGAGACACATACCAAAATTATTATGATCCCACTGAATTTTTAGTGGATGGCCCCGTAAATGATGACCAGTCTTTTCAGTACTCTACTGAACGCATTGCAAGTTTATCCTCCTATATGACTAGTAGGGAACAACTTCGTAATAGAGAAGCCCATGTCGCTCTTAAGAACGACTTGGTTGAGCATATATGGCAAAAATTCGGAGCTGCTAATTAAATATGTAATTTGCATCTTTTGCTTTGTTGTAATTTATGCATTTATTTGTAATTCGGTTTATTTATTTTCAGTTGTATTTTAATTTTTGTAATTTTAATTTTATTATTGAATGTTGTAATTTTTTTATAGTGTATGGTAATTTTTTATTAATAGTTATTAATTTTTTTAATATTGTGTAAATATTTTTTAAAAAAATTAATAATAGATATAATTATTAAATTATAAAAGAAATAATTTATTAAATGTTGGTTGTGGTGGTTATGGATAAAGTATGAAAAATGATGAGTTTGGATTGTGGTGTAAAATGTATAGGTGGAGGAGTGAGAAATGAATTTTATATTTGATGACCCGGTTGTGGCCGGACATGGATAAAGATGGTCTAAGATATTTTACAGATTTACAAATGGTGTTGATATTTCATCTCCATGTGCTGTTATGACACATCATTATCCGAGTGTTGACAACAATG
Source organism: Ballota nigra (assembly GCA_947034835.1). Lineage (NCBI taxonomy): Eukaryota > Viridiplantae > Streptophyta > Magnoliopsida > Lamiales > Lamiaceae > Ballota > Ballota nigra. Next base: position 76,363,392 of record OX344722.1, read on the forward strand.
TACCTATGCTGTTTTTCCAATTGTCTTTTAGTTTAGGCAAAACATATTTTTTTTCCCTCCCGTATTTCCAATTATCTTTTGCAAATTCTACGATATAGTTTAATCATTACTCTTGTATAAATTAATACTGTAATATTTATACACACAAATATATTTATTTGTGTAAATAAATATTATAATATTATTAAATGAATGTAATAATACTAATTTCACACGGTGAAAAAATTTCACACGAAATTGCCTCTAAGTATACATAAAAATATTGACATGCACCGGAAATGTAGATATTATAGATATAAAGAAAAAAAATGTCACGCATATTTTGTTTCAATTAAATTTTTTTATTTTTTAATATTATATATATTCAATTTTTTTTTATGTTATATTGTTAAAAAGTAGTACATGTGCACTATAATATTAATACCGAGGATGAAGAGTTTTGTGTGTATTCAGTATCAAGTTGTGTACAGTGTACTAGTTTGAGAAAACATTTATGTAGATCGGTGAGTTAATAATTGTGTGGACAGCATCATAAGTCACAACTAGTTGTGGTAGTATACTAATCAGTTATAATTGTCACCCAAATCTTCTTAAATAATATCAAGGAGGTTTCGTACTTGCTAGCTAATGTTTTCTCTATTTCAGAATAATTCATGTTATTTTAAATAATATCAAGGAAGTTTCCTACTTGCTATCTTTAAAAATATATACTCTTAGTCTTAACAAAACTATATAGCCCTCTTATATATCAATTTAATTATTAAAGTAAATAATTAAGTCAAATAATTCTTTACGGGCGGAGTAGAGAATGGCGTGATTGGTTTTATATATATGAAAATATATTATTTTTGTGTATATATACATGTACACTTATTTACTATTAACATAATGATACAATACAACAAAACTATCTATCTTTCAAAACAGGGTGCAAAAAATATTAGGTACATTCCTGGAAAGAAAGAGGATCTCATATTATTATAATTAAAGTGGTTATATAGTACAAAATAACCTAAATCAAATAATATGGTTATTCAAAAATCTCTAACAGACTGATTTTCAAAATAGACGCATAACTCAAACTAAATCAAAACATAATATACGACGAGTTCCTGACCAATTTTGTGGAGGGATTCAAAGCATTCCAATACTATCCCGATATAATTGTAGTTGGAAGTTCTTTGCTTTGCTTTAATATATGCATTTTTTTTATTAAAACAAAATATATAATGATGATACTTATACGAAATCAAATTTTGATATCATAACCTACCCCCATTAATAATGTGTGACTATGTTTAGAGTTTTGATGTAAATTAATGAACGAAGCTTCTCAATAATCCCGTGAAGAAATCCGTGTTGTATGTGTGCGTGTATATATGCATATATAGAGGCAGAGATAGGAATAGATACGGTTAGAACTTAGAAGTAATATGGAGGCAGCGTTAATGCAAATGATTCGTTGTCCCCACACCTACTGGCTACTGCAATAGTAGGAGTAGGTTTGATCAATATGAATGCATTGACCTGACCTGACCTGACCTTTTAAAAACTAATATTCTTTCACTCTTCCTCGGACTCTCACTTTACACATTCACTTAAATTAATGAGGTCCTAACGCATAGGACTACATCCCTTGCACATCAAAAGGGTGCACTTACATTTAAGGATGAAAATATCGCTATCGCAAGTAATATCGCAACCTTAAATTTACGAATATATCGATATTGCAAATTTAAAAAAAAAAACACGGAAACTTTATTAAAATTTTAGAAATTTAACAGGAAATTTTAGGGAGTATTATAATATGATATTATGCATATGTTCAATTTAAAATCACTATAAAATTACATGTTTAAAGTAAGCATATAGATAATAAACTATATAAACACTGTTCAACGTAAAAAAAATGAAAATATAATACTTAATACTATAATATACAATACAATATAAGATATAAATACATAATATAATACAATATAAGATATAATGCATAATACAATACAAAATTATGAATATTACATGATACAATACAGTAGGGGAAGGGTTAGAAAACCAACGGGGTGGTGGGGGGAGGTGTTAAAGGCAGCGGGGGAGGGAGGGTCGGAGTGGTTTAATTCAGGTCTTGTGAAGGAAATAGGGGAGGGGAGGGAGACGTTTTTCTGGGAGGAATGTTGGGCCGGAAATTTACCACTTAAAGCTGCTTTCCCAAGACTTTATCGGTTGAGTAAAGAGAAGTTGGTGAAAGTGAGTGAGATGGGGGAGTGGAGAGAGGGAGTTTGGTCTTGGGAGTGGGATTGGAGACGGCCTTTATTTGAGAGAGAATTGCCTTTACTTAATGATATGTTGAACTTGATTAACAGGTACCCCTTAGCTAGAGGAGTTGTGGACGAGTGGAGATGGAGATGGTCGAACAACCAATCCTACTCGACGAAGGAGGCGTACGAAAAGCTGCTAGAGATCGGCAGACAGAGTGGTATGGAGGAGAAGGACATCTTCAAGATATTGTGGAACAAAGCAACTCCGCTAAAAATTCAAATTCATGCATGGAGAGTTATTTGGGAAAGGATTCCAACCTACACAAAACTTATACGAAGGAACGTTCGAGTTGATCAAGACAATCACCAATGCACCTTTTGTGGCGAAGAACCGGAATCTGTGAGTCATATCCTTTTTTCGTGCTCTTTTGCTTATAATTTCTGGTTGGAGTGCATCAAATGGATGGGGGTTAATTCGGCTTTACCATCCAATCCAACGAGTAGCCTGCTCCTTTTTAGTAGACTACTTAAAGGAAAGGAGGGTAAAGCTCTTGGAGTGTGCATTTGGGAATGTGGAGTGTGGCTGCTATGGAAGGCAAGAAACATGAAACTTTATCAAAACAAGATCTCACAAGTTAGAGAAATATTGGAGGAACTGAAATCTAGAGTGTGGAACTGGGTACAAGCAAAGAAGCTGATGTTTCATACCATTCCATACAGAACCTGGGCGTTGAACTACTGCTGTAATTTTAATACTCTGCAGAATTCATTAGACTAGAGTGTTAAATCTTGTCTTGGTGCCTACTGTTTTATTCTTGTAAAAGCTGAGGTGAACTATCGGTAACTTTTTAGTGGGTATCTCTTATACCCCACATCAATACATTACCTTTTCTGATAAAAAAAAAAAACATGATACAATACACTTAGTACCAAAACGATGACCTATGAGGTTTAAATACAGAGTATGTAATGTCATCTTTGTCCAAATAATATTGACATCAACTCATTATATTGGAGTAATCCTAGATAAAGGGTATTAGTTGATGACCTATTAGTTGTTTTTACTAAATGATACTCTCTCCGTCCCAGTTTTGTTTTCCCGTTTGACTGTGCGCGGAGTTTAATGCGAGAGTTGAATTTTAGTATTTAAATGAATAAAATAGTATTGGGAATGATGAATGATGAATAAAGTAGTATTTAAATTAATAAAGTAGTATTGAAAATGATGAATGGTGAATAAAATATTATTTAAATGAATAAAGTAGTTTCCATTTTAGGGATGGAAAAATAAAATTGGGACGGACCTTTTTGGCAAATGGGAAAACAAAACTGGGACGGAGGGAGTATTAGTTTTAGAGGGTATTAGTTGTATTCACTGAAGGGTACGAAGAACATTATTTATTTAACTAAAGTGTATCAGTTGGTTACACTAAAGAATATTAATTGATTACACTAAAATGTATTGTAAAGTAATTCATATATGAATTAATTTCACTCTATACATGCTCACTTTAATGCTAAGTCAACTTAGAAAAATAATAAACATATAAACACATAAAAAAATAAACATAAAAATAATAAACACAAAAAAATCGCGATATTTTTATATATCCGCGATATTTTGCGATATATCTGCGATATTTCCCGATACTCATTCATTTGTGTACTACAAGTGAACCGATATCGATATCGATATCGATAACTTGCGATATACCGCGATATATCCGCGATACGTTGTAAAAAATACATTGCACCCCAATATTCGTATCCCAATCTCAAAATTTGCGATATATCCGCGATATTTTCATCCTTGCTTACATTTGGACGCTCGGATCTCCCACACACACAAAAGTGTGTGTAAAATTAAGGAATCCAAGTCTCCTAAATATACCCTGAAGTTGGAATTATATTTTTTTTTTTTATCAGAAAAAAAATTTCATTGATAAACAAGGTATGGAAAGTACCAAATTTTACAATGAGTTAGGGTTGGAGCCTAGGAGAATTTAAAGGGCTAACCAACAGTTTCTTTAGATAGAACAAGATCACTCTAGAATCACTTTAGAACTCATAATACCAATACATCAAACGGAATTTTTTTTGTCTCCAAGTTGGAATTATTTATATATATATGTATATGTATATACATATATTTCCTTCGTTCCGAAATAAGTTTAACATTTGGGGAATTGTCACAATTTCTAAATATTATTGTATTTTATTTTAAAGTTGTAATATAAAGTGTATGAAAAGTAAAAAGGTAGAGAAAAAGTGTAAGAAGTAGGGATAGTTGTTAAGTGTTGTGTGATTTTTAACTTTTTAAGAATGAAAATGTTAAACCTACATTTGGATGTTCGATTTGACGAAATGTTAAACTTATCTTAAGACGATGGGAGTATATTGTGAAAGACTAATGATTTAAAAAATTATTATGAATTTCTTATAGAGTTCAGTAGCTATATAAAATATTTATACGCTATAGTTTAGTACTGCTGAGAAATATTCACCATCAACTTCCATGATAAAACTAAACGTTTATATAATATATTGCAATTGTACAAAAAAAAAAAAAAAGTATCCCTTGCTAAATTTCTCATAACATAAATGACAATAAAGTAAGACAAATTTTTTATATAATACTTTCAAAACATTTCAATATTATATTACATGTTATTTTTATTACTTTACATAAAAATTAAAAAAAAACATTCCATACTCTACTTTATAATTACAAATACTAATAACTAATTTTTACATTGAATTTTGTACGAAAATCAAATGGAAAATTAACTTAGGTACAGCACTAAGGTTTGATATCCTTAACTAACATAAAAGAATTTGTTCCATTTTCATGTTTCCATCATTTTGAAGGTTAAATAATGATTAAAGAAAATAAAAAAAAAGTAATAAAATAGTGATAGATAGGTAGTTTGGTAAAAAGTGGGGCCGAGAGCACACGTGCAGATGATGGTCCATAATAAGACCATGATGTCGTGGAAACACTTTGGCTCGAGAAGTTAAGGTCGACATCTCAATCATGGAGGCATTATTTTGGTGGACATACTCTTCTTTTCCACTTAACCACTCAAACACCATTTGTTAGATAAGAAAATTGGGAGAGATTGCAAAGTTTTTGTCTTATTTCACGTTGCTTCTTCCCTTCTCACTCTTCTGTCCCCATACATTACACTAAAACAGTTCTAGTGGTTCTTCCAAAAAGTTGAGAATTTTTTTTTTAGTGAAAGAGAGAATGATTTTCCATCGAGGATGTATTCGGGGATATTTCGATTAAACATTGATATGATTGATTATAATTTAAGCAAAAAAAATTAAGAATTTGGGTTCACACGGTAACACTTTGTCTCTTTTAGTATTATTCTTATGCATACGAAATATTAATATTGCGTGATTTTGAGAACAATACAAAAGTCATTTCAATTTTTAAACACTGATACTTTGATCGTGCAATAATAACATTCGAAGAAAATAAATTTACGTGAATTCATGTGAATTAGGATTTAAAGGAGACCTACTCTATAATTTTCAATAATATGCTCATAGGACAAATAAAGGAGGGACTAGATAGTAAATATATTTTATACCATTTAAATTAACAATTACTCCAAGAACTCAATAACATCTCACGTAAAATCGAGTAGAATAACATGTGGGTGTTGCAATTGATTGATATTTAAAAGAAGTAATTTACATTTATTCTTGTAGATATTGTTTTTCGTCATTAATTAAAAAAAAAAAAAACTGTCAAATGAAATAACCCGTAAAATTGAGTTTTTAAAGAATCTATGAAACTAGATTTGTAGTTAAAGTTGTATTTATATATATAAAAAATATCAATTATAAGTAAATCTAAAATTGATTTAGAATTCATCTATAACCACACCCGCAAATAGCAACACTCGTCAAAATCTAGTCCGTTTCGTATATATTAAACTCGAAGTTCATGTGATACTAACTCAAATAGGTGACACTTATAAAAATGTATGTAATATTGTTCAATAAAAACAATGGATAATTTAAAAATAATTTATATCGTTAAAAAAAACACAGATTGCAACTAATGTATACAAGAATTTGCCGAGATCAACTATTAACATCCACGCGAAACAATTGGATACTTTGCAAACCTCAATTGATGCCCTAAAAACTAAGGCACATCACACGTGAGAGCGATGACCATATTTATATTACTTTATTTTGCATACATTAATGTTTGCTTCCTTAACCCTCATTAAATGCTAGCCCATTCCGATGATTATTGATCCAAGAATCTGAGTCTCTAAATCTTGGGACATTCGCAATCATTCTTCTTTCCAAGAGTTCAACTAATCTAATTGAGGACCCGGTCTCTATTTGAGATATCGGTATAACCGTATAATACGTAAAATCGTGAAATGCATCTCAAAGGCATAGTATAAAGAGAAATTGGATCATGCATGAACTACTTTAATAGGTATTAGTTTTTTCACTGGAGGTATTTATTGTTTCCACTAAAGGATATTAAGTTTGGAGGGTATAAGTTGAAGGGGGTAAATATTTTTAAGGACTATAATTTAGGGGAGGTGGCAAAATGAGAAACGTAATTTTTTGGCTAACAAATTAAGAACTGCAACTTTTAAAAGTGGCAAATTGATGCCGAATCAACTCGAAAAGGGCTAATTGGCCCGATTTGAGCTTATTTGCGTGCTGAATTTTGGTCTAAATTTCAGCCCAATTTGGATTGATTTGCCCCTAATTTGCATTTATTTGAAGTTATGATCTTTGAATTGTCAGTCCAAAAAAGTTATGATCCTTATTTTATCTACTCGAAAAGTTATGATCCTCATTTTACAAACACCCATAAATTATTGTCTTTAAAATAAAATTTTCCTAAGTTGAAGGGTATAAAAGATATGAGTTGTTTCACTAATGATATTAATTATTTTCACTAAAAAAATATGAGTTATTCTAAAAAAAAAGTTATAACAAAGTGATTTGTTTATATATGAACAAATTACACATTATACACCCTCTCTCAAATCAAATGATTAGAGTTGAGATATTGCCTTTTCAAAGAGTCCATTTTACGCGTTTTAAGTAAAAACCGAACCCTAACCCTGTAGTCGCCAGCTCAAACGCGTACCATGTTAAGCAAAAAATGTTCACATTCAAGTACACGACAACAAAGTGGGGAAGGGTACATAAGTTTGGACCATTTGATCTTAATTCCTAATCAAAAGATAAGAGACTTTTGGACAAGCAAAGTGGATTTACAGTCCGATAAAGAATATATTCATTGCAGCACCAATCGATCCAACAACGTCACTTTCCAAGTGAAGTCAAAAAGGGTTCCGAGGACCATGTTCTTTTACATTCAATACGGCAAAAAAACTAACTAATATTGATATCGACAACTCACACCACCACCATCACGATAGATAGTGAGAGTAGTCTCATCAATTTCCTCACAAAAAGATGCACATTCTTGAAAGTATCGGAACAAAGAATATAAAACAATGTTACATTGATAAATGAATGTAGTTCAAGAGGAGCAACACCCTAATAAATTTCTAGTCAAGCATTCTACGACGACACAATATTACAAGGATAGCTTCAAACTGTTGTTAGCCATGATGTACTCGATGAGACGATCAAATAAAGTTATATCGCTGATACGTTCTATGGTAATTGTACATATGGTTGAACGAAGGTATATCGACAATTTTATCAAATGTTAATCATAAGTTCAAACTCCACGGTAGATATTCATCTTCCAAACACGGTCTTGATCTTAGTTATTCACAATAGGGTCCCAATTACCCTTTTTCTACCTTAGGGCAACAGTAGGAAAATCGATCTTGTATACCCTTCTTGGTTATGATTCATTTGAGTTCCGTCGAGCAGATTGACTAGTCACTTCCACTACTATATCTACCAGCTGTTAAAAGATGAAAATACAAAAGGTATTTATAAATACGTATTCAAGATCATCAAAGTTTTTCATGGATGTTGGTAATGAGAATTAAGCATACCTCCAGAAGGTCTTTTCCCCTCCATAGCCTCTTTCTTTTCTTGGCAGCTCGTGCAAAGAAACGGGCCGTCCCAAGGCCGTAGTTTTCTCGAATCAACCGTTCCTGCATGTATCGAAATACCTTCGCCCGGTTTTATTTCTGCTTGGCAAACTGCACAAACGAACAGCTTAAACATGTTGCACACCGGGTACTTGGAGTCCAACCTATAAAACACAACAAACGGAGTTCTTTGTCAAAATCATCACGAAAAAATTAATCCGAGTACCAAATAGGGTAAATTACAAAAACCCGCATCAAGGTTTATCCAGATTACCAAATGTGATTGGAATAATTCTCAAATAATCAAAAGAATTGTATAACTGACAAGTAATGCAAAATCATGAAACAATATATCGAAGCAAATATGGGGAAAATGTGTGAGAAATGATTTTGCATTTCTCGAGCAATCAAACAAAAGTTTTGGTCTTTTTAGGGGGCATTTAGTAATTATTCAAACCCAAACCTCCAGGGGTGTTTTCATAATTCACCAAAAAAAATAAGGCACCCTTCAAACCTTTCCGAAAGTAGAGCCGATCCTTCTTCGAAGAGTTCCTCCACCACATCTGGTTCGCAATATTCTTCCTTGCCACTCTGAGAAGATGACTCAGAAGGCTTTTTCCGAAACATAGCCTTAAAGACTCGTTTTCCTTGCTTCTTTGGAGGTACTTTTGGAGGATCAGGCTTTTCGGAGGGTAGTATATCTACGACAATACAGGTTGTATCATCTCGTAGACCCTTCACCTGTACAGCTTCCTGCAAGTACGAGAAGGGCAAAATTGGGAAACCAAATACACAAAGAGACCAAGTAAAAATATCTAAGGTATATAAGTATTACTTTAACAATTTGTGAAGCTGCAGCATCTGCTGCCATCCCTTTACAACACTCAAAGGCAGTTTCTGCAGATAATGCGTCCCAAACACCATCACTTGAGATAATAAGCCTTCCACCCGTTGATGATAGCTGCAAGTACCAAGAATGAAATTATTTGTCTCCTATTTTTATGTTTTACGATCAAACTCATAAATATATTCGCTTATGATCGCATTCTTAGTTTCACTGCTATAGAATAACCAGGCAAATATTACATAACAAACTAATGGCTCCAAATAGAGAAATCCATCTCTAGACATATACGTAACAGATAAATTGTACAAAATGTCATCCTTAATATATTTATTTTGGGTAAATCGAAATTTTTGTTCTAAGATATTCTAATTTCTTTTAAGGGTTTTGAAACAAGAAAATACTTTTTCATGGTCTCATCACAATAAAGAATAATCATGGAAAAGATAACATAGCCAATCCATCATTCAGATTCCAAATACATCTCTAAAACATTTATGTCGAAATGCAGAAAGAAAACACGAGGCAATGAACACCGTACTTAAAATATTAAGTTTTGGGTAAATAGAACCTTTTATTCTGAGGTAATTAAATGTCTAAAGTGCACGCTTGTTTTGCTTCTTTAAAAGGGATATACAGTAGTTTGGTTTCACCCAAATTCATGCATTTGTTATTCTTGACTTGCTTAACCACGGACTCAAAAAACGGAAAGCCCGAGGTGCCGTTTCCCTTGTACATTGGATACTGCATGCCACATGGGAGGTGGTATTATTAATTGACAAAAATGACTGTTTCCCTTTTTAAACACAGGTTTCATATTGGGAAATATATATATGAGCGGGGTATTGGTTGTGGAATGAGAGCTTATCAAATAAATTAATTCTGAAATACAAACGATTGAAAACAAAAGGAATCGGGTTACTCCAATTATAATGTTTCTTCACAAACATGTGATATATGTAATCTGGTATAATATATCAAACCCATGAAGACAAATCTATCACATGGTTCACTACCCCCCAAAATCAAACACCCCCAAACAAACGAGCTCTAAGGGTATTAGAACTTGAAGCTACTATTCATGTTCTCAATCAGTTCATTATTTAATGGCCCAACATCCAAGTTGATAGCTATACTTCATTATATTTATTATTTCTATCGCAATGACAAAAATTAATATAGCTTTCCAACCCGATTCAAATATATTCAGTTTGTTCCAAATACAAAGAATGGCTTAAATTCAGGAAGCAGTTATGTCACAACAGGAACGAACCTTTACTTGCTTTACGTAGGGTATTGGAACTATGAACTCTCCGACATCCATATCACCAATGGATCGTGAAAGACACAAGCCACCAGGCCAACATCTTAATGGACCAATCTACATAGAACCAGAGCATTTTGTAATAATTAAAAACTATATCCAAAATAGAAAAAGGAATATTAAATTACTCTTGCAACTTATTTGAATTTTTATTTTAAAAAATGAAGAGGAGGGATTGTTTTGTATGAGGATAAAAAGAAGGGTACCTCAGTGCCACCTCCTGTATTAAGACGACCAACTTCACCGCCACTTGAAGTTATTCGTTCCCTCCTGTTCATCAATAATTAGATAAGTGCATTTCATTGTAAAAGTATCCGTATTGCAAATGCGTTGAAATAATTAAGGGCTTACTCTTCTTCACTGCATTCAAGTCTATGATCTGCTGAGAGATAATATATCGACCCTTCGGCAGATTCAAGTATACCACGAGAATCACCAACTGAAGCAACAGTTAAGACCCATCCTTCGATTATTACAAACGTTACTGTTGTTCCGGAAGTTTGAGCTGAGAAAGAGAGATGAAATTTGACATTGTGCAAACCAGGAAAAGTTTTAAGACTGTAACACAAAAAGTCAACCTATTGCAAAATTATCCCATATCCGAACTAAAAGCAGAAAAACTACAGGACTTTGTAGTTAAAATATTTTTATTTGACACATGACCAAAAGGGTACTTTAAATAACATTAGGTTGCGCTAGTTTGAGTTGCATACTATTTCACAAGATCTGCCATTTAGACACAACTGCTTTGGTCAATATCCTGATCTATTAAACTTCAATTTTTGCTAAAAAAAATGTACTACTCTCACACAACCTTCATACTTTCCTTTTTGGGACATTCCACAATAACTTTCACACCCAAAATATGGAAATAGAACATTCTCACACTACCCACTTTATTTCAAAATAATCTTCATTCATTGGTCCAAAAAGCCAATAAAACAGTTTTTCTTAGAAAGTGTGTCACCCCACATATGAAAATTAATAGGGGACGAAGGGAGTATAATGGGGACCAGAAAGATTAAAAGATCACAAAAATTTTAAAAGATCATGTCAATTCACTCTAGAGTGCACGTCAAAATCTCCAGCCATCCTTACAAGATTAAGCTTACATCAAAAACTAAGTTATAATTCTTCAAAAACTGTTATTTCTTCTGAATCCACTTCTGACTTTTACAATTAAACTGCTTAGCCTGGTGATAGTGCATCATCACTTTAGAAAATGTTCCAGTTGAACTCAAAAGGAAAATAAAACACACAGGATGACGCATGAAATCTTTAAACATCTAGATGTTCATAGTGTATGACAGTCACATTTATAGTATAAAATGTTTTCTAAGATCAGAAATTGACACTATCCCCTCAATAAGCATTACTGTGCTGAGTATTTGCAACAGTTGCCAAAAGCTTTACGCTTACTGAGTGCTTCCATATTGACAGTTAACATGAAACAGTCTATGTGGGCATTACAAGTATCATTGTAGTCACAAATTTCATCATTTTACTGTAAATATCTGAACAAAAAGTTGGTCAAAATTCTGGCAAAATGATTGGTAAAAGGATTTGCTATACCTCGTTCCTGGAAATCTTTATCAGTTTTCACAAACCCTGCGACCAAAGCCCTGGGCAATGCTGAGTTCCACTCATCACTATTAAGATCTGGTGGAATAGCATTCAACACATTATTCAAGAGATTCTCCTTAGCATATATAGCAGCTGCAGATCCATTGTGACCATCAAATAACTGTAAACAAGAATTTGGAATGAAAAATGTTTGTAAGAAAGCAATATAATCACAGGTAACAATGTAAATCAGTTTGCTCATGAGCCATAAATTATTCAGCATAAATGAAGTATTGCATTTAAGCCCTAGGAACAACCTCGCAAACTTCAAAGTATAATTTCTTCAATTCATATAATTATGTGAGGGCTGATGACCAAAAAAAAGGAAGAGAGAATAGCATCCAGTCTAATCATGATCAAATTTACTATTTTTTTGCCTTCTTTAGAACAAGTCAACGATCGACACTGAGATGACTTGTATACGAGAAAGGGAACACGTGTAAATGCCAATTGAAATGTGAATAATAACGGAAATACATCCCATATCAATGATTGTCTCTCCTTTTCATTTTTTGTCATTTATATCATCCACAATATCGAGTATCCACAAGCTCGTCACAAAAACATCAGCAATCATTATTTATTACATAGAAAGATAGTAATTATGACACCAATCCAAATATTTCGTATCCAAAATTTCCAAATCAAGGAAATCCAGTTTTCATCAAAACAAACTAACAATTAAGCTGGTGCATTGAATAGAAATCAAATAAAACAAGAATAGACGTGTCATTATACCGCAAAAACAGAAAATGTGGTGATTCCATCGCCTAAGACCCGTTGACATTCGGTCTTGATGAACGTCAAATCCTCGCCTTTCTTGCTCTGACTAGCCTGGCCGTGCGTAATTTCAGGCCGTTCGATCTTCTCATTCGCCAATTCCCGTTTTAACAACACAGATAATGGGACCGTTTGATGGTCACCACTCTTAGACAACATTGCTAGGCCCTTCCCAAGAATTAACAGATTCTTTTTTTCCTTTTCCTATCTTTTCCGTTTCACAAATCAAACAATTAAAGACTCTCCACAAACCAAACCCTCCTTTAACGGATTAAACCCGATTCCGTCAATACAAATCCGAAGAAACCCTACACATACAAAACCACAAAATAAAGAGGAAAAAGTCAGATAACAAACGCACAATCCATCATAAACAACAAAAACATTCGACAATTTTACCGACGATCAAAGCAAAGGGGAACAATTATATAAATGCCTAATGCAATCTAAAACAGGCGAAGGGATACAAACAAGATCCTAGTCCTTCCGGAAACCCCAACACAATCAAAATCACCATATTTCAAAATTGTTAAAAACACAATCAATATCAGAACAATGTGGATTGAAACAGAGTTTCAAAACGCCGAATTACACAAAGCGTCTCTCTCAAAACAGAAAATATACCGAAAAAAACAACAAGAAGATCAAAAAGGGGGAAGAAATTAACGCACAAACGGTGAATAATACGGTGTCGGATTGCAGTCGTCAAAAAACGCAGATCCCGGCGTCTTTGGGTTCTGCAAAATCGATTGTTGTGCATTCCACTCAAATGTCGTTAGGGGAGAGAGAAAGAGGGAGAGAGGGGAGAGAGAGAATTTGTTAATAGTGGAGGCGTAAATTGAAGAAGATGTTGGCAATTTGGTGCTATTTTTAGGAGTATTTCAATGCCTATTTATTTAAATTAAATACCCGGTAAATTACCCCCCGAAAAAATAATACTACCCAACTTTCGATAAATATCACACTTGTAATTTTATTATATATTTAAATAAAATCTTTAAAAAATTATTTTTCAATATTTTTTCTTAAAAGTACAGTCTTATGTGGAATGCAGTGACTAAAAATAATACTAGAATAAGTTGTAAGTGATAATACTTTTAAAAATTTATATTAATTTGTGAAATCGTATTGGACGAATTTTTGCCAAAAATAAAAATATAAGGAGTGTGGATTTATGTTATTGCTGAGTAGTATTGTCATGTGCAGGGTTTGACGAATGACAAATGACATGTCCGAAATGCGTGTTGTTTGTTGGGCAATCACAAAGCTAAATAAGCTGGAATCTTAGCTGTTAAAAAGCTTGTCTTCTTTTTTCCTCTATTACTTCCCTTTTCCGCGCGTCCCCTATAAACTAATCCACACTTTTTCCTTTATTTTATATAAATCCAAATTCATCTCAAATTTTCAACTCAAACCAATTTTAGTCATATATACTGAATAAGAAAGTGCAAGTCCTAAAAAAAATTAATATAAAAGCTTGTATAAAATTGTCTCACTATTATCACTTTTTCAATACCAATAATATTATCACATTTAAAGTAAATTGTATTATTTTAAAAAAATACGTAAAATCTAGTATCATTTTAAGTCAAACATTTAAAAAGTGATAGTATACCTTATGTTAAATAATTTGTATTGCTTTTCAAAAATTATATGTAATATATTAGTATTTTTAAGACTAAATTTCACAAAATGTAGGCAGTTTTTTTTTTATTATTATAAAATGTATTGTTTGGCAACCCAACTCATAACGTTTTATATATGAGCTTTTAGAATTAATATTTATTTATTTTAAATATGTTTAATGTTATGAGATATTTAAGGTGGAGTTAAAAATTAAAATATCTTCGACCCTGATTCTTGTTCAAAGTGAACAAATATTATATTGAGATTTGTGTTGTAGATACTGAATTAAAGGTGCAACGCGTAAATTGTAAAATAGTGGTTCAAGACTTGAAGATTTTATAATTATATTTGATATTCATTTATTGATTCTAATTATATATGTTTAATGAAAACATTTTTACTTGGACTTCATGTGTTTAATTCAAGATTTTGTTGGGATTCTAATTGTTTTATTCATTTGACCAAATCGTCTTATTAGTATACAATTTTAAATTCACGTCTTTTTACAGTCACATTGTTTTTGTTATGGGTACATAATTTTGTAGATCTATTACAATTCACTACAACAATATATGGTAGACCTCTAAATATAAAGTTAATTAGCTTGATTAATTCAAATTCTCTGAGTATACTACTTATTAATTTTAGAGTTTGAATATAATGATAGGTTGGATGATTTAGAAGATCAGAAAATAGTATGAGAAATTGATTATTAGTGCAAAGAAAATAAAAATGAAATGAATGATAATCAACAATTTCTCTACTAAATTAAACAAGAGAAACGAAATTCACTTGAATCATTCCATGCTCCATCCATACATATATCATCTCGTTCCTATTTTCGTAATATTATTTCATGAAGAAATAGAAGTTTAAAGTGATACTTGGTTTGTTGGTTTTTATGTTTGTATTTTCTTGTAATGAACATGAAATAAATTACTATATAAATTAAGATTGAAATTACTATAATTTATATTACCACAATTAATTAACGTTTTCAATTCGTTGTCAAATCTTTTCTATAGAATAACGAAACACTCAATTAAAATGAATTGTTCCTTAAGATTTGCTTGTTAAAAGACACGCATAAACTAACCCTGTTTAATAAATAATAAATCACTCCAAATTTAATTTGTTAAATGCATTGCAATCACAAACGATGGAAGAACCGCACTACGGAATTCTACATGCTCACTTTCACATGCATGAGCATTATGTACAAATAAAAAACTAATACGTTAATAATTACTTCCACATGTAGAATATAAATTGTAATCTGCAATTATTACAATTTAATTAAATTTACGAATAATAAATAATGCATTGTTTGCTAAGAGTAATATGAATCTGGATTATGTAGAAGTAATTTGATTGGGCGGAGGGAACATATCTTTTCAATAAGTTTAAAGAGACTACACACATATACATATCCATTTATTTAAGAGTCGGTCTCTTGTTGTTAGGTGTACCGTGCAACTCAAATATATTTTTAAAAAGTTATAATTAGGATTGGACAACATTAATTGTTCAGTTAGTTAGGGTTGAACAACACTAACTGTTCAATATTAACAACTAATTATTATTCAATGAAAATATTCGAACTGTTTAAAAATTAACTAAACTTTTTTTTTTTTATACATCTAGTTCATATGTGAGCTTGACTTTATTTAATTTGGTGTAACCATTAAGAATTTATAAACTAAGCCGACTTTATCCGGCCAGTTAGAAATCAATAACTTGCATGAAAGTTTTGGTTAACGTGTTTGCCACAGTCCAAACTTTTCATGAAATAGTCAAGGGAAAATTATATTGCACAAATAACCAAAACATGTCGTCTTAATTATTCTTAATTTGCACTTCTATCCATATATTTTACCTTAATATGCCATAATATCTCTTTTGCGTGTGCACCTTTTGAAGCGAAATTTGGAATTATAAATCCTGTATATAGGATTAAGTAACTATTAAGATACATGAAATTCATTTCTCAAATCAAATTATTCCATTCTAGCTAGTGCAGGCTCAATTAATAAAGGTGTGAAAACTTATATATTACCTCAAATTTGTGATTAAATATTATATTGGCTGGATTGTACTTTATTTAGTATCTACCCAATCATTCACAATCACACACAATTGCATCACAACTATAATAATACATATAAAGATGAGAAAGTTTAAACCTACTTATCGTATAAAAAAAAATCAAAATATATTGAAAATATGGATTTTTTTTTAAAGTACAGACCCCAAGTGCGGAAATTTTGGCAAATTTTTTTATATAAGCCAAAAACGAAACTCAATTGCAAAAATAGGGTTGATGCAGAAGAGTTTACGAAAATAGGGTTGATCGCGCCTGGGAGTGGCGATCAAAAGAGAGGATCGCGCTCACCAGGCGCGATCTAAACATAACCAGCAATTTAACCTCTTGATCGCGCCTGGCAGAGGCGATCAAAAGAGAGGATCGCGCTCCCCAGGCGCGATCAACATCAAGAGGTTCCACGTCGTAGCTCGCCTTCCGCAAGTGCGAGGCTCGACAAACTCTGGCAAGCGCACATGGCGAGATTCCTTCGCGTGCCACTCCGGCACATGGGGAGGGCCACTCCGCGTGCTGCTCCTGCAAGATTCCTCCTCATTTGGCGTTTTCTTCTTCTTCTTTATTTCCATATAACAGTATCCTTCCTCCTCATTTCTCCTTCATCCGAAACCCACTCCTTCTTCCTCCTCATTTCTCTTCTTCCTCCTTCCTCCTTCCTCCTTCCTCCTTCCTCCTCTTTTAATTTCAGTTCTGTTAGAAAATTTTAGTACTCCTCATTTCATAATTTTAGTACTCCTATTTCATCAGTACTTCTTCCTCCTCATAACAGCACCGTGCACCGAAAATTTTAGTACTCCTACCAAAATTCATCCATCATTTTAGTATTCTTTCTCCCCCCTTTATTCTGTCCGAATTTTAGCCAAAAATAAAAACACAAGGGCTGCTTCCAAAATATAAACCAATCCCCACAAAAATGTAAGTATTTTGATATTTTTAAATTTTTTACAGTTTTTTATTTTATTCTAAAATTTATTTTTCTCAACTTGCAATCTCACATTTGGACAAAAGTAAAAGCTAGTTGGTATTTTGTTATCTACCTGAGGAGTACAGACACTACTATCAAAAGGTAAATTCTTCAAAAAATAATTAATAATATTTTTCGAATTTATTTGCATGCATATATATATATTTTTTTAAATAACGGTGCACAGGAAATATGCTACTAGATGAAAAATTCTCAGTATATATATGTAAATTGCAATTATTGTACACATAGTATTTATTCTTGGTTCTAAAGAAACAAACAATGTTATTAAATATTTTAATGAATTTAGTTTGTCCATATATCGGCATGTAATTGTGTTTGCTGTGAATTTAGTTTAGGTGTCTTTTTTTGTAATTTAATTATTTTAATATATAACTTTTTTGAGGTGTTTAATATCATTTCACTTGGAGAAACATCAATCAAATTAAGGAATATCATATTTAGGAGGATGCATGTTCCTTGACATAATTATATGATTCACCCATTTTTTTTTAAAATAAAAATACGCTTATTTTGTACATCATTTTATAAATTTTATTGAATTATAAATTTATTTGGAATATATCCTAAAATTATTAATAAAAATATATTGTTTGATAGGAACTAACTTATAAAAAGTTAAATTTTAATTTTAAAAAAAATATATCATGCATAAATAAATATATTATATTACAATAAACTATTTTTAATTAAAGGGTATTAATTATTTACACTATAATATAGTAATTTTGAATAATATTAATTGTTTCATTAAAAAAATTAGTCGAAGAATATTAAATGTATCATTAAAGGATATTAGTTATTTTATTATAAGATATTAATTGTAAACCAATTTAACCGTGAAACTAGTTTACACAAAACGGAATTAAAATTTTTTATATACATCAATATATTATATAATTATTTGATGCATTTTAAGTATCAAATTTAATATAGATTTGTATATTTTAATATATACAATTTATAAGTGTATCAAAGTCAAAGTCAATATATTAAAATTAATGCATTTTAAGTATCAAAGTCAATATATTAATATAGATTTTAATTATTTGATTTCTTTTAATCAAAATATGCAACCATTAAATCATTTCCGTATATTGTATAATTAGACATTAAAATTTATAAGTGTGTTGTGTTTTTGAAGATATGCCAATCTCTCGCGATATTGGAATCCTTGTGCGCTCTTGTGGAGCTGTTATTGGAACAAGAAGAGTTGATCGTATGCTTGATTTCTATGGTCTATTAAGTGTGTTGTCTGAGATTACGGGATTAGATTTGCGAGTGTATTCTTTGAATGTGTCTTGCATAATAAATAATGAGAATGTCTCCTCTAGTTGTCCTATTAGGAACAACAACGACCTTCTCTATTTCTTCCATCCACAAGCGGGGCTCAATTCAGTTGAGCTATTAGTGGAGGTTGAAATGAAGGTGCAGTACCCAGCATCCTATGGTCAGTGGGAGAACCAATACTATCCTTCTGAAGGGTCAGGTCATGGCGGAGCCAATATGGATAGACCTTCAAACATTGCATACGAGGCCCTGCAAGTGAACCATAATGAGTGGGGTGCTTGGGAAGATGAACCCTACCAACATTTAGGGTCTAGTCATGCTGGTGGTTCAAATCCTAATGTTGGACCTTCTGGTATCACTAAGATAATAGCCCCTATCGGCACCTCCATAGCTGATATAGAAGGTGATCTATATCCAGACTTTACTTGTAATTCTGAACCAAGCGATAATGGTTCTGAGGACGAGGGGCCGTCTGATGAGGATGATACCACTAACAATCCTTGGATGCCAAGTATTGTTGTACCAAATTCTCAAATGCCAAGAGTGAGACCTCATCCAAATTTGGTTGGAGTGCCATTTTTTTATAGGCCATGTGATGATGTACCTGTTGATTCAGTAGGCGTTCCAAGTGGTGATCTGGGCTACGATGCGGATGATGGAGTTTTGAGGTTAGGAATGATCTTCAAAGACAAAGAGACTGCGATCAATGTCGTGAAGAATTACTCGGTCCAACATGCAAGACGTGAGTACAGAGTCGAAGAGAGCAACTCGAAGTCAATGAAGTTGGTGTGCAAGCAGAACTATGCAAGTGAAAATGACAATTGCTCGACATTGCAACACTGTGAGTGGCATTTGCGCGCCTCATACCGTAAAAGATCTGGTCATTGGGAAATCACCAGGTTGGGACCGCCACATACCTGTCTGATGGATATTGACTCTCGCAGTCATTCAAATCTATGTAAAAACTTGCTTGCAGCTGACTTGGAGAGTCACATACAAGTTGAACCAGCATACGACGTTAAATGTGTCGTGGAGCATGCAGATAAGAAATATAATTACACTATTTCATATCAAAAGGCATGGCAAGCATTGAAACGTGCTAGAGAGAATGTGTTCGGAACTTGGGAGAGTTCATGTCAATATTTGCCCAAGTATATGAGGGCCTTGGAGAAATACAATCCCGGGACCATTGTGGAGTGGAAGCACAAGGCAACGATTGAGTGGAATGTGCACACGTTGGGCTATGTCTTCTGGGCATTCAAGCCATGCATTGAAGCATTCATGCATTGTCGCAAAATACTTTGTGTAGATGGTACTCACCTTTACACTAAGTATAAACACAAATTGTTGATTGCTAACACCCTTGATGCCAATCAGAAGATCATTTCAGTAGCATATGCCATTGTTGACGATGAAAGTTATATGTCTTGGAAATGGTTTCTTAATATGTTAGCCACACATGTTGTCGGTGATATGGAGGGGGTATGCCTTATTTCCGATAGACATAAGGGTATACTGAAGGCAGTGGACGAAGTCCCATCATTTTCACCACCAAGAGGAGTGCACCGTTATTGTTTAAGACATGTTGCTTCAAATTTCAATACTCAGTTCAAAAGTCAAAAGCTGAAGGACTTGTTTTATGTTGCGGGAAGAGCATTGTCTGTAAGATATTTTGAGATAAGGATGAACGAAATACGAGTTTTAAGTGAAGAAGGTCATGAGTATCTACGAAATATCGATCCTACCAAGTGGACATTTTGCCATGATGGAGGTCACCATTTCGGTGTTATGACAACTAATATCTCAGAATGCATCAACGGTGTTCTTAAGGGTGCACGACGCCTCCCAATCACAGCCATCGTCAGTGCAACTTTCACACGATCCAAAAATGCCTTTATGGAACGTGCTAAAGAAGCAGGGATTTTAGTGTTGAGAAATCGGATGTGGCCTAAATATGTTCATGACAGGTTTGATTCAGGGCAGCGAGAGGGGATGAAACATCGAGTAGACCTTTTTAATCAGGAGGTGGGATCAGCCAGAGTTTCTACTCGTATTAAGGGCTCAGTACAGTATCGCACATATATAGTTGCATTATCGAGACGCGAGTGCGATTGTGGGCTATGGAAGTTGGATGGTATCCCATGCTCACATGCATTGGAGGTGTGTAGACAATTCAGGATTGATCCAAGTGTGTATGTGCCCGACTGTTACAGTACAAATGTGTATACTTCGACTTACACATCTAGGTTTTTTGAGCCATTGCCGGATCCTGAGGAGTGGGATGAACCCAATTTCCAACTGAGGCATAATCCAGATCGCACGATAAGGCGTCGTGGTCGAGATGTGACGTCCAGGATTCACAATGAGATGGATTGGGCCCAAACCCGCGCTAGACAACAGTACCAAGCCCAAGATAGAGCTGGACCTTCGCATTGATGTTCTGAATCCCTTTGGTGAATCAACTTGTTGTATCTAATGGGATGTACATTCGTTGTTTAAAAGTAACTTGCTTCCTAATTAGTGAGTCTATTTTGTCCTTCTTTGTTGGCTAATATGCATATAATGCTTTATGATGCTTTCTTCTTCTTCCTTCTCCCATTTTCTTTGTGTTACTTAAATTATTTGTGTAATTGGGACGGAGGTAGTACTACTTAAAAAAATGTCACAAGTAGCGGTATTTAAAATTGCATACATAAAAAAATTATCAATTAAAAATAAATATATATACAAAATATCATACAATTAGTGACGACGTAAATGACCACCCGTGCCACATCGTGTCGGACGTCTATCACGATGACCATGACGAGGTTGTTGTTCATCTTGGCTTGGTCCAAGGTTCTCACTTGTGCCCGCAAATGGTATAGGCGTTGAAGTGTAATTTGGTTGTTCTTGTGAGAACTGAGGTTGATAATAGGTATTCAAACCAATACCCGTGTTTAACATCTCAGTAAATGAACCACCCCATGATGTAAGAAAATATGTCACACATTTAATGAATTTAGATCAATAATATATTTTACAATATATACATTTACTTATATAAGTTGATATTAAATACCTTGTTCATTATAAGGTGTGTGAAAACTCGGCTGAGGCACCTCCTGTTGAAACGTCGATGCAGAAGCAGACTGAGGTACCCCCTCATAGCTACCCCAACCAACTATCAAGTTAACAATAATATATTATAAATAAATAAACATTATCTCTTAAAAAATATTATTTATTTGTGTAATTTCAGGATTTAGTAACTTGCATACCATCTCCAGCAGGTTGTGTGTAAGCTCCATGTCCAAATGAGGGTAACCCATAATGTGTGTGAGGCGTAGGCTGAGACGCCCCCTCATTTGATTGTCAGGCTGCTATCAAATTAACAGTGATATGCATATATAATAAATAAAATAATAAATATAATTTCTTAATATTGAATTACATACCATATGTAGTTGGTTGTGTGTTACCCAAAAATTCAGACGTGGAAACATCTGTCACATGTTATAAAAAAATTATAATAACTAAATAAATGTAAATCCACTCAAGTGTAATTTTGTAAATTGCATACCATTTCTAGCACCATACTGCGTGCGTGGAGCAGACTGAGGTATCCCATGTTGAATACCTTGTCGGGGAAAAGGGGACTCTGATGGCACTGCTGAGGAATGTCTTCTCCGACTCCTAGACGTTGAAGGACCCGCATCTTCACGTCCTACGGATCTCCTTCTTCTTTGTCTTGTAGATCTTTCCTCAACTTCTACGTTTTCATCTGAGGCCACATCTTGTAGATAAGCAGGGTTTTCTATGAAAGGCTCCACTTCAGTGATGTAATTCTCAGTGAGCTCCAAATGACTATCTACTGATGCTCTATCATCAGGATTGCACTGTCTTTTACTAATTTTGAGCTTCCGAAACCAGCCTACCTGTAACCCAAAAAAAAATTAGTGTTATTCATGTTTCAATTTTCAAACATTATAAAATTAAATTTGTGATATATATATTACCAAAAGATCTCGAGTAGATGTTTTTGCTGGTTGGAAACCTCGGGCCACTGCAGTATACTCCACTGGTGAAATCAATCGTCGTGTAATTCCATAGTACCACTGCATATAGTCATTGGAGACCGGATTACCATTGTTGATAGGCGTGCAAGACATGAATGGTCGTCTGTTCCTCCAATAAGTAACCCATTTTTTTATGTTTAATGGTCCAATCGCAGCCGGATCTTCCCTGGCGGGTATGATTATGCAACTCCTGGTCTCTACTTTCAACATCACTCGGAATGTTTTGGACCATTCCAAATTGTCTTAACACCCTATTTGGATAATGAAGCTCCACTATCCAAATATTAATCAGCGGACATTGTGACCTCCAATTTTGGGTCAAACAACGAGGTCCAAGACTCGAGATCTCCTCAGCTTGCTCATCATAGGGTTCCCAGATTAACTGTAATGATATACAAAAAAAAAATTAATTTTCCTCAAACACACTTATATATTTGTGCGGATCATTATAATAATAACTTACTTGGCCATCAGACAAACGATCAAATATGTCGCGATATAAACGAATCGAGTTGCTCGCGCTTTCAATGTGACTGTGATAATGTATCCACCTATAATTTAAGTAGGTATCACAATAAGTATGCATAGCCAAACAATGTTATGCGATTTATAGATAAATGTGTTTAGAGAAAAATACATAGCCCCATACGGTGGAAGCCCCAAATTGCGACCATCTACACTCATGATGTGTCCTTCTTGGAGGTAAGGATATACGTTCCTTGGTTGTATTGGTATTATCCTTGACCATGCCCATATCTGTTGTATTCATGGGTAAATTAGTTTCAACATACAACTAATCAATGATTTGTTTAAAAGTAATTAAAACTAATCAAGAATTACCTGTAACAGGCATAATGGTCCACCGATAATCTTGCCATTAGCGTGGCAAGCCATACAGAGTTCCCTATATAAAGTCGCTAATACAGCACTTCCCCAGTTGTATTCCCCTGATGTATTCACGTTCTCCAGAAAGTTCAAATACACTAACGGGATAGCATTCCGAGTGTGGTCGGGGATCATTACTGTCCCCAGAAGTAAAAGTGCACACCCCCGTGCATATTGATCAACTACCTCCTGTGGTGATTCGTCGTAAATAGCAATATCATTTCTCAACATATTTTTCAGAGAAGAAAACAGGATCGCACTCCTGCCCCTGATATCAACTTCTTGTACGTTGATGCCCAAAAGCGCATTACACTTAGCTTGCCATTCACCAAAACTATGTTTTTCATCTTTGCATATAATTGGCTCTCCTTCTATGGGTAATCCCCACAAAATGGCAACGTCTTGTAGTGTGATGGTGGCCTCGCCGACGGGAAAATGGAATGTGTGCGTCTCTCGACACCATCTCTCCACTAATGCAGTGATGAGATGTCGATCAAGTCTGAAAGACCCACAACGAAGTGGACCGTAAAAACCCATCGTCTTCAATCTCTCCACTACACGGGGGTGAAGTACAATCTTTCTAGGATCGGGGTCATCTTGCCTAAATGTCCAAAACATCCCATCGCCTCCTGTGTATGTACTGAGCACAGTTTCACTTGATTCCCGATTAATACGGTCTAGTCTCGAGCGATGTTCATTTTGCATGGTGAGTACAGATCGGCTCGCCGGTCCATATAATAGTGTCTCTTTTGCAGCATCCATCCTGTAAAATATTAAAACTCAGACACATAAATGATAGTGTATATTAAACCATAAAGTCATCTATAATTACAACATTCGCGTAAATGTAATATGAAACCATAAATAGTATATTAGAGTTTTACAAATAACTTTTAAACAACGAATGTACATCTCATTTTTCACATTCAAAGCTTACAGTGCAACCGTTTAAAATTTGCCAAATGTCACCAATTTTGCCGTAATTATACTTATATATCCAACTTTTGCTATAAAGCCAAATGCCACCATTTAAATTATAAGCAAGGCAACAATGAGTTTATTAAATTTTAATATATTTTGTGAGTAATATTTATCTTGAAATCTATTTAAAGAGTATTAATCGTTTCATTAAATGATATTAGTTGTTTTCACTAAAAATATTAATTGGAGAGGTAATATTATTTCATTAAATAATACTAATTGTTTTATTATGTTAATAAAATTGTAGTTCACGGTTATAGTTAACATGAATATCATTAAAATAAAATCTTCTCATATTTTTTTAGAGGGGAGTATTTTCTCATATTCAAATAGAATTAAGGAGGGTGATTTACAATCTTTATTGGACCAAGTGAAATACACTTTAATTATTACATGCATTTGTGAATTTGCAGATGCAAGTTGCAAGATGTGTTAGAAAACAATTTTTTTTTTACAAGTCAATTTTTTTAAGTGTAATGTTTGACTCCAAATTCATTAAAATGTTTTTTTAAGTGTAATCCATATCTGAGGTTGTGAGTTAAATGCTAGCTAAAATTAATCGTTTAAAGAAAATATTACCATGACCATGATTGATATGAATGTTTAGACTGAGCTTCTTATAACCAATTTTAATGTGCAAGAATTAAAACGATCATAATATATATCATTTGGCATTTGTTTATATCATTTTTATTTTTTAAATTGATACTTGTAAAAAAAGTTCATGATTGAAATCTACGGGCTTTAAGTGATCTTTAAGAATAAGATTTCGAAATATAGGGGGCTTTGAATTTTTTTTTTAAATAATGTGATAATAGATGTATAATGGTGGTGATAGTTTTTTTAAAAATCAATTTTCTAAATTTCAAACTAGATTTAATATTAAATTTCAAAATTTCCCTTATCCAAATACAAAAACTCCCTCCTATCCAAAACAAATACTCCCTCCTATCCAAAACTATTGCTGCTTTTGGCGTCAAATCTTATTTCAAAATATTTGTTATGTTTATATAATTTTTCTCAACTTTTTATTTATTTATTTACACCCTCTAAAATAAAGTATTATAATTATAATGTAAGTTTGACCCACTAAATTAGCACATCCTTGGAAAAAAACTCACGAACTTAATAATATTTATCAATTACAACATAAACTCAATATCAAGATTTAAAACCTTTAGAACCAAGAATAAATACTATGTGTACAATAATTGCAATTTACATATATATACTGAGAATTTTTCATCTAGTAGCATATTTCCTGTGCACCGTTATTTTAAAAAAAATATATATGCATGCAAATAAATTCGAAAAATATTATTAATTATTTTTTGAAGAATTTACCTTTTGATAGTAGTGTCTGTACTCCTCAAGTAGATAGCAAAATACCAACTAGTTTTTATTTTTGTGTGTATGTGAGACTGCAAGTTGAGAAAAATAAATTTTAGAATAATAAAAAAACTGCAAAAAATTTAAAAATATCAAAATACTTACATTTTTGTGGAGATGGGTTTGTATTTTGGAAAAAAATGGTTTTTTTTCCCTTGTATTTGAGAAGAAGCAGTACTAAAATATTAGGTGCAATGAGGAGAGGAAGAAGAACAAAACTGAAAATGGGAGAAAAAAGAAGAAATTTTTGTGCAGAAAATGGGAGGAAGAAGAAGAAGAAATTTTCGTGCAAAAAAGGGGAGGAAGAAGAAGAAGAAGAAGAAGAATTTTCGCAGAGAAAATGGGAGGAAGAAGAAGGAGGAAAGCATCTGTTATATCAGCTAAACAAATGAATCGGACAAAATAGGGGTCAACTGCTGCGTGGGAGCCATGTGAGGCTGTCAGAGCTTGTTGAGCCTCGCACTTGCGGAAGGCGAGCTACGACGTGGAACCTCTTGATGTTGATCGCGCCTGGGGAGTGCGATCCTTTCTTTTGATCGCCTCTGCCAGGCGCGATCAAGAGGTTAAATTGCTGGTTATGTTTAGATCGCGCCTGGTGAGCGCGATCCTCTCTTTTGATCGCCTCTGCCAGACGCGATCAAGAGGTTAAATTGCTGGTTATGTTTAGATCGCGCCTGGTGAGCGCGATCCTCTCTTTTGATCGCCACTCCCAGGCACGATCAACCCTATTTTCGTAAACTCTTCTGCATCAACCCTATTTTTACAATTGAGTTTCATTTTTTGCTTATATAAAAAAATTTGCCGGAAATTTTCGTTATGATATTAATGTTTAATTTTATATATCAAAATTTTGAATATGTTATAAAGTATGGAACGACATTTTCAATAAATTGTGTATAATAATAATAATAATAATATAATAGGGTGACAGCAAAGGCGCCATTTTTGGTGAATCCAACAAAATGGTTTGACGTTGAGACAGTTGGAAGATGACTCCCGAAATCCACGGCGTCCTTCACATCTCCTTCTTCCCTTACACTTCCAACCGCATCTCTAGCGCGTCATTTTCCACACTTTCTTTATTATTCAATTGTTACAAAACATTTTTCTTTTCTTTGTTATAAAAATCCTTATCCTATGCTTCTGCTCGCTTTTCTCTCACACAAAATCTTCTACTAACACGTTTCATAGTGTCATATTGATATCAATACATTCATTTACTGATATCGTTAATTATAACTGAAATCACAATATACAATGTTATGATATTAGTAAATGAACGTAATAATATTAGTTTCATACTATAAACAAGTTTCACACGAGGTCTACTCTTTCTCATAATAGATTGTCCATATCACAACTGTTCACCAAAATGCCACTAAAAAATAATTTTATTCAATTTTTTTTTTACCACATTACAACTAAATGGAAAATTTATTACATGTAATACTAATAAATAATTTTCTCATTAAAATCCATACCGAGTCAAATGAGCAATTAATTATAAAATAAGTAGCATATTTGACAATATATAAAAATATAATAATATGTAAACTGGTTTTATTATCCAATTATTGTAAACCAACTGTAATGGTAATATATATAAACTTTTTTTAATCAATGTTGATAGGCGAACAGCTAGTCAATATACACGAGCAAATTTTGTTTACTCAATCTATGGTTAACAGTCAAATCTGATCAAACGGATAGTTGGACGAGCCGTAGTGAGGAGTGAACAACTTATACAGATAACACTAATCATTCTTAGTCGTTTAAAAACTAGGCGAGCAAATAGCCAAGGGTCGTATATTAATGAAGCAGCATGAAGGAAGAGTTGATATGGATTCTCACCAGAATAGCTTCAGTGATCATCAAGGGATAACAATCACTAACGATATTGTCAGTAAAAGATCATCAACAATCACTAAAGACAAACATTTGTTAAAAAGAATAGAGTGGGTATGAGACATATACCAAGTACAAATTTATTTCATAAATTTTATCCTAACACCATTTTAGAATTGGCAAATCACTCTTCAAAAGAAAAAATTAAATTACAATAAATTTATTACATATAATCAACTTCAAGCTCTTGCAAAAAGTTCATCAATTAATATATATATTTCATTCGTTTTAAAATAAGTAGTATTGTTTTTATGTTAAACTTGTTTAGTTAGGTGTCGTTTTACCTCTACTTTTATATTTTCTTTTTGCTAATTTACACCATATATATATATATTTTTTAAATTATATTTTCCCCTTTCTTCTTTAGGTCACGTGTTGTAAATACCCACTCTTTCAGAGCAAAGAGAAAAGAGAAAAAATATTTAGAGTTATATAAAACAACAATTATATTGAAACGATGAAATAGCATATATCTAAGATATGATTCCTCAAACTATCATGTCAATTTGCACAAACTTGTGTAAATTGAGTTATATGGCAAATTCTAATATGAAACTTTTTTACGGTATGAAATTATATTAATTCAAGTAGTATTTATTTTATTATTCTTAAAAACTAATATTATAATCTAGTGCGGTACATCATTTACTTATACCCCGCGAGAATAACAAGATATGATTTGCAACGGCTTCCGCAAATTCGAAGATGAGATTCCTTTTGGATAGGAGAGCGAGTCTTTCGATTATAAGTTCTGGTTTTTCTGTATATAAATGTCTGTCTTTTGACGTTTTCAATTGTTCATTTTTTTCAGGGCCCATTCTTGTTAATTGGGCTTTCCAGACTGCCAATTTTAGTTTGGGCTTTATGGTCATTACTCTTTTATTTTCCTTCGATTTTTTTCTTGAGCTTTATGATAGAAGATTTGTTCGCGAGATGTTTTTGTTATAAATCCAATAGATTAATTATACAAAATTCAGAAGATTTGATGTGGACATTACTAATAAACGTATAACCTAAACAGGCTTAAGATTTAGATTAGGGTTATTCTATTATAAATAGATCCCTGTACTCAGTATTGTATATACGCATACACATAAATATTAGTGAAACTCCTGGCTTGGTACGCCCCCAGACGTAGTCGCTATCAACGAACTGGGTAAACAAACCTTTGTCTTTATTTTACGCTTACGATTTACAACACGTTATCAGCACGGGTCTCTGTCCGAAGCTAATCGGTATGAATCCCAATTTATTCTTCAATAGCATGATAATTAATTATCGTTTGAATTTTTAGATCCATATGTGATATGATTTCACCGTGCACTTAAATTATTCATTGCATCTGTTGAAAGTCCAAGTGGTATGATATCAGATTGCTCTGATACCAATTGAAAGTGTGCGTGTGTTATAAAGTGCAGATGTTGTAACAAATGTTGAAGCAAATATTACAACAATCTGGAAAAACAGAATATAAAACGTGTACAGCGGAAGACTTAAACACACAATTGCAAAAGAGAATACTTTTTAACACAAACTATCATAAATAGTTTGTGCTAGCCTTATGGCGAAAGGTTCACTATAAAAAGATTAGTGATACAAAAGATGTGTGAAGAGTATAATCGTTCACAACGGAAACAAGACTCGATATCACCTATCAAATCTAAATTGGTTAAGTGTATAACATAATACACCGTCAAAATTGATCTCACTATATATCAATGATCTCACTATCTATGGATATATGTTCGATCACAAGCTATGCGTGAAAAACTCTATTTCAAGGCATAACATAAACGTTGGAATAACTGCCCTATCACCTTTAAACTCAGGATCAACACTAGAGTAGGTGTACTCGTTTACTCCACACCTGGTACTGAAAGATTCGGCCTCTATTTATAGGCATAAATCTTCAATCCAAAATAACTTCTCTTTGTAACCGCCTCTATGATCTTCCATGTTGTCCCACGTCTCATCATTTATTCCTCATGTTTCTTGATGCAACCGTCTGATCTAGATAGTTCTAAAACGTCCTGGATAAGTCTGAAACGTGTAGTCCCTTGTAGATCCTTGTAGATCCTTCTAGAACCCGTAACTGCTCATGTTGCTACCAATGTTAAGCAACATTCACTGCAACATCAATAATTCCAGAACCTTGTAGATCCTTCTAGATCTTCATTCTGCATGTTAAAACATCTAAGACAACATTTGATCATAAAGTGTTGGTTAATGAGAAGAAAGGGCAAATTCATGTTGTTTCAAAGTAAATAGTGAATACTTCACTACCAACAACATCAACAATCTCCCCCAATTTGACCTTTCTGCTACAACACACCTGATGTATATATTAGTTCAATATATAAGTCAGTGATGTATGTACAATAGAGATCAACATCGTATTGTACACTTATCTCTTCAACCTTGTGTAGCAAAACAACCAAAAAACAAGATGATCAACTGTAAGTTGAACCACAAAAAACAAGATGAAATAACATTAAGTTAATTTCACCAAAACAGAATGAACATCACCATATATGCTCATCAAAATCAACAGAATGAGTAACATAATGTTTACCCATTCAAATTACAACTTCAAAATAAAATTAACTGAAATAAATCCTAACAATTCTAATATAATAACCTAACAACTAATATAATATTGTCTTTTCAGAAATTAAAAACATCTTATCAGAGCAACAATAATTAAAAACATAAATCAACCAAGAGTACTTAGAGGCAATCACAAAAGAGGAACTTGATATCACTGTATAAAATATACAACTTCAGCTTCAAGCATCTTGCACTAAGCTCCCCCATAAATTGTGCTTCCTCCAGTCTCTAAATCAACTCAAACTTTGGAAAACAGTAAATAGTAAGCAGGATCATTCCCATGAGAGATATACGCAACTCCCCCTCAGGTCATGATCACAAAATTCCCCTTACCAAAAAGAGCAGCACGCTCAACAGACAAGGCTGTAACATCAACAACAACATTATCTGCAACATTAACATCAGAAACTTCTGGATCTAGTTCATTCGCATCAAGCACAGGTGCGTCACTTGGAGAATCACCACAAAATTGAACTCCATTAGAATGTAGGAGGAAACCAGCACCTGGTACCCCCCCTGTTGGAGCAGAAAGTGGAAACTCCTAGAATGTCTTTTGCATCTCAAGATCAGAAATTATAACCTGCAAAATAGTAATCTAGTCATCCTATACATGAAAATAACTTGATTAACAGTTAGTCAAACAGATAAAAGTATGAAAACAAACACAAGAAAAATAAAAAATGTTAGCTAAACAATGAAAAAGAAAAGCAAGAATCTTACTAAATAAAACAATACTATAAGTAACCAACCTATCTCAAGTAAGTAATGTACTCACTCTCAAAACTAAGTTTTCAGTATTTCAACAACACAACACTCAACCACCTTAAATAAAGAATAACAAGAGGTCGTTATTGTATCTAGTCCTCACAAAAATATATAATCAGGATATGTGATGTGGTCGTGAATATGGGATGAAAACCACCATATCCATTATCACTCCATGATCGTGGGTTTTGCAAAAATTAAATAACCGCCCATTAAATTTTAAAATAAACACAATATATTGCTGAAATTAAATAATTACAACATAGGTTTCAAAAAATAAAATATATAAATAAAAACCTTTTCTTAGCTAGAAAAATTCGACTTAGAGAAAATCAAAACTGAACCAAGTAGATGTTGTTATTAATGTTGGCACACACACTTCAACATATTTTATGTTACAAATCAGCTTTCTTACACGCATCTTCACATTGATCCACCTTTTCAAAAGAGTACATCGTAGTTGTCAGCTCCGTGTCCCATAGTTACTCAGTGGATTTGTGAATAAATTGATGTATTTCCAGTCACCTTTTGAAAAGGGTGCATCGTAGTAGCGAACCCCGTGCCCCATAGTTACTCAGTGACTAGAACATCTAAAAAGTGTATTTTTCATACATTCAAGAAGTGTGTCCAGTATTACATAATCTTAGTTCAAAATTGTTTTCAAGAAGGAATTAACTAACAAAGAAAAAGAAGAAATTTACAAATTTTATGAGAAAAGGCCTATGTTGTTACAAATGATACCACATTAGTAGCAACATCTGCAATTTTTCATTCAGACAATACAAAAATCAAGAGATTTCCTCACAAAAATATGTCTCTCATTATCAAGGGCCTTAAAATATCCGCAAGTTATTTTTCAGTGGACAGATACTCTAACTTCAAAATGTTTTTCTCTACAAGGTCTCTCATGAAATGAAGTTTAATACTTATATGCTTAGTAAGAAAGTGTTGTACATAATTTTTGAGATATTAATAGCACTTATATAATCACAAAAAAAAAATAGTAAGAAAATCACTCTCAAGTTCATAGTCATGGAACATTTTTCAGGTCTACTCTAATTCTGTTTCTAGTTTGAACTCCAGATGTAATTTCACCTATAATCTGATTTAATGGATGATTTTTCAAGATTCTGGAAGATGAAATTTTATCTGGTATGTGAGTACTCCCTACAAATTCTGATTTTTCTGGATATGTTGTATCATATGTTATAACATTTGATGCAACATTTTTAGTCTGATCAGAATTTACAGAAACTTTAGAAATTTCAATGAGGTCAGAAACATCAGCCTTTTGAGCAATGTTCATCTCATATGTTTTCAAAATACTCACGAGTTCATTCTGACTTATAAGATCAATATTTATAGTCTCTTTTAAAGCATGAATCTTATCATCAAAACAACTTGAAACTGAATGTAAAATTTTGTGTACTAACCTGGAATTGGAAATTGGCTCACCAAGTAAATGAGATTCATTCGCAATCTCACTGATTCTCTGATTATAAGATGAAATGGTTTCATCTTCCTCCATATTCAGATTTTTGAACTTGGTCTCAAGCATTCGAGTCTTGGCTCTTCGAAAATTCTGAGATCCTACACAATGTTTTTCAAGTCTATCCCAAACATCTTTTGCAGATACACAGTTAGATATGATTTTAAACATGTTCACATCAACCGATGTAAATATTGCATTTAATGCTTTGGAATTATAACTTGCAATTGTGATTTCTTCTAATGTCCAATCCAATTCACGTTTGACTTTCACCTCTCCTTCATCTGCTTGAACCCTTGGGGGTGTCCATCCATCCAGTATACTCCTCCATGCACGTACATCAATAGTCTTAATGTACATCCGCATCTTTGGTTTCCATTCAGCATAATTCGTTCCATCAAGAACGGGAGGCTTACTAGATAGAATAAGTGGATATTCCATTGCAATTATGACACACTAAAACACAGGATCTAAATTTAGTATATCAAGTTTATGGCTCTGGTGCCAATTGAAAGTCCAAGTGGTATGATATCAGATTGCTCTGATACCAATTGAAAGTGTGCGTGTGTTATAAAGTGCAGATGTTGTAACAAATGTTGAAGCAAATATTACAACAATCTGGAAAAACAGAATATAAAACGTGTACAGCGGAAGACTTAAACACACAATTGCAAAAGAGAATACTTTTTAACACAAACTATCATAAAAGGTTCACTATAAAAAGATTAGTGATACAAAAGATGTGTGAAGAGTATAATCGTTCACAACGGAAACAAGGCTCGATATCACCTATCAAATCTAAATTGGCTAAGTGTATAACATAATACACCGTCAAAATTGATCTCACTATATATCAATGATCTCACTATCTATGGATATATGTTCGATCACAAGCTATGCGTGAAAAACTCTATTTCAAGGCATAACATAAACGTTGGAATAACTGCCCTATCACCTTTAAACTCAGGATCAACACTAGAGTAGGTGTACTCGTTTACTCCACACCTGGTACTGAAAGATTCGGCCTCTATTTATAGGCATAAATCTTCAATCCAAAATAACTTCTCTTTGTAACCGCCTCTATGATCTTCCATGTTGTCCCACGTCTCATCATTTATTCCTCATATTTCTTGATGCAACCGTCTGATCTAGATAGTTCTAAAACGTCCTGGATAAGTCTGAAACGTGTAGTCCCTTGTAGATCCTTGTAGATCCTTCTAGAACCCGTAACTGCTCATGTTGCTACCAATGTTAAGCAACATTCACTGCAACATCAATAATTCCAGAACCTTGTAGATCCTTCTAGATCTTCATTCTGCATGTTAAAACATCTAAGACAACATTTGATCATAAAGTGTTGGTTAATGAGAAGAAAGGGCAAATTCATGTTGTTTCAAAGTAAATAGTGAATACTTCACTACCAACAACATCAACAATCTCCCCCAATTTGACCTTTCTGCTACAACACACCTGATGTATATATTAGTTCAATATATAAGTCAGTGATGTATGTACAATAGAGATCAACATCGTATTGTACACTTATCTCTTCAACCTTGTGTAGCAAAACAGCCAAAAAACAAGATGATCAACTGTAAGTTGAACCACCAAAAACAAGATGAAATAACATTAAGTTAATTTCACCAAAACAGAATGAACATCACCATATATGCTCATCAAAATCAACAGAATGAGTAACATAATGTTTACCCATTCAAATTACAACTTCAAAATAAAATTAACTGAAATAAATCCTAACAATTCTAATATAATAACCTAACAACTAATATAATATTGTCTTTTCAGAAATTAAAAACATCTTATCAGAGCAACAATAATTAAAAACATAAATCAACCAAGAGTACTTAGAGGCAATCACAAAAGAGGAACTTGATATCACTGTATAAAATATACAACTTCAGCTTCAAGCATCTTGCACTAAGCTCCCCCATAAATTGTGCTTCCTCCAGTCTCTAAATCAACTCAAACTTTGGAAAACAGTAAATAGTAAGCAGGATCATTCCCATGAGAGATATACGCAACTCCCCCTCAGGTCATGATCACAAAATTCCCCTTACCAAAAAGAGCAGCACGCTCAACAGACAAGGCTGTAACATCAACAACAACATTATCTGCAACATTAACATCAGAAACTTCTGGATCTAGTTCATTCGCATCAAGCACAGGTGCGTCACTTGGAGAATCACCACAAAATTGAACTCCATTAGAATGTAGGAGGAAACCAGCACCTGGTACCCCCCCTGTTGGAGCAGAAAGTGGAAACTCCTAGAATGTCTTTTGCATCTCAAGATCAGAAATTATAACCTGCAAAATAGTAATCTAGTCATCCTATACATGAAAATAACTTGATTAACAGTTAGTCAAACAGATAAAAGTATGAAAACAAACACAAGAAAAATAAAAAATGTTAGCTAAACAATGAAAAAGAAAAGCAAGAATCTTACTAAATAAAACAATACTATAAGTAACCAACCTATCTCAAGTAAGTAATGTACTCACTCTCAAAACTAAGTTTTCAGTATTTCAACAACACAACACTCAACCACCTTAAATAAAGAATAACAAGAGGTCGTTATTGTATCTAGTCCTCACAAAAATATATAATCAGGATATGTGATGTGGTCGTGAATATGGGATGAAAACCACCATATCCATTATCACTCCATGATCGTGGGTTTTGCAAAAATTAAATAACCGCCCATTAAATTTTAAAATAAACACAATATATTGCTGAAATTAAATAATTACAACATAGGTTTCAAAAAATAAAATATATAAATAAAAACCTTTTCTTAGCTAGAAAAATTCGACTTAGAGAAAATCAAAACTGAACCAAGTAGATGTTGTTATTAATGTTGGCACACACACTTCAACATATTTTATGTTACAAATCAGCTTTCTTACACGCATCTTCACATTGATCCACCTTTTCAAAAGAGTACATCGTAGTTGTCAGCTCCGTGTCCCATAGTTACTCAGTGGATTTGTGAATAAATTGATGTATTTCCAGTCACCTTTTGAAAAGGGTGCATCGTAGTAGCGAACCCCGTGCCCCATAGTTACTCAGTGACTAGAACATCTAAAAAGTGTATTTTTCATACATTCAAGAAGTGTGTCCAGTATTACATAATCTTAGTTCAAAATTGTTTTCAAGAAGGAATTAACTAACAAAGAAAAAGAAGAAATTTACAAATTTTATGAGAAAAGGCCTATGTTGTTACAAATGATACCACATTAGTAGCAACATCTGCAATTTTTCATTCAGACAATACAAAAATCAAGAGATTTCCTCACAAAAATATGTCTCTCATTATCAAGGGCCTTAAAATATCCGCAAGTTATTTTTCAGTGGACAGATACTCTAACTTCAAAATGTTTTTCTCTACAAGGTCTCTCATGAAATGAAGTTTAATACTTATATGCTTAGTAAGAAAGTGTTGTACATAATTTTTGAGATATTAATAGCACTTATATAATCACAAAAAAAAAAATAGTAAGAAAATCACTCTCAAGTTCATAGTCATGGAACATTTTTCAGGTCTACTCTAATTCTGTTTCTAGTTTGAACTCCAGATGTAATTTCACCTATAATCTGATTTAATGGATGATTTTTCAAGATTCTGGAAGATGAAATTTTATCTGGTATGTGAGTACTCCCTACAAATTCTGATTTTTCTGGATATGTTGTATCATATGTTATAACATTTGATGCAACATTTTTAGTCTGATCAGAATTTACAGAAACTTTAGAAATTTCAATGAGGTCAGAAACATCAGCCTTTTGAGCAATGTTCATCTCATATGTTTTCAAAATACTCACGAGTTCATTCTGACTTATAAGATCAATATTTATAGTCTCTTTTAAAGCATGAATCTTATCATCAAAACAACTTGAAACTGAATGTAAAATTTTGTGTACTAACCTGGAATTGGAAATTGGCTCACCAAGTAAATGAGATTCATTCGCAATCTCACTGATTCTCTAATTATAAGATGAAATGGTTTCATCTTCCTCCATATTCAGATTTTTGAACTTGGTCTCAAGCATTCGAGTCTTGGCTCTTCGAAAATTCTGAGATCCTACACAATGTTTTTCAAGTCTATCCCAAACATCTTTTGCAGATACACAGTTAGATATGATTTTAAACATGTTCACATCAACCGATGTAAATATTGCATTTAATGCTTTGGAATTATAACTTGCAATTGTGATTTCTTCTAATGTCCAATCCAATTCACGTTTGACTTTCACCTCTCCTTCATCTGCTTGAACCCTTGGGGGTGTCCATCCATCCAGTATACTCCTCCATGCACGTACATCAATAGTCTTAATGTACATCCGCATCTTTGGTTTCCATTCAGCATAATTCGTTCCATCAAGAACGGGAGGCTTACTAGATAGAATAAGTGGATATTCCATTGCAATTATGACACACTAAAACACAGGATCTAAATTTAGTATATCAAGTTTATGGCTCTGGTGCCAATTGAAAGTCCAAGTGGTATGATATCAGATTGCTCTGATACCAATTGAAAGTGTGCGTGTGTTATAAAGTGCAGATGTTGTAACAAATGTTAAAGCAAATATTACAACAATCTGGAAAAACAGAATATAAAACGTGTACAACAGAAGACTTAAACACACAATTGCAAAAGGGAATACTTTTTAACACAAACTATCATAAATAGTTTGTGCTAGCCTCATGGCGAAAGGTTCACTATAAAAAGATTAGTGATACAAAATTTGTGTGAAGAGTATAATCGTTCACAACGGAAACAAGACTCGATATCACCTATCAAATCTAAATTGGCTAAGTGTATAACATAATACACCGTCAAAATTGATCTCACTATATATAAATGATCTCACTATCTATGGATATATGTTCGATCACAAGCTATGCGTGAAAAACTCTATTTCAAGGCATAACATAAACGTTGGAATAACTGCCCTATCACCTTTAAACTCAGGATCAACACTAGAGTAGGTGTACTCGTTTACTCCACACCTGGTACTGAAAGATTCGGCCTCTATTTATAGGCAGAAACCTTCAATCCAAAATAACTTCTCTTTGTAACCGCCTCCATGATCTTCCATGTTGTCCCACGTCTCATCCTTTATTCCTCATGCTTCTTGATGCAACCACCTGATCTAGATAGTTCTAAAACGTCCTGGATAAGTCTGAAACGTGTAGTCCCTTGTAGATCCTTGTAGATCCTTCTAGAACCCGTAACTGCTCATGTTGCTACCAATGTTAAGCAACATTCACTGCAACATCAATAATTCCAGAACCTTGTAGATCCTTCTAGATCTTCATCCTGCATGTTAAAACATCTAAGACAACATTTGATAATAAAGTGTTGGTTAATGAGAAGAAAGGGCAAATTCATGTTGTTTCAAAGTAAATAATGAATACTTCACTACCAACAACATCAACATCTGTATTATTGTTTGCAATTGTTTTTAATCGGATAAAAAAAAATTAATCGCACACCGCCGAAGGCCGCCGCCGCTGCGGGCCACCAGGCCCCACGTGCATGCTACCGCATGCCGCCATGCCGTCGCGAGTAGCGCCGACGTGAGCCACAAGGCCACCGCAAAGCCACCAGGCCGTCGCGAGCCTCCGGTATCGCGCGCACGCCACTACTGGCATCTAAGGCCACCACGCGCGAGCCGCCGCGGGTCTCCAGTACGCCGAGTGCCACCGCATGCGTGAGGCTAGCCCTGACGGCAGCGGTCGTTCCTCCGCCAAGAAGTTCCAGGCCGTGCACCACCGGCGAGAGCGCACCCCTCCTTCGTCCGCTGCTCTGCCGCCACAGCGTCGAGCGGCGGCCGAAGACCGTGCACCGCCGGGCAACGATAGCCGTGGGCCGCATCGCCACACTGTGGTTCGGCGCATGCCTCGCGCCATCGCCCCGAGCTCTGGAGCTTCGCTGCGGCCTTCTTTTCCCTGTTTTGCGTAGCCCTACACATTTTTGGGCCAAACAGACCCAATGCGAATTGGGCAGCCCTAGTACCAAAAAAATAAAAAATAATGGGCCTGCAGCCCTCCTTATGGGCTGGAACCCTCCTTATTTTTGGACCTCATATTATTTTTTCTTGTATATTTGTGCCCTCAATTTAACTTATCAAGTTCTGAAAATACTTGAAAAATAAAAAGTAATAACTCTTTGCATAATAATTAAGCTCAAAATTTTTGGAATTAATTTTAAAAATTAGTTCTCAATATATTATAATTTTATGTGCTTAATTTCTATATGTACATGCATTTATGATTAATTCTCTTGCATGCATTATTACTTTTGCACATAATCCTTATTTTATAGTCCACATATATTGTCTGGGTAGGCGGCACCCAGTACTTGTCGGACCGTAAATTATGTTTTGGGTAAACGACGCCCAATTCTTGTTGCTATGTGCTTGAAAGTGATCAAATAAATTCTTATTTCTCCGTTGTCAACATAAGGTCACAAAACTCACCATGTCACTTTAAATATTATAGTGAAAAATATTTGATATTACCAAAAGAGAATTCGCTGAGCTTGCTCTTGATGGTAGTAATTAACTGACATGGCCGCTAGATGTCGAGATCCATCTTGCCTCAACTGATTTGAGTGGAGCTATTATCAATGATTCGAAATCATCTAACGCCCAGAAGGCGAAAACATTGATTTTCCTCAGGCATCACCTGAATCAGGACCTGAAAAATGAATATCTCACTGAGAAAGATCCCGGAACGTTGTGGAAGTCCCTGAAGGACCGTTTCCAATAACAAAACGATATACTCCTCCCTCAGGCACAATACGATTGGTTGGACCTCCGGTTCCAGGACTTTAAGTCTGTGATGGAGTACAACTCAGTCTTGCATCGTATTGTAGCCAGTTAAAGCTATGCAAGCAAGTTATAACTGAGGCCGAGTTGATACAGAAAACTCTGTCAACGTTCCACGCTAGTAACCTTGTACTCTAGCAGCAGTATAAGGCCAAGAATTACATTGTACACTCTAAGCTAATTTATGTACTTCTAGTGGTAGAAAAGCACAACCAACTCCTTATGAAAAATCATAACTCGAGATCGGTTGGCTCACAAGCAGTGCCCGAAGCACACACTATAGCTCAGGAAAGTACAAGTGGTCGCAAGCGTGGAAAGGGGATAGGAAATAAACGAACACGTAGCAAACGCCGAGGTCGTAGTAAATCCGATGGTCCTGGTACCTCGAAAGACAATCAAGCTCAGATTCGTGGAAAAGCTGTACCCAACACGAATTCCGCTCCACAAAAATCTGGCTCTCAAGACAAGGTTAAGCAGTCCTGCTACAGATGGGATGCAAAGGCCATTGGTCTCGCACATGTCACACTCCAATTATTTGGTTGAGACTTATCAAAAGCAGCAGAAGGACGACAAGGGAAAGGTCCCTAAAGTCGAATCTCACCACGCCAGCCTGCCTGAAGCAGAATTCGACCATGACAACGATGATATCTTGCGCATAGAGCTCAAAGACTTTGAAGACAATGGGTGATTGGAATATTTGATCATTTCAGTACTTTATTTTTGGTTAAGACCTTTTATTGGGATCTTGTCTTTCAGATATTTTATTTTCATGTTTGGTATGACATTTATGATTTAGCTTTGATATGTTTACCTTAATATATGCTATCAGTTAAATTTATTTTGGATATTTTTATTCTTATACATGACTTGTAAACATATCAGCTATTAGGTTTGAGATTTTTCCTCTGGCATGATGAATTCAAATTTTGATTTATGTTTGGTAGATAGCGCCACCACGCACACAATCTTAAGAGATAGAATATATTTTCATAACTTGGTAGAAAGAAAGAGAAGTGTAACTACGATAGCCAATGATAACATTATGATAGTGGGCTCCGGAAGAGCCTCCATCATCCTCCCTATGGGTACCGAACTCATAATTGACAATGCTTTGTTGTTTCCACAATCGAAGCGTACCATTCTCAGTTTTAAAGACATAAGAATTAATGGCTATCACATTAAAACTGAAACTAAGAATGAGAATAATAATGCGTACCATTTGATGACTATTACTCGAGGTAGTCGTAAACAAGTTATTGAAAAACTTTCCTCTCTCTCTTCCGGATTGTACTATTCCTACATCCGGTCGTCCAATCTCCATCTAGCCATGAGTATGAAATTTCACAACCAGGACTCTTTTAAATTATGGCATCAACGGTTAGGTCATCCAAGACAAACAATGATATGTAGGATTCCATCTAATTCCATTGGTCATAATATTACGAATAATAGAATCCCTCCTGTCGATGAATTTATCTGTGATGCTTGTTCAAAGGGTAAATTAATAGTGCGTCTGTCGCGCACCAAGGTGGGACTTGAGTCTCCGGTTTTCCTTGAACGGATTCAGGGAGACATTTATGGACCGATTCACCCAGCATCAGGACCATTTCGATATTTCATGGTCCTAATTGATACCTTCACTAGGTGGACATATGTCTGCTTGCTGTCTACCCGCAATCAAGCTTTTGTGAAGCTTATTGTGAAAACTATTGAGCTTCGAGCTCAATTCCCAGATTATCCAATAAAATCGATTCGTATGGATAATGCTGCTGAGTTTACCTCAAAAGCCTTTACTGATTACTGTATAGCTCTGGGAATCAAAGTGGAGCATTCGGTCCCTTACGTCCATACCCAAAATGGTCTTTCTGAAGCACTAATAAACGTATAACAAAATGGTCCCTTACGGCCAGAAATTCCTTATCTTAGTGATGTTAATGCATTTCTCTATCTCGCAAATTGTACTAGACCGAATATTGCATTTGCAGTTAATTTGCTTGCGAGATATAACGCTTCTCCTATAAGGAGACATTGAAATGATATTAAGCACGTTCTACGGTATCTCCAAGGGTCTCAAGATCTTGAACTGTTTTACCCTAGGAACCAAGATAAAACCTTGGTAGGTTACGCAGATGCTGGCTACTTATTTGATCCCCACAATGTCGTATCCCAAACTAGTTACGTTTTTCTCTGTGGTGGTACCGCGATCTCATGGAGATCGGTTAAACAAAATATAGTTACCATATCTTCAAACCACTCAGAGATAATAGCTTTGTTTGAAGCCTCACGAGAATGTGTTTGATTGAGATCTTTGGTAAAACGCATTGGTGACTTGTGTAATATAGCTAAAAACAATACATTCCCTACCGTTATATTTGAAGACAACGCAGTTTGCATCTCACAAATGAGTAATGGGTACGTTAAGGGAAACCTGACGAAACATATTTCACTGAAGTTTTTCTACCCATACGAACTCCAGAAGAGTGGCGTAATTACTATACAAAAGGTACGATCTAGTGACAATCTAGTAGATCTGTTCACTAAGTCCCTACCTACATCTACTTTTGAAAAGTACATTCATGGTATCGGGATGCGAAAGCTCAAAGGGTTTGTTGTCTTCAGGGGGAGTGGTAACCTCGAAGTAAATCCAGAAGATTAGATCCGGAAGATCAATAAATTGCATTCCTCCCTAACTAAATATTTTGTTGCTACCTAGCATGTGGAGTTTTCTTGACAAGACATGTACGTTTATGTCATAATGTCCAAGGGGGAGTGTTATAAATCCAGTAGATTTATTATACCAAATCCAGAAGATTTGATGTGTACATTACAAATAGGCTTATAACCTAAACAGGCTTTAGGTTTATATTAGGGTTTCTCTATTATAAATAGATCCATGTACTCAATATTGTATATACGCATACACACAAATATTAGTGAAACTCCTGGCTTGGTACAGCCCCAGACATAGTCGTTATCGATGAACTGGGTAAATAAACCCGTGTCTTTATTATACGCTTATGATTTACAACAGTTTTATTCAAAATAAGGCATTGCGTCTTTAAATCAAAATATTTGTTATATTATTCTTCTCAAATGAGTAAGTGTATTAGTTTATATGCTAATATATATACTTCAACATCAAAAAGTATTACTCTAGATAACAAGTTTTTGTAGTACAAAATAATAAGAAAGATTTAGTTCTATATTTGTAATTCCACAATAGGCAAATTCTTGTGAACAAGTTTTACCGTGACACTAGTTACTAGTTTTTAATGATATTTGTTATTTCATTAAAGAATGTTAGTTGAAAGATGTTAGTTATTTCATTAAAAAATAACAATAGTTTTACTATAAGAGTTTAATAGTAAACCAGTTTACAAAGTGTTATTTTGTGAGCACCATAGATGGCTGAAAAAAGGATAAAGCGAAGAATCGAGGCTCTTGTCATGATTTCATTAAAACAAATTATGCCCTTCACTCTCGGTGCTAGTGAATCGTAGGACACTTGTTTTCCAGGATACAAGGATTAAGAGCAACGATATAACACGCTATCTAGCTTGAGGCGAACTGAGAAGTTGCCCGACAAATCACTAGAATAAAGAACGAAGCGAAATTGAAGCTCGAAGAAGGTAGCAATTGCTGGAATGTATCTGTATTTCTTTTTTGTTTCAGTGTGTCTTCATCATCGATTTGAGACTCTACTTATAGCACCCATCTCGCGAACAAATCTCGTTTACCAGATAATGGCCGTCCATAACCGATGAAACGTGCACATTAATCCGACCAAATCCATTCGAAATCAATGTTTGTAACCTTCAGTCATTCAGATTTTAAAAAAGAAAACTGAAAAATTAATTGACCATTATTTTATAACAGTTTTAGGCCGTTACAAATTGAAAAACGAAATTAGCTTGTCAGTCACTAAATTGGTGCGACATTCATGTAAGCAGGTCGCGCTCGCACACAAGTTTGTGTTTCATAGACCAAATTCGGTCAAGATTTGCACC
Source organism: Ballota nigra (assembly GCA_947034835.1). NCBI lineage: Eukaryota > Viridiplantae > Streptophyta > Magnoliopsida > Lamiales > Lamiaceae > Ballota > Ballota nigra. The sequence continues at coordinate 76,407,224 of OX344722.1, forward strand.
CCACCCCTGCGCGCGCACGTAAAGAATGGAGTATAACCTTAAACACAAGTTACAAGCTTCAAGTAGATTCCCCTTAATTTCTCATTCACACCACCACCATTTTCCAACACAAAGTTGGTTCACAAAATACCAATAGAGACTTGTACATACTTACACACCGTTAATATAAATCTTTCAGCGTCCTCTTTTTCTTTCTTTTTAGTTCTTCCTCTACTTTTGTCTTTTATATTTATTTTGATTGTCGATCCTCAACAATAGTTTTACAAGAATACTGACAATTATCTGCATGTAATGATAGGTTGTGATTTTATATAATTTGGACAATGGCAACATATGATACAACATAACATTGATTCTAGGAGATGGAATGCATAATAATGTCTTTTATCAGATTATTTCTGAAATTCCCCAACCTTTAGATAGAGTTAAAAACATCTTACTAACTTTAAATAACTTGTATAATACGAATGTCATTTAGTATCCATGGACGAACGGATCCCCGGCTGTCTGTAAGTCTAACGCAAGACTCATCTATCATTATAATATAATGCTTCAACTTACAACAAAACAAATTAATAGTACTTAAATTAATGTCTCATTACATACTAAAAGCTAACCCAATTAACTCTACCTAATAATGCTCCTATTCTTCTAACTACGAAACTGCATAGTAGAGTTTTTCTTTACATAAACACGCTTTTCTCGATCCCAAAACGTTTCGACCATTTTAGCGTTGGTCTAGTTATCCTCCTCGGATTTAGGCGTACTTTCCATCCTTAAAATGAACACCTATCATGAGAAAGAACATTGTTATAATGAAATGAATATGAGGAAGACAATAAACATATTTCAATATTAATATACGTTCGATAATAAAATTTTAGATATATTATATATGCACCAAGATACAACACGAAGGAACTTAATCATTCATTTTGAGTGGTGAATTAGCGCATATCAAATCAATAAATAACTAAGTGAGTATTATCATTTCTTAAGGTGAGATTTAATAAAATTCAAATAATGATAAACAAATTGAAACCATAACAATAGCACGAATCAATAAATAATTTGCTCATTATAACAAAAACGATGAGAGAAATCACATGCCAAACCGAGTTTCTAAGACGGCGAGAAACTATGCGCTGTATAAAAAAAAGAAAATTGCCCACAAAATTTACTTACAACACAATTTGCCTAAAAATTATCGCAAGCAAAATACTTGTAAGTGGGAAAGTAAGATCTTTATATAATTAGAAAATTTTGTAGGCAATTTCTACTACGAAATTTTTTGTTGGAAATTGTGGAGTGATATTAACAAATTTTGTAGAGTGTACTAGAGTGACAGTGGAAGTATGCTTAAATTCGTGAAACCTTAAAATTAAGAGGAATGCATACATACCTTGAAGACGGTTGGTTTAATTAACTGGAAAACGAGTGCATCGCCGTCGACCAAATTATGATCGACGGCGAACTTTTTCCAGCCGCCGCTCAGCCCTTTTTTCCGAGCTAAATACACCACCGGCCATTCTTCCCCTTCTTCATCCACCAAAGAAACCACACAATCATTGCTGGCAAGTTTCCTCCTGCAGAAATCCGAATTCAGCCCCTGCAATTCATATGCACACAAATTCAATTTTTCTATCAAAATTGATACCCAAAGGACTAATACTTGATGCAAAAAGTTTGATACCAGCCAGAAGCCTCCGCTAACGTGGGAAGGAAGCATGGATCTCACAAATGAAGGGTAATCGCACCCCAGACTAGATTCCTTTTCCTCTGCTTTCTTTAAAGCACATTCCCTTTCCTCATCCGACGCGTAAACCCGGTTCGAAAAGTCCCTCGTCCTTTGAGTTATTCTGTGTTATTTATTCAAATCATGTTATAAAAAGATTGCTTAAAAGATTTAGTTTGTGTACAAGAAAACAACCTTCTGGGCACGTGCACACGCTCGTAGAAAGTAACCTGCCGGAGTTTATGGAATTTCAGAGGTTTCTCTTGGATTAATTAAAATCAAGAAAAGGAAATGAAAGAAATTAAGAAGTACCTCCTTGTACTGGGGAGCAGATTTGTTCGAAAATCGTAATGATCTTCTAACGGGAACAACTTCTTTCCTCGAAATCCGGGGCTTTGTCTGCTTCATCTGTTGAATTCATTCCAGAGTTAACAACTTTAAAATAAAAAAAGGTGATATATATATATATATATATAGAGAGAGAGAGAGAGAGAGGACCGGAGAGGATTTGGGGGAGGAGGCATTTTTGAGAGCAAGAGAGAGAAGGGGGAGATGGAGTAGTTCCATTCTCTTCTTGTTCTCTTCCAATCTCTGCTCCCTTATTGCTTCATAATTCTTCTTTGACATCACCATTGTTTTGATTCTGCAAAATTTCTAGAGAGAGAGAGAGAGAGAGTTGGGGAGGGAGATGAACAGAGAAAGAGCAGGGTTTGTCTTCCCCGCCTCGAAGAGAGCCCTTTTACTTGTTCAAAATGTTGGTGGAAAAATTGACCGTTGGAAGCCATTAGTAATGGAGTAATTTATTTTTTAACCTATTTTTTCAAATTACTTGCTTCTTCCAAGACAAAGTGCTTGTTTTTGTTATTAATGAGATATTCCGAAAATTTTATTTCCAAATTAGGATTAGTGCGTGTTTTGATTTCGGTGTGGAAATTAAATTTTGTTTGGATATATGTTTCTAGTAAGAAAAATATTTGGATGTTGTAGTATTAGAAAATGACAAAAAGTTGTATGAGACCGTCTCATGACATGAGACCACACAAATTAACATCTACACCTACCAAAGTGTTAATGAGGCAATGCCCTAATTACACACATTCTCATTGTCTCATGCTATGAAACGGTCTCATACAAGACCTACTCTTATAAAATTAATTAATCATTCCAGTAATAAAAAATACTCCCTCCGTCCCGGATATTTGTTCACACTAGAGTTTGACACATTTTTTAAGAAAAATGAGAGTATGTAATTATGGAGTTGAATAAAATAATGATAACTTTATGTTTTATTGACTTTTGTGAGAGAGAGTTATTTCCTTTTTTTGGGTGTGAACAAATTCCCGGGACGTCCATATAAGGCAAGTGTGAACAAATACCCGGAACGGAGGGAGTAGGTGTATTTGAATGTTGTAGTATTAGAATATATTTGTATGTACATTTTTTTTTTTAAAGAATGCATTTCTATGTTTTCACTACACGAAATCATGTAAACGATAAAATGTTGCAAAGAGACGAAGTAGTATAACCTATATATTTTGCACAGGTGCGGGTGCGGGAATGCGGGGGCGATACAATACGGGTACGGGGATACGAATTTTCAAAAAATTTAGGGTGCGATTCGTCAAGGATACGTCTGTTTATTTTTATTTTATTATATATATTATACTTAAAAAAATAAATATATTTTAAAATTTTGTAAATCGAATGTATATAATTCACATTTTCTCTAACCCAAAACTTAAACATATTCAATAATTTAATATAATTAAGTAACCAAAAATTAATTTAAGTTCCATTAGCGTAATACATACGTCATAACAATGATTTCAATATAAAACAAGTGTCACATTGTCAATTTAAATTATATATTATATAATAAATTTCAATTGAAATATCATATTTAATGCTTAATAAGATTCGCGAGGAGGATTCGAGTATCCGTTAGTGAATTCGCCACGTGGCAGTCGGATTCGCCACGTGGAGAATCCGATTCGCGGATTCAAGAATCGCACCCCTTTTAGGGGGCGGGTGCAAATCCGATACTGTATTGTTATATTTTTAGAAGAATCCGTGCATCATAGAGTATAACATGATTGGAGTAGCCGAGAGCTTATGAGTTCAAATTACAATTTATCGATAAAAAAAAAAATTGTAACATATGCTCCCTCCGTCCATGAGTAAACTTCCCACTTTCCTTTTCGGGCCGTCCACGAGTAAGTTTCCCATTCCATAAATGGAAATAACAACACTCTATTATATATAAACTTTAACCTTCAAACTCACACAATATTACAAAAATGACACTCATTCACTTTACTTTTCAACACTATTCATTACTTTATCCCAAAAGTCAACATGTGGCCCACCATATATTAATAAACAAATACACTTTCTTAAACCATTCAACAAAAAGAAGTGGGAAACTTACTCGTGGACGGAGGGAGTATAATACAACAAAGTATACCGTGAAACAATTTTACTATGAAATTTATTTGGATTTTTTGTTTAAATTTTGGAATAGTAATTATTACATTAAAAAATAGTATATATATATATTTAAATATTGTACAATGAAAATAATTAGTTCGAATGAATTGGATCAAGAGATGTATTCATATAATAAATATTACATATAGAGTATAACATGATTGGAGTAGCCGAGAGCTTATGAGTTCAAATTACAATTTATCGATAAAAAAAAAAATTGTAACATATATAATACAACAAAGTATACCGTGAAACAATTTTACTATGAAATTTATTTGATTTTTTGTTTAAATTTTGGAATAGTAATTATTACATTAAAAGATAGTATATATATATATTTAAATATTGTACAATGAAAATAATTAGTTCGTATGAATTGCACTGGATCAAGAGATGTATTCATATAATAAATATTTATTTATGTTAACCCAATATTTATTGCATGGGTTAAATGTTAGACTTCACTCTTATTAATTGGATCCAAAACTTAAATTAAATGAAACAGGAATACCAGATTGCATAAAAATTAGGGATAAAGTATAAATATGCCCTTTAACTTTATATACCCTAATACAAATTAATCACTATTATTATTTTCAGCTAAACACTCGAATTTTTAAAATCAAACAAATAGACCCCTTAATGACCATTAATTTATTCTTTCATCTTATCAAACACTCCTATTTTCTAAACTCAAACAAATTAGCCCCTTAATTAATAAATAAAACAATTATGCCCTAAATTCTTTCTAATCATTCCATTAAATCTAATTAAGTTTTGATCTGACTTATATTGATTCAATCAATGATTTGAAATTGATTTAACATGAATATTTTTTGTATTAATTTAACAACAATATAATATTATTTGAAACAATATCAATTTAAAACCTGAAAGATAGTAAAATTATCAATTTAAAGTTTGAAATATTTTTCTATTGATTTTATTTGTTGATTTAATAGTAATAAAATATAGTAACAATTATGTAAGAAAAATAATGATGCGCAGGTAATCACTAGTAAACTTATGGGGAAAAAAAATACCTTGTTTGGTGCAAAATGGCTTGGACGTATCATTTCGTTAAGATAAAGCAGAATTAAAAAAGTAAAAGATGAATTTATGAAATTGAGTTTATTATAAGTAAACCCACGAAATATATATATAAAAAAAATGTTGCAACATAAAGTTGATTAAAAAAATGAATTTAAATTGCATGAAGGGTACAATCGTCTCATTTACACTTAGGGCAGTGGTTGATTAGTTTGATTTCATAATTATGAATGTTTGAATGAACAAAAATAGCTAATAGGTTAATCTTAGCTATAACAATAGTTGAGGGGCAGAACTGGTTAAGCTCCAGGCCCTCCAGAAGTAAAGAGCAATAATACACTCTGATTGAAAAGATGCAGACTGAATCAAAAACCTGTAGATTAAACTTGAATACAAAATTTATTTATTATATACAAGAAGGCGAAGCGAACATTATGAGTGTCCATACGTGCTAGCAATCGTCTGAGAATGGCGACCTAGCAAACCTTGTTAAGTAACGACATTAATCCAGTTATGCAAAAGAGTGTCCTAATATTTGATCAGTCCCAAGCTCTTTAACCATGGAAGCATCTCTGTTAGCCCTTCTTTCAAGCTTCTGGGGTTGTAACCCAGCTCCCTCCTTGCCTTCTCACAACTGTACGCCCATTGATGCCTTAATACGTCAACAACCTGTTCAGCACGAGCACATATAGAATGTGAATTGACACATAATCAGAATTTTGAGAAAACAGCAACGAGTTGAAATGAAAAGGAAGAGATTTCAAAGAACAGAATCACAATGATGGTGAAATCTGCTTTCAAATTAATTAGCTTTGCGTTATTTTTAGCAAGGTTCATGAAATAAAGGTGCATCCAATTTCAAAGTCCAGTACTTAGGCCAATGCGAAGGTTAGGTAAAACAGCAAAGAAGAAGGATCCACAGTGGAAAAGCAAATATTACACATCGTTATCTAATCAGTAGTTAAAATATTGATGGAATGAATTTAAAATTGTAAGATGGGTCTAGCCCAAACTCAGTCATAGTGTCATACACAAATCCATTTGTTTTTTTTCTCATAGTCAATAAATTTGGAGCTTAGTCTCTCATTTGACACAAACTTTTGTGGTAAATTTGGGGTGATCGTTGATTTGCATTGTTTCATACACACTAGAAACGGGGCAAAAAGAGGAAGCATCATTATTATCTTCACAATACTATTAGGTAAGTACAAGACATATCAATAAGGTCTCATTTACAGCATTTTAATGCAGATTTCATGGAACTTCTAAAATATTCACAATGGAAAGCCTCACAAGTAACTAATTTAGAGTTGACACGTTGATGAAATAGGCGAAATTCATTGAACAGTATTAGCATTCAAGTAAAATATGAAAAAAAATGGATAGTTATATACCGGTGGACTGATTAGGGGAAGCTTCCCCGTTATTCTGGAGAAAAGAACACACAACCCTCCATATGCTTGAAGAAGAAAAAGTGGGATTGAAAACCGAGGCTTTGCTGTGTGAGTAATCTCTGCAGCCATATCAAAAAGGTATTTGAAGGACGCATTTTCTCCCGTAAGAAGATATCTTTCACCTGGATGGCCTTTGATCATTGCTCCGATGTGCCCCTGTACTACATCATCAACATGGCAGAAAGAGGACGCGTTTTCTGGGCCAAAGTAACCCGGTATTCGACCATTAAAGCGTTCTACAAGCTGACACATAATATACAAACATTTAAGCTTCAAAGTTAATTAGATGAGGATTGGATGATGTCAAGAATGAACATTCCAATTCTCAATTACAAAATGATAAAACTCACAACGAAGCAGAACACATAGGAACCAAGATATACCACAGACAAAATTGATATGCTTATTCCAACACACATAACACACACAGATAAGAAATCTGTTCAATCCAATATGAGGAAAGTAATACTTATAATAACTCCTTTTCTAGCCCATATTATTTTGTTCTTGATCGATAATTATCCTATTCTACAAGATGATGTGAAAAATGTATACAGAAGCATCGATCAATGAAGAATAATTCTGAATATCAAGCAAATAACCCAAAATTAAGCTCTAAAAGATCAATAACACAAGTATTTTACCAAATTAGCCAGCAAATTTCCGGTTGTAACTTTGCCCGGACCATAAATAACTCCGGGATAAACCAGCACTAAAGGCACCCCCTCCGCCGCAGCATCAACTGCTATCTTATCTGCGATCGCCTTCGATTTCTCATACTCTGTACAGAAATACTTGGCATGATGCACCTACACAATATAATGCTACTTAATTTTTTTGAAAATTCATTTTATTTAATTAAATTGCACATTGATAAAGAAGTAAGTACTTGAGTCTCATCCCCAATATGCCCGTCCGTACACCCTAGTGCAAAAAACGACGACGTATAGATTATCTTCTCGACTGTATCGGTCTCCTTATACGCTTTCAAAACATTCTTCAATCCTCCAACATTAACCTAACCAGATCCAATTCAACAACACATCTTGATTTTGAATTAATTTGGAAAAAAAAAAATTGAAGCTGAGCTCACTGTATTGAATCTCTCCGGGTTAGGTATCCAGGGCTCGACTAGGGCAGCGACGTGGAAGACGACATGGCAGCCGCGGAAAGCTTCGAGGAGCGACGGATAGTCGGTGACGTCGCCGTAGACGAGGTGGAGAGATCCAGCGGCGGCGGCGGCGTCCGTGGGCGGAGGCAAGGAGGAAACGTCGCTGGTTCTGCGAACAAAGGCCTTGACGGAGTAGCCTTGGTTGAGAAGCGCGTGGCAAAGCCTTCCCCCCAAGTAGCCGGAAGCGCCGGTCACCAATGCGACCTTCATCGTAGTCAATGAAGCGAGGAAAAGCCTCTGAAATTCAGTTTCTATGGAAGGAAGGAGCGAAGGAAGTTTTGGCTTTGCTTGTTTAAATGTTAATTGTGTTTTGGTCCTCCTACTATTGGGATATTCACTAGTTCTTCTATTTCCAGAACTTAAGTGGGGATAGTTTTTCTATTTTCGGAACTTGTGGGGATAGTTTGAATACGCCGCCTAATACTTTGTGACATGTAATGAATGTTCAATAAATTCATGACTTAGTACTTGTCGTTTTATCGTGCACACATGTGCTTAATTAAGTCGAAGTTGATGATACTGATTTTTTTTTTTTTTTTTTTGAAAAGTAATGTAATTTTTTTTTTAATCAGTTAAATAAATTTTCATTACTCACAATAAAATTGATGGGTACAATACGTACTCAAGTTACAACATTTTCTCCCCACTTTCATAGAAACTAACTATTACAAATCCAATACACACTTTAACACTCCTTAAAGTTCACAACATTCAAGTTTAAATCTTTTGCTATGAACTCCAAGTCCTACATTTTAACTCCACTAGCTGTTTAGCACGTGCGTTGCACGTTATGTGTAAATTGTTAGTAAAAAGCAACACCAATCTTTGTTCTGTTACTTTTGTTGAGACATAATGATAATATGTAATTTATTTGAGGTATTGGAGCATGTCACCATGTTTATAAGCGCATATATTCAAATATATGGCTATTGCAATAATAATCCTTAATAATAGAACAAAGTTGTGGATATTAAACAATACACATATTAAAAGTGCATAAGCTAAGAAGCTCAAGTCAAATTGAAAAACAAGAAGAGGACAAAAGCGCTTGATTCATAGTGAAATCAGGTCTGTCTTAGTTCTCCGTAATGGTTGGGCATGAGACACATACATTCATCTTAAAGTTTGGCAAGAGTATCCTTCAGTATATGACCCTTTTTCCCAAAAAAACACATCCATTTCTCACCAGCAAAGATCTAAACCAAGTCCTAAACCTATAAAGATGAGATTTTATTATAATTCATAATCAGAATCTGCACTTATCAAGAAGTGAAAAAAGAATTCAAAATCATTCAGCAACTCACTCATTTTTCTCAAAATCTGGCCCAGCCTCACAACAATCTATGGCAGAGGGAGCAATGTTAAGATCCACAACAACAAATATGCTTTGTCAACCTAAAAGAGACTCCTACAATTTCTAAAACAGAATCATATACATTATAGTTAAAGTATGCACTTCATCAGCGAAGATCCACCAATTTAATCCTAGAAAAAGGAAAATGAATTGAGTTAATAAATGAATTTTAAAGTATGCAACAGTAGAGAAGGTACTACACCATCAATGTAGAGAATTTTATTTCTTAAACGAAAAGCACCCAAAAATAATATTTATTGCTCTAAATAACTCCTCTGCTATTTATCAATTTACTTAATCAAAGACCTCCAAAAGATAAATATTGAAGAACGAGATACCAAAGCTACCCAAAACCCCACAAGAATTTCTAATTCGCTAATCCTAAAACTAACTCAGACTACATAATACATTTACACATTTCATGTATGCACAAAGAGATCTGTACATGAAAAATCTAGACTCTCAAATTGAGTAACTATGGTTTTCAAGCAAAAGGCACAAATCAATTTACCTGCATTATGTTGTACAATTTGTGCTTAAATTGTATTCTTTCGGTATCATCAGATTGAGCTCTAGGTCCATATACATTGAGAAGAACTAAAGAAAGAAACATATATCTTTTAAAAATATGTCAAGTTGGCAACTGACAAGTTATTGCAAGCTAATGGTAATAAGCCTTTCACAGAAACTCTTCATTGCAGTATGAGTCAAAATAAAATTATGTTACTCATCAAAATGTTCATGGTCAGTTATGATACAACGTCCTTCAGCATCAATTTTTAGAAGCTCGTCAGAAGAAAATTCTTCTAGCCCTTCTACAGATGATGAATACTCACTTTTCCTGGACAATAAACACAAGAAAATATTAAGAACACCAGTGAAGCCCTCCTCTGGTGAAACTGGCAAAGATACTTTATCGCTTGAAAATGCCAACTTGACACGGCAAAATGTCACTTCACCTAATTAACATATACGATAAGAAAACTAATTCACCTTTCTCTCAAGACAAAATACAAGCAGTGTCTAGATCAGGAAAAGAGAATCATTGCCAAAACTGTGAAACCAGTTTTCACGAAATTGAGTTTTCGCCCCTCAAAACACCTGATCATATTCTAGCGGTTTGAGATCAAATTCTATATGAGGAAATTACGTCCAAACACAGGAATGAAAACCCATCCAAACATATGTTTCAAATGATTAGCACTACCCTAATCTGAGCAAAAAGGTTGAAAATGATGCAAACATAAACTCACATGATATTTAGAAAAAAATTATCAAGAAGTTGGTACTCAATTCCCAACTTTACTATAAAAAAACAATGAAAACTGGAACCAGCGTATGGTTTTGATGTTGGCTCCATAAGGATCCTACTGTTAGTTCCTTGTCATCTCTCTCTTTCTACATATATGTAAACATAAAGAGTAGAGGGTGTTGTAGCCATTTCATGCCAACAGGTCGGCACCGACCTATAACAAGCCGGAAGCGACAAAACAACGCGTCCGGGTGGCCGGACGGTTTCCGGCCTCCATGGGTTCCGACCATATTTTCCAACCTAAAAAACGAGGTCGGAAACGAGCTTAAACACTTATCAACCTTGATCAAGACACAGGACAAAGGGGCCGGGACCGGACCGGTCCGGCCTCGACCATGTAAAATCAATAGAGGTCGCTGGGCACGGCAAGTGTTCAGGAGGACTTCCCGACCTCAAGACCAACCAAGAGGACCGACCTCCGACCTTAAAGCATCTCTGACCTACGAAAGGGAAATAAAACACGTGATAGAATCTGGCGAGATCTTCCCCCAAGAGGAAAAGAGCCGCCTCCGTACTCAGTGACAGAGAGAATATTCCACCCAAATAAGGAAACATTTCAGAGAATCGTCCTCCTCGGACACGTGTCGACACGCTAATGGCCGGCCACCTGCAGACTGTAGCATACGGGCACCCACGTGTCCTCAGAGGCTGGAGGCATTTAATGCCTCTGTCCCCTGAGGGGTCGGGAATGACGTTTGTACCCCTGTATGGAGAAAACTATAAATAGTCCCACATTTGTAACAAGAAAAAAGAGCTCAACACATTCAATCAAAGCAATATAATTCTCATTTAAGTCCAGGGACTAAAAACCCTTGGCAACTCTTGGTGTTCTTGCATTTAGTTCATCATCTTTATTATTATACTTCATCACAATCATTCATTTAGCATTGATGAACCCAATCATTTGATGTTTTTACCAAAGCTCTCATAAATAGCCATCAATTCCCAGCCTTATTTATTTGGTAAACAACAGAGGGCAGAAAGGCAGCAATTCTCACCAGAATATCCTATTCGACCATTCTGAGTAGTGCGAGTGCAAGAGATAATTGACTCATAACCCTCCGCCTGTACCAAATCCGCTTTTAATTCTTGCCTGGACAACTTCATCTCCTGTGAACGGACCAATAAAATGGATGAAAAAATATTCTATGAAAGAACCCAAAGTAATGTATCTGAGACAGAAAATTAATGTGCGTGTAGGAGGAGGAAATAGTTGGAGAAACCTGAAAACAGATGATATCAGCGTCAAATAAATCGAGCAATTTTCTAAGATGAATGGCTCTCGGAAATTGCTTTGCCTACTGCGAGTCGGATATAAAGATTTTCGATCGCTTGATTGATTGATTCCAGCCCTATCCAGTTCTTTTGCCCTCGATTTTCGGTCGCTTGATTCTCAGATTTTGCGGAGTAACGGAAATCGATCGCTTGATTCTCAGATTTTGGGAGATCAACGGAGCTTGGCCATATTAAGCATGAGTCGGAGCTGCGGGGACGATATTGGTGGTTTGCTTGATTCGGTGGTGTGTATTAAGAAGGAAGGGGGGATGGGGAGAGTGAGGGTGAGGGTGAGCGCGCTAGGGTTGTGGTTGATTCGTAGGTCATTTGGAGGGGTTAGATGTCCGTAGGAGAAGTTGTCAGGGTTATTTTGGTCTAAAAATGTTTCTCACTTGCTTGTGACTTTTTAATATAGTATAGATAAGTAACTCCTCCTCCTTAGCTTGTGCTTTATAAAAGCAATTCATTTCTTATTTTCCAAATGAGCCACACCAAACATCCATATACACATGCAAGCACATATTTACCATTGTTCCTCTTCACAAGTTTGCTAAAATGTTGGAGACTAATTACGCGATTTTACGATAGTATTGTCGCCATCCCTAACCAATCACAACATTTCATCCACAACTTATAGGAAAAATCACATTAAAAAAATATGACTGACCGTTTTCTCTTTATCCTTGCAAAATGCACACATTGAGTTTGAATTTACTGGAATAATGTTGCACCCTTAGAGTCTTGATTTTATCGGAAGTCGCTCCCATAACACTCGCCAAGCATGTATATTTACCTTTGAAGGAGACCAACTTTTCCAAATCAGATTAAACTCTTCTTTTATTCCAGTTGTGTCTGCCACCTTTTGTTTGAATATAACCAAGTATACACCTTTTTTGTCTTGTACTATTGGCACTCGGGTTCCATCTCCAGAAATCCTCCTCGTTCACTTTCAGCTTGTACCTGTTAACTACATCCAATAACAAATTTAGAGCATCACTCCCCCTCTCTTAAAGCTTTCTTTCTCATTGCCACACCCAGTTCCAATCCTCATTTCTCCACACTCCTAACTCCCCCACTTTCGCTGCTTTGTTCGCGGACAGCATATAGAGCCTAGGAAAACACTCTCTCAGAGTATTTTCACCGGCCCAAGGCTCGTCCCGGAAAAAGGTTTTCTTCCTATCCCCCACCACATTCCCCAAGTTATTGAAAAAACCAATCCCCAGCCCCCGCATCAACTGCTTTCAGCACCTCTCCCCACCAACCTCTCGGAGAAACCTCTCTTCCCGACCTCAAAAGACCCAGACCCCTTCCCCAAGAAGTACCCCACCTTGACACAATAATTCTATCCCATAATCCCTCCCTCTCCCCAAAAAAATCGTCAAACCCATTTCCCAAAAAGTCCCTTGTTAAAGCACTCAACATCTTTCACTCCTAGGCCCCCGACCTCCTTTGGTTTACAAATTCCAGACCATTTTAGCCAAGCTATTTTACTCGCACTCTCACTCCCCCCAGAAATTTTCGTTGTATACTCACTATTTCCTTAATCACATTCCTTGGAGCCCTAAAGGTGGAAATAAAGTATACCGGGATTGAAGAAAGAACAACATTGATTAGAGTAAGCCTCCCCCCGATGGAGATCTTCAAACCTTCCCATTTTCATAATCGATTTCTTATCTTTTGAGTTACATATCCCCAATCCGACTGCTTTCTATGCGTACTTCCAACTTTAACTCCTAGATAGATAAATGGAATACTTCCTATAGGACACCCCAACAACTCCGCATACTCCTCCAACACATTATTCTCCATATTCACCCCAAATAAACTGCATTTTCTTTTATTTACTTTCAGCCTCGAAACCGCCTCTAATAATAACAAGAAATTCTTCAAAAAATTAATACTCCTTATATTCTCCTTACCCACAAAAATTGTGCCATCCGCAAATTGTAAATGTGAAACCTCCACATTTTTCTTTCCAACTTGCATTGGATCGAACAACCTCTTCTCATTTGCATTATTCAATAACAACGACAATCCTTCTGCTACAAGTAAGAATAGAAAAAGAGATAGAGGGTCTCCTTGCCTCAAACCTCTTTCTAATTGAAATAAATTGGTGGGCTCCCGTTCACAAGTATAGAAGCCGACGCTGACGACACACACTCCATCACCCAAGAAATCTATTTATGATCAAAATTAAAGCTCTTCATCATGCTTTCAAGAAAGCCCCAATCAACCGAATCGTAGGCTTTTGCGAAATCAATTTTGAATAATATGCATTCTTTTTTTCTTCTTTTCGCATCTTCGATAATCTTATTGAGCAGAATTACCACCGAATCCAAAATTTATCTTCCGCCAACAAATGTTGATTGCTACTCCGAAATAATGGATCCTATGACCTTACTCAGTCTCCTGGCAAGGATCTTAGATAAGATTTTATAGACCCCTCCAACCAACGATATGGGCTTGTAGTCGCCTAGATCAGAGCCCTTCTTCTTCTTGGGTGGTAGAACAATAAATGAAGTATTTAGACCTTTGACAAGCTTCCCATTTGCAGGAAACTCCTCTAGAAACCTCATCAAGTCACCTTTGTAGTGTTCCAGCATTTTTTTGAAAAAGGTGAAATTAAACCCATCAGGCCCTAGACTTTTCGAGCTATCTCAATCTTTTATTGCCTCCAACACTTCCTTCTCTGAAAAAGGTGCAGTAAGCAACTGATTTTTGATCCCATAATTTTTCTTCTTCATAAAACAAAAATCTGATCTTGGTCTACTTCTACGCACTGCACTAAAATGCTTCTTAATATGCTAAAAAACTCCTTTCTTAACCTCATTAACCTCCTCACACCATACCCCATTTATAAGCAGCCCGTATATCTCATTAGTCTTCTTCCTCCTATTAATGACTCTGTGGAAAAAACTTAAGTTGATATCCCATTCCTTCAACCACCTGTACTTAGCTCTTTGGTAGAGTAGACTGCCCTTGTATTTGATATCATGGAATAACTTTGCCCGCTACTAATTTCTGTTTATGACCTCTTCTTCAGACAGCCCCATAACATCATCAATGGTATCCAGCTTGTGAATTTCCTCTCTTCTTTCTTCTATTCTTTTGTCTATCACTCTGAAATGCTCTCTATTCCATTCTTTCAGATCCTTTTTTAGAAGTTTAAACTTCTCTTTAATAACAAAAGCCCTCCATCCCTCAATCTTGTAGCTTCTCCATTTCTCATTCACAAATTCAAGAAAATCGGGATGTTGAACCCAAACATTAACGAACCTGGACGGAATTGGCCCCCAATCTTTAGCACCCATCTCAAGACAAATAGGACAATGATCTGACAACGATCTTCTAAGGCTCTTTTGAATAGTAGACAAGCATCTCAAACCCAATTATTGTTTACATGGAATCTGTCTATCTTGCTCTTGCACATGCCATCCGTTTTGTACCACGTATAGGATCGAGTATGTAGTGGCAAATCAATTAAATTCAAATCCATGACGAATTCATCAAACGCCAACAAGTCTCTTTTATCAGCCCCATCTCCCTTTCCCACTCTTTCTGATTCATGCCGAATAGAATTAAAATTCCCAACTATGCATACACACTCATTTTTGCTTGAGAAATAACATAAACCAGCCTATCCCATGGATTCTTCCTTTCACTCAAGAGACATGGATCATATATATTATCAATACAACAGTTGATTCTCTCTTGATCCCAAAAACCATTCACCACGACAGACCCTTCCATATGCCAACAACTAGCAACCGAAAAACTATCTGCATTCCAAATTGAAATTATTCCCCCAAATCTCCCCTCTGATTCTCTAAACGACCATCCAAAATTCCCACTACCCCACGGGGATCTACACAGAATTTCATCTACATCTTCTTTCTTTGACTCTTGAATATAGCAGAAATCAATACCTTATTTTTTTAATTAATTCTCTGATCTCCGTTTGTTTCGCCCTGCTCCCCAAGCCTCGGTTGTTTTAAGAGAGTATCTTCATTGATTTAAATCCTCTGCTACCTCCTTGCCTTTGGCCCCTACTTTCTCTATTTCCAGTCTCAATTCCTCCAAATGGTGTATAATCAGCTCCTCTCTTCCTTACGTAATCAAACCTAACTCTTTGCCCAATTCCAGAATTTTTGTAGCCTCCGTATCCGAGCTAGTAATTTTTCTGCTCGAAAATTCTTCTCTACCCAGATTGGATTAGACCCCTTTCAAATTTTTTTGCGCTTATTCTTTTTCATTAGGAGATGCCATATTAGATACAAATTCATTAAACATTGACCTCTCTTCCTTCTTCCTAGCCATTTTCGAGCTTCCCGTGCTATTTCCTTTGTTAACCAAGTTACCTCTCAGATTCCTAGAAGTGTCTTGATTCTTATCTGCTTCCCTAATTTGGATTGCCTCATTTCAGGAAGATATTTTATTATATTTTTTTTTCATCAAACTCCTTGCTCTGAAAGATATTTTATTATATTTTTTTTTCATCAAACTCCTTGCTCTGAAATTTTGTACATTTTGAAGAAGTTATATTAAATCCCTTATTTTTCAATGGATATACACCGCTCTCGGTCATTATCCTTTCATTTGACTTTGCCGCTACTATTGGGTTAAAGGAAAAAACCCCACCTTAATTTTATTAGGCCCATTGCTCCCAACCCCATCTTTAATATTCAAATATGGGCTTATCAACCTACTTGCATTCTTTATTTGTGAACCAACAAAAGTGGTTTCTTTTCCCAGCCCAATAGAAAGTGATCCGTGTCTCTGCAAATTAGGCATATCCTTGACTTCCTCTTCTACCAAAAGAGCCCCACAAATATACAATTCCTTAGCCACATTATTCTTGCTATCCTTGACTTCCTCTTCTACCAAAAGGACCCCACTAGTATCCATTTCAAAATCCTGGTGTTGTTTACCTAAAATTATGCTGGGAATTAATGGTTATTTAATGGGCTTAGACAAAGAACATCAAAGTGAAAAAGTGTTTGGATGCTTCATAAATGCAAGAATTCATGTATGATAATGATAGTGATATGAATGCAAGAATACCAAGAATTTTCAGGGGTTTTTAGTCCCTGGACTTGAATGCTTGTATAGCTTTTTATCCTCTTTAGTACAAATGTTGTCCTATTTATAGGTTTCATTTACAGGGGCATTTAGGTCATTTTCGATCTCTACGGGGGACAACCGCATTAAATGGTTGCAGGTCCTGGAAACGCGCGGGGGCCCGTTTGTTCCAGTGCACAGGGGATCGGCCATTGAGGTGTCGCCACGTGTCCTAAAAGAACGATTCTCTTAGTTATTTCTTCATTAGGTGGGAATATTCTCTCTGTCGTATCATACGGAGGCGGCTCCTTGCCATATTTGGGGCGATTCTGCCAGATTCTATCAAGTGCTCAAAAGGCCTTCTAGATTGGTGAGATTGGAGAGTCGGCGGTCTTGGCGATTGAAGGTGAGGTCGGAGATCGGGTCGCAGCGACGTGATCCTGAGTCCTTGTAGTGAGGGACTTGGACCAGCTCGGGGTCGGAAAGAACGACCGGATGGAACTATTTGACACCCTGTGGTCTTTCTCAGAGAGGTCGGAGCCGACCTCGCATAGAAATGGTCACAACACCTGGTTACTTTTCTCCTTGATTGCATCGGCCGCTGCCTTTTTTGTATGCACTTCCCTTTAGTTTCCTCAAGGATTCAAACCTATTCAAAATTTCTATACCACCGTCGTCCATAGAAAACTCGCCCGCCGCCACCACACCAGGGATCCACCATCCCTCTAAAAATTCATCCATATCTTCAATTTGTTCATCTATGATTGAACCAACAGATTGAATCTCCGTCTAGAGATGAAGGTTCTTCCTCAACTACACTGTCTTTCACATTGGTAGTCTTCTCAAATAAGTTTAGGAATTCTTCCACAATTTTTATCTTAAATAGTCGGCCATCAATAGAGATTGAAAATATCATATTGGCTTCCTTGAGAAATGGAACTGACACAAGAATTTTGGCGACATCCAACTAGATTTCTTTTCTGTACTCTCATCCATTTTAACGAAGACTCCAATTTTTGAACAAGCAACTTGGAAAAATCTAGGATGCCACGCATGAAAAGGCACTCCAAACCAATGCGTCCATACTTTCCTCTTATGATTTACGTCGGAATTTTTCCAAGGTCTGAACCATTCAAACCAATAATTTAACCATTCTTCCATATCCTCTGCAACCTCAGTAAGAGAATTGTTTCTCATATTATGGACCAAGATAGCATTGTCCCCAATATATTTCAGGTTAAACCAATTCCCACACTCAGCTTGAATCTCTTCGCCATTTTCCACCCACGAGAAGTTTCTTTTGAGAAGCCCAACCAAGCAATTTTTAAGCCACTCTAACTCTTCTTCTTTTGTATCAAAGAAAAAAAAAAAACCTCCTCTAAATCCTTTTTTTTCTCTGATATCTGCCCATCATCTCGCTCCTCTAATTTTCCATCCAAATGATTATTCAGCATTGCTTCCTTAAACGATTTCCCTTCTACTCTCATACCACTATTATGACTGATCGGCTTCGGTCTTATTGTCTCCCTGGCCATCTCTTTTTGGATCATGCCCCTAGAATTTTTTGGGGCAGAAGACCTGCAATTTATAGCTATTAATCCACAGATTATTGAACCTTCTCAGTGCCCCATCGACATCCCGAGTTCTCTTTTTCCAGGATCAAACAAACCTTAACCGTTTGCCTGCCTTGTCTCTTTTTTTGGGACATAATATATCTATCTCCTCCCCGAATTCGCTAAACTTCGCCCTCAGCATCTCCATAGTGCTCTCCTCCGGAAAGTTGCAAAAAAAGAAAGATTTTGTGAATCTATCATCGGAACTCAGCTTATTCCAATGAGACACGATGTTCTTCCTATCTAACTTAATACCATTCCACCACCTATTCGGACTCTGAACAAGGGTAATTTTCTGCCACGCGGTTTTCTCTCGGGATGGGTTAACCTATTATCTACCCAGTACCTCACCCCCTCTCTCTCTCTAAATTTTCTCTCTTTAACCATTTCTTAAAATTTTAAAGTTCCATAATCTAATGATTACGAAATTTTAAAATAAGAAATCATTATTATCAGATCTGTGCCAGATTCCTTAGAGCATCTCCATCGGTAAGGTAGCATTCATATGTGGAAGTATATGTACCTAGGTCTAGGTATATGGTTGTGGGTGGGGTAACATTTGAGGAGAGAGAAATAACAGTAGCAAATATTTGCTACTGGGTTGAATTGGAAAAGCTTGACATGTTGAGCCTCAAATTATATATTTTTATTCTTTAAATGTTGTTTTTAACCGTTGTTAGTTGCATGCAAATTCCTCTTTTTTAGTTATTTTATTTCACTGTTGAACAAATTGGTGTGAAAGTGTGCTATTTTTTTTCATAATTCAATAAAATTTTAAAATTTATCTGTCACAGTTTATGCAAAAGTACCATTAAATCAATTAATATGGTAAAAAATTAACAATAAAACAATTTAAAAATTAACAATTAAACATATTAATTTAAATTCATAAATATTTATTTATTTAAATAAATTAATATAATTAAAATTAAAATATATTATGAAATATTAAGTTAAAATATTTAATTAATTAATGATATAGATAGTGGGTGTTTGAAATAGTAATTTTGTACCTGAGATTATTGAGAAGTAGATGTATAAATTAATAGCTATAATAATTATCTTTTGATGATGTGGTAAAAATTTGTACCTGAGAGGATGTATACAAATGGAGATGCTCTTACTAAAAAAATTATAATGCATAGTGCATATTCCAAAAAGTTTCACGTGTCTGTTTAGGTATCCGATGGATAAACGTGTTGGAATAACTGCCCACGGGCAGGAGAAAATAATTAATAAATATTTTTACAATTAAATTGTACTCCCTCCGTCCCACCATTATTTGCACACTTTTCTTTTTCGTCCGTCCCAAAATTATTTGCATACTCTAAAAAAGGAAACATTGATTTGTTTGCACACTCACAATAATATACACATATTTACCCATATGCCACTACTTTACTCAAAAAATAATTTTTTCTTAATATGTTTGCCGTCCCAACTATGCAGATAATGTTGGGACGGAGGGAGTAAGTAAAATGGGTGGGTAGTGGCGTGAGTATCGGATAAGCTCGACTACAAAATACTCTCCAAGCGATTAATGAAGAGCATCAATACGACAAAAGAGCAGTCAACCATATTTTAATGATTGAGGAATATTTCCATCGTTAAATCCTCATTAGTCATTAATAATTTGAAACTCCATTTTTATTTAAAAGGTCTTATCTTATCTTGGAATTTTTTAGACAGTTTAGTTCTAATAGTTATTTTATTAGACTAAGTGAATTTATTAAACAGTCTCTAATGTTGTAATTTCTTCTAATAAAACTCTTGATTTGATTTTCTACTTGTAGATGTTGGGTTTTCGCCACCGTCAGCCACTGTGAGAGTAATGTTTCCTAGTTCCAACCGGCACACAAGTCAAACCATTCTCTCCCTCTCCCACGAGTAACACTAAGGGTATGTTTGTTTTGGGATTTAGGTGTGCGGGGAAGTCATGACTTTGAAATCTTAGGATGTAAAAATTTTGATGAATAATATAAGTGTATGTTAGTTTTGGGATTTTAGTAGGGTGAGATTTTGATTTATGTCAAATCAATATTTTTTAGTGATATATATTGTATTATTTTATTATATTGTGTAAGTGAAAAGTAGGAGAGAGATTGTGTGGATGATAAAAAAGTGATGATGTGATTGTATTTAATTATATGAAAAGTAGTAATAGGTTTATAGGTAGGGATTGAGTTTGAGATTTGAAAACCCGATTTTAAATCCCAAAGTAGAACAGAGCGTGGATCGCAAAGTCCAACGTCCAAAGTCCATCCGTGTGAATCCCAAAACAAACATACCCTAAGATTCAGATATTTTTCTCAAGATCGTTCTAAATATCACACCTCAAAAGATAGCAACCCCCAAATATTTATAGTCAAACAAGACAAATTTCAGCATCAATCAACAAAAAAATTGAGACAATTAGATATTACACTATCAATTTGAGATAAGCGGAGAGAAAAGGAGAAGAAAAGTAGGATATGGGCCTTAGGGATTTAATTTGTTTAGGTCAAATACACATTGCCCTATCCTCAGCCTAATAATCTCCACTTATTATAGAGGGATGCAGGAATTACCTTGTAAATTATCCTAAAATGCCTATATGTATGCATGGAAGTCATCAATGAAATTTGAAAAAAGTAGGCAGAAATTAAATTACATATTATGCCCTTACCAGCTGGAGATATTGGCTGCTAATGCGTGACTATATAGGTTGATGATAAAATCAGGGAAAATAATTTTTGTAGGCATGTAATTTATGGGTGCTAATTTAAGGACAACAAATTTTTTAGTTTGGCAAAAGTAGGACATTAACTTCTTTTATTATCTTTTTGGCGAAAATGCACTTTTTATCCATTAACTTTCATTGATTTTGGTTCTCAAATTGTTAAGTTTGGACTTTTAAATTTCATCATATAACTTATAAAATTTGTATTTTTTGTCTTTTTTTTTTAATCGATAAAAAGTAATTTTATTACCACAGAGGTATAAGGCATACCTCACTGATAGAACAGAGTTGGTAATTCCTATAGCTTACATCAATACTTTCCTTCACAGGATCAGAAATGCTAAAAACGAAGCCTATCACACTCCTAGTACAATTTTCGGATTATCTAGCCATTCTTCATAAGGGAAACTCATTACCTGATCTCTTTGATTACTATCTAACTCCAAAGTCTATTTTTTACCTCTTCGACCATTTTATTTGGAGATGTTTCCTCATTCTTGAACATCTTTGCATTCCTACTTTTCTATATCACTCATTTGATCAGTGACGGACGCAGGAATTTTGTCAAGTGGGGCCCAATATATAGAACAAATTTTGTGTGAGGTTATCTCAGCGAGGAACCGGTGTTATTTTCAATATTTTTAAAATAAATTGTAACACTTTAAAAAAATGTATGTGAAATGTATCATTTTAAGACAAAATTTATAAAATTATTCACTTTAAATTTAATAAATTGTACTCCCTCCGTCTCATACTTGTTTTCTACATTACTGTTTACATAAATAAATAAAAAAATTATTTATTGGTATTAAAAGTGATAAAGTAGATGTTTTTTCTAGGAGTGTATGGAATATAATATTAAAAAATATTAATTGTTTTTTTTTTTTTTTTTTTTGACAAAAATGGATATAGCAATTGAGTATGAAACAGACATTTTTGACAATGCAGCAAACAACTTTGGGACGGAGGGAACATCACTTTTCAAATAATATATGTAAAATATATCATTTTAGAGCAATTTTTTAAAAAAAATTGTACACTTTACATTAATAAGTGATAACATTTCTATTGTAAATTAGAATGTTTTTCAAATTTGGAAAAAATAACACACTAAGAAAAATGTCATAATACTCTTATTGGGAAAAAAATTAAATTAGGATGTTCTTTTAGGAGAAAATATTACACTTTAAAAAGAAGGAACTAAAATAAGTTAAAATTTTTTGGAATTGAACCCACAACCTCACCTAAAAAATGCAATCCATAAACCATTAGACCATTTATACTAAAGCTTAAAATTATTGTTTAGAACGATTATATATCATATAGAGAAAAAAGTTAGAATTTCAAGGGGGCCCAGTACCCCCCTTGGCCCATGAATGTGTCTGTCCCTGCATGTGATGCACATCTAAATACAAGCTACTAGTGTTTTACATCTCTTCCCATTAATAAGGCTACTAAAATGTAGTAGATTTATCAATGAATTCGAGGTAAAAACCGATTCGAAACGCAGCCATCTTGCGCAATGGATTCTAGTGTTTTTTGTCCTGTTACCTGCTATACCATTTAACTCTTCCGGTAAATTTGACATGAAATTTTGAATTTTGCCTTATAACTTAAAAAAAATATATATATATATTTTCCCCTTTTTGGCAAATGTAAGCCATTATATTTTTTATTGGACAAATATAGGTCATTATCTTTTTATGGCAAATGTAAACCATTATTTTCACTGTGACGGGTCTAAAATGTGCGAAAAATAAATATCTACTTAAATTTCCAAAAGTTCAAAACTTAATAGGCCTACGTTTTCCAAAATTAAAATATATATTGTCCTTAAATTACCAATAAATTTTAGCTTTATAATCCTTTAAAAAAAATCGTGGTTTTATATGATGTTTTTTTGGAAACCCATTATTACTCTTTATTTTAGTTTAGGAGCAAACATTAAGGGAAGTCGGATCAACCCAAATAAATGGAATCTAAAAAACGGGAGATTCCCAATTAAGAGCGTGTGCTACAGCTTTCGCACTACGCTTAACAAAAGAAATACAAAATATACGATGCTCAAATTCAATTTCAATTTCTTAATTTAGATTTTTGAATTTCAGATTCTTTTGGCC
Source organism: Ballota nigra (assembly GCA_947034835.1). Taxonomy (NCBI): domain Eukaryota; kingdom Viridiplantae; phylum Streptophyta; class Magnoliopsida; order Lamiales; family Lamiaceae; genus Ballota; species Ballota nigra. The sequence continues at coordinate 76,430,572 of OX344722.1, forward strand.
AAAAATATGATGCGGCTAGGTGTTGGTTTTTTATTTTTTTACATAGTTGACACTCCAATTCAAACATTTGGCTGGAAAAAGGACGAATGCATGCGAATTCCCAGCAAAATTTAAATTAAAAAAATCGACCAAAAATGACAATAAACTGGACACAAGTGGATTAGGTTAAAGGACTAATGTTTGATTCATCTAAAGTTACAGAACCAAAATTGACGTTTATCCTTTTAATCAGAGTTTTGTTTTTCCTATTAACAACTTATTACTTATCCGCATAATTGTACTGATTTAAAAGGTTTTTTGGTTTCATAATTTGTCTACGGTCTATTTTCGACCCATGTGTTTTTTTTAACTATTTTTTATTTTGGTCTCGATATTAATAGAGTTGCCCGATTAAGGCCCTAAAATTGCCGAAAAATTAATGACAATGTAGTTTTATATCACGCGATGTCCAATTATGGCTCCATAACTTTTCTAATTTTCACTTTTGACACCAAATTAAATCCTTATATGACATAAAATGATATCCTTTTTACTTTTTACTTTTCAAATATCAAATTTCTCTATTCTTATTTTTCTAATATCATTTTGTTCTTTCTTGGCAGCATAGCCGTGTTGCTTTTTTTTTCTAATTTCCTTTTTAATATCTTTTCAAAACCAGTTTTGTGTGAATACTCGTAAGGTTCTCTTGGGGAGTTTTTAAAAAATATATTGGATAATTAAGTTGCGTATTTAAAAATATAACTTAAACATATATATAAATATATATATATATATATATATATATATATAATATTACATATATAAATTAGTACGTACTTATGTGTAATTATTAATTTTTAAAAACTTTGAATCTAAATGATTGGTAGGAGAAAATGAAGATGAACAAACACGAATAAGACAACATTTAAGAAATTAAGGGGTATAAAACCCGCAATTATTATCACTCACATGATACGACGACTGAAAACACCAACAACAACAAAAGAAAAAAGACTTAAAATAGACAAAACAACATGACGACACATAAAGCTACTTTAGACAAGTAGCACCACCACGGAGATGGAGGGTAAGATGAAAAATGAAATCTCCTAGGATATCATCCATGCAAAGCTCAACTTTCATTGGTTTGATATGGTACTTCTTATCCTCCATAATGATGGTTTTCACGAACGTTTCCATCTGCATAATTAAATAGATAAAGAAATGTTATGGGGGATCAGAAGTAAGAATATATAATTACTTTAGCGGATATATACCTAAATAGATAAGGAAATATTAAACAAAAAAAAAAGGATTTTTTTTTAATGAGAATCAAAAGTAACAATATAATTACTTCATGGGATAATCGATGCCAACCCCGCAAACGCCAAAAGCAAACATTGTTATAGAGTAAGGGAAAAGGATGGATAGTAGAAGGTTATTGATGGAGTGGTGTGTATAAGTGTTAGGGAAGGTTGCAACTTATATAGGAGAGGAGACGTTGCCCCTTGGTTGCAAGGAGAGATTATATAATTAAAACAATTTTTCCCAGTACTTCTTATTAATTAATATCACTCCATGCATTTTACTCCCTCCGTCCCTTTTTAACTGCCCTGTTTTATTCAAAATGTTGTCCATTTTTAATTATCACTACACTAATATCAGTGTATTTTTTTTATCTATTTTTTCCAACAATGCCCCTAATAAATGGTAAAGCTAATCATCTTTTTGTAATAACTAGCTAATAAGTACTTAAAATATTAAATAAGGGTGTAAATGTCTTTTGATACCCTAATAAATGATAAAATTGGTTTGTGTGAATAGATAAAATGAGACTGATAATAAGGAACAATGGGAGTAATTGATTGGGCATGGTTTCGGGGGTCAGGTGGTATGGATCAATTTTCCCATTAATTAATACTCTCTTCTTTTCAAAATAAGTGTTGTTTTATAGATTTCATATCAAATTAAGAATCATAAAATTCTGACATATATCTCACATAAATATCTAAAAGATTTATTATATTTTGATAATTTCTAATACATATTTTATATTTTAATGTAATTCCTAAAAAAATTCTTATGTATTTTGAATTCAAATTCGAGGTAAATTAAAAAAAAAATTAAAATTAATTAAAATTGACACTTATTTTAAAACAAAATTTAACCTTTAAAACGAAACTTATTGAGGGAGTATTAATTAATATATATCACTCCATGCATCTTAATTAATAATTGGCACGGTTTCCAAGACACATGGTATTGAACATTTTTCCAATAATTAATACTCTCTCCCTCCCAAACTCATTTGCTACATTGTAAAAAAGGTACGTCTCATACTTGTTTGCTACATATATTTTTGACAAAAAGTAACAATATTTTTTAATATTATTATATTTTTTATACACTAATAACCAAAAACATCTACTTTATCACTTTAAATACTATAAACAACTATTTTCTTAAAACCCGTGCAAACAGTAAATGGGAAAATGAGTTTGGACGGAGGAAGTAATTAATTAATATCACTCCATGTATCTTAAATTAACTGGCACGGTTTCCAAGGCACATGGTATTAAACCTTTCTTTTTTTTTCAAAAAAGAAATAAAATAATTAATATCATTCCTTGCATCTTAATTAACTGGCACGGTTCCAAGAACACATGGTATTGAACATTTTCCCAATAATTAATAGTACTAATATCTCACCACGCATCTTAATTAATTGGCATGGTTTCCGGGGTCACATGGTATGGAACAATTAACATTGAGACTCCGACCACTTATGAATCCTTCTTTAATTTACAGATTTACAGATTTAGGACATTATTTTTTAAATTGTGTCAATTTAGGTCAAATTTCACTTAGTGTGGGCTAAATGACACGCGGCGGCTTAATCTTGCTTGAGTCAACGTGTTTAAACAAGTGGGCGCCAAATCATAGCCATCCAACTGAGCTCTCCACATCATTATGAAATTGTCTTCTCAATCGAAATAATAAAATTGATAAGCGTTTTGAAATGAATAATCTGAAAAACGCCAATGAATAACCTGATAGTATTTTTAAATCAATAATATCAACAACAAAAAAAAAAAAAAAAAAAAAAAAAAATTCAATATTAGTAATTATTTTTCATCAAGTTGAAAGGCATACTATTTCGATTTAAAAAATAAAAGCATTATATTTTTTTTAATAATTAACATATTTACAAAGAGTAAAAAATTAAGCATATATTAATTAAAAACAAGGGATTCAATTTCATCAAAGTAGTTTACGTATAAATAAAATTCACACTACATATATATGCAAAAATCTGAAATCGCTAGTTGGATGGATTTGAAATGCCTAACTAGCGCCTAGAACACTTAGTCGGGGACTAGCTGGTATGAGTTTTTTTTCCCCTAATTTTTTACCTTCAATATCTTTCAAATACAGTAGTACAACTAAACACATGTTTTACATCAAATTAAGTAAAATTTCCTAAATGATACTCCCTCCGTCCCAAACTTAAGTTCTCGTTTACTGTTTGCACGGTTATTAATAAAATAATTGTTTATTAGTATTTAAAGTGATAAAATGATAAAGTAGATGTTTTGGTTATTAGTGTATGGAGAATATAATATTAAAAAGTATTGTTACTTTTTTGCCAAAAGTAGATTTAGCAAATGAGTATGTGACGGACCTTTTTGGCAAATGAGAACTTAAGTTTGGGACGGAGTGAGTATCATTTTATGGCATAAATAAATAAAATATAACAACGCACGTTTAGCCCCGCTAAGTGGATTACACTAAAATTTGATCGACTAATGACAGCCTAGAGCCTAAGCTGTCACTTTGACCGATTTCTGCATCACTGTACACTACAAAAAAAAAGGGTATTAGCGACCGATTTTCGATCGCAAAACGTGATTAGAGACCGATTTCTGATCGAAAAAAAAATCGGTCGTTAAAAAGCGGGTAGCTAATATTAGCGACCGCTTTTTGAAATCGGTCGCTAATCTGCGACCGTCCAGGCGGTCGCTAGTAACAGCGACCGCCTTCATTCGGTCGCTGGATCAATCGGGTCCGACCCGGTCTGGTCATGATTTAGCGACCAACGTCTGGCAGTCGCTAATATATTTTTCGAAATAAAATTAATCTTTTTTGTTTTATTTTCTGATTAGCGACCGGCTTGTGGCGGTCGCTAATCAGCGATCCAGCGTAAAAAAAAAGTGGCTCATTGGGTTCGAACCCGCGCCCCTTAGGGTCCGGGCAGGGTGCGAACCACTGAGCCACTGACCCACTAGCCCATATTGGGCGACCCATGTAGTATATAAGCCCTTGTGAGACTTGTAGAAATAAATGGGCAAATATGCGCCCAAGGGGAATCGAAACCACGACCTCCGGGTAGACCGAAAGAGGTGTGAACCACTAGGACACATGATATTCGTGTTCGTTTATTTGCATTTAATTGTATATAACCTTAAATCGACTCTTGTTTCTTTTAAAATTCATCAAATTCAATCATTTTTGTTTCTAATTCGTTTATATATATGTATTTACTAACTTTTTTATTAATTTTATAAAATTAATAATTTAGACTATTCTAAATTATTAATTCATTCGTTTTTATTTATTTAATTGTATATAATTTCAAATCTACTCCCGTTTCTTTTAAAATTCATCAAATTCAATCCTTTTTGTTTCTAATTCGTTTATATATATATATATATGTGTATTTACTAATTTTTTTAATTAATTTTATAAAATTAATATTTTAGACTATTCTAAATAATTAATTCATTCGTTTTTATTTATTTAATTGTATATAATTCCAAATCGACTCCCGTTTCTTTTAAAATTCATCAAATTCAATCATTTTTTTGTTTCTAATTCGTTTATATATATGTATTTACTAATTTTTTTTATTAATTTTATAAAATTAATATTTTAAACTATTCTAAATTATTAATTCATTTGTTTTTATTTATTTAATTGTATATAATTCCAAACCGACTCCCGTTTCTTTTAAAATTCATCAAATTCAATCATTTTTGTTTCTAATTCGTTTATATATATGTATTTACTAACTTTTTATTAATTTTATAAAATTAATATTTTAGACTATTCTAAATTATTAATTCATTCGTTTTTATTTATTTAATTTTATATAATTCCAAATCTACTCCCGTTTCTTTTAAAATTCATCAAATTCAATCTTTTTTGTTTCTAATTCATTTATATATATGTATTTACTAACTTTTTTTTTATAAATTTTATAAAATTAATATTTTAGACTATTCTAAATTATTAATTAATCGTTTTTATTTATTTAATTGTATATAATTCCAAATCGACTCCCGTTTCTTTTAAAATTCATCAAATTCAATCCCTTTTGTTTCTAATTCGTTTATATATATATATGTATTTACTAACTTTTTTTATTAATTTTATAAAATTAATATTTTAGACTATTCTAAATTATTAATTCATTCGTTTTTATTTATTTAATTGTATATGATTCCAAATCGACTCCCGTTTTTTTTAAATTCATCAAATTAATTTCTTTTTGTTTCTAATTCGTTTATATAATTCCAAATTGACTCTCGTTTTTTTAAATTCATCAAATTCAATCCTTTTTGTTTCTACTTCGTTTATATATATCTATTTACTAATTTTTTTATTAATTTTATAAAATTAATATTTTAGACTATTCTAAATAATTAATTCATTCGTTTTTATTTATTTAATTGTATATAATTCCAAATCGACTCCCGTTTCTTTTAAAATTCATCAAATTCAATCCTTTTTTTATTTCTAATTCGTTTATATATATGTATTTACTAAATTTTTTATTAATTTTATAAAATTAATATTTTAAACTATTCTAAATTATTAATTCATTTGTTTTTATTTATTTAATTGTATATAATTCCAAATCGACTCACGCTTCTTTTAAAATTCATCAAATTCAATCCTTTTTGTTTCTAATTCGTTTATATATATGTATTTACTAACTTTTTATTAATTTTATAAAATTAATATTTTAGACTATTCTAAATTATTAATTCATTCGTTTTTATTTATTTAATTGTATATAATTCCAAATCGACTCCCGTTTCTTTTAAAATTCATCAAATTCAATCTCTTTTGTTTCTAATTCATTTATATATATGTATTTACTAACTTTTTTATAAATTTTATAAAATTAATATTTTAGACTATTCTAAATTATTAATTAATTTGTTTTTATTTATTTAATTGTATATAATTCCAAATCGACTCCCGTTTCTTTTAAAATTCATCAAATTCAATCCCTTTTGTTTCTAATTCGTTTATATATATATGTATTTACTAATTTTTTTTATTAATTTTATAAAATTAATATTTTAGACTATTCTAAATTATTAATTCATTCGTCTTTATTTATTTAATTGTATATAATTCCAAATCGACTCCCATTTTTTTTAAATTCATCAAATTTTTTTTTTTCTAATTCGTTTATATAAATCCAAATTGACTCTCGTTTGTTTTAAATTCATCAAATTCAATCTTTTTTTTGTTCATCAACAATAGTAAATAAATTCTTTAAAAAAAATTGTTCATAAAACATAAATAAATTGTTCAAAAAACATAAATAATAAAATTGTTAAAAAAACATAAATAAATTGTTCAAACGGACTCTCTCTTCTCTCTCTCTCTCTCTCTCTCTCTCTCTCTCTCTCTCTCTCTCTCTCTCTCTCTCTCTCTCTCTCTCTCTCTCTCTCTCTCTTCATGATCTTCTTCTGAATAATGGTTTACTGTTCCAGTGATCCACCAAACCATTCCATATCGATCGTCCTTCTGGTGCTCGACCCAACTCCACCCGATCCCCATGCTCCCTCCGCTTCTTCAGGCCGTAGATAATATTTTTGTACCGTTCTTGTGCTTTCGCACAGAACAATTGGTACATAACGCTATCGTTGGCAGGGTTCCAAACGCACCGCCTCTGCAAATAAATTAAAAATAGAATATTAACGAATAAATTAAAAAATTAAAAGTTAAATTAAAATCATAATAAATAAATTTTTTATACCTTGAACTCATCAAAGTACTCAATCCTCTTTTGCTCGGATACTCGACCCCACGAATGGGCACCATACTCAAACTGTCTCATCCTAATGATTTGTGAGACGATTGAGCTAGTCTCATGGACTAAAAGCAGTCTGTGACAACAAAATTAAAAAATCAAGTTAATTATATTAATATATATATAATTAAAAGTATACATAATTCATTAAAAAATACTTACTTGTTGTCGACTATGATGACACTGAGAAAATTATCTTGATTTGGGTTCATCTGTAATAATTATAAATTCAACTAATAAAAGATGATGCTATATAATAATTTACTGTACTATTATAAAAATAAAATTCGACATCTCAATAATCAGTGAAAGAGGCAGACAAGAGATTATAAAAATTTGTGATTTATGCTCTCAAAATGTCCACTTCAAGGAAAAATAATAATTCAAAACTCACTAATTTGAGCAACTAAAACCCAGTGTAAAGGTAAAACAACATGCAAGTATTTATGCATTAAATTGTCATACTCAAGTGAAATCAAGACTAACACTAATTAAATTGTTGAACCACTCACAAAATCTAAACTATCTAATTAAAAGTTGAATTAAATTATCACACCCCCTAAATATAACCGTAAAATTAATTGAATTTGTTGGTTTTTAAACTACGTACATAATTGCCAGCATTTTGTAATATCTTGAAACAGCCAAGATGTCTTTCGACCACAAAAGTTAATATATAGTCCACCATATATTAAAATTAGAGTTATAATAATTTACTTATTCACATATGCATATAACGATTTACTTATTCACATACACATAATTTCACATACGCCCATAAAATCTACACACTATAAAAGATTATGCTATATATAATCTACTTATTCACACACATATAATAATTTACTTATTCACATACGCATATAACAACGATTTACTTATTCACAAAATATAACTTTAGAAAAATGATATATAATCTACTTATTCACAAAATATAACTTAAAAAAAATTAAACGATTAAAATAATATGAAAACTCACGGCAGTGGCAGCAAGACGGCAAGGCGGCGGCACGGCACGGCGGCGGCGGAGAAGGTGGTGGTGGCGACGGGGTAGGAAGATGAGTTTTACGAGTATGTGTACGGAGGGATGATATTTATAAATTTTTTAGGCGGTCGCTATGCACCGATACCTGGTCTCCTTGACCAAAACGGACGGTTCAGGTTGACCAGTTTTTTGTTTGCGACTGCCTCATGGCGGTCGCTAAATCGCCCGCATTAATGGTCTTCAACCGTTACCAAATCGGGTCAAACATTACAAATTTGCGACCGCTAGACAGCGGTTGCTGAGTTTAAATTTGAATTCAGCGACCGTCTTATCGATCACTGATCAGGCGGTAAAAAGTTTTGGTTATTTTTTACCGGCTTTTGAGTTTTAGCGACCGTTTAGGTGGTCGAAGGCGGTCGCAAATTTTTTTAAGTTGAGACCGGTGGTTTACTTCGGTCGCTAATCGGTCGCTAATTTATTGTTTTGTGACCAATTTTGTGGCGGTTGCTAAATTCGGTCGCTAATGCGCGAGTTTTTTGTAGTGGTATATACATTTTGAGACTGAAATTTGTATCACATCTAATCATGCAAACAAATTTAAACAAGGGAAAACGTTTTCTTAAATTCAAAATTTAAATTTGGGACTGAGGTTGATTAGTTTGAGGTTAATTAATTGTCACAATTAGAAATAATTATTATCAGATCTGTGCCAAATCCCAAAAAATGTAATGTATATTGCATATTCCAAAAAGTTTCACGTGTCGGTTTAGGTATCCGATGGATAAACGTGTTGGAATAACTGTCCACGGGCAGGAGAAAATAATTATTAAACATTTTTACAATTAATTGTAATTAAAACGGGTGGGCAGATGCCCGTCAAGGGAAAAAAAAAATGGACGTGGGAAGATGTAATTTGGTAACTTGGCATGAGCATCGGATAAGCTCGAATATAAAATACAGTCTCCAACCGAATGAAGAGCATCAATACGACAAAAGAGCAGTCAACCATATTGTAACGATGAATATTTGAGTGATACTATATGCACTTTGATGGGATGTTGGGTTGTCCCATTAATGTGCATAGTTATTTTTAGATGTATTAAGCCAATTAATTTTTTAAATATAGAAATTCAATTAAAAAATTCTTTTAAAGTTGAAAAATTATTAAAAAAAAATATCTTCCAAATAATTCAATCAAAAATTTTTATTTATTTTTTCAAATATTTTTAAGAATTTTAATTTATTAATTAATTTTTGTAATTTATATATTTTTGAAAATTTCATTATTTTTTATAATATTTTTCAAAATATATTTAATTTTTTAAGATTTTTTTTTTCAAATTTCGATCAAAAGTTGAAGAATAAAAATGAATAAATATTTTTTTTCTTGAGAAGAGAGACAATTATGAAAATATAGAATAGAAAAGCATTATTTTTATTTTTATAAGGTAAGGATATTATAGGAATAAAATGGGGTATGTTTGGTAAGATATGCTAATTTTTAAATTTGGTTGAGGTTTGTTTAGTAAGTGGGGTGAGTTTAGAGAATTTTGGGGTTTGAGTAGTGAAACTCTTTTATTTGTGTACGAAAAATAATGACATATGGGTAAATAAGTAAGAATTTTGAGGGTAAGAGTTGAAAGAAAACTATCCCTTTTAAATCTACAAACTTTAAAAAAAGAAAATCCAATAATTGAATACACCCCTCTAAATCTCACACATAATAATTTTGTATTTTACATATAATATTTATTTTTTAAATACTCGTAAAATAAGATATACTATTTTTTAAAGGGAGTGAATATTAACTATTTTTAAGAAAATAATCATATTATTTTAAGCACACTTACAATTATCTTCGAACGAAAACTAGTTTCAAGCTCTCAAATCGTCATCTAAGAAATAAGGTACTACTCCATGTTTTCAAAAGTAGGAAGGGAGGTGTCACTTATCTGCCTCCCATCAATCTCCGTCAGTGTGCATATAGTACTTGTGTGAATATTTTCATCCTTAATCCCTCATTATTAAATTTAAACGATGAAAACTCTTGTTAAAACCCTGAATTTTTTCATAGCGAGAACACCACAAAAAATATGTTTTTTTTTTATCATGAAAGAAATTTTATTAACAAAAGGGTATGAGTATTACCGGAAAAAATATTTTTTTAGGCCCGTATCTTTAAAGTGGTTGAAAAAGGAGGACAATATGTTTTCGGGCTTGGAGAAGGAGGACAATAATTTTTAAAAGTGGTAAATGTAGGACAATTTAACCCGAATTAGGCCCGATTGTGTTATGAACTCTCATTTTGCTTGAATTAGGGGTTGTGAACCCAACTTTTGTTTGAATTAGAGTATGTGAATCCTATTTAATTTAAATAAGAATTTACTTGGGACCATAACCCAAAATATTTATGTGTGTGAGTATGAGAAGGGAAAATTGATGTCATCCCAATTCAAAAGAGAAACTCAACTTCACTTCCCGCTCTTCAACTTCCAACTACCAATCAGAAATGAAAATCACTTGTTTAATTTGAAATCGATGGAATTGTATTTCCAGGATTCCAATCAGTTCCTCGACGAGATTAATTCACAATTTGCTGGATAATCAATTTCACCAGATCGAACATCAATTCGTACAGTAGCTATGCAACCGCATCTCTCAGCCACAGTGTACTTACCACTCTACCCTCATTCTAACCTAAAAAAATGCCCCGCCACCTGGTGTATCGCAGCGTGCAGCGTAGGGACTCCAGGAAGTGGTTGTGGAGGCAGCGGAGGCTTTCCGTCCACAGTTAGAGGTGGAGATAGCGGCTGCTTTTGTGGTGCCGTAAATTGAAAGTGGCTGAGGAAGCTCTATTTAATTTTTTTGGTTATGGTCCAAGTGAATTAATATTTAAACTACCCTAATTCAAGCAAAATGTGGGTTCACAACCCCTAATTCAAGTGTTCATAGCCCAATAGGGCCTAATTCGGACTAAATTGTTCTACATTTATCACTTTTTAAAATTATTGTCCTCCTTCTCTAAGTCCGAAAACATATTGTCCTTATTTTTAACCACCCTAAAGATACGGGCCTAAAAAAATATTTTTCCCGAGAATTACCCTTCACAGCATTTACATCAATATAGCAGATAGATTACACCAAGCCCCTTATTTCAACTATTCCATGTCAGGACAATATATACTTTCGGGGAATTACACCACTCTGAAAAATTTATGTCTTTGATCTAGTTTTCTCTTCCTACAATCCAACTCCAAGTGCGTCTTTTGAGCTCCACAATAATTCTATCTTTGAATGGCACCTCATTTCAGAAGACAGTTGCATGTCTAGCGTTCCACAATAGTCAAATAATACACTGCCAAATACACACTGCTACCAATTTATCTCTCTTCCTTTTCAAAAAACTACTAAAATATAAGAGTTCGTCGAGGGATTTGAGAACACGACACTTCTCCCCAACCAATTAGAACTCATCATCCACACATCATAGGAGAACGAACATTCAAACAACAAATATCTAATGGTCTCCGGCACAAGGTTACAAAAAGCACAAGATGAGTTGATATTCGAGGGCATAATACCGTGTTCTTGCAGCTTTGTTACAGTAGGTAACCTCTTCCAAAGGACCCTCTAAGCAAGCACACGAACTTTCGGAATTGCTAGTTTATTCCAAACCAGCGAGTACTCCTTCTTCGCCTCTCCGAAGGTCCCGATCTTCCTTCTCCACAACTCCTCGTACACTTCCTTGGTCTTGTAACATTTTTCCTTTCCTGATCTCCACTTCCACCTGTCTTTCTCCTCTTGATTGAACCTGAAATTTCGTAACAGAGTATTCAAATTGTAAAAAAAAAACTTTTTCCCTCTCCAATAGATTCCTACGCCACCTCCATTTCCAAACCCAAACCCAAACTCCTTCCCTCCACTCCCCCACCTTGCTAGCCTTATCTAAATTCAAGTTGTACAGCCTAGGAAAACTTAATTTCAAAGGTTCCCACCCTAGCCAAGATTCACCCCAGAAAAAAGTATCCCTTCCATCTCCCACTTCCTTTTCTAAACACTAAAAAAACCACTCATCCACCCCCACTCCACTTGCTTTTAAAATCTCACCCCACCACCACCAGGCTTTCTTCCCCTTTCCAAACCACCAGCCCCTAAACCGACGCCCCACTCTAGCCCCCATCGCGACTTAATCACCCTTGCCCACAAACTATTTCGCTCCGTATAAAATCTCCATACCACAAAAAATATGTTATTTTTGCGTAAAATTGCTTCGAATTTTTATAATTCTACGGTATCTCAAAGAGTACTCTAACCTTTAAAACAATAGTAATTGAGATCACAATTGAACAAATCTTGAAAATGATTATTGACAAATTGATTAGATAAGAATAAATTGAAAAATGATCACCTAATAAGTAAATTGATAAACTAATTAGACAAATAATTTAACTTGTTTAAATATTTCTTATATTAGTATTTTTTTTAAAAGGCACTTTTTTTTTCCTATCATAAGTTTTGTCCTGTATATATCAGGTTAGTCCTGTAACTTTAGGTAAATTCAATTTTAGTCCTTTATCATTTTTATTTCTCAATTTTAGTCCGGTTGAGTCAATTTACGTCCTACTTGCGTGCAGTTCTAGTCATTTTTAGTTGGAAAATCTTCACCGAAAATGCACCCCCGTCCATATTCGTCTTTTCAGCACGTCACCTCGCACGTCATAATTTTTGGCCAAAAAATCTGAAATTTAAAAAATAAAAATTAAGAAATTGAAATTGAGAATGTCAACTTTAAAATATTATATAAAATAATTAATTACCAATATTTTTATTAAAATATAATAATAATAATAATAATATATTATTTTAAAAATCCAAAAATTGTTAAATAAGAAAAATCCTTTTCTAAAATAAATCTAGAACCCAACAAAAATTTATGCAGATCGTCGTAGTTGATCACCTGCAACTCCGCCATCGCCACCACCAGTAACACCTGCGTTGGCGCTGCATATCTTTTCTCCATCTGAGTTTGTTAAAAAGAGAAACACAACCCATTTTTAATGGAGATAAGAGACAAAAAAAAAGAGGGTTGTTACTTTAGCTATTCCTCAAATTTTATTTTATTTCAACATTTCTTTATTGTTGGGTGGGATGGGGGATAAGTGGAAATTTGGGGGATAATATGGCGGGGAAGACAATGGGGTGGGAATACCTGTAGAGTTGGGCAGAAATTGCCTTTTTTTATTTTTAATATTACTAGATTTATTTTGTTTATTTATTTTTCATTCCCATAATTAAGATTTGGCTAGATTATAGCTTTAGGGTAATCCTTTTTAAATATTTTTCATGGTTTTATATGATGTTTTTCTGGAAACCCAACAATACTCTTTATTTAAGTTTAAGAGCAAACATCAAGAGGGAGTCTCACCACAAAGCTGGTAGATCACATATTTTTCATGGTCTTTTCTTTCTTTTGTTTTTTTACAGAGTTGGCACTCCAACTCAGACATTTGGCTGGAAAAGGACGAATGCATGCGAATTCCCAGCAAAATTATAAAATTAAAAAAAAAAAAAAAAGACCAAAAATGACAAAAAATTGGGCACGAATGAATTAAAGAAATGAAAAGGCTAAAGGACTAAAGTAAGATTCATCTAAAGTTATAGGACCATAATTGTTATTTATCCTTTTAATTAGGTATTCTTTTTCCTATTAACAACTTATTATTTAAGCACATAATTTAACGGATTAAAAAAAATTTGGTCTCAAGTTATCTACTGTATATTTAGGTCCCAATTTTTTTAAAATTATCATGATTTAGTCATGATATTAATAGATTTGTCCAATTAAGGCCCTAGAATTGCCGAAAAATTAAAAACAATGTCGGTTTAAATCACGTGATGTCCAATTATATATGGCTCCATAACTTTTCTATTTTTTAATTTTAACACCAAATTAAATCCTTATATAACATAAAATGATACCCTTTTTTTTCCGACTATCGAATTCTCTATTCTTCCTTTTCTAATATCATTTTGCTCTTTTTCGGCATCATAGAAGTGTTGCTTGTCCTTTGTTTTTTTTTTTGTTTTTTAATATCCTTTCAAAACTAGTTTTGTGTGAACACTCGTATTTTTTTGGGAATTTTTAAACATTATATAGATTGATTGGAGAAAATGAAGATGAAAAAAGACAAATAAGACAACATTTGAGAAATTGTGCGGGTATTATACCCGTAATTATTATCACTCACATGACACGACGACTACAAACACCAACAACAACAAAAGAAAAAACACTCAACATAGACAAAACAACATGACGACACATAAAACTACTTTAGACAAGTAGCACCACCACGGAGATGGAGGGTAAGATGAAAAATGAAATCCTCTAGGATATCATCCATGCAGAGCTCAACTTTCATTGGTTTGATATGGTACTTCTTGTCCTCCATAATGATGGTTTTCACGAACGTTTCCATCTGCATAATTAAATAGATAAAGAAATGTTATGGGGGATCAGAAGTAAGAATATATAATTACTTTAGCGGATATATACCTAAATAGATAAGGAAATATTAAACAAAAAAAAAAAAGGATTTTTTTTTAATGAGAATCAAAAGTAACAATATAATTACTTCATGGGATAATCGATGCCAACCCCGCAAACGCCAAAAGCAAACATTGTTATAGAGTAAGGGAAAAGGATGGATAGTAGAAGGTTATTGATGGAGTGGTGTGTATAAGTGTGAGGGAAGGTTGCAACTTATATAGGAGAGGAGACGTTGCCCCTTGGTTGCAAGGAGACGTTATGGAACCATTTTTCCCATTAATTAATGTCACTCCATTCATCTTAATTAACTGGCGAGGTTTCCAAGAACATGGTATTGAAATCGACCAAAAATGACAATAAACTGGACACAAGTGGATTAGGTTAAAGGGCTAATGTTTGATTCATCTAAAGTTACAGAACCAAAATTGACGTTTATCCTTTTAATCAGAGTTTTGTTTTTCCTATTAACAACTTATTACTTATCCGCATAATTGTACTGATTTAAAAGGTTTTTTGGTTTCATAATTTGTCTACGGTCTATTTTCGACCCATGTGTTTTTTTTAACTATTTTTTATTTTGGTCTCGATATTAATAGAGTTGCCCGATTAAGGCCCTAAAATTGCCGAAAAATTAATGACAATGTAGTTTTATATCACGCGATGTCCAATTATGGCTCCATAACTTTTCTAATTTTCACTTTTGACACCAAATTAAATCCTTATATGACATAAAATGATATCCTTTTTACTTTTTACTTTTCAAATATCAAATTTCTCTATTCTTATTTTTCTAATATCATTTTGTTCTTTCTTGGCAGCATAGCCGTGTTGCTTTTTTTTTCTAATTTCCTTTTTAATATCTTTTCAAAACCAGTTTTGTGTGAATACTCGTAAGGTTCTCTTGGGGAGTTTTTAAAAAATATATTGGATAATTAAGTTGCGTATTTAAAAATATAACTTAAACATATATATAAATATATATATATATATATATATAATATTACATATATAAATTAGTACGTACTTATGTGTAATTATTAATTTTTAAAAACTTTGAATCTAAATGATTGGTAGGAGAAAATGAAGATGAACAAACACGAATAAGACAACATTTAAGAAATTAAGGGGTATAAAACCCGCAATTATTATCACTCACATGATACGACGACTGAAAACACCAACAACAACAAAAGAAAAAAGACTTAAAATAGACAAAACAACATGACGACACATAAAGCTACTTTAGACAAGTAGCACCACCACGGAGATGGAGGGTAAGATGAAAAATGAAATCTCCTAGGATATCATCCTTGCAAAGCTCAACTTTCATTGGTTTGATATGGTACTTCTTATCCTCCATAATGATGGTTTTCACGAACGTTTCCATCTGCATAATTAAATAGATAAAGAAATGTTATGGGGGATCAGAAGTAAGAATATATAATTACTTTAGCGGATATATACCTAAATAGATAAGGAAATATTAAACAAAAAAAAAAGGATTTTTTTTTAATGAGAATCAAAAGTAACAATATAATTACTTCATGGGATAATCGATGCCAACCCCGCAAACGCCAAAAGCAAACATTGTTATAGAGTAAGGGAAAAGGATGGATAGTAGAAGGTTATTGATGGAGTGGTGTGTATAAGTGTGAGGGAAGGTTGCAACTTATATAGGAGAGGAGACGTTGCCCCTTGGTTGCAAGGAGACGTTATGGAACCATTTTTCCCATTAATTAATGTCACTCCATTCATCTTAATTAACTGGCGAGGTTTCCAAGAACATGGTATTGAAATCGACCAAAAATGACAATAAACTGGACACAAGTGGATTAGGTTAAAGGGCTAATGTTTGATTCATCTAAAGTTACAGAACCAAAATTGACGTTTATCCTTTTAATCAGAGTTTTGTTTTTCCTATTAACAACTTATTACTTATCCACATAATTGTACTGATTTAAAAGGTTTTTTGGTTTCATAATTTGTCTACGGTCTATTTTCGACCCATGTGTTTTTTTTAACTATTTTTTATTTTGGTCTCGATATTAATAGAGTTGCCCGATTAAGGCCCTAAAATTGCCGAAAAATTAATGACAATGTAGTTTTATATCACGCGATGTCCAATTATGGCTCCATAACTTTTCTAATTTTCACTTTTGACACCAAATTAAATCCTTATATGACATAAAATGATATCCTTTTTACTTTTTACTTTCCAAATATCAAATTTCTCTATTCTTATTTTTCTAATATCATTTTGTTCTTTCTTGGCAGCATAGCCGTGTTGCTTTTTTTTTCTAATTTCCTTTTTAATATCTTTTCAAAACCAGTTTTGTGTGAATACTCGTAAGGTTCTCTTGGGGAGTTTTTAAAAAATATATTGGATAATTAAGTTGCGTATTTAAAAATATAACTTAAACATATATATAAATATATATATATATATATATATAATATTACATATATAAATTAGTACGTACTTATGTGTAATTATTAATTTTTAAAAACTTTGAATCTAAATGATTGGTAGGAGAAAATGAAGATGAACAAACACGAATAAGACAACATTTAAGAAATTAAGGGGTATAAAACCCGCAATTATTATCACTCACATGATACGACGACTGAAAACACCAACAACAACAAAAGAAAAAAGACTTAAAATAGACAAAACAACATGACGACACATAAAGCTACTTTAGACAAGTAGCACCACCACGGAGATGGAGGGTAAGATGAAAAATGAAATCTCCTAGGATATCATCCATGCAAAGCTCAACTTTCATTGGTTTGATATGGTACTTCTTATCCTCCATAATGATGGTTTTCACGAACGTTTCCATCTGCATAATTAAATAGATAAAGAAATGTTATGGGGGATCAGAAGTAAGAATATATAATTACTTTAGCGGATATATACCTAAATAGATAAGGAAATATTAAACAAAAAAAAAAAGGATTTTTTTTTAATGAGAATCAAAAGTAACAATATAATTACTTCATGGGATAATCGATGCCAACCCCGCAAACGCCAAAAGCAAACATTGTTATAGAGTAAGGGAAAAGGATGGATAGTAGAAGGTTATTGATGGAGTGGTGTGTATAAGTGTGAGGGAAGGTTGCAACTTATATAGGAGAGGAGACGTTGCCCCTTGGTTGCAAGGAGACGTTATGGAACCATTTTTCCCATTAATTAATGTCACTCCATTCATCTTAATTAACTGGCGAGGTTTCCAAGAACATGGTATTGAAATCGACCAAAAATGACAATAAACTGGACACAAGTGGATTAGGTTAAAGGGCTAATGTTTGATTCATCTAAAGTTACAGAACCAAAATTGACGTTTATCCTTTTAATCAGAGTTTTGTTTTTCCTATTAACAACTTATTACTTATCCGCATAATTGTACTGATTTAAAAGGTTTTTTGGTTTCATAATTTGTCTACGGTCTATTTTCGACCCATGTGTTTTTTTTAACTATTTTTTATTTTGGTCTCGATATTAATAGAGTTGCCCGATTAAGGCCCTAAAATTGCCGAAAAATTAATGACAATGTAGTTTTATATCACGCGATGTCCAATTATGGCTCCATAACTTTTCTAATTTTCACTTTTGACACCAAATTAAATCCTTATATGACATAAAATGATATCCTTTTTACTTTTTACTTTTCAAATATCAAATTTCTCTATTCTTATTTTTCTAATATCATTTTGTTCTTTCTTGGCAGCATAGCCGTGTTGCTTTTTTTTTCTAATTTCCTTTTTAATATCTTTTCAAAACCAGTTTTGTGTGAATACTCGTAAGGTTCTCTTGGGGAGTTTTTAAAAAATATATTGGATAATTAAGTTGCGTATTTAAAAATATAACTTAAACATATATATAAATATATATATATATATATATATATATATAATATTACATATATAAATTAGTACGTACTTATGTGTAATTATTAATTTTTAAAAACTTTGAATCTAAATGATTGGTAGGAGAAAATGAAGATGAACAAACACGAATAAGACAACATTTAAGAAATTAAGGGGTATAAAACCCGCAATTATTATCACTCACATGATACGACGACTGAAAACACCAACAACAACAAAAGAAAAAAGACTTAAAATAGACAAAACAACATGACGACACATAAAGCTACTTTAGACAAGTAGCACCACCACGGAGATGGAGGGTAAGATGAAAAATGAAATCTCCTAGGATATCATCCATGCAAAGCTCAACTTTCATTGGTTTGATATGGTACTTCTTATCCTCCATAATGATGGTTTTCACGAACGTTTCCATCTGCATAATTAAATAGATAAAGAAATGTTATGGGGGATCAGAAGTAAGAATATATAATTACTTTAGCGGATATATACCTAAATAGATAAGGAAATATTAAACAAAAAAAAAAGGATTTTTTTTTAATGAGAATCAAAAGTAACAATATAATTACTTCATGGGATAATCGATGCCAACCCCGCAAACGCCAAAAGCAAACATTGTTATAGAGTAAGGGAAAAGGATGGATAGTAGAAGGTTATTGATGGAGTGGTGTGTATAAGTGTGAGGGAAGGTTGCAACTTATATAGGAGAGGAGACGTTGCCCCTTGGTTGCAAGGAGACGTTATGGAACCATTTTTCCCATTAATTAATGTCACTCCATTCATCTTAATTAACTGGCGAGGTTTCCAAGAACATGGTATTGAAATCGACCAAAAATGACAATAAACTGGACACAAGTGGATTAGGTTAAAGGGCTAATGTTTGATTCATCTAAAGTTACAGAACCAAAATTGACGTTTATCCTTTTAATCAGAGTTTTGTTTTTCCTATTAACAACTTATTACTTATCCGCATAATTGTACTGATTTAAAAGGTTTTTTGGTTTCATAATTTGTCTACGGTCTATTTTCGACCCATGTGTTTTTTTTAACTATTTTTTATTTTGGTCTCGATATTAATAGAGTTGCCCGATTAAGGCCCTAAAATTGCCGAAAAATTAATGACAATGTAGTTTTATATCACGCGATGTCCAATTATGGCTCCATAACTTTTCTAATTTTCACTTTTGACACCAAATTAAATCCTTATATGACATAAAATGATATCCTTTTTACTTTTTACTTTTCAAATATCAAATTTCTCTATTCTTATTTTTCTAATATCATTTTGTTCTTTCTTGGCAGCATAGCCGTGTTGCTTTTTTTTTCTAATTTCCTTTTTAATATCTTTTCAAAACCAGTTTTGTGTGAATACTCGTAAGGTTCTCTTGGGGAGTTTTTAAAAAATATATTGGATAATTAAGTTGCGTATTTAAAAATATAACTTAAACATATATATAAATATATATATATATATATATATATATATATAATATTACATATATAAATTAGTACGTACTTATGTGTAATTATTAATATTTAAAAACTTTGAATCTAAATGATTGGTAGGAGAAAATGAAGATGAACAAACACGAATAAGACAACATTTAAGAAATTAAGGGGTATAAAACCCGCAATTATTATCACTCACATGATACGACGACTGAAAACACCAACAACAACAAAAGAAAAAAGACTTAAAATAGACAAAACAACATGACGACACATAAAGCTACTTTAGACAAGTAGCACCACCACGGAGATGGAGGGTAAGATGAAAAATGAAATCTCCTAGGATATCATCCATGCAAAGCTCAACTTTCATTGGTTTGATATGGTACTTCTTATCCTCCATAATGATGGTTTTCACGAACGTTTCCATCTGCATAATTAAATAGATAAAGAAATGTTATGGGGGATCAGAAGTAAGAATATATAATTACTTTAGCGGATATATACCTAAATAGATAAGGAAATATTAAACAAAAAAAAAGGATTTTTTTTTTAATGAGAATCAAAAGTAACAATATAATTACTTCATGGGATAATCGATGCCAACCCCGCAAACGCCAAAAGCAAACATTGTTATAGAGTAAGGGAAAAGGATGGATAGTAGAAGGTTATTGATGGAGTGGTGTGTATAAGTGTGAGGGAAGGTTGCAACTTATATAGGAGAGGAGACGTTGCCCCTTGGTTGCAAGGAGAGATTATATAATTAAAACAATTTTTCCCAGTACTTCTTATTAATTAATATCACTCCATGCATTTTACTCCCTCCGTCCCTTTTTAACTGCCCTGTTTTATTCAAAATGACTACACTAATATCAGTGTATTTTTTTTATCTATTTTTTCCAACAATGCCCCTAATAAATGGTAAAGCTAATCATCTTTTTGTAATAACTAGCTAATAAGTACTTAGAATATTAAATAAGGGTGTAAATGTCTTTTGATACCCTAATAAATGATAAAATTGGTTTGTGTGAATAGATAAAATGAGACTGATAATAAGGAACAGTGGGAGTAATTGATTGGGCATGGTTTCGGGGGTCAGGTGGTATGGATTTGTGGTACTAGAGTATCGGTGACTTATTCCGAATTTTTTCTATAATTTGGTAGTAGGGAGTTGATGGGATCATTGTAACTTATTACATTAGAGCTAATGAAACTCTATTTTGAATCTCTTATTTATAAGAGACCAGTTACTTGGAAAATAAGAAAGAAATATTCCAAAATCTAAGAGTGGGGAAAATATAATCACAAATCTTGGAGATATTATTGTATATATTAGATAAATAGCCTAATTAAATGTAAATATCTTGTACTGATCTGTAGCCACTAACTTAGCATTCGGTTAGCTTGATTGTAGGCGGATTTCACTACCAAAATCTTGTATATATTGATAGTCGACTAATGAGAATGAACAGGGAATTATTTTTCAATATGGTATCAAGAGTTTCTCCCTAATTCTCGTGCCTCTAACAGCCTTCCTTCTCCAACACACATTATCTTTCATATTCTCTATCTCCTCAATTAGCCATGTCTGATATTCCCCCCAAAACTGAAAACAACAAGTGTCATCCCGCACTCGCCGTCGACAACGTGCGTAACTTCATTCATCCTTGAGATGGAAACAGGACAATACACGTCTTGGGCGGAGCTTTTCAAAATTCATTATCGTGCTTATGATGTGATCGATCATATCATCCCTTCTTCACCTACATCCACATCAGGAAAGGAACTGACAGTTGTTGCAGTCGACAGTGCCCTTTCGTCTCGTCTAGATGGGATTGTGTGCCAATGGATTTACGGAACAATCTCAAAAGATCTTCTCCATACCATTCTCAAGCCTAACATGACAGCGCAACAGGCTTGGAAATGCCTAGCAACTATTTTTCAAGACAACAAGGCTTCGCAGGCAGTTTCGTTGGAAAATCAATTCACTAAAATCCACATTGATAATTTTTCCAATGTATCCGCCTAATGCCAAGAGTTGAAAATGATCGCTGATCAACTCGCCGATGTCGGTTCACCAGTTACTGAAAATCGTCTTGTCTTGCAACTCATTGCCGGGTTAAATGAAATTTACGACAATGTCGCATCAATTCTCTCTCAAACCAAACCTCTTCCAGATTTCTATGATGCTCGGTCCCGTCTAGTTTTGGAGCCGTCGATCAAGCACTCGTCACCACCACTGATGAGCCTCCACTACACCGTTCGTCTTAACCCAGTTCTAATCACAATAAAACCAGAAACTCTCACAACATGAATCCAAACCGCACCACTAATGGTCCACGTAGTAGTGGAGGGCAAAGTAATGGAAATGGAAACAACTTTGGCTCCAACAACAACTTCAGTGGAAAAGGGAAGAGGTCGAATGCAGGTTTAGGCCAAGGACAAGGCTTCCAGCGGTCATATCCACCGCCTTGGACCTATTATTCACCTTGGGCCACCTGGACCCAACCACCATGGCTTGTGCCTCCCTGCCCGTATCCAACAGCCCCCTGGTCCAATTCACCTTCCAAAAATGGGCCGGGAATACTTGGGCCACGTCCCCAGCAGGCTTTTAACGCTCAATCTGCTTCTTCCACTGACGTTTAGCCCACTGACATTGAACAGGCCATGCATACAATGTCTCTTCAAGTCCCTGATGACAACTGGTACATGGATACTGGAGCAACCTCTCACATGGCGGCTTCGAACGGTACACTCTCCTCTTATTTTAATTTGAGCTCTGTTAAAAATATCATCGTAGGTAGTGGACAGGAAATTCCGATTCACGGTTACGGTCAAAAATTTCTAACCCCATCCTACCCACATTTACATTTACCAAACGTGCTACATTCCCTCACCTTATTAAAAATCTAATTTTTGTGGCGTCGGTTTACAACCGATAATAATGTTTCTATTGAATTTGACCGTTTTGGTTTTTCTGTGAAGGATTTTCAGACGAGGAAGCTTATAATGAGATGTAACAGCTCCGTTGACCTATATCTCATCCCTCCCAGTCCCCAAGCCAAATCTCCATTTACTTTTGCAGCACTCTCTTCTAAATTATGGCACGACAGATTAGGACATCCTGGACCTGATATCTTACGTGTTTTGAATAAATAAAAAACTATTGCTTGTAGACAATCGTCTTTATCTCGTATTTGTGAGTCTTATGTTTTTGGCAAGCATATTAAACTTCCCTTTAATAGTTCTTTCTCGTCTACTACTTCTCCGTTTGATATTATACACAGTGATATTTGGACGTCTCCTATCTTAAGTTCTGCAGGTCACAAATATTATGTACTTTTCTTGGATGAAAACACAAATTTTTTGTGGACATTTCCTCTCGGTCAAAAATCACAAATCTATGAAGTTTTTTTGTCCCTTGCTACACTCATAAAAACCCAATTTCAAAGAGACATTAAAAGTTTCCAATGCGATAACGGGAAATAATATGACAATAGAAAGTTCACACTTTTTCTGTCGAAACAACGATATACAATTCCGTTTTACTTGTTCATATACTTCGTCACAAAACGGTAAAGCTGAACGCAAAATCCGATCAATAAATAACATCATTCGCACCCTTCTCTCCCACGCTTCATGCCTCCCATTTTCTGGCATCACGCCCTCCAAATGGCCACATACATGCTCAATATCCTACCATCTAAACTTCTTCAACATCTTTCCCCTACTCAACTTCTATATCGTCAAACTCCTTCCTACAAACATCTAAAAGTATTTTGTTGTCTTTGTTACCCAGTTAATCCCTACAATAATATTCACAAACTTCAATCTCGTTCTACACCATGTGTTTTCTTGGGTTACCCACAAAATCATCGAGGTTACAAGTGTTACGATCTTTCTTCTCACAAAATCATTATCTCACGACATGTCATTTTTTATGAGTCTGTCTTCCCCTTCTCTACACTTCACAATCCAAAAAATTTCACCTATAATTTCCTTGATGACACAATTAATCCGTTGCTCCACCATCTCACACAACACTCAAACTCCACAAACACCCAACCATATATACAACTCACTGACCCCACCCAGCCCAACAACCCACGCTTCCCAGCCCCGCAACACACGACATCCAAAAACCACCTACAAACACACCTGCAACCAACCCACACCTCTCCAGACCACAAACAAATACAAAAATCCAACAATCAAACCCGACCCAGTCCCCACACATAACCGAAACCAACCCAACTCCAACACCCGCATCTGAACCACAACCTCGAACCATAGTCACACGCAGTATGCATGGAATTTCCCGACCAAAACGCCAATTCAACCTTACATCATCCGTTTCTCCATCACATATACCCAAAAATCCAAACTCGCTCTGGCCTACCCGAATTGGAAAGCCGTTATGGTCGATGAGTTTAACGCTCTTATTAAAAATGAGACGTGGGAGTTAGTACCCCGTCCTCTATATATTGATAGTCGCCTAGTGAGAATGAACAGGGAATTAATTTTCAATAGTATTTTTTTATCTCCAAAATTAGGAGTACATAATATATGGCACCGTGAATTTTTTTAAAATTTATATGCTTACAACAATAACGGGATAGTTATTTTTTTAGGATACCATAAGGGTTTGCAAAATTATGAATCTTATAGGTTCACAAATTTAGGACATATCTTTTAAATTGTGTCAATTTAGGTCAAACTTCACTAAATGTGGGCTAAATCACACGCGAGAGCTTAATCGGGCTTGATTCAACGTGTCTAAACAAGTGGGCGCCAAATCATAGCCAACCAACTGAGCTCTCCACATCATTAAGAAATTGCCTTCTCAACCGAAATAATAAAATTGAAAACGTATTTCAAATTAATAATCTGAAAAACGCCATTGAATAACCCTATAGCATTTTTAAATCAATAATATCACCAACAAAAAATCAATATTAGTGATTTTTTATTTTGCTCAGGAATCAATATTAGTGATTATTTTTTCATCAAGTTATAAGGCATCATATTTCGGTTTGAAAAAAAGCATTATACTTTTTTTAATAATTGACATATTTACAAAAAGTAAAAAAATTAAGCATATTTTAACTAAAAACAACGGGATTCAATTTCATCATATTAATATTTTTTTTAAAAAATTATATCCAATCATTCTTATTTTTAACAGACATGTCTTATTAATGGTAATCATTGCATATTTTTTCACAATCGAACCGTTGCAAGTTTCATTTCGTTCTTGAAAATAAAAGTCGACAATGCTTAAATTTGAAATCCGAATACTGTCAAATATATTAATGCATATGTATGTATCTATAGACACGGTGAAAATGGTTCATACATAAATCACTTTGAAGGTATGAATTGTTTCACTATAGTGTATGTGTTGTTTCACTGAATGGTATTATTAGTTACAAGTATGAGTTGAAGAATATGAATTATTTCACTAAAAAATATTAGTTTTGGAGGGTACGTACAAGTTCTCATTAAAGAGTATGAGTTATAAGGCATGGAGGGTATGAGTTGTTTTCACTAAAAAAAAATATGAGTTGTTCTAGCGTGCAGGCTACCTAGTTAAGGACTAGTGGGTATGGGTTTTTTTTTTTTTTTTTTTTTATATTTTGTCGTCTATATCTCACAAATATGGTCAAAAAATGATTTGATAATAATTTAATTAACTTTAGTTAAAAAGAATTAATATATATAACGGTATAATTCAATGATTCAGGACCCGTTTAGTTGGGGGTGATGATTATAGGGTAATAAAAATTAAATGGATTGATGAGTTATTCAAGTAGAGGGTAATGCAGAGTCATTTGATAGGTAAATTATAACTCATTTTCAATCTTATTACAATGTATTGATAATATCAAGCACTAATAATGGAATCATTCACATTACTTTATAGTCATCACCCCAACCAAACGGACCCTCAATGTATAACAATCAATATACATGTAAAGAAACTAAATAACAAACAAAAATATACAATAAGTATATAATATAATTCAAACTTTCAAATACAAACTCTCCAACTAAACAACTAAATACATGTTCTACATTAAAATAAATGAAATCTTCTAAATAATACTATCATTTTACGGTAAAAAAAGGGGTTAATTGCATATAGATACACCACCTTTTTTTCAACTTTCAATTTAATCCTGAACTTCACGATTAAATTTTAAAAGCCCAACCTTTTAACGAATTTAAACCCGATACATATTTTTTTGTCTCCGCCCGTCTCCGACCGATAGCTGGTGAGGTGTCTTCTACGGTTATCGTCTCGTGTCACCAGCTATCGATCGGAGACGTGGCAGTCCGGCGAGACACGTCACCAGCTATCGGTCGGAGACGGGTGGAGACAAAAAAATATGTATCGGGTTTAAATTCGTTAAAAGGTTGGGCTTTTAAAATTTAGTCGTAAAGTTCAGGATTAAATTGAAAGTTGAAAAAAATGTGGTGTATTTATATGCAATTAACCAAAAAAAAAAAAAAAACAACGGACCGCCATCGACTGATGATCTCCAGAGCCTAGGCGGCCGCCTCTCGAGACTGAAATTAATTTGTATCTCACCTAATCATGCAAACAAATTCAAACAAAGTAAAACGTTTTCTTAAATTCAAAATTTTAAATTTGGGGCAGAGGTTGATTGGTTTGAGACTCACTGTCTCAATAAGAAATCATTAGTCTCAGATCTGTGCCAAATCCCTTGATAAAAAATGTAATGTGTATTAATTTTACATATTCCAAAGTTTCACTTGTCGGTTTTTGTATCCGATGGATAAACGTGTTGGAAACTTGGAATAACTGCCCACGGACAGGACACTACAAAAAAAGCTCGGTTTAACGATAGGATTAACGACGGATTATCCGTCGCTAAAATCGTTTAGCGACGAAATTTACGACGAACAAGGTTCCGTAGTCAAATCAGTCATTGCTAAAATTTACGACGCGTTATGGCAACCCGTCGTAAATTTACGACGGACAAAACCATCGTAATACCAATCCGTCCACGACCCAATTCGATACCAAAGTCCGTCGTAAAAAATCGCCGAATTTCAGATTTTATCCATTCAGAAAGTATGTACGACGGACAGTTATCCGTCAGTAAAATGACATTTACGACGGACACATGTCCGTCGTAAATATCGAACCTGGAACAAAAAAAATGGCTCGTGTGGTTCAAACCCAGCCCCCTCGCGCACCCGGGGCGGTGGCGACCTCTTTTGCATGTAGAGAGGGCGCGCGCCGTTAGGACACTTGCTTCTATTGTTCGATTTCTTGCAATTAATGATATATGTATCCAAATTGAGTCATTCTTTTTTTATTATTCATCAAATTAATTTATTTTCGTTTCTAAGTTGTTTTAATAAATGATATTACTAATTATATTTTTTTTGTTTTGTAAATTTATAGAATTTGAAAAACACGTAATTAATATAATAATCCGTTCATTTTTACGTAATTAATTGTATACGTATCCAAATTGAGTCATTTTTTTTTAATTATTTATCAAATTAATTCCTTTTAGTTTCTAACTTGTTTTAATAAATGTTGCTACTAGTTTTTTTTTTTTTTTTTGTAAATTTATATAATTTGAAAAATGCGTAATTAACATTATAATTCGTTTACTTGTACGTAAATAATTGTATACGTATTCAAATTGAGTCATTCTTTTTTTATTATTCATCAAATTAATTTCTTTTTGTTTCTAACTTATTTTAATAAATGTTGTTACTAATTATAATTTTTTTATTTTGTAAATTTATTTAATTAGAAAAACGTGTAATTAATATTATAATATGTTCACTTGTACGAAATTAATTGTATATGTATCCAAATTGAGTCATTCTTTTTTATTATTCATCAAATTAATTCCTTTTCGTGTCTAACTTGTTTTAATAAATGTTGTTACTAATTATATATTTTTTATTTTGTAAATTTATATAATTCGAAAAACGCGTAATTAATATTATAAAGTCTCATCACTTGTACGTAATTAATTGTATACGTATCCAAATTGAGTCATTTTTCGTTTTTAACTTGTTATATATATACAGTAGTTCAATAATTATAATCGTCATCCTCTTCATCTTCCTCTTCGTCTTCATCCTCATCATTTTCATCTCCATCATCTTCACCATCTTCATCTTCGTCTTCATACTCATCATCTTCATCTTCATCCTCCTCTTCACGCTCTTTTCTGTCATTCTTATTGCTTTCAATCATTATCATTTATGGATTTGCAGCTAGTAAGTCCACAAAAATATTTACATTTTCTTGATCGAACTTTGTTTGAGCCTCTTGTACCTCCGTTTAAAATGGTTATGTTGGTTCAGTGATGTCTTTTTTAGACAGATGAGAAACTTCAACCAAGGATCTTGTCTTCACTTTGCAAAATGTTCTTATGTTGGCCTTACCCGATCTCAGGTATTTGCAGTAATATACATGAGATGCTTGCATTGCAAAAACATATGGATCGTATGCCGCCGGAAACTTATGTCGAGTGTTGATATCAACAATCTTGTAGTTTTTGTCGACTCTCGTTCCATGTTTTCCTAGATCATACCATTCACAAAAGAACAAAACCACTTTCATTGAGGGCAAACCTGGATATTCTATTTCAACTACTTCAAGCAATACTCCATAGTAATCGATTGGTTTTTCGTTGCAAATTCCAGCATTCATGCAAACACCACTGTTTGTTGATGATTTTGTTTCATCATACACTTATGTATGAAATTTGTATCCATTTGCGTAATATCCTTGGAATGAAATAATGCTACGTACTGGTCTACGACTCAGAGCTTGTAGATGTGGGTTGTCAAGTAGACCACACTCTCCCTGTAAATATAAAATTATCAGCTAATATTGTGTTACATCCGTTGTGCAAAAATAGAGATATAATTAAGTGATACTCACGTAACGTTGGAACCATTACATGAATTCACCACGGATGGACTGAGAAACTTCTTTATCAGTGATGTCTGGTTCTTGTGCACGCTTATACTCACATAACATCTTTACATATTAGAAAAATAAATTAATGATTTTTCAGTTATAAAGATAAAAAAAATCAACTATAAAAAGATTACTTGTTCTATGTACGGTTGAACTTCAGGATAATTCATCAAAATATATCAATGTATCATTTCCTCTTCATTATTGTTCTTGAAAGGTCGTGTGGTGCCCTTGCCCATTGGTTTACCCGGATGCAAAAATACAGATAACATACCTTCAACATCACGAAGGGGATGATCTACTCCATATATTTTTCACAAGTGAGTACCGAAATGCAATCGGTAACAAGCGCTGCATGAACACGTGACAATCTTGACTCTTCATCCCAGACACCTTTCCGATTTCCATATCAACCCTGTCTCCCAAATTCAAAACATAATTGTCAGGGAACCTCCACTCTTTCACCCACTTACACAACTCCTTCATCTCTGCTTTACTAATTGTGTAGGAGACTTTTGGATACATCTTTGTCCGCTCATCCTTGTGCAGTTGTTTACGAGAACAGAAGAGGTACAACTCATCTCTGGACTTTGAAGTGTCTTTGGTCTTCCTTTCAGTACCCAAAGACCGTATGAAATAAGTTGTCGAAAATATTCTTTTCTATATGCATCACATCCAAATTATGTCGAATCAACAACTTGTTCCAATAGGGCAAATCCCAAAAGATACTTCTCTTCTTCCAACAACCTTTTATTTTTTTATTATGCTCCATTGCACCAAACTCAGTTGTCTTCATCAATCCTGTGACCGTAATCTCATACAACAATCTTTAACCTAAAATAATTTGTTTAATATTTTTAGGGTTTAGTTAGAACAAAACATAACAATGATTCAATAATTTAAAAAATATGGAATGTTAACTATACATACCGTCATGAATGCCCGGTCTTTGTGCACGCATTGCATATTTACCCTTAAGAAAATCTGTTTTGTTCCTCCGAAAGAGATGATCAGAAGGAAGAAACTTATGTTGGTTGTGGAACCATGACACCTTCTTACTCAATGTGAGATAGAATGCATCAGATCTTTCCATGCAGTTCGGGCATACTTGTTTTCCTGCTGTCGACATCCCGAAAAACATAGAAAACGCTGAAAAATCACTAATGATCCACAAAAAAGCAGCCCGCTTCGTGAAGTTCTGCTTCCTATGAACGTCATTGGTCTCCACTCCCGTATGCCACAAAGATATCAATTCTTTAATCAGTGGCTGAAGATATACATCAAGTTTATGTTTGGGGTTGTGTGGACCAGGCACCAAGATAGTAAGAAATATATGTTCAGGCTTCATGCATAACCAAGGAGGTAGATTGTACGGAGTCAATAGGACAGACCACAATGAATACTTTTTTCCGTGCATTCCGAATGGAGAAAATCCATCTGTGCACAAACTAAACCTCACATTTCTCGTCTCATGTGCAAAATTTAGAAACTCCCTATCAAGATGTTTTCACATCTCCCTAGAATTCTCATCAGAACACTCCTCAGCATGCCATGCCATGTCTTTAGCAGTGGAACTAGACTGATACAACCTCTCCAAATGAGGAGTGATGGGAAGATAATACATTGACTTCCAAGCCTTCAACTGAACTTTTTTTCTACTTTTGGTACGACCAGATGGTTTGTAACGGGGATGACAATACATTTTGCAATGAACCTCATCCTTACCCCAAAATAATATACAATTGTTTGTGCAATAATCAATCTTCTCAAACGGTAGATCCATATTCTTCAAAAGCCTCTTGCTCTGATAGAAATTATCAGGCGCCGTGTTTTCTTTAGATAGAGTATTTTTTAATAATTTAGCAAACTGATTGAACACTTTTTGACTCACCTTGCCTTCAATTTTGATGTTCAACATCTGAGCATTGAATGACAGCTGCGTCTCAGTATCACAACCAGGAAAGAGCTTTTGATCAACAATTTTAAGCATATCAAAAAACTTCTTTGAACGATAATTTGGTTCCTCCTCCATAGTCATTTCATTGAATTGACCTCGACCACCCTAAACTGATTCTGCAATCATCATCCGATATCTATCAGGTTCATCCTCCATATGTGGTTCGAATTGATCATAAGGAACATGACTTGAACCACCAACATCATAACTTCCACCACCGCTCCAACCAGTATTATATTAGGATTCTATTATACTGATGTCAATATTCCAACATTCTTCACCGTGACATGTCCAATTGTAATAAAGGGGAACAAAACCGGACATTACAAGGTGAGTTTTAACCTCATCAAGACTCAGGAATCTCATATTACTGCATCTTTTTTCTTTACACGGACACCTAATATTACCCGTATAATCCATACAATACGGATGTTATTGTGAAAACTCAATAAAATCATCAATTTTATTGCAAAAGACAGGATTAATGTCTCCTCTTATCTTTCTAGGTATTGAGTATATCCAATCATGGTCTGAAAATTGCATTTGTTACAATTTAAAAGTAAATATCACATGAGTTGTAAAAAATTGGGCAGAGTTTCGACTAAAAATAGAGATATACAATTTATTTCCTCCATATAAATCAATTCATATATATCAAATAAACATATATACATATATCACACTCATCATCTAATAAACATATATATCTCACTCATTATCTAATATTGTACCAAAAAACTAAAACTATAAAATAAGACATTTAAACGGTTAAAAGTGTGAAAACGTACGGTGAAGTTGAAGACAATGAGTAATAGAGTTGTTCAGTAGCTACAAACACTTCAACGAGACGTTCAACATCAATTATGCACCAAGAATGGATGAAAAATGTGTACAATGTAGTATTTTTCGTGGGAGTGAAAGAAGAAAGAAGAGAAAAAAGTTTATGCCATAAAACAGCAAAATTAACGATGGATACAAAAAGTCGTCGCTAATTTTAATAATTTGCGACGAAATGTCCATCGTTAACAATAAAGTGAGCACGCGGGTCAATTATTGTTCACCAACCCGCCTACAACAAAAAAAGCGTGCGATTAACGACGGTTAAGCAGACCGTCGTAAATTCAAATTCGACTTTACCGACGGAAGTTCGTCGTAAATAGTGGTAAAACGGCGGTGTTTACAGAGTCTGGCGTCAATTTACAACGGACTTTTGTTCACGTCGCTAAATTAGTCAAAAGTCGTCCAGTTGACATTTTCTGTCGTAAATCCGTCGCAAAAAATAAAATTTGCGACGGATATGATAGTCCGTCGCAAATTCTCGTCAGTAAAGAGCCCATTTTTTGTAGTGAGGAGAAGATAATTATTAAACATTTTCACAATTGGATTGTAAGTAAAATGGGTGGGAAGCTACCTGTAAAAAAAAAAAAAAGTGGGAAGATGTAATTTGGTTATTTGGCATGAATAGATAAGCTCGACTACAAAATAATCTCCAAGCGAATGAAGTAATGGGGAATATTTCCAACGTTAATCTCTCATTATTAAATTTAAAATAGGAAAACTCTTGTTAAAACCCTGAAATTTACACCACAAAAGAAGAGAAAATATCACAAATGATCCTATAACTTTGCACAAGTCCAAATTGTGTCCTTTATATTTTTAATTTCTAGTCCTTTTGTTATCAACAGTTGTCCTTTCCTGCGGAATTTAAAAACTTGGCTGGAATTCACACCTTTTCCATCAATAGCGGTCTCGCGGCAATCCACGTCAAAAAATAATATCCAAGTCACACCTTGTCATCAGCCAACTAGACTAAAATGGAGGAAAAACTGATTGGAACCAATGTTCATTAAACAAAAGATTGGAACCAAGATTGAAGTCATCTCATTCATTAAACAAAAGATTGGAACCAATATTCTAACACCCATTATTTAAACATTAATTCTAATCAATTTTCAATAACTAAAGCCCAAACACACCATTATTCAAAGGATAAATATAAAAAGAAGTTCAAAATAACTTACGCTAAATGGAGGAGTAAAACTCTGTTGCCGCTTTTTTCAAATCCTCCACATCATGATGCTTTTTGTTGCTTTTTTTTTATTATTCGTGATTTTAGATTTGGAATTTTAGGGTTCATGTTATTTGGGAATTGGGAATTCTGATTTTAGCAGTGTTTCATTAGCATGATAATGTTAAAATTGTTGGAGTAGATGTAACCCTGAGAACAAACTAAATAACAAGAAAGACACTCAATTTTCCCTCCAATTTAGTCCAGTTGGCCAATGACTAGGGCGTGACGTGGAAAATATTTTTTGAGGTGGATTGCCACGAGAGCGCTATTGCCGGAGAAGGTGCGAATTCCGGCCAATTTTTTTAATTTCCGCCGGAAATGACCATTTTTTTTATAACAAAAGGACTATAACTGAGAAATTAAAAAGATAAAGGACCAAATCTAGATTATGGCAAAGTTACAGGACCATTTGTAATATTTTCTCATAAAAGAATATGTTTTTTTTTTTCATAAAATTGCTTCGAATTTTTATAATTCTACGGCATCTCAAGAGTACTCTAACGTAATATTAATTGATTAGAGTTCGCTGCCGCTTTTATTTTTGTTTTTTTGGTGTTGTCTATGACATCATAAAAAATTTGTAGATACACATCTTTTAATATTAATAATTGATCACACATACAAATCCTCTCAACTTATTTTCTATATATCATTTTGGAAAATACTCTTTTTACGATTGCAGTAACCACTGAGATTATATTAATTACAATACTACTATACTCGATTGGAATACCCACAACAGATTTGAAGAGAATATATTGTAAATCTAATTTAATTTAAGTAACTTAACATACATCTATGCATAAATTACATAAACATGCTCCTTAACTAACAATTTTAAATCGAAATCTTTAACAAATATATTCATAATTCACTAAAAAAATTGTTTTTGGCTAAGGTTTAGCGATGACAAAAATCCTATAAAAAAACCATCTTTAAAAATTTGTGAGTGTCGAGTCCCCTCGTTAAAAACTATCAAATTCAACTTATATCTGTTGTAAAATAAAGAGCGTAAAGTAGGAACACCAATTTGTTTATCCAGTTCGTCAATAATGACTACGTCTAGGGGCGTACCAAGCCAGGAGTTTTTCACTATATTTCTATGTGTATACAATACTGAGTACAGATATATATTTATAATAACAGAAACCCTAAAGTCTATCTGGTTACTTGGCCCATAAGTAATGTCCACATCAAATCTTCTGGATTTGGCGTATCAAATTTTCTGGATTTACAACACTCGCCCTTGGACATTACGACGCGACATATATGTCTCATCAGAATACTCCACATGCTAGGTAGCAAGAAAATGTTTAGCTAGGGAGGAGTGCAGCTATTGATCTTCCGGATCCAATCTTCAGGATTGTTTCGAGGTTGCTACTCCCCCTAAAGACAACAACCTTTTAAGCTTTCGCATCCCGATACCATAAATATACTTTTCAAAAGTAGAGGTAGGTAGGGATTCAGTGAACATATCTGCTAGATTGTCACTAGATCGCACCTGTTGTATGGTAATCACGCCACTCTTCTGGAGTTCGTATGGGTAGAAAAATTCCGGTGAAATATGTTTCATCACATTTCCCTTAACATACCCATTACTCATTTGTGTGATGCAGGCTGCATTGTCTTCAAATATAACAGTAGGGGATGTATCGTTTTTAGCAATACTACACAAGTCACCAATGTGTTTTACCAATGATCACAACCAAACAAAGCAATTATCTCTGAGTGATTTGAAGATGTGGTAATCATAGTTTGTTTAACCGATCTCCATGAGATTGTATTACCACCACAGAGAAAAATGTAACCAGTTTGAGATATGGCATTGCGGGGATCAAACAAATAGCCAGCATCTACATAACCTACCAAGGTTTTATCTTGGTTTTTAGGGTAAAACAATCCAAGATCTTGAGATCCTTGGAGATACCGTAGAATATGCTTAACATCATTCCAATGTCTCCTTGTAGGAGAAGCGCTATATCTCGCAAGCAAATTAACTGCAAATGCAATATCCAGTCTAGTGCAGTTTGTGAGATAAAGTAATGCACCAACAACGCTAAGATAAGGAACTTTTGGTCCCGAAATTTCTTCTATATCTTATTTTTGTCTAAATGGGTCTTTATCCACTTCGAGGGATCGGACAACCATAGGTTTGCTGAGTGGATGAGATTTATCCAAGTGAAATCTCTCCAATACCTTTTTCACGTAGGTTGACTGGTGTATAAGAATTCCTTCAGGGATATGCTTAATCTGCAGGCCGAGGCAATACTTGGTTTTGCCCAAGATTTTCATTTCGAATTCAACTTTCAAGATTGAACTGACTTCTTCAATCTCTTTGCATGTTCTGATTATGTTTAGATCGTCAACATATACGGATATGAAGTAAAAAACCATTTTGCAATTTCTTTATAAATACACAAAGGAAAGCTATATTATTTGTGTATTCCTTCTTCTGGAGGAATTCACTAAGTCGGTTGTACCACATTAGACCTGATTGTTTTAGGCCGTACAATGACTTTTGCAGTCTTATGATATACATACTGCGATTTTCATCATTCCTCATCTGGGGAATCTTAAATCCATAAGGAATTTTCATATAGATATCGACATCTAGTGATCCATATAAATACGCGGTTACAACGTCCATTAATCTCATCTGAAGATTTAATTTAACTGCCAAAGATATCAAGTAGTGGAACGTTATTCCATCCATTACAGGTCAATAAGTTTGATAGAAATCAATGCTGGGTCTCTGCAAAAACCTTTAGCTACTAGCTTCGCTTTGGATCTCTCCACAGTATTGTTCTTATTTTGTTTCCGTGTAAAAACCCATTTATATCCTACAGCAGTGCGCACGGGTGTACGAACGATAGAGCCAATGACTTTTCTTTTGTATAGCGAGGCGAGCTCTGCTTCAATTGTCTATTTCCATTTCGCCCAACCTGAGTGCTTCCGCACTCAGCTATTGATTTGGGTTCTGGATCCAAATCGTTATTTATAACGGAAAGAGCAATTGTCGCTACAAATGTGTCGTCGACGACAATAATATTTTTATTATAAGTTTCTTCTGTATCTATGAAATTCATAGAGACTTCAACGTGTATATCAACCAAACCTTCTTCATTTCCCAGTGTATCTAGGACTGGTCGTTCTGCAGTCCTAATGCGTTGAATATTTTAGGCACATGCTTCACTATTAGGACATTCGTCTTCTGGACGAATCTCTTCTAGAGATTTCAATTTTGACTGACCAGTCCTGCTAGCTTTCATTCTAGGTGTGTTTGTTTCTTTTATAGGTCCTTTATGCTTCTGGCATGTGGGGGCATGTATACTTGTATTCATTGGGACCTCTACCCTTTGGAGTGCATTTACAACAGGTATATGCAATTTATTCACACCTCTATGGTCAGTAAATGCATCTGGCAGATTGTTTGCTAAATGTTGCAAGTTGATGATCTTTTGAACTTCCAGTTCAGATTGACTAGTGCGTGGATCTAGTTACTGAAGATCTCTTACATTCCACGTAAGTTCCCGACATTCATTCAATTTTGAATTCGGATCTCCCCCTAATGCCGGGAAGTGGTCTTCATCAAATGTGCAGTCAGCGAACCGGGCCATTAATTGATCCCCCGACAAAGGCTCTAGGTACTTCAAGATGGATGGAGAGTCAAATCCAACGTATATACCTAGCTTCCTTTGTGGGCCCATAG
The DNA here is from genome assembly GCA_947034835.1 of Ballota nigra. Lineage (NCBI taxonomy): Eukaryota > Viridiplantae > Streptophyta > Magnoliopsida > Lamiales > Lamiaceae > Ballota > Ballota nigra. The sequence goes on from OX344722.1 coordinate 76,467,251, forward strand.
AGGTACGCTTCGGTAATGTTATTGGAACATACACCGCACATCCAAATATACGCAGATGAGAAATGTAAGGTTCTTTCTCACACATTAGTTGTAGGGGGGAATGATCATTATATGCAGTTGGACGGATTTGTATCAGATGTGATGCATGTGGAATTGCATGCCCCCATCATGAGGTATGTAAGTTTGAGTTCATCAGTAATGGTCTAGCGATTATTAATGTGTTGTAAAATAAAGAGCGCAAAAAAGGAACACCAATTTGTTTACACAGTTCGTCAATAATGACTACGTCTAGGTGCGTATCAAGCCAGGAGTTTTTAACTATATTTCTGTGTGTATACAATATTGAGTATAGGGATATATTTATAACAACAGAAACTCTAAAGCCTATCAGATTATTTGGCCCATAAATCTTCTGGATTTGGCGTATCAAATCTTTTGGATTTACAACAATATCAACAAAATACAACATGCTGATAACTTAATTCCCATCTACTACATTTCAGTATTAATAAATCACTCATTTCATTCAATATTTATGTTTAAATTCAACAAAATTTAAAAGTGAAACTAGAATAATATTTTTGTGTGTGGGTCTTTTTCCAAATGTGGGTTTAGGTTGTATATATTTGTTGTGTTTATATAAATTAATGAAGTGGAAAATGTTGTAGTGTTTAATAAAATAGGTGTGGAGAGTACAATTTCGTGTGTGATATATATATATATATATATATATATATATATTAGAAATTATGTTAAATAATAAATAGTGAACTTTTTTAAAAATGTTATCTTAAACTATATAGTCAAATAAGAAAAAATGGTAAACATAACTTAGTGTACAAAATTAATTTTAATTTTAAAAATTATGTAAAAAGAGATTTTTCTTGAATTTTCAATGCAAATGGTAACATACAAACATTAACCAATCAAACTCTTCTAAATGGAATATTTTTATTTGAGTAAAATAAATAAAAAGAAAATGAGTGCCACGAATATGACCGAATGAGTAATGTGGAGTACGTCACACGACCAATCGAAAAAAAAAAAATCAACATTTTAAAATCAATAGAACCAAATCCGTAAACTGGGAAATTTATTGGACGAAAAGAACTATTTTCGCAATGAATTACTTTGGAAGAAGAATTTCTCGAGTAGTTGTTTAATTGAATTGGGTTGGTTAGTTTTTTTTTTTTACAAAACTGTCGAATTCTTTTAAATGATAATGTTTTGAACATCGGTTAATTATGTATTTTGCAGCTATACTAAGTTAGACGCGAAGATAAAATATTTCATCGTACAAGACTAATTAATTCAGTACACAACAAATATCTAAGTCGTACTCAATCGAGAACATGCTAAACGAGAGGAACCATTTCTTTTTTTATTGTAATTTACATTATAAATACCCCACACACACATATATATATTTAAGAATAAGAATAAGAATAATTAATGTGGTAATTAATATTTGATTAACCCCAAGCTCTTCAACCAAGGAAGCATCTCCATTAAACCTTCTCTGAGAGTTCTGGGATTATAATCCAGCTCTTTCTTCGCCTTCTCACAACTGTATACCCATTCATGCCTCACAACGTTGACAGCCTGTCCAACAGAGGGTGTTACTGGTCATTTTCCTTAAATCTCGTGTCTATTTCAAAGAGAATAGATTTGGGAGACTGAAGGAGTAATAATTTAGAAATAATACTCTCTATGTCCCGAGAAAGCTTTTCGCACCCTTTTTTGTTTCACACAAATAAACTATTCTTTACAATATTTTCAATCTTACACAACATGTCGTTACTTTTGAATTTACACATACACACAATTCAACTTAACTTTATACTTTACAAATACAGGTTTACAAAATTACTCTTCTAATCACTACTAATTCTTCTGCTTTTTTTAATATGTGTGTGTTCAAGAAGAAAATGTTTTTTAGTGGTGGTTGTGTTTTAAGGACAGTATGTTTCCAAGCTTATTAAAGTAGGACAATATCTTTTCAAGCTTGTAAAAGTAGGACAATATGTTTTTGCGCTTGTAAAAATAGGACAATATATTATTGAACTTGTAAAATTAGGACAATATTCTTGTTTTTTACAAACTTTATATGTAGATTTTTGAAGCATATTGTCCTACTTTTACAAGCTTATAAAAATTATTGTCCTACTTTTACAAGTTCGAAACATGTTGTCCTACTTTTACAAACCTGAAAATATATTGTCCTACTTTAACAAGTTAAAAAACATATTGTCCTTAAAATACAAGCATCATTAAATTATGGGCCTAAAACAATATTTTTCCCGTGTGTTCAAAGACGAAAGTTTTTTTTTTACTACTTATACTATAATTATATTTTTTAATTAAATTAATTAGGAATTACAAATGAAAGGGTGTTTTACACAGGTGAATTTGCATAGTTCTTTTTTTATAGTGTTGACAATTATATTATAAATTACGAATTACAAATTATATTACACTCTTGATGCTTGTATTTTACTACTTGTATATTATATTACATTATATTTTTTTATACTTATATTTTACCTTTTTTTTAATACTTATATTTTACACTTGCATTAATTCTTCAAATTATAATTGCTACGTTGAAATGGTATTTCTGCAATGGATACCTGAAATAATGATCTACGTAATCAAATGGATGATCAATGGGTGAATGATAGGATTGTATATATTGAGTGATAAGTTTTTATAGTATTGATAGTGAGTCAATCATGAAAATATACCGGTCTATGATTTCACATGTAATAGACTTAAGTTGTTGGGTAGGAGAAAAATAGTTTTTGATCCTGTAACTTGTCTAGTGTTCAAATTTGGTCCCAAAAAAATTAATTTTTCAATTTTGGACCCATAACTTATTGAATCGTCCAATTTTAATCTTATTTTTGCCAGAAAGTCAAAACGATGCCCTTTTGGGATTTCATGCATAGACAAGTCAAGTTATTTACACTTTAACAACAATTGTACCACAATATTTTAAAATATTTGTGTTGACTTTTTTTTTTTGAAAAAGATTTTGATTGGTTTATTTAACCTAGTGAGACCGAATCAACTAAGATTCTGATTGGTTAATTTTATTTTCTGAAAAAGATTTTGATCATTTTCAATTTTTTCCAATGTGTAATTAATATTGGAATAAAAAAAATTAAAAACAAAACTAATTACACACTCAACGTCCACGTCAGCATTCTAGATGGAAACCCACAACATTTGCTGGCATGTAAGTGACTCGTACCCAAATGACGATGTTTTTTACTTTCCAACGGAGATTGGATCAATATTGGACTATTCAATATATGGGACCAAAGTTAAATATTTTGGATCCAAAATTGAACACTAGGCCAAAAAATTATTCTTCCCTTTCTACGTAGTGGAAAGAACTTCCTAATATAGTTTATATTTATCTTGTGCTTCCACCATAAAAAATTTCTGAATCCGTCCTATGAAAACTTTTGTGAAAGGGAGGCGAGTCTCGTTTAATGAAAGTAACTAACTAATACCATTTTAAAAATACATACCGAGGGACTGAGCAGAGGAGGCTTTCTTGTTACCCTGGAGAAAATAATCCACAACCATGCAATTGCTTCTAAAACAATTAATGGGATGCGAAATTGAGGCTTTGGCGTTCGAGTGATTTCGGCAGCCACATCAAAGAGGTGTTTGTAGGATGCATTTTCTCCGGTCAGAAGATATCTTTCGCCGGGCCGACCTTTGGTCAGCGCCGCAACGTGCCCCTTTGCCACATCATCGATGTAGGCGAAAGAGGCCGTGTTGCGGTCCTGCCCAAAGTAAACCGGTAGCCGGAAATTAAACCGCTTCACAAACTGACGACACATCATAGCAGGGATTAAAACTATTTTCGTCCCCTAATTTTTTTACTTTTTTCTTTTTGGTTCCATACTTATTTACTTTTTTTATTTAATCTCACAACAATTCAAATTTACTCAATTAGTCTCAAGTGGTCGGAAAAAGCCGTTTTGGTCATCCTACTCCGTCGGAAATTAGTAGCACGTGACCGGCACATGACCAAAACTACATCGTTTCATGTGTTTTTTGGCCATTTGGGATTGATTTGGGTAAACTTGAATTGTTATGAAACTAAATCGAAAAAATAAATAAGTACGGGGCAAAAAAAATAAAAGTTAAAAAATTACGGGACAAAAACAGTTTTAATTCCCATCATAGCACACATAAAATATTAGCATCACGTGCACTCTAACGTTATAACACGTCAGATATAACTTGTGAAATAAAACATGTAATGTGTAAAAAAATGATGGATCTATAGATTGATTATAATTGATTACCATTTTAGTGACCACATTTGTGACTTTGCCCGGACCATAAATAACTCCAGGATACACCGACACTAACGGTACCCCGTCGGCAGCAGCTTGTAACGCTATGGTATCGGCTATCATCTTCGATTTCTCATACTCTGAAGTGAAATACTTCCCATGATGCACCTATATATATATATAAAATTAAATAGCATATTAACTTGGAATTAATTGAATGATACGTATATTACCTAAAAATTTATTCCTATTGAAATTGACACATATTTTAAGGAAAATGAGATAAAATAGATATAGTATAAGTATTGTGGAATCCATTGATAAATAAAATGATTGTTTGGGAGTATAGTAATAAAGTACTCCCTCCGTTTCTTTATATATATCGGTCTCATTTTATTCAAAACGGTATTCTTTTTTAATTGGCACTCTACCAATACTAATGCCTAATTTACCTACTTTTTTTTTCAACAATGCTCCTAATAAATAGTAAAAGTAATAATCATCTTGTAATAAATAGAAGTAATAGGTAAAGGTGTAGGTGTCTTTTGATTCCCTAATAAATGAAATTAGTTTGTTTGAATGGATAAATAAGACAGATATAAAGGGACGGAGGGGGTAATAATTTCCAAAAAGAGAATAAAAAATAGATTTGGGGGACAGATAAAAAAAATTAAAAAAAATTGGAGGATGGAAGGAATTGTTATAAGCTTTTTAAACAACTTATAAGATGTTTCAAATAAAAAGATATTGAATCCTGTCAAAAAAAAAAGTATTGGAGCTTATAAATTGTCCAAAATAAACTTACAACTTATGTAGTTAAACTTATAAGCTTTTTAAAACATTTTCTAAGTTGTTTAGAAATATATAAACTAGTATTTGATAAAAAAATATTAAGCTTATATAAAAGTTTAAATGAAAATTGACAAAAATGTCATTTGGAGTATTGTTTTATTGCCATCTTTACTCATTCATTATTTTCTTTTTCTTTTCTGGGAAATATGTACACTCACCCACCCAACCAACTTAAGACCCTCGCCACCCCGCCCCACATCAATATAAAAATAATACTCTCTGTTTTGGAACTACTATCATAGCATAGATTGACACTTTAAAAAAAAAAAATAGAATATGTAAGTGCAGATTGAATAAAATAACGGGAAATTGTCTCTCAAGTCTATCATTTAAAAAGAAATTGCTTAGCACTAAAGCCCAAAAAAAATTACTCTCCACTCCAACTAGGGTACTATTCACTAGGTATAACTAGGTTTGACCACCACCCCACCCCTCAAATTCCTGCATATATGCCTTTCTCTCTCCCCTTTCCCTCATTTCCCCTTTTCTCTCTCCCCTTTCCCCATTTTTCCTTTTCTCTCTCCCCTTTCCCCATTCCCCCACGAGCAGGTATTAAAAATAGGGATAACACCCATCTCTCTCATCTATTTTGCTCTTGTACATTTCTATATCTCCCTCCAAAGCTTGTATTAGAAATGGGGGAAACACCCATCTTCCTCAATTGGAAATACTCAGTGGAGAGGGAGGAAGTCGGATACTCGGTGGAGGGAGGCGGCGGACAAGTATGGAGATCGGCGGCGGAATTCATGGTGGAAGATCGGCGGCGACGTATGGTGGCTGGCTCTAGTAGCCACTACCGGAGCACCGATTTGGAAGGCTTGGATACTGAGTCGTTTCAAGTGGTACCTTGTAGCTTCTTAGATGGGCTTGACATGGATTGAGTGTCTCAGTAATTCTTTAATTTTCCAGCGATTTATTGATCAAATATTGTAATTTCTGATTTCAAATGTTCTGCAAAAATGGTTTATAAATGGGATTACCGATAATATTAGTTGGGTTCTATGTTTGCAATTTATTTGTCAATTATGTTGTGTTTTTTTGGGATGAAAATGTATGAGTTGGGATGGAAATGTATGAGTTGGGTTCTATGTTTGTATTTTTCTGGTATTGAAATTTTTGAACTTATAGGTAATTTTCTAATTGAACTTTTACCTATAAGTTTTTTAACTTTAACAATAATTTTTTGAACTTTACGGATATTATATTGAACTTTTCAATAATTTTTTAACTTACGAAATTTTGAACGGGATGAACATAATCTTGAACTTAATTTTTTGAATTTTTCAAGAAGTTTTTGAACTTACGGATTTTTGCTTGGGATGAACATAAATTTGAACTTAAATTTTGTTGTGAAGTGATCTTTTGTAGATAATGAGTATTAATTTTGAACTTAAATTTTTGTTGTGATCGTTTGTAGATAATGAGTATTTATTTTGTCGATTTTTTAGATGATTTTTAGATGATGCATATTTTTTTTTTATAGAAAGTGGGGGAGTATTTATATTTTTTCTATGTGATGATGAAGATAATATTAAAGTTAAAGAGTATGTATATTTTCAATGAAATGTGGTGGAATATTTTTTCTATGTGATGATGAAGATAATATTAATGTTGAAGAGTATGTATATTATTTAATGAAAAGTAGGGAAGTATTTTTTCTATGAGTAAGAGGGGAAAATGAATTTAAATTCAAAGTGTGTATTAAGGGGGGGGGGGGGGGGGGGGGTTTGGAAAAAAACTGAAAAGTGAAAAGTTAGAATGGGGGTGGGAGGGGGTTGGGGTGAGGTAATTATAGTGGCATTCTTGAAATTAAATAGCAACTTTTAGACTTGAGAGTAATTATTTGAAAAGACATGAGTGCTAAGCAACTTCACCTCAAATTTTAGACTCCAAAGCAAATTACCCTAAAATAATACTTCTTCTGTTTCCGGACACATTTCACAGTTGACTTTTTCTCGTGGTTTAGCGAGCAAATTGTTTGTTAATATTTGAAACGATAAAGTGACTTTTAAGGTAGTGTATGATAAATATATCTCTCATCTATTATAAAATAACTTCAAAATTATTTTATAATTTTAAATACTAACAAAAAAAAAAACGAGAAAAAGTCAACTGTGGAGAGTGTTTTGGGACGGAGATAGTAATACTTTAATATATTTTATTAACTTTTGTAAAAGATATCTATTTACTTTTTAAAAGTGTGAAAGTAGTTGTATGACGTCCAAATAAGACAAGTTTAAAAGTAGTTATGGGACGGAGGGAATAATATACTCCCTCCGTCCCATAGTTGTTTTTTACATTACTGTTTGCATAGGTTTTAAGAAAAGTGTTGTTTATTAATATATAAAGTGATTAAATAGATATTTTTTATTATAAGTGTATGTAGAGTATAACATTAAAAAGTATTAGTATTATTTTTTTGTCACAAATGGATGTAGCAATTGAATATGAAACGGACTTTTTTGAAAATGTAACAAACACTATAGGGCGAAGGAAGTATATTTATTTTATATTAAAACTAAATTTAAAATATTTATTATAAATTATCAGAAAAACTTAAGCTTTATCAGTGAAACATTATAAAACTTATAAAAAATCTCTTGAAAGTAATTTATAAAATATTAGAGCGTTGAAGTAAATGGGTTTAGTCATGCGCAGGATGGATCCAGGATTGGTCAAACGAACCCGTAGGAGTTTTACCTGAATTTCATCCCCAACATGGCCATCCGTCGATCCCAGTGCAAAAAACGACGACGTATAGATAATCTTCTCGACCGTATCGGTCTCCTTATACGCCTTCAGCACATTCTTCAATCCTCCAACATTAACCTAAAAAATGATATATATATATATATATACGGATTCACTATTTTCTCTTTAATTATTTAACCAAAAACTCGATTAAAATGTGAGCTCACTGAGAAGAATATAGAAGAATCCGGAAGCCAGTGGTCGACAACCGCGGCAGCATGAAAGATGACGTGGCAGCCGGAGACGGCATCGAGTACCGACGCATAGTCGGTGACGTCGCCGTACACAATCTGGAGAGATCCACCGGCGGCGCCGGTCAAGGAGGAGGCGTCGCTGGTTTGGAGGTCAAATGCCTTAACGGAGTAGCCTTGGATGAGAAGCTCGTGGCAAAGCCTGGTTCCGAGATAACCGGAAGCGCCGGTCACCAATGCTGTTGAACCGGTTAATGGAGGAGATTGAGAGGCGTTGCAAACGAGTCGAACCCGGCCTACCCGGTTCGATCGTGTTCCGCCGACTCGGGTTGAGTTGTACCCCGTTAATGGCCGGAATTGGTGAAAATGAAAGTGTGCTGCCATTTCTTTTGACTAGAGAAAGAAATGAGAGAGAACAAATTGCCAAGTGAAGGGGTACGTAGGAAAGTTGGACACGAAGATTTCGCAACCAAAAGCATGAGATATAAATATTGCATTAAAATCCTCAACTACTTTTTAAAATATTTTACATGTAAAATAATACTATATTGAAAAATTCGCGTGTTTTGATCGGGCCTGGAGATTTTTTCCTAAAATCTCATGTAAGGCTAAATTCAAAATTTTCGCCCCCAATTTGTGTTATTATATGAACAAATGTGTGATATTATCCGAACAAATATTGTTTCTTCACAAATATTTATTTAACTTTATAAAAATAATTATTTTCCCATACAAAAACACATGTAAAGTAGAAAAAAGTGTGCTACTACACAAAACAATATACCTTGATTTAAAGGGATGAAAAATAATTTAAGAAACACATATATATGTTATTATAAAAACATACATGTACCTATAGTTACTATAAACACTAATTAATTGATTGTTTTACTATATTTATAATTGATATATAAATTCATAGTGTACTTTATTCCTAATCTATCTTATGTTTTCAATTCTTTTTAAAATCTAATTATAATAATAATAATAATACTATATAAATTCATAGTGTACTATATAAATTCTTTTTCAATTCTATTATTATTATTATTATAAATTCATAGTGTACTATATAAATTCTTTTTCAATTCTATTATTATTATTATTATTATCATCATCATTATGCGTAGTACTCTCCTATCCCCTAATAATCCTCACACTTTTATTTTTGGGACGTCCTACAATAACTTTTTTTTTAACAGAATCCCACAATAACTTTTACACCCTAAATGGAATTAAAATACTCTCATATTACTCACTTTATTTCAAAGTTCACTTTATTTATTTGTCCAAAAAGTTAATAAAACAGTTTTTATTTAATTTTCACCCCACGTATGAAAGTTAATAGGGGATAGAGGGAGTACATTTTCTTTTCATAACTTAAATTAATGTTTTTAGTAGACATGAAATTATTACAATTATTATTATTTGTTGGCTAAATTAGCCAATTTTCATGAAATTTGTAATTTGTAGGAGTAATAAAAATAAATGTAAGATATGAAACTTATTAATCTTTACGAATTAAAACTTAATTAATAAGAAAAAATATTTTAATAAAAAAAGTTTCACTAGGTGCGATCAATTTTTAAAATGGGTTAATTCATACAAAGTTAAGTTATGTCTTGAAATGGGATCCCCGCTAGTGGATAGTGGGTTATGGATCCCCCAAATTAGTCGACTAATGAGTCGGATATCGAGTAAAAAAATTATTAGAACAAATATTTTAATAAAAAAAGTTCCAAACAATTTATTAAGTCCAAAACAAATATTTTCCTTTTTAGTTACAATAACTTAAATTTCCTTTTTAGTTATTTCACATAAAATAAAAATTTGGAATATAAACAGGACAAATTTTCACGGAGGAGTATTTATTAAACTGTGGCCCCATTTTGTATTTGAGTTTGGAGAAACGTGTGTATATTGTGGGGGCCTATAAATAGTTAATATGTCTTGTCAAAAAATAGACAAATAGTAAATATGAATTGATGAGTTGATGAAATTATTGGGATTTTGGGATGTGTGTAAATCTATGATACACGAATTCTTCTAAAAATATAACAATACAGTATCAGATTCGCATCCGCCCCCTAAAAGGGGCGTGATTCTTGAATTCGCGAATCGGATTCTCCACGTGGCGAATCCGCCTACCACGTGGTGAATCCACTAATGGATACTCGAATCCTCCTCGCAAATCCTACTTATTAAGCATTAAATATGTTATTTCAATTGAAATTTATTATATAATATAATTTAAATTGACAATGTAACACTTGTTTTATATAGAAATCACTGTTATGACGTATGTATTAGGCTAAAAGAACATAAATTAATTTTTGGTTACTTAATTACATTCGATTTAAAAAAAAATTAAATATATTTGTTTTTTTAAGTATTATATATAATAAAATATAAATAAATAGACGTATCCTTGACGAATCGCACCCTAAATTTTTTTTAAATTCGTATCCCGTATCCGTATCGTATCGCCTCTACACTCCCGCACCCGCATCTGTGCAACATAGGCGTAAACCATGAAGCAGGAGCAACGGATTAACTATTGAATAACTGATATATATATATATATATATATATACACAAGGATAAGATGCATAATTAGGCTACGTGTACAATTTTGTTGGTTCATTGTACTTGAGGTATGATTCCCATATCCTACAAAAATTTTCACATTTATTTTATTTATTTAAAAAAGAAGAGTAATCTCTTATGTACTAGATTTATGGTGCACTTACTCAATAGTTCTGATTGTTTATATTGAAAAGTATAATTTAATTATACTAAAAAGTATAATTAGACTACACTGAAAAGTTTACACTTAAAATCGATTTTTAGTGTAAATTTTGTTGTTAATGGTGTGTATCCGATAATGTAAAAAAGAAATTAGACAATCGAAACCGAATCAAGGAAAAATCCTTTTCCCGCAAGACTAAATACGCCCTGTATAGTGCTTACAGGATCGTGCGTATAAGTCCCCAAAGGTAAAACGGTTTCCCGTCTCTAAATCAGCAGCACCACTTAATTTAGAGGAACAACGAACAAAATTGGAGTTATGAACTGAACTACACTAGATTGGATGCAAAGAAAAGTGTATGCGGTTTTTGTATGCAGAGAAAATTCATGCCACTATTTCTAATAAATGCATATGAGGCCTAATTTATAGATACGAAAGACACTCTGGGTTGTTGAGATAAATGAGGGATCACTAAGATAGTGGTTCTTGTTTTTAGGAACTCCCCAACGTGGGGATTAAGAGAATATTCGGATAAGAACAAATCAAATCCCATGAAAATATTTATCAAATTCCTGAAAAATATTAATCACTTCTTATCTTTGCGTATTAAATTTCTCACTCACCAATATTTGGTTTTGAGATTTTAAATACACCCCGATAAACTATAACACTCAATACCAAAAATATCCAACAATCCCCCACATGAGTGAAAATTGTACCTATAGTTATGCAGACACATCGTTCAGCTCATTTGAGACTTTATTGCTTCCGGATAAGTAGCTTGTGACTTTGAACTTTCCGTAGCCAAACACCATCGGGTACACCGGCGGCTTAGTGGACATAGTGCATTGAACTAATCCTCCTTCATGTATACCTAGTCAACAGTGTCAGCACAATTCAGTCTCGACTCCGTTTCGTTCTCACGTTTTTGTCCGTTTTGGCCATGGACGCCCTTTGATTTCATAAATGTTTGGTCGAAGCGGCCCCCACTTCTCATTTATATAGGTGATCTCCTTTTTAGTATCCCGTCATACTCAGTATCTTCAAGACCTAAGGAATCATTAAAAGTTGTTAAGCTTAACCTTACCACACGTCAACGGGTTTTGCTACACCTTAAAGTATAGAGTTCACTTGAAGGGATTCGAGAATAGGTTTCCAAGAGTATTTCAAGTGCACAATTGAGTGATTCATAACTTAGTTGTCTCATTGAACCATGTTCTTGGGATCCTCCAATCATCATGGTTGAGTTACCGCTATGAACACACTTTTATGTGTGGATTTTAACCTCATTCCCCTTACCCGAAATCCTCTTAATCATCTCATCTTTAACCGGCCGGGTTTTTGTCAAATTGCAATCACCATTGCATATTTGTATAGAGGATTTTCATGACACAACTCCCCCCACATTTCTTGATGGGCTTGGAGTCTATGCCAAAATATCTAATTCACTTTTGTGAATATTTTTATTTCCACGTCAGGAATTTTCGATTTGTTCAACTAACACCGATATGGTGCCTTTTATAGGTCACCCCCCACACTTCGAGATTATCATAGGATTATTATATCCCATTTTCACATTTCAAAAGGTTTTATCTCCTTGTGTGGTGACTTTACACGAATAAAATTGAACAAATTCGTTTAACTTTTGGAAATAATTCCACTAGGCACCACTGCCTTTTGGTTTTCCATTTAGCATCAAGGCTACGCCTTTGCTAAATTCCTCAAATTCAAATGTATCCATGGAGAAAATCTTTTACCCCCCACATTTGAATGTATCATGGCAAGAGTTTCTCCCCCATGTTCGAATTGTTTGTTCATTTCATTTAATATTTCATCTATATTAAAATTTTGAACACAATCTCGAAATACATTGGAAAACCAAATGTTTTGAAATTATACTTCAAGTCTGAATTATAATTTAATCATGGTCAAAATACCAAAATTAAATTAATTTTCAGTGTGGTCATATTTGCCACCATTGACTCCTAAATAATTCGTCACTGAATTATACGAGTCAAATCTTGTGAATTAAATTCACACTGCTTGTGCTCTCTCGCACAATTTCAAATGAGGTCCAAAAATGCCACCATTTATTCGCGAGCAATTCTTAAGCAAATTTTACGAATCTTTTGGACTAAATCCAAATCACAATTTGCGCTCTCAAGCACATTTTTAAATGAGGCCTTAATTGCGCTGACTCAAGAATAATTCTCAATGAATTAAAAGAGTCAAACCCCTTTTGGACTAGATCCAAATTTACAAATTGCGCTTTCTAAGCACAATTTGTACTCTTACCCTAAATCAAAATTTAATTTGATATCAAGGGGATCCAAATATATGGAACAACATCCATAAAATGGCCCAAAATTATTTGGCCCACAAAAATTAATTTGAACATTAGAATTTATAATAATTCAATAAGTTCCAAATTAAATTTTATCAAGAGCCCAAAAATTTAATTTTGGCACAATTAACATGCAACCTAGAGATATGGTAATTCAATTAACCATCAATTTACGCATGAACTCATCATCATGCCGAAATCAAATTCTTATTTTGGTTTGAACACTCCAAATAGCCTTATTCTACCAGGGAACCATTAATGAAAATGATTTAATTCACAAGGCCCAACAATGAAAATGATTTAAATCACAAGACCCAACAAATTAATTATTAGCCCATTAATTTAATCAATTCAATTTCTCTATTTTCCAATCAGGCATCCTACTGATCAAATAGATGGACAAGAGAGAACAGGTTTGTTTCTCTAACCCTTTCTCGAACGGTTACCTCCCCCCCCCCTTTTTTTTTTGTTGACCAAGTCAGACAACATCTTTCGAAACACTCAACTCCTGTCGACGAAGCGAGATGATGCAGCCGGTGGTTTGAAACTACCGCTGGCGTATTTCGATGCCAAGTATGAGGGTGGCCTGAGCAAGCCAACACAGTCGTCGACCTGCATACTTCCCGACGCACCGTCGCTTCAGCAACACCGGCGCGAGACCTCCTCGCCGGATATGGCAAGGCTTCCGATCATCGCATTCAACAGTGTCGTCGTGCAGTGTCGAAGACCAGCGCATCCGCGCTCGAAATCTCTCGATCATTCCCTGAACCAGCCACGCACGATTCCGCGGTTTGACGTTGCGTGTATCGGTCTGATTAAACGTCGCCGCCATCATGGGATGTGGTTACAGCACACCACGGGGAGCCTCGATTACACCCTTGTGAATCGCTGGCTCGCCGGCAACATTCTCTTGCCGACAATCCTTATTTCGGCGCCACCAAAACTGGTGGTGGGGATTAACCTCCTCCTCCACCGATCTGGTCTACGAATGATGGGGACAACGTCGCCCATTGATCGCTAATCGACCGCCACCATGAGAGGCACGGTTACATAGCAATGTCGTTGATCAGTTGTGCAACCGCACTGCCACCATGGTCAGGCGTCACCCACTCTGGCCGGATCTGGAACCACATGGTTTCGCAGTCAATCGCGGGCTCCTGAAATTATTATACCAAAATTTTCTAATGAATATCAATTCATTCGCGATAAATATCTGGTCATTGGACATCATTAGCCAAGTGAATCTTTATAAAAAATATGTTTCTTAAAATTCAATTAACAATTTCACCAAGTTAAAATTTAAAAGCATGGACTTCCCTGACGGATTTTGTTGCATCTCCGCATGAACTGCTATTGGACTTTGGATGCTTGCGTCCAACACGACGAGTCCTTCAATTTGGATGAACAGTAGAGTAGAATCGCCATATTAGAAGGCATTATCGAAAACACACATATTTAGTCTTGCGATTGTTGTTAATGGTGTGTATCCGATAATGTAAAAAGAAATTAGACAATCGAAACCGAGTCAAGGAAAAATCCTTTTCCCGCAAGACTAAATACGCCCTGTATAGTGCTTACAGGATCGTGCGTATAAGTCCCCAAAGGTAAAACGGTTTCCCGTCTCTAAATCAGCAGCACCACTTAATTTAGAGGAACAACGAACAAAATTGGAGTTATGAACTGAACTACACTAGATTGGATGCAAAGAAAAGTGTATGCGGTTTTTGTATGCAGAGAAAATTCATGCCACTATTTCTAATAAATGCATATGAGGCCTAATTTATAGATACAAAAGACACTCTGGGTTGTTGAGATAAATGAGGGATCACTAAGATAGTGGTTCTTGTTTTTAGGAACTCCCCAACGTGGGGATTAAGAGAATATTCGGATAAGAACAAATCAAATCCCATGAAAATATTTATCAAATTCCTGAAAAATATTAATCACTTCTTATCTTTGCGTATTAAATTTCTCACTCACCAATATTTGGTTTTGAGATTTTAAATACACCCCGATAAACTATAACACTCAATACCAAAAATATCCAACAAATTTTTCAGTGTATCAACTTACATTTTTTAATGTAAACAACTTCAACTGTTGAGCACGTGCGGTGTGCACCAGGTGCATATGAAAGTGTGTCTAAAAAGAAATTTGTGTCACTTAAAAAAAATATACATATATTTATCCATATATCCTTTACTCAAAAAAGTATAATTTTTTAAATTTTGTGTGTAAATTAATTAATTTTTGGATTTACAATAAAAAAATCCAAAATTTTGTAAGTCAGCTGGCTTGTTTTTTTATTCTTAAAATTTTTGACGCCAATAAAATATTGCCAATTTTACAGATCAAGAAGAAACATTAAGAAGGGCCTCGATTTTCAGTAACTTTAGGCTTAAGGTATGATTAATTGTGCAGTATAGCAGCAAAATCATGTGCATCTTAATTACCAAAATAAAGAGGTGACACTATTATATTGCAGGGCCAGTAGTGTTGCGGACCTGTTTCTTTTTGTCATTGGAGAATATATATATATATATATATATATATATATATATATAGGGTTTCATTTTGCATTTCTTTTTTCCTTGAAATCCGTCTTATAATCTTCCCCAACACATAATTGTTTTGGAAAATATGACAATATATCATTTTCAAGTTTTTATTTACAGCATCACTAAATTTGTTTTTAATTTTTTTTTTAAATGCCCTACAAAATAAGATGATATTTTTACAAATGAAAACTTGAAAATAGAATATTGCCATATTTCCCCATTGTTTCTTGTTGTTTTAATTTGTCAATTGTCAGAATCCATACAACGGTGTTGATTCTCATTGATCCACATCAACAGGTTATAAGGTGTATATGCATCATTGAATCTAGCTCATTTGATTTTCACTTGCGATTGAACGGGTTAAAAATATTAGGACAGTATGGATGGGCAAAGGATTGTAATTTTTTTAGCTAGCTAAACAAGGATCAACCATTTTTATAAATAGCAAAATAAGGACCGTAATTTTTAAAAGTAGCAATTTGAGGCTAAAATAGGTCCAATTGACTTCTAGAAAATATGTTGGTAAACTAGTCTAATTTGGCCTCAAATTGCTAGTCTTAAAAGTTAGGGATAGAGTTATAAATAGTCATTTGTCAAAAAAAAAAAAAAAAATTTATATCATCAAGTTTTAAATTGTTCTTTTTTAGCCAAGAGAATAATTATTTGAACAAGTATACCCTTATGAATTAACTAAATAAATTGAATAAAATAAGTTCATATCATAATTCATCTCGTACCACACTTAATTCACCTCGTACCACACTTAATTCATCTTGCACCACAATTAATTCACCGTCATACCACACTTTATTTAAACTTGTACCATCATATATTCAATATATACATTTAAGCTCGTATCATCATATATTTAGTCTGTGCCACAATTAGTTCATCTTTAACCCACATTGTTTAAGCTTGTACGTACCACCATTTATTCATATCATACCACACTTTTTTAAGCTCGTATCACACTTTATTTATGTTAGTACCACCATTAATTCACCTTATACTACAATTAATTCACATCGTATCACACTTTATTAAGTTTGTAGTACAATTTATTTAAGTCTGTACCACAATTTATTCACCCCGTACCACCACATATTTAACATTTATCACACCTAATTCAACCACGTACTGCATTTTATTTAATTTTGTACCGCCATTAGTACAACTCGTGCACAATTCATCATAGATTAATATATTTTATTCTTGTACCACTATTAATTCACCCCGTACTACTACAATAAATTAACACCATATCAACCAGGTGGCTTAGCCCACCTGGCCACCGGGTTCCTCACTCTAGTGAATGACCCGAGTTCGATTCCCCCTAGGAACGAATTATGGGAGTTATAAGGTGGCTTGGATATTTCTTGGAGTGTTTGGGGGCTTGGTGAACTAATCTAACTACTACTAACAACTAACATTTACCGATCAAAAAAAAAAATTAACACCATATCATACTTTAATTATTAAGTCCGTACCACCATTGATTTCACCTCGTACCACACCTTATTATGCATATACTATCATATCCTAAGTCCGTACCACAATTTTAAAGACCGTATGATTTTAGTGTTTACCTCCGTACAACGATTTTGAAGACGTATAATCATAATTTTTAACCCCACACCACCATGTTAAACCATATATAATCATCTATTTAAACGCATACCACACTATATTCTAAACTCTAATTTTAAAAAAGAAAAGTGAAAAAGGTGAAGGGAACTTAGGGAAGAAGACGCGCCTGATATTGGAGAGGGAGAAATTGAGAGATTGATAGCAACACACATATGAGAAAATGGATGGGAGTGGGGAGAAGATCAACGTAAAAAAAAAATTATTAGATTTAAAAAAAAATGGATAGGGGTAGAGTTGGTAAAAAATATATTCTCTTGGCTAAAAAGGAATAAAATTAAAACTCTTGACAAAATAGAAATTTTTTAAGTAGAATTGGCTAAGATTGGGGGTTTCTACTAAAAAGTTATTGTCTTTATTTTGCTAGCTCAGAAAGCTACCGTCCTTATTTTGTCACCACCCCAAAATTACGGTCTTGGAAAATAAATATACCCCAACTAAATATAAGCAAAGTATAGAGTGTAACTGGTTCATACATGAACCACTTTGTTTAATACCATTGATGGCTATCAATATAACTACGACATTTTCAACAAAAAAATTTGTAGTGGGGATTGGCTAAAAAAATTCTAATTATATAGACATCTTCATTCTCCACCTACAAACAATTTGTAGGTAATTAATTACCTAGGAATTTTATTTCATAATAAATTTGATTTTCTAGGCAAATTATTTGTATGTTGTAAAATGAAGATATTTATGTGATTAGAAAATTATAAAAATAAGTTGTAGGCAATTTTTACTACGAAAAATTTGTTAGAAATTTTTTAAGTAGGCAATTCTTTATTTACCGTGGAATAACTTTCAACACTTAGATGGTTATCTAGTTTCTAGCTTTGTCCAAAGTCCAAACCAGTTGTTTGGCTTATATCAGATGAATGAATCCTCTCTCAATTGAGTTATGAGTACATGTGTAAATGACAAAAGCCTGACTATGTAAAAATAGAATCTATACATATTAGTTTTCCTATTACATATATATAGTTCATTTTGGCATTCAATCAAAACTCTAAATTTATTATATGGATAAAAATATTTTTGGACACTATTTTATGGGGTTGGCAAAATTAGGATACTGTCTCGCATTTGGACAATTTAACGTAGATAAAAATTTGTATGAGATAATCTCATATATGAGACGAACTCTCATCACACATATACTAAGTAACCCTTAAACTTATTACATGTTCGAATCATGTTTAAAGCAAAGTAATATCTAGATATTAAAATGAAATTTCGTCTTATATATAAAATCGCCTTACACAAAACTTCACTTTTAACTTATTTAGCTTATAATCTTACGGACATGGATGCAACAAATTGAATTGATCATTAATAAATAACTTTAGCCTTTTCCTCTTATCTTTTAAGATTGCATCTTAGTTTGTGTGTTATGGTTAAAAATACCAATGACCCTAGGACTGACAACATGGCGCCAAGATAGACGGCGGCGACGACATCAAGGAATCTAGTCAAGTATTTGGACAAGTTCTGAGTTTGTTCCAATTTTGCAGACGGATTAAGACCATATTTCATGCATGGGATTGGCTTCCACATTTTTCTCAACAACCATCAACCGCGCGATAAACTTGGAAACCACGCCATATCGAGACCTATATATTCACTTCTCACTTAGTATAATTTAATTTAAGAAAATATATTGTATTCTTTCTCTATTCATTTACATTTATTCGCAAAATATTATAATTGTGACGTTAGATTTGTTAGTGTTTATTTTAAACTCTAATATTTTATTTTATTTTGTCTTTATTTACATTTAATTTATTATAATTTGGATGTTTGTTACGTGGGATGTGTTTCTTAATATTTTGCAGATGAGAGATTAGATTAAGTCATATAATTCAAGATGAGATCAATGTAGAAATATTTTAAGAGGAGTTAAAGAAGTGGACTTAGTCTTTATTACCAAGTTTTAAAATCTCACGTACGTCCATTACTTTGAGTGATGAGAACATGGCTATGAATGTGGGAATCCAAAATGTGTATAAGAGGGCTCATCGTAAGATGAAGAATACGAGGAGGGAGAGAAAGAGAGAGAGATTGATCATAGAAATTTCGCACCATGTTGTATGTGACATGAGTATGTGACCACATCTGAGAGAATTTATTTTCTGAAATTATTTTCAGCTGTTGATTCTTTTTGTTATACTTTTTTCAGTCTGTTTTAAAGTCCTTAAACTTAGTTTATATTTCAAAGGGATTCTTTATAAGTCACATTTTTATAGTGAGTAATTTTGTCTTGAGGCACTCACAAGTTATGTCATATAACTTGTGAAATTTTATCTTTTGGTTACTTTATTTTCTGCTACGTTTTGCTCAGATGTTGGACGTGGTGTGATCACGTTGCATCCAACATTCAGGTCTATCTTTTTTTTTTAGTTTCCATAGTATAGACACTTTCAAGACCTTTGTATGTTGGTGATCCTATCATCATCCGAGGTTTTGTCCCTTCTTTTCTTTTCTTTTTCCGCTTCACTATCTTTGTGTAAGGATACTGAAGATCACCCAAAATAATATTATGATTTGTGTATAATATTTATCATATTTGTACTATAGATTTCTTGTGCTCCAACCTAGCATGTGTATATATACTTGTAATTATCAAATTAATAGACGGATCACTTTTCATATATATTTTTTATTACTTACATTTTTTATTTCAATTTTTACGTTCATCCGTCAAGTGTTGTGTCATCAAGCAAAATTTGGCATAAACAGTGTGTCTACAATTAGGCTACTACGTTTTTTTTGGGATTAAGATATGTGGAAAAAGTCATGGCTTTAAAATCACGGAATGTATATTCTCAATTGATAACAAAAATATATGTTGTGTTTTTTTTTTAGTGTGTGAGATTTTACTTTATATCAAACCAATGTTTAATAGTGATTGATGTTGTATTATTTTATTGTATTGTGTAGGAGTAAAGTAAGAAAGAGAACGAATGAGTGAGAAAATGATGATGAGTTAGAGAAAAGAGAATAATAAATTTATAGGTATTTTATGTGCGGATTAAGTATGAGTTTTGAAAACTAAATTTTAAATCTCTATCTCGAATGAGAAGGAGGTACGCATGGGATGATCATTGACATCTACTGATTTGTTGTCTTTGTTGTCCTCTTCTCAGGAACCTAAAGGATTTAAGTCGGCAATTAATCGAGAAGAGATGGAGGCACTTCATTCAAATCAAACTTGGGAACTTGTCCCTCGCCTACCAACTGGCAACGTAGTTGGTTCTAAATGGGTTTTTAGATCTAAATTCAAATTTGATGGATCCATTGAGCGCTATAAGGCATGTCTGGTGGCACAAGGTTTCACTCAAATACCAGGTTTTGATTTCTCTAATATATTCAGCCCGGTAGTACGAGCTGCCACTGTTCGTGTTATTCTTGCTATTGTTGTGTATCGCCAGTGGCCTTTACATCAGCTGGACGTGAAGAATGCCTCCATGCACGACATTCTGGAAAAACCAGTTCTAATGGCTCAACCGCCAGGATTCATCGATCCTCGATACCCAAATCATGTCGGCAAGCTTAAAAAGGCTCTTTATGGCCTTCGTCAAGCTCCTCGTGCCTGGTTCGACTATTTTAGTTCATTTCTCACCAGCTTAGGTTTTCTCCATAGCAGGGCGAACACTTCTCTTTTCTATTTACATAGTTCTGATTGCACTATATTTTTATTACTATATGTTGATGATATCATTATCACTGGTAGTAACACCTCTGTCTTGCAGGAATTCATTCGTCGTATTAATAAAGAGTTCGATGTCAAAGACATGGGGTCTCTCAGTTACTTCCTCGGTCTAGAAATTTCGTACTATGCTTTTGGCTTGTTCATTGGACAGGCTAAATATGCTCATGACATTCTCACACGTGTTTCGTTACTTGACTCGAAGCCGATTTCCACTCCACTGGTTGCTGGCGAATCTCTTATTAACACTGGTGAACCTTACAAGGATCCTACATTATACCGTTCGTTAGTAGGTGCTCTTTAATAACTATTACACGGCCGGACCTATCATACGCAGTCAACCATGACAGTCAGTTTCTCCATGCTCCGACGGTTGACCATTTTTTGGCAGTAAAGCGAATTCTTCGTTATGTCGAGGGTACTATCCACTTTGGCCTCACATTCTCTCGTTCTTCGGATTATTCGATCCTCGGTTATTCCGATGCTGACTGGGCCCGTTGTGTGGAAACTAGACATTCCACTTATGGCTACTCTATTTACTTATGAGGTAATTTGGTCTCCTCGAGCGCCAAGAAACAGCCAACTGTTGCTCTTTCAAGTTGTGAGTCTGAATATCGTGCACTTGCCAATGCAGCTAAGGAATTCATTTGGCTGACTCACCTACTTCGTGTACTACCCCCCTCCCGACCATTAATTCTGAGTGACAACAAGAGCGCATTGTTCTTAAGTCAAAATCGTATTGCCCACAAACGAGCTAAGCATATCGATCTTAATTACCACTTCATTCGAGAGCTCGTTAATACCCAGAAGCTGGAAACAAAGTTCATCCCCTCTGAACTTTGTTAGAAAATGTGAGGTGTGTGTATACGAAGATGAAGAAAATGCAGACACAGACTTAAACTGTAAGTCAAGACACGAGTTGGGTTCGCTCTCCGTAAGACGTTATTGCCCCGTACTCAGGTGCAATACGGATCATTGGCAACCGTCCCCAAGATACAACGACTTTGAAACTTTCGACTGCTGCACTACAAGTTGGAAGTTATGCGTACGTGCGAAGTGCAAAGTGCGCCTCTAAAGCACCCAATGCGACGTGCGCGTGCCCGTGCCCGTGCGGGTGTGAGTCCAAGTCTTTTGGGTTAGCCCTTCGGGCTAACCATAGCACCACCACTTATAAAACTTAGTCAAGATTATCTTTCTATGACATAAGTCTACTTATATGGAAGGTTCATTTCTTCCAATTTTCCAATGTGGGACAAGGAACTCCTTTTTCCTTCTTCCCTTTTTTTCCTCTTCAATTTTAGGAATTTCCCATGATAAATTCCCAACTTTGTGTATTAATATATCATTCACCCGAAATTGGTTTTGAGCAAATTAATACACCAAATTCATCTACTCCGAACGTAGATTATGAATTTGCAATTTATTTTCATTTTTCATAAATGGAACACTAAATTAAAATTGGTCAAACTTGGGTCAATTACCCAAATTCCAAAACCAATTTCCAACAATCCCCCACATGAATGATATTAATGCATGTGACCACTTAAGAAAGTTTCGACGAACCGGTACTGCGTCGGGATAGGTAGCGACTGGCTTTGAACCTCCCCTAGTAAGATGCCATCGGATTTACTTGTCACTCAGTGAACATGATGTCTTGAACTGGTCAGTTTTTTGTGTAAACCAAGACAATGACATATACACAGCAACGATTCTGATACCCTTTGGTTCTCACTTTGTTTTCCATTTCGGCCCTGGACCGTATCTTGGATTCACAAGCATTTACTGATTTTTTTCTCAGTCAGAAGCGGCCCCACTTCAATGCTTATATAGGTGATCTCCTATCAAGAGTAACCTGCAATACTCCACCCAATTTGAAATATATGAACCATTAAAAGTTGAAAAGCTTAACCTTACCACACGTCAGCAGGATCTAAGCACCTTAAGACAACTAAAGGTGGAGTGCTGCACTTGAACAGATTCGAGAATGGGCTAAAAATAATTTTCAAGTGCGCACATGAGTGCTTCATAACTTAGTTGTCTCATTGAACCAAGTTCTTGGGATCCTCTAGTCATCATGGTTGAGTTACCGTTATGAACACCCTTTAATGTGTGGGTTTTAGCCCCATTCCCCTTACCGCACTACACATTTGATCTCTGTTTATGCCTTTTGTCAGCGGATCCGCAATATTTTCTTTCGACTTCACATAGTCGATGGAGATTACTCCACTTGAGATCAAATGTCTAACGGTATTGTGTCTCATACGTATGTGTCGAGACTTACCGTTGTACATGTGACTCTGTGCCTTCCAATAGCCGACATGCTATCACAATGTATCATCACGGGAGGCACAGGTTTAGTCCAACAAGGAATATATTCTAAGAAATACAGAAGCCACTCTGCTTCCTCACCAACTTTGTCCAAAGTTATGAACTCTGATTCCATTGTGGAACGAGCAATACAAGTTTGCTTAGAGGATTTCCACGACACTGCTCCTCCACCTATAGTAAATACGTATCCACTAGTGGACTTGGAGTCTTTAGAATCAGATATCCAGTTTGCATCAGTGTATCCTTCCAACACTGCTGGATATTTCGAATACAAGATTCCATAACTTAGAGTATGCTTTAAATACCTAAGTACTCTTATTAGAGCCATCAAGTGAATCTTGTTGGGGTTGCTCGTGAACCTACTAAGTTTACTTATTGAGTATGCTATATATGGTCTTGTACAATCCGTTAAGTACATCAGACTTCCGATAATCCTTGCATACTTCAGTTGACCCGCAAGGTCTCCCTTATTTTTGGCTAAGTGTTGACTCACATCCACAGGAGTATAAGTCGGGGGATAGTCAAAGACGTCAAATTTATTAAGTACACTCTCAACATAATGAGATTGTGTTAAGACAATTACATCTGTGGTTCTAGAGATCTGCATCCCTAGAATGACGTCTGCGAGACCCAAGTCTTTCATGTCAAAGTTCTTCTTCAACATGTTCTTAGTATTCACGATTATCTCATGATTACTCCCAATAATAAGCATGTCATCTACGTATATACACACTATCACATAATCGTTTTGTGTTCTCTTAATGTAAACACATTTGTCACATTCATTGGTTTTGAAACCATTTGATAACATTACTGTATCAAATTTCTCATACCACTGGAGAGGTGCTTGTTTGAGTCCGTGCAAGGACTTAACAAGTTTACACATCTTCTTCTCTTGTCCAGGCACAACAAACCCTTAAGGTTGTTCCATGTATATCTCATTGTCCAACTCCCCATTTAGGAAGGCTGTCTTTACATCCACTTGATGTATCTCAAGGTTATGCAAGGCTGCAATAGCAATGAGTACTCTGATGGATGTAATTCTTGTAACTGGAGAATACGTATCGAAGAAATCGTATCCCTCCTTTTGTTTGAACCCCTTTGCTACTAAACGAGCCTTATACTTGTCAATTGATCCATCAGCCTTGTATTTTCTTTTAAGGATCCATTTGCATCCTAAGGGTTTACAACCTGGTGGAAGATCAACCAACTCCCAAGTGTGGTTATGCATGATGGACTCAATTTCACTGTTTATAGCCTCTTTCCAGAGTGGAGCATCTGGACTAGACAATGCCTCTTGAATTGTCCGGGGTTCATTTTCCATCATGGAAGACAGAAAATCCGGCCCAGAGGACTTTTCCTTTCTGGCCCTTTTGTTGCGTCTTGGTTCCTTATCAACCTCAGGCTCTTCGTGGTCTTCAGGTGAACCATTTGCAGTTTCGTAAGTTCTCTTTCGCGAACTCACTTCCTCCCTTTCTTTCTTAGGGAATATGTTCTCGAAGAACACTGTATTTCTCGACTTTATAGTTATTCCCACGCTCATCTTCGGAACATCTAACTTGTGCACCAATAATCGATATGTACTACTATTATGCGCATATCCAATGAAGACGCAATCAACTGTTTTGGGTCCTATTCTCACTTGTTTTGGCTTAGGTATTTCAACCTTAGCTAGGCACCCCCACACTTTGAGGTAGTGGTAAGAAGGTTTTCTTCCTTTCCACAACTCATATGGAGTTTTTTCCCTCTTCTTGTGTGGTAACTTGTTAAGAATGTGGTTAGCAGAAAGTACGGCTTCCCCCCACATGTTCTGGGGTAAGCCCGAACTAATCAACATGGTGTTCATCATCTCTTTCAAATTTCTGTTCTTGCGTTCAGCAATGCCATTTGATTGAGGTAAGTATGGAGCAGTTGTTTGATGAATGACGCCATTATGAGAGCAAAATTCTTCAAACGAAGCAACATATTATCCACCTCTATCACTTCGAATCATTTTGATTCTTTTGCCAAGTTGATTCTCAACCTCATTCTTATAGTTCATGAAGGCCTCAATGGCTTCATCT
Organism: Ballota nigra; assembly: GCA_947034835.1. NCBI lineage: Eukaryota > Viridiplantae > Streptophyta > Magnoliopsida > Lamiales > Lamiaceae > Ballota > Ballota nigra. Next base: position 76,492,756 of record OX344722.1, read on the forward strand.
TTGCTCTTCAAAAGATATACATAACAGTATCTAGTGCAATCATCGATAAACGTTATGAAGTAATTCTTACCACCTCTAGTTTGCACAAACTTCAAGTCACATACATCTGTATGGATAAGTTCTAGAGGTGTAGTACTTCTTTCCACTGAATGGAATGGTGCTTTGGCCAATTTTGCCTCTACACAGATCTCACATCGTTGTGAATCGAATTCCATTGCATGGAGTAAATCTAAATACACTAGGTACCGAAGCGCATTTTTATTTACATGTCATAATCTACCATGCCATAAATTAGAACACTCAAGCAAGTAATTAACGTTACTTTCATTAATATTGCGCTTAATTTCGCATTTTACAGTTAGTACATTCATTCTGAAGAGGCCCTTCTCAAGGTGCCCTTTTCCAATAAATTGACCACCTTTGGTCAGTACAAATTTATCGGCCTCAAATACTAACTTAAATCCGGCTTTGTTCAACAATGAGCCAGAGACTAAATTCTTGCGAATATCTGGAACATGCAGCACATCCATGAGAGTCAGTTCTTTCCCCGAGGTCATCTTCAGCACCACTCTTCCAAGTCCGACCACGTTCGACGTCGCAGAGTTACCCATGAAGAGCTTCCTCCCATTGATCGGTTAGTAGGTAGAGAATAGTTCCTTGTCTGAAAAAATATGACGAGTAGCTCCAGTATCGACCCACCACTCCCTCTGGTTATCCACCATATTTGCCTCGAACACGACTGCAGACAGATCAAGTTCAGACATTTCTTGACTTAAGGAACTGTGTTCGGCAAGGTTGGCCTGATTGGTATTCTGATCGGCCTTCTTTGGCTGTCGATATTCCTTCGACTTGTGTTCGGGCTTATCACAATTGTAACAGTTACCTTTGAACTTCTTGTTCGGAGGCTTCTGTTCCTTGCCAGCACGCTTTCTCTTCTTGTCTTTCCCAGACTCGGCCAAATTCACACGCGCCTCTCCATTCTTCTTGTCGCTCTTCACTTCGGATTTACGGTTATCTTCCTCGATCCTTAGTCTCACGATCAAGTCCTCAAGCCCCATCTCCTTGCGTTTGTGCTTGAGGTAGTTCTTGAAATCCTTCCAAAGATTTGGTAGCTTCTCTATCAAGGCAGTTACTTGAAAGGATTCTGAAAGTTGCATATCTTCGGCATGAATCTCGTGAAGAATCAACTACAACTCTCGAACTTGCTCCATGACTGTCTTCGAGTCAGTCATCTTGAAGTCGAGGAACCGTCCGACAATGAATTTCTTCATTTCGGCATCCTCCGTTTTGTACTTCTTGTCCAGAGACCCCCACAATTCTTTAGCGGTCTTGTAGGTGGCATAGACACTATACATTGCATCGTCTAGCCCATTCAGTATGTAGTTTCGACACAGAAAGTCACTATGATTCCATCCGTCTAGAGCATTCAACCTTTCCTTGTCGTTGCTCCCCTCCTCTACAAAGGAGGATCTTCCCTCAGAAACCGCGCAAGGTTGAGGGTGGTCAGATAGAACAACATCTTTGATTGTCATCTCTTGAAATCAGTACCGACGAATTTTGCCGGTTTTTCAGAGTGGGCAGCAGGAAGGTGAGGAGTTGTAGAAGGAGTAGAAGAAGACATCTTCGAACACACAGAATAATGTCTTACGATTGTTAGAAAATGTGAGGTGTGTGTATATGAAGATGAAGGATATGCAGACACGGACTTAAACAGTAAGTCGAGGCACGAGTTGGACTCGTTCTCCGTAAGACGTTATTGCCCCGTACTCAGGTGCAATACGGATCGTTGGCAACAGTCCCCAAGATACAACGACTTTGGAACTTTCGACTGCAGCACTACAAGTTGGAAGTTATCGGTGAATCGCAAATAGGTATCCGGAACTTTTGACTCGACTCTAATGCAATCTTAGAATGCTAGGATGCTTTGGGTGTGTTTTGAAGGCTAGAAGGCTGATTTGATGTTGGAGTGAGTGAAATTGCATTCTGGGGGGTGTAGTTATACTATCTGATGAGGTGTGGTGTCTTTTTCATGTAGGGCTGCAACCTTTTGGGCCTTCAATCTAGACCCTTGGATTTGGGATTCGAATTTTGAACTCAATGGATGCGTCTGTACGGGTCTGGGCAGCCATTCTGGCGCCGACCCCTGTGAGCGATCCGACCCGGTTCGCTTTGACCCGCGCGCCCCAGGTTCGAAACCCATGGGATGCGCCCCTTCGCGAACCGCCTAGTCTCTGCCCGCAGATCCTGATCCAACCCGCTCGCAAAGTGCGCATCTAAAGCGCCCAATGCGACGTGCGTGTGCCCGTGCCCGTGAGGGTGCGGGTGTGAGTCCAAATCTTTTGGGTTAGTCAAGATTATCTTTCTATGACATAAGTCTACTTATATGGAAGATTAATTTTTTCCAATTTTCCAATGTGGGACAAGGAACTCATTTTTCCTTCTTCCCCTTTTTTCCTCTTCAATTTTAGGAATTTCTCATGATAAATTCCCAACTTTGTGTATTAATATCTCATTCACCCGAAATTGGTTTTGAGCAAATTAATACACCAAATTCATCTACTCCGAACGTAGATTATGAATTTGCAATTTATTTCCATTTTCCATAAATGGAACACCAAATTAAAATTGGTCAAACTTGGGTCAATTACCCAAATTCCAAAACCAATTTCCAACAAACTTATGATTGTTGATATATTTACAAAGAGTCTTGCTCACCCACTCTTTGAGTTTTTCCATTCCAAGCTTCGTGTTGATGTTAATCCACACTTCGCTTGAGGGGGGGTGATAGAGAATATTCTAAAGATGATGATAATATTCTCTAATTATGATAGGAATGAATCAATTCAAATCATTGAATTGATATGTAAATATTCTGTAATATCTTGTAGATATTATTTCCTTGTAAAGGTGTTGTAATTCTATAAATTATAGTGGAAATCTTTTGTCCTAATTCCATCCTGATAAATTCTAAAAAATAATAAAAATTTGATTGTTTTGTAAAAGATAACTATCAGAGCAGAAGCAGATCCAACCACAAACATTCCCTTCTCAGCTTACAAATTTTAAATTTTAAGTGATGAATTTAAGTAAAAACATTCACTCAGATCAGTTTTGCAAAGAAGAAATTGAATAATAATTAGTTAAAAGACGTTGAAAACATATGTATCAAGTTTGAAAGATCAAAGCATAGTTTTTGTGCATGTAAAGTGAAATAAGAAAATGTTGTAATATTTGATTAATCCCAAGGTCTTCAACCAAGGAAGCATCTCTATGAGACCTTCTCTGAGAGTTCTGGGATTATAATCCAGCTCTTTCTTGGCCGTATGCCCATTCATGCCTCAGAATATCAACAAGCTGTCCAAAACAGAGCAGTTTTACAGAGAGAATAATCAATCAACTAAAATGGAAGAGAGACATATCGGTGGAGTGATGAAGGGATGAATCCCGGTTACTCTGAAGAAAAGAATGCACAACCACGCGACTGCTTCGAAAACAGTCGAGGCTTTGGTGTGTGATTGTTTGAAGGACGCGATTTCTCCGGTGAGAAGATATCTTTCGCCTGGCCAGCCTTTGGCCATCGCCGCGATGTGGCCCTTCACGACGTCATCCACATGGACAAAAGAGGCCTTCTTTTCTTTGTCAAAGTAACCAGGTATCAAACCTTTAAACCTTTCTATAAGCTGAAATATAAAGATTAAATTAAGCTGCAAAATCAATTACATAACAAAGGATGATGAAGGCCACTTCAGAGCAGATATATGAGAGAAATTTACTTGGAAATGAATTCATTTAAATGAACAGTTATCGGTCTCCTTGTACGCCTTCACAACGTTCTTCAGTCCTCCAACAACATTAACCTAATGAAAAAATATCGGTTTTAATGGCCTAATATCAGTAATATACTCCCTCCGTCTCATACTCATTTCCTACATCTACTTTTGGCAAAAATGTAACAATATTTTTTAATATTATATTCTCCATACACTAATAACCAAAACATCTATTTTATCACTTTAAATACTAATAAACAATTCTTTTCTTAATAACCGTGCAAACAGTAAACGGGAACTTGAGTTTGGGACGGAGGGAGTATCATTTTATACGGAAAATTCTGTTTTTAGTCCAATAAGTTATTCGTAATTTTGATTTTACTCTTATTGACTTCCACTGATTCAAAATCGATTTTTAATATGTTGGTCCCTTTTTCTTTTTTTTTTCAGAAAAAAGAAATTTCATTCAGTACAAGGGTACTTCAACCCATACACCAAATCATAGCAAATTTACATCATATAAAACAGAGAATATATCAGCTACTCGCAGAAAAAATTCGCAACTATTCTTTAGATTGGTCCCATTTTCGGGGAGGAGAAGAAATATTTCGATTTTGATGCTTGTTATGCATAAAATACATTTTATATATATGCTTTTTATTTATAGAAACATGTTTTTGTAGATGATAATAAACTACATCAGTTAGACTCTGTTATGAGTTAGCTGTTATGTTAGCTAGCTTTGGGAGATGAAGAAATCTTCGAGGAACGCATCAGAGAGCTTTTTCAAATTTGTGTAAATACTCTCATAATTTTATATTTTCTAAATTTTTCAACAGCGCTGACATGGAAACACTTGATTTGTCCACTTTTTTTTTTTTTTTACTCATTTGATTTGTCCACTTGGCAGGCCAGAATAGTCAATTGAATATTTCACATTTTACAGGTCGTTGTCGGACCAAAATATTAAAAATGTTTAAGTTACAGGACTATTTCCAATTCATAAAAATCAACAAGATTGAAATTTAAATGGGAGGAAAATTGAACTTTGGGTTTGTAAGTGGACGACTCTAAAACACTTTTGGTATGGGAAAATGGTCCCTTTTATTTTATTTTTTTAATCTTGGTCTCAACCATTAATTTTAGGATCAAAAGTGCAGCCCGATAGGCCGGCCCGAGAATATAAATTTTAAAAACGGGTTAGACCTCAAAATTATAGGCCAAAAAATTTGGATTTTTTTGGCCTGACTCGGTAGGCCCGTTGGGCCACTCGGGCTCGGGTCAGGCTTGGCCCAGTGGCCCATTTTGGCCCTGTAGTTTTTTTTTTTATTTAGGGTAACGCTTCGACAGTTCGACTCATCTCTACTGTCATTTGAGATGTTTACTTTCCATATTAATTTAAGTTTACTTTGTTGATAGTTGATTAAAGTTCATAAAATTGTTGAACATGTATTCATGAAATTTATTTGTTTATGTGAATTTCCAAGGCCTTTTTCGAGTTTTAATTTCCTTGTTTCTTTTTCGAACCCAATTATTTGATAAATATCTTAGAAGATTTGATTCTTCTTTAGCTTAGGTCAAGTACTAATTAAGATTTGTGTTGTTTATGGATATCACTAATATTTATTGGGAATCATACAAATATTTTATTAATAGATAATGTATTATTAATGATGAAAATTAGTTAAAGTTCCTGTAAGAATACATTATATATTATACATATCTTTTAAAAGTTATTATATTTTAATACTTATCCACCACAATCATTCATTAATGTAAATGTTATGTTCTTTGCCATTTTTTTATTTTATTTTTTGTATATTTTAGTATATTGGGAACGGTTGGATTATTGGCTTTTTTAATTTAGTTTGGTGAATTTTAATTTATTAGGATTTGTTGAATTATTGTTGTTTGAATTTTATTTAGGAATTTGATTTTTAATTTAATTATTGAATTGTTGTTGACAAACTAAACAAATTTTTATAACTATATGAGTAGAATATGTATACTAAATTATCAATTCATGAGGTTAATATATAAATTAAGTACAATAATAATATATTTTTAAAAAAAACTTGGGCCGATTTGGCCCGGTGGCCCATCTAGGGTCAAGACGAGCCTAAAAATATGTGGCCCAAATTAACTGGGTCGGCCCGGCCCCAAAAAACCTTGCGTCCCAATGGAACAGTAATGGGATGGCCCGGTCTAGCCCATTTGACAGCTCTAATTTTACCTCAATTTGTTGGCTCAAAATTGCAATATATTCATTCTCTTGAAACCAAAACTTCAATTCCCGTAGATTATAAATTATAATTTATAGAAAGAAAAAAAAATTCCGAAAAAAAAAAAGAGATATGTGAAGATAAAGCGAGAAGAATCGGTCGGGATGAGGAATCCAGAATTGGAAGATGAGGTGGCAGTCGGAGAAAGCTGCGAGGAGTGATGGATAGTGAGTGACATCGCCGTAGATAATCTCGAAAGGAGGTCCATTGGCGAGTGGCAACGAGGAGATATCGGCAGTTTTGAGGTCAAAAGCCTTGACGGAGTAGCCTAGGTTGAGAAGCTCGCCGCAAAGCTTTGCTCCTACAAAACCAAAAGCGCCTGTAGAGATGTTAAACGGGCTAGCCCTAACCCTATAGGGCCGGCCCTAACAGGCTTCGGGCTAAACGGGTTAGGGTCTTATCCGGTTCACTCTTAACGGGCCTTTAATAATTAAGACCTAACCCTAACCCTAGCGGGCCTCGGGCTAAACGGGCCACAAACGGGTTATGTCAAAAAAAAAATTCAACATAAAATTTAAAATAGTGGCAATAAAATGTTAATGAATTTAAACATTGTTCATAAATTAATTAAAATTATATAAAAACAATTCAACGTAATTATAAAAATTCAAACATCAATACTTAAAAAGTACAAAACACCAACACGTAATAGTTCAAACATCACACGACTAATTTCTATTTATTGCAGTATTATAATTACAAAAAATTCACCCAATCATACTTGTAATAATTCAGCTCACTACCATGCATATCATACCCAAAAAAAATCGGAATGATACTAATAAATTTAATATCCAAGAAATAAAAGAATATACAATATTAGCAGCAAATTAACTAAAAAGTTCATCTAATTGAGCACTTGTGTATCTAAGTACTACTAGTACATGGATGGAAGAACCTAAAAAAGAAACTAAATATAAAATAACACTAAAATGGATGGATTAAATTTCTCGTACATCATCTTTTACTGAAGTTAGGGCTAAATGATGAATTGAAAAAATGTGAGTATATATATATATATATATTAATACTTTAATTGTAATAAATAATTAATACACTTATTATATAATATAAATAATAAAAAATATATATATATATATAACCCGGGCTGGCGGGCTAGCCCGGTTAACCGGCGGGCTAGCCCTATTAGCCCGCTGGCTAATAGGGACGGGTCAAAAAAAGCCCTGATTTAAACGGGTCCCTTAAACCATAGCCCTAACCCTGCATTTTTTAGGGTTAAACGGGCCGGCCCTATTAGCCCGGCCCTGATTAACATCTCTAAGCGCCTGTTACCAATACCACTTTCCTCATAGCCCCCCCCCCCCCCCCCCCCCCCCCCTACCCCTATTTTTGTTTCTCTTAATTCATTTTATAATTATGTATTGTTTTCCCTAGTTTTATACCCATATCTATCCCACTATAATTTTCTTACTTTTCTTTTTTGACAAAGTAGTATAGAGTGAAAATGGTTTATACATGAATCATTGAAGGGTATTAGTTATTTTCCTTAAAGAGTATTAGTTATTTTTACTAAAGAGTATCAGTTGTTGTCACTAAGAGTCTTAGTTTGATTTCACTGAACAACTGATATTTTTTAGTGAAAACAACTAATATTCTCCAGTGAAAACAACTGACACTCTTTAGCTAAACAATTAATACCCTTCAATGATTCATATATGAACCAATTTCATGTTATACATACTCTTCTTTTTTAGATGTTCACTATAAGTTTTCTATTCCTACGCTCTATATATTAATTTAAGAAAAATACTTTTTTAAATTATTATTCTTAACTTTTTCATAACTCCACATTACTTTATACAAAAGTCAACATATGATACACCATATATATTAATAAATGATATTCCCTCCGTCCCACATCTTTCTTCACGTTTACTGTTTTCGCATGTTTCAGCGAGCGAATTTTTTTATTAGTATTTGAAATGATAAAATAATTTTAAAGTTACTTTATAACAGAGGAGATTTAGATGTATCATACTACTTTTTAAAAGTCACTTTATCATTTCAAATATTAATAAATAATCCGCTCACTAAAACACGAAAATAAAGGTAGTGTGATTTAAACAAAGCAACATAAACAAAAGAAAGAATTTTTACGGGACGGAGAAAGTAATAGCTTCAAGGTAAGTGTAGTTCTTTTTTTTATTTTTATTGTGAGTTATTATAAATAAATAAGTGTTAAAGAATTAAATAAATTAATTAATTTCACAATCTCTTTATAAACTTTTTAGATAAAATGAAATGGTTTTAACAAGGTTTATTTAAGTGTCCATGTTAAAAAAATATTTGTTGAATTTAAATAAGTTAAAAAATTAAACGATGATTACTTTGTTACACATATCAAATCAAAGCACGTATTGATCCAGTTTTGCATTTAGCACGTGCCTATTTTAAACGCAGGCCATGTTTATTGACAAAATTGCTTTTTTTTAATGGGGATGTATTTTTTATTTATGCACCTATAATGAAAAGAATATACGCGGAGGGGGGGGGGGGATTATTTCAATAGTGGTTGTATTGTTAATATCATATCCCACTTTTAGAATTGGAGTGAATAATAAATAGTTGTTGGTTGGGAGAATATGAGAGAGGTTGAGGGGATAATTGTAGAAAAAAAAATAGGATGTTCAAAATAGAGTAATGATTATCTTATTTAAAAGGGAATGTGATGATTTTGTTTTCATAAACTATCATAATTATACAAATTTTAATTTTATTCTTATTGCCATTGAAAAGTTGCTAACTAAACGTCCCCTTAATGTTTTCTAAAGAGGGGTAAAAATTAATATCTTAAGCTAGTTGTACTGATCCTACAGTGTGTATTTAATTTGTGTGCGCACTACAAAGGGGTGTAATTTGAGTTCTCAAACTTTAGTTGACTCTATTTTATTTATGTGCCTCTTATTTTGATGTGAGTTATATGGTTCAATTCTTTTTTATTTTCAGCAATTTTTACTTGTTTTCACCCAATTTCTACACAGTTCATCAGTCTCAAATAAATTTGGCTACAACACTTTTAATAGCAAATGGAATCGATATCGCATTAAAATTTAAGATAGAAAACCAAAAGTATGCAATTATAGCACTATGCATTGATTTGAAGTGTCTTGAATGAGCTGCAAATCATAAATTTGATGACCAACGCAAATCACATCTTAGAAAATAGAATAAAAAAGTTTAGGGTTTCAAAGAAAATGCTAAATTTTATTAGTTTTCTAATTTCATGCATAGAAATACTCACTTTTGAAAAATGATGATTATATTATATGCAGAAAGTAATCACAGCAACCATCAGATCAATGCTCAGCCATTCTCGCCCACAAAACTAATATCTCAGACCTCATAAGAAATTATATGAACTAAAACAATAAAAGATAAGATGCGGAAAACTGCGGAATTTTCAACTCATAATTCCCCCAATACATTGATAATACGAAAGTTACAGATTCATATACTCATATTACATTGATGTACAATATTACTTGTCATTGGAAGGAAATCGATCACGAACAGCCATCACAATCTCGAGCGACGAATGCATTTCAAAGGATTAAACGGCAAATTCCTTCGTCCAGAAGCAAACGACACTCGACTCGTGGATGGTGAAAATCTAAGATCCCAGTCCTCAACATTCTTGGGAACACACACATCAAAGAGGAAATGACCAAGAACCCCATGAGCACTTATTTTAGGTGGGCTGGACAAATGCATGTAGTGTTCTTTCGGTTGATCCTGCTCGGACCCCACGTTCCTATCCTGGTGATACTCGAGAGAGGTAGGCGTATGAAAATCGTCGGTCAAGTAGAGGTCGATTCTCGGGAGGCTATGACTCGATTTTGCTGCAGCTTTTCTCAGGTCGTGAAATGGATCAGAAATTTGATCGTGCGTGGGGCCTTCTTCCATGCCCATCTTCTCGCCTTCGAGCTGTCGTATTCGTTCAGAGTAGGTCGTAGCAGCTTTAACTAGTAGCTCAGTCACGGCTGCCCTGTATTCTTCTGGATAGAATCGCAGATGACCTGAAAATATAAGAGCCGTTACTTATCCCGCTACAAAATTTTATAAGAACTCATAGAATCGAGTACGTAATTTGGGAAAATAGTTTTTTTAGTCCATAAGTTGCCCCTTATTCGATTCAGTCCTATTGAATTTCATAAATTAAAAATTGTCCATAAATTAAAAATAGTCCATAAGTAACCTTCACTTTTTCGACATTTTGGTCCGGTAACCGACTATAAGAGGTGAACCATCTAGTTGACCAATCAAACTCTTCCACATCAGAATTGAAAGCTACAAAACTATTTTCAATTCAGGAAGGTGATAGGACTTGAATCGAAATAGAGATAACATGCAGGACCTAAAAAAAACCTATTTTTCCGAATAATTTTCTTGCCTCCCCAATTTATGGACAATAACGCATCGGAAATTAAGAGTGAGCAAGTTTGAAAGCATACCAACGTGAGAAGATGTATTCCATTTAACGAGTTTAACATCAGCTCCAAGGTCTTTAAGCCTACTTACAAAATTGCAGATTATTTGAACTGGAGCAAGATCATCATCCTCTGAGCACAATACGAGATATGGAGCCCCAAAACTCTGACAAAATTACATCAACAGCCGCAAAAATATGAGCTCGAGAGTTAAAGAAGTAAGGTCAAATTAAGTTTGCACGACACTTACGACGGTGGAATACAGAGTCTGCCAATACTCAGCACGCTGTGCTTCAAACCTGCTAAGAAAGAACGTGTCCAGAGTGGAAGAAATACGCTTTGCCATCCATGTCGCCAGGGGTGGAGGACGTGAGATTTTAAGAACCGTTGGATGGAGAACGAAACGGGTGCCTAAATCACTCACAAAATCCACTGGACTAGAATCGAAGATGTGGCCAGAAACGCAGTCTCTAACGAGCCGGTATTCATCCTTCAAAAGTAAACAGACCAAAAGATCATTGACTAAGCGTATATTCAGCAAACAATTAGGATGCACTTAAATTTAATTATATGGACGGAATCGTGGATTTCAAATCCCTTAATCCAAATGTGACTTACTGAAGTTAAGATTAAGAGGGTGGAATTGATGAAGTATACCAGATTGTTTTGCTCTTCACACTTTCCTTCTATTATCTGCAACCAAATTGAGGAGGGTTAATATGGTAATTTCATATAGCTTAGCCAAACAGCTCATATTCCTGACTTTCTAAAATAATAATATACATAAACATATAAAAGCGAAAACAGTAACTTTCATAAAACTGGTAAAAATGGCATTCACCTGAATAACCTTGTACATACAAGCTTTCGGTCCACCAGAAAAAGATGCAAACACGATTGGGCAAGGCCTGATTTTTAGCTCCTGCAGTTGAAATTAAATAAGAACATCATGCACAAATGGGAGGAGCCCAGCCTAACTTTTAGCTCGTGCTTATTATTACATGAAAAAATGGTTGGTTTACAAGAAGGTTCTAAACTTTTGCAATCAGAGAACTTTTTCGTCAAATATTATTTTCATTTCTTTGTTGCATCTTTTTCTATTGTTCTGTTTAACTACTTATTGAATTCTAGGGAGAAGGAACAGTACGACATTCATGCCGAAATAATCAAGTAACAGAAGAGGCTAATTAAGGTACCAGGACCACCATCAATTAACAACCACTGAAACCGATTACATAATCAAAGGGCTACTTAATACAATCTTTTACTTGTTTTTAATAAAAATAGCTAATTTTTATATTACTGACCTGAACAAGCTCATTAACTATTTCGCGGGCCAATGATGCAGCTTTATCTGGGAAGAATCTGTCGATGAAGATAGTATTAATTTTTTTTTCTTACAAGTAGGTTTAAAAAAATATAAATATAAATAAATTAAAAAAAAAAACATTTATTAGCTCTTAGTACAATAGGTTCAAAATGCCAACACGTGCTGAAAAGCCTGAGAGCAATAATTTTCGTTACTAGGATTCGTCAGGGTTTTCGACAGATGACCGTAAATCATAAGATCCGCCTGACTATTTTTCCACCATAGTCAGCTGTCTCAATTTCAAATATAAAATAGCTATACCTGATCGCAATAAATATTACGTTACTGCTAACCCAATGACGCAAACCCATCACCAAGAAACTATTTACCGAATCCACATTCGCAATAAAAACCTTATTCATATTATAGTACGAATTGCCTTAGATCCCAAGTGTTCTCGTATCTTCAGAGAATACTTTTTCAAAAAACGATCGCAATAACCAATGAAGTCTTGATAACAAACTTACTAGACAGCAAAGAATCAAGTGGCATTACTATT